>JAYESD010000010.1:136977447-137684361 GCA_036927565.1 Tuctoria greenei | reverse complement strand
CAAGCTCTAGCAGCTTTTCTCCAATGTCCATGAGAAGATGTTGTTCCTCTTCGGCTAGAAGTCATTGTGACCATAGCCAAGGAATGACAGATCTCACTAGACGTATGGAAGAGCTTGAAGTGAGAACGGGTGACATCTACAACACTCTCCAAGGGCATGTCCAAGGTATCCAAGATTGGCAACAACACATGGACGCTCAATTCACCAACTTCAACTCTACGCTACAACAACAACAACAAGCTGATCTCGCATCATACTTCCGTCATCAAGGGTTCAACCCTCATCACGGAGGTGAATGAAGGACAAGCTTGGAGGAGGACCCCATTTGAGGTAAATTGTATCACGCCCTTTTCATATTTATTTTCCACTCACCCATCATCCACCTTGCATAAAAAAAATGTAGGATATATTTGTTTTCAAATAAAATAAATGATGTGTGGTAAGAATGACTTGGAATTCACATAGATGAAATGATAAATAGTTGCTTTATTTTAATTTTCCTAAGTCCCTAGTTTACAACTTACTACTCTCCAACATATTGTTCTCATTGGCTAAAATTGCTTTTACCTTGATCTGGAAATTGTGGGTAGCAAAAGCTTAATTCATTCTAAGTTGTTGTGAGATATGATATAGTGATAGGGCTACTATTCCTAGTTTGAAAGTGAAACTTAGATTTCCAGAAAATTCTAAAAAGATTTAAGTTATTCTCATTTGAATGGAAATACCTACCAAAGCATATGATATATCACATTGATAGACCTTACACATATGCTATTTGTCTTCACATCGAGCTTTGTCAAACTAGTATAGACCTATGTGAGATCTCATTCATTACTTTTTGAATTCAAGACTTCACTTGCACATGATGCACTTCTACACTAGAAGTAAGCAAATTTCCACCATACCACCATTCCACAATAAAAATAGAAACTCGATATCATTCATGCTTAGTACTCTCTCCAAAACTTAGTGCATAAAAAGGGAGTAGAAGACAAGGCTACAAGAAAAAGAAAATGCATGCTTACATCATAAGCATGAGAAAAAGTAGCCATGTTCCACCCATACAAAATCATAGAGTCTGCTAAAAAAGGAGTCATCTCAAATGTCCACATCCACTTCATTCCATCACACATGCACAAGTCTTGAATCAAACTGTTTTGAATTTATTTATCCTAAGGATTGCTCCTTTGACTTAACAATATTATGTGTTGCAAATATGCCTACAATTTCCCTACCAAGCTCCACATACAAGCCTTATGTAGAGGTAGGGTGAATTTAGGCACAATGCCTTGGTGAGGATATATTTCCACTACACATAAATGAGAGACCGAGAGAATCAAATTGAGATACTTAAAATCTAAATTGAACTCTTAGGAATTTGAGTGGAACTGGATTTATAGGGTATGTGTGCTCCATTTGTTGTTCTATTTCAACCACCCATGAATAATAGATGGCATAAGCCCCATAATGACTTGAGATGGGTGAAGTACCATGCCAATTTTTGCAATAGAATAGTTTCTAGAGTAGTTTATTGTACACATGGTACTTTTGAAAAATAGAACATAGTAGCAAATCTTGATCATCAATCTTAAGTCTTGACTTTGCTCGAGACGACCAAAGGATAAGCTTGGGGGAGTTTGTTGATGGTTGTTATATACTAATTTCACCTGTCAATATAACTTAATTATGTGAAGGAAATATCATTTCTTGAACACATCGCCTTTCTATTTAACCTATTTCCACTTGTCTTTGGAGAGAGTAGTGCATGCATGGATTTTAGACTGAATTGAAGTGAAACAAGGGGATGGATCCTATAAAATATCATTCCAGCCAATCAAGCGACAACATGTGGCACCACATGAATCAAAGGCCCACAAATAGAAGTAATCGAGGACATCCAACGATGTAGCACCAATATCAGTCAATGTGACCCACCTGGCACAGACCTGGAGGAAGCACAACCCCAACAGGGTTGAGACCAGGTCGGTCGACCTCCCTAGTTGGCTGACTAGGGAGTGGCGCCAAACCCGGTTCAATGCCACGTGTTGGCTCCTTCCGGCTTGAAGAGGTCATGAGTGACTGATTCACTCGCTTTTGGTGGCGGGAACTGACCCTTCTCCAAGCTATAAATAGGAACCCTCACTTCAACACACACCACTTGAGTATTCATCCATTATATCCACTACTCTCCATGAGTTTAGAGGAGTATAGGCTGTTGAGAGGAGTATCTCTAGTCTATAGTCCAAGTAGGAGAGGAGTAGAAGGAGTCTCTTCCAAATTCCTAATTGGGAAAGGTATATGTCGGCACCCTCAAGACCGGGTACCGTCGCATACAAGAAGAAGCTCCAGACCCATCCTCCCGGCTGAGGAGGGTTCCGAAGCTGCCACGCGTCATACGGCTTCGGGCCCTTGCTCCCACCGAGGAGGGATCCGGAGCTGCCACGCGTCCTCCGGCTCTGGGACCTTGCTCCCACCGAGGAGGGCTCCGGAGCTTGAGTGTGTCCCACGACCTGCCATGAGTTGTGGACCGCAAAGAGTAAAGGGTGGCGCGTCCTCTACAGTCGCGCATTGAAGGCATGCGCCTTCCCCAGGTGCACAGTGCAATGCACGCCCCTGTCAGGTACCGCTACGCCCAATCACATCACAGTGAAGGCACCGTAGGCCTACCCTACACTGCCAAGTGTGTAGCTTACGACGACAAGACGGATAGGACGTTTCCTGCCATCATCGACGACTATGCATAGCCACTGGCGTCCGACACAACAAGACGGCGGGACTTCAAGCCGCGGTCAGAGGTAGCATACGAAAGAAACCTTAGATCTTGTATAGGATAAGATCACCCCAGGCCACCTGTCGGGCTCTGGGCCCCACTTGTAAGCAGTCCGGCCTTGGACTATAAAAGGACCGGGAAACCACTGACTTAGATCTTCTTCTCTGGTCCGCTCAGACTATGGATCCCCACATCGAACATCACACACACACATACTAGCAATACCATCCACCGTGCAGTAGGGTGTTACGCTCCTTGCGGCCTGAACCACATAAAAACTATTGTCTCATACATCCATCCGCTAGAACACTTGATTGAGGCCTAAGCCCCGCCGAGCAAAGAACTTCCGTGGGCTGCCACTTAGCAGATCTGGGGGAAGTGTCGCTCTATCACTTTGACATTTGACGCACCAGGTAGGGGTTTTTTCCCTCAAAAAAGTGATAGTGCTTTCACCATCATGGTGTTCATCAAGCCTGCGAGTAGAAGCAAGATCAAGCCACAAAAGGCTGATTAGCTCCAACACCACCCAGGGGGCCTGCCGTCAATGTTTCTACAACGACGATGGGCGACGCCGGAGCAGCCAGTTCCGGCACCACCCAAGGGTCCTGTCGTCGACGTTTCTACATCAATGATGGGAGACACTGGAGCAGCCAGCTCTGGCACCGCCCAAGGGGCATGTTGTCGACATTTCTACGGTGACGATGGGCGACGCCGGAGCAGCCAGCACCGGCACCACCCAGGGGGCCTGCCGTCGACGTTTCTACAGCGACAATGGGCGATGCCGGAGCAGCCAACTCCGGCACCACCCAAGGGGCCTACCGTCGATGTTTCTACAGCGACGACGGGCGACGCCAGAGCAGCCAGATCTAGCGCCACCCAAGGGGCCTGTTGTCGATGTTTCTACAGCGATGATGAGCGACGCCAGAGCAGCCAGCTCTAGCACCATCCAAGGGATCTGCCGTCGATGTTTCTACAGCGACGATGGGTGACGCTGGAGCAGCCAGCACTGGCACCACTTAGGGGCCCTGCCATTGACGATTCTTCTCGTGATTGATTGGCGATGCCAGAGCATCTAGCTCTGGCACCTCCGAGGGGGTCCGCCGTTGATGTTTCTTAGCATTGATGGAGGGTGCCGCCGGAGCATCCACCTCTGACACCTCCCAGGGGGCCCGCCGTCGACGTTCCGCACGTTGAGGATGGGCGCCGCCTTGGTTCAGTGGCTACCTCGTTGCCATCGCCGCCAACGTCAACTATCCATGCTCCCGCGCTCCGCCAGGGGCCCGCTGACGACATCCTGCATCTAAGTGTTAGACGTGCCCAACGAGTTGGCCACACCTACTAGGGGGCCTCCAAGGGGTCTCATGGGTAGGACGTCAAGCAGTTTCCTGCCACCACGACGATAACGACGTCATCGAGGCATTACGGTACGTTCAACCTGAAGATCTGCTCTAAGTTTTAGTTTTGGCGCGGTGAGAGCTCCAGAGTATGCAGATTGCTTAGTTTGGTCCTGCACCCTAAGCGTGTACACTTTCCTCCTTTGTCATCCGGAGCGGGTCGTTGCCTTCTTGTAAAGCCTGCCCCCTCCTATGATTACCAAGTTAGAAGAACCATTGTCTTTCCCTATGCTTCGTTATGTTCATTTAATGACACATTAATTTTATGATCATCAAATCATGCTCGTTCTCACATATTCTCTGTCATATGCTCGGGCAGTCTCTCCCTGTCTTGCGCCTAGTGGAGTTATGCAATCCTGCTGCTGGCGGGTCTGCTTGAGGTTCTTGTGATGTATTTGGGTTCTTTAGTTGATTTTTTGCTCGAGAGCTCGTGGCACCGAATGGTCACTCCCCTAAAAAGCTAACACCCGTGGGAGGTCCAGAGTGTACATCCTGCTTAGCCTGGTCCTGCACTCTAAGCATGTACACTTTGCCTCTTCAGCGCTAACAACTGAGTACAGGGGCTGGACGGCACACACTCCTGAGCAGGGTGATAACTATAACCCGAATACCGTCGCACTGAATTACCCATGCACCGTAAGCCCGGCTCGGGACCGTAAGACATAATGAGACTAAAAGCAGGAAGGGAGTAATCGATGAGCAAAATTATTTACATTATGCTTTATTTTTTTGCTTACTTTTGCATATCGTCTGCCATATGCCCGATTACATTTCTCCTGTCCTGTCCTAGTTGGAGTTGTGCTATCCTACTAAAGGTGAATCCGCATGAGGTACCTGCAATGTGTTTGGGGTCCGATGATCATTTTCTTGGTCGGGGTCCATGGTGTCAAATGGTTCTAACTCCTGAAAGGCTAACGTCGAGTTGGAGGTCCAAGGTGTGCAACCTGCTTAGCCTGGTTCTATACCCTAAGCATGCGCACCTTGACTCCCAGTGCTAACAGCTGAGTAAAGGGGGTCAGACGGCTCATGCCCTGAGCAAGGCAGAGACCATACCCTAAATAATGTCGCACCGAATTACCCATGCCACACATCTTAGTTAAGGATCATAAGCCATAATGAAACTAAAGAGCAGGGAAGTGGTGACCGACGAGCGAATTACCTTTTGTCTACCATGTGTGCAGGACACACAAGGAGGCTACCGCCAATGTTCTACACGTACGTGGTAGGCGCCGTTGATGCTTCTTCGAGCTCTAGTGCCCCCAAGGGGGCCGCCGGTGTCACTACTACAAGCTCCGACACCTCCCCAGGGGGCCGCCAGCGTCACTTTTTCGAGCTCCAGCGCCTCCCACAGGGACCACTGACGTTGTCGGTGGTTTTGATCCGGCAGATCTCCCGACACTACTAAAAGTGTTTGCGGAGTTTGAAGTTCGGTGTGGGCGCACAGAGATTCAAGAAGGTCAAATGTGAAATGACACAGGAGACACAAAGATTTACGTGGTTTGGGCCGCCTGAGCGTAATACCCTACTCCACGGGGTGTGTTGGTGTTGTATTGGATGTATGAACTCAACTTAAGTGATGTGAGTTGAGAGCGCGTGTGAGCCGATCAGTCCCGATCAGATCAGAGTCGAGAGCGCAGAACAGGGCCCAGCCCCCTATGTATCATCGGCCTGTCCTTTTATAGTACAAGGACAAGCCGTTACAAGTTGACCTGGCCCGACATGTGGCCCCGTCGATTACTAATATTGATACACATTTGATGCGCTTAATTACCCTTAATGACCGAGTTACAGGCATTGATAGCACCGTTACTGGTAATTAAGGTCGTCCGATCATGTGTCATTAACATAGTATTAATGACACTTAATCGGGTCTTGAAGTCCTTGATTCCCCTTTGAAGATCTGGAGCCGTTGTGGAGTGTACCGGAGGTTTGAGGCTGAAGATCCGACGGTTGGACACGTGGCAGCTCTGGAGCATACTGTGGGGAACAGATAGGTCAAGTGCCACCAGACACGTGTCAGTTCCGGAGCTTCCCTCGGTCTGGGGTTAGGTCCGGGGGTGCCGTTATGGTACATAGCCCGGAGCTTTCCCCTTGTGGGCGGTAGCTCCGGTTTGATGGTACACGTGGCGACCCTGGGACTAACCATGTTGGGGATGCAGGTCCGGTTATGTCTGACATGTGGGCCTCCGAAGTTCTTCAAATCAAGTAGATGACATTTCCTTGAGATCTTTGCAATCTCAAGGGGTATACGGTACTCAGGGTACCGATAGTGGCCCCCTGGGCCCACCTCTGGGGAAGACCCCTTGGGTGAAGTCATTCCGCCGGAGGTGGGTCCATCCTTCGACTTTTGAGTCGAGTCTTCAAAGGTCTTCAGATGTGCTGTTGGCGATAGTTTTGGAGTTGAATCCTCGCCGCATGGCATATCCCGGGTGCGGCAAATGAGATCTTTGGTATGCGGATCTCACGCAATTGAAGGTCGCTGGTTCCCGATACGAAAATCGTATCGGTTCCGCGTGCCTTGTCAGGCCGCCGCCTTTAGGCTTCCCGCCTTTCATGATGACAACCGTTTGCCTGGGTAAGAACCTCGACTTGATCGTCGGGGTGGTCCCGGGCCCTCTTGTCATCGGCAGGGTGAAATTTTTGAATAATATCTTCAGCTTCCCTGCGGTTTCCATCCAAGCGTTGCGGGGGCTTACTTAAGAAGGAAAGCACACACCATCTGGGGTTCTTTACGCCTCTCATCTGAACTTGCACTTGAACTCCCAAACTTGTGCTTGCTTTTCCTCCCTTGCCTCGCTGTGCTGAGATGGAGTTGGGTCTCCGCAAGAGCCGCTTGAAGACCGAAAGTGACATGAAGAAGGTCCGGGCCCTCATGGGGTGGTCCCCGGACTTCTTCAACCACCTGGTCTGTGCCGGGGGAGAGCTCCCATTCGACAAGGAGCACGCCAGCGAGATGGTGTACTTTTCTGC
This sequence comes from Tuctoria greenei, assembly GCA_036927565.1. Classification (NCBI taxonomy): domain Eukaryota; kingdom Viridiplantae; phylum Streptophyta; class Magnoliopsida; order Poales; family Poaceae; genus Tuctoria; species Tuctoria greenei. Next base: position 137,677,227 of record JAYESD010000010.1, on the reverse strand, counting down.
GTACGCCATGGTGGGGTTGATCCCACCTTTTTCCTCCTTTTTCTTGATGCTGCTAGACTTCTATGGTCTGCACCCCCACTCCATTCTTCTAGTGTCTGTCTTCGTCCACTTCTGTGAAATGTGGGTGGGCATCCCCCCTGATGAGAAAAGTTTAGGCCCGATCTTCCGAAAGGTAATGGATAAGTCGATTGATGTGGAGATCTCGACGTTGATGATCCGAGGCTCTCGAGTAGAACACGAACAGCCCCTGCAATCACTACACCACCGCTCTGTTGGTTATCAACCATGCTTCACACGATTGACCTCGCCAAGAAGGCTAATCCCTGCAAGTGCAACCGAGAACACAAGCAAGAACGTAGAAGACACGATCTGAAATCGCGAAGTTGGGGTCTCACAAACTGTAGAACAGCGATATTATTAATCTAAGCAAAACCCAATTGTCTATGGCGGCTACCATGGAGTATATATAGGTGGGAGGACGTCCAAGGGGGTGTTAGGGTCGTGACCTAACCCTAAGACACGAAAATAATGGACTTAGACTTGATACAAGGCCCAATGGCCCAATACGGTGGCGCAGCACCCTGACAGATTCTGTACTTGATTCTATTTCGACGATTCCCGTCGACTCTGAAGGAATTTTGACATGGGATCGGAGCCATTGGAAAGGTTATCCTCTCTCCTTTCCGAGCATATGTAGAACGTCCGAAACGGAGTTTGTATGCGTCCTGGGCGTCCGTTTTAGTGCGTACTGCTCCTGGACTCCGAGTTGGATATGATTTGGAGTTTGGTTCGGTTTCCATCTTCTTTGAACGAATTCTCTGGTCTTCCACGTCCCTAATACTCCCTCCAAGTACTCCTTGAACCTCTCCATGGATACTAATCACAAATAAATCATTAAGTAGCAATCTATGCTCAAAAATACATAAGGAAATATATAAGAACAAGTTCACCTCTGAAATTAATTGTTGTGTATGAACTCTATTGATTGCATCTTGTATGTTCAATAGAGTGTTGTTTGTATCCATAGAATTGATGTCCTCATCATCCTCCCCTTCTTGAATTGGAGTCGTCCTCGACTCAAGTTCATCTTCTCTTATGTGTTGGTCCAAATGTGCAACGCTATCAAATCTTTTTGTATGCATGAATGGAGGAGGCCAAGGTGGTGGACGACATAGTGCGCCATCTTGATCTTGTCCATCAAATAAGAGTGCACATTCACTTGAGCCAAGATCCCAAACAAATAAACATTGTGCCATGTTTATTTGTGCAATGATAATATGCATGGTCTCATCATTCTTCCCTTCTTTATGGCAAGCCGTCCTCGGCTTGCTCATATGTCAAGGAAAAAGAATTGCTTTGGGGGTAGAATGAACACTGTCCATATTGCACAACCGCAATGAACAATTCTTCTTCTTTATTTGTTGTCCTTGCTGCAATAAAAAAATGCTAGAAAAACTTGACAATACATTATTAGTGTTAGTGCATCCATTCATTTCACCATGTTGTTGCAGCACAAAAGGAGTTTGCACATTTGAACATATGTAAACTTTATGCACCATAAATTCACCACTATCTTCATAGTTGCCTATAGCATGAAAAATATTTCTACTTAATAAAGGCAATTTAGATTGTGAAAATATTCTCCTCTCTACAATATTTAGATCACAAAGAGTGTCAAATTCAATATAACCCAAAGTATTTAGAGAAGACAAAAATTTCAGCTCATCATTTTCAGCAGTAGCTGTGATCAAATTATGAATTTCAGCACAAGTAGGTGAATCCAAAACACAATCATCTTGTACATTAACTTGTTTTTGCAAAGGTATAATAGAGTTATCAGCACAAAACTCTTTCGTAGCGCAACGATCAGCGGGAAAATCAACATGTGACAATGGTGTATAAATAAACGATTCTAATAGTTGCTCCTCGAAAATAGCATGATTGGTGGAAAAATTCAGAACATCCAAAAACTTCTCACCTTCTGTATTTGTAGAATGTTTCGCCTTACCATTTTCAGCAGTGATTTCGAGTGCATTATGAGTTGATCCATCTAAAATTTCACAAGTGTTGTCGAAAGCCTCGTTCTCTTTTGCATCATCTATATTATTTTCTATATTGTCCTGCAAAACGTTAGACACAAAAGGAGGTACAACAAGAAATTTCTTCTCAAATTGTTGAATTTCTTCTTTGCACATAGATACATTAGCAAAAGTTTCTCGCATAAGAATTTTCATTTCTTTCCATGTTCGAGGTTTTTCTAATTCATTTAAATTGTTCCACCAAGTTAATGCACAATCTACTAATGCACTTGCAACATTTCTAATCTTTCTCCTCTCACACATATGACATTGTCCAAAAATTTTATCCACCTGTATTTCCCAAGTAATATATTCATCATAACCAAAACCATCATAAGAAGGAAGAGATGGGCGAATGTAATTACTTCTTATGGAAGGTGTTGTAAAGGTGGTATTAATGTCATGTGAATCCTTGGTTGATGTTTGATTTTTAGTGAGCAACTCCATCGTCGTCTTCATCATGTCCATCATCTCAGCATATAATGCATGATTCTTGCTTTTACCTGACATTGTTAGTAGCAAACAGAAGACAACACAAAAAATATGTGATCCCTATCAACTACAAAGGATAATGGCAAAGTGGAAGTGGAATCACACACTCTCAAGCGTCTTACCACACTCTTACAAGTGTTCTTACCGACACTGCAGGTGGCAAACGGTGGACGGTATGAAGAAACCAATGAAGCGTGGGATGATTGCAAAGGTGTATCGATTCTGCTCAAGAGTAAGGTGTAGCTTGGATGGCACTTTCTATGTAGCAAGGATTAGCAACAATGAAATCAGATAGTAAAGTTGAATAAGTGTCCAAAGTATTTGTCAAAGTTGCTGGCATAAATGTGTTCCTAGTAGTTCAAGCTAGCAAGACATGAGACAAAACTAGATGACACAAAGAATGCAAGCACTTCTATTTTTTTTTTGTTGTTGTTTTTTTCCTCTTTTTTTGTGCGGCTTTTGTTTCTTGTTTTACACTTGCCTTTTTCTTTTTTCTTCTTTTTTTTTAGAATGTGCTGCAAGGGAAGAACACAATGAAAATCAATCCAAGATATCTCGTGTGTCTGTCGCAGATTTTTTGCTCAATCTTCCAAGGACAAATAGGCACACTTATAGGCTCTAAATTGGAAAACTTAGAACAGCAATATTGTAGATATATCTCTCCTATTTAATTTCAATATATGGAAGACCTATTTTGGAAAAGAACAATAGGAGATACTGCCCCCGAAATACAGACTGTTCAGAATTTTTAGGTCAATAATAGATTCGGATCTAATGCAATTTCGAAATCGATAACTCTATTTTCTGGGAAAATTATGAATAATAAAGTTATAGAGAACTTCTTAAGCTTTCCATAAAGTATAAGAACACGAAAATCCGAGTTCGTATGAGTGAGATATGATGAAAATACTGAACTGGACAGAAGTGAATCTAATCTGGACATGATGACGTGATTCAAGAGGATGAATCAACACAATGCAAAACTCAAACTAAGACCAAAAACACTTTCTAAACAAGCAACATGACTCAAAAACGGACACAAACTCAACAAAACTAAACTGAAAACGAAAGTTGCAAAAGCTAATGGTGGTTTGGACAAAGGAATGAATAGATCTACTAAACTGCAAATTTTTTGTGGCTTTTTTGTGGACTCTAGGTATGAATAACAAAACTAATGTAATGGATGGATGAATTACCTAACGGGCAACCTGGAAATCTGATACCAATTGATGAGAAAAAGATGATTCCTAATCTTCCGATAGGTAATGATAAGTCGATTGATGTAGAGATCTCGACGTTGATGATACGAGGCTCTCGAGTAGAACACGAACAGCCCCTGCAATCACTACACCACCGCTCCGTTGGTTATAAACCGTGCTTCACACGATTGACCTCGCCAAGAAGGCTAATCCCTGCAAGTGCAACCGAGAACACAAGCAAGAATGTAGAAGACACGATCTGAAATCGCGAAGTTGGGGTCTCACAAACTGTAGAACAGCGATATTATTAATCTAAGAAAAATCCAATTGTCTATGGCGGCTACCATGGAGTATATATAGGTGGGAGGACGTCCAAGGGGGTGTTAGGGTCGTGACCTAACCCTAAGACACGAAAATAATGGACTTAGACTTGATACAAGGTCCAATGGCCCAATACGGTGGTGCAGCACACTGACACATTCTGTACTTGATTTTATTTCGACGATTCCCGTCGACTCCGAAGGAATTTTGACATGGGACCGAAGCCATTGGAAAGGCTATCCTCTCCCCTTTCCGAGCATATGTAGATCGTCCGAAACGGAGTTCGTATGCGTCTTGGGCGTCCGTTTTAGTGCGTACTACTCCTGGACTCCGAGTTGGATACGATTTGGAGTTTGGTTCGGTTTCCATCTTCTTTGAACGAATTCTCTGGTATTCCACGTCCCTAATACTCCCTCCAAGTACTCCTTGAACCTCTCTATGGATAATAATCACAAATAAATCATTAAGTAGCAATCTATGCTCAAAAACATATAAGGAAATATATAAGAACGAGTTCACCTCTAAAATTAATTGTTGTGTATGAACTCTATTGATTGCATCTTGTATGTTCAATAGAGTGTTGTTTGTATCCATAGAAGTGATGTCCTCATCATCCCCTGCATTGAGCTTTTCCGGACCTTCTTCACCGTCCATACCACCGGAAGGAGTGATGAGTACCTTGGCTTCTACTACTTTGTGAAGCGCAAGAAGTGCTCATTCAAGTACCTCCGGTCGTTTCCCTCTGGAAAGTGGGACGATTGGAAGAAAGACTGGATAGTCATCTGGGTGGAGGAGCACGAGATGCTGGAGCTGCCCAAAGGCCTCCCCAACATCGACACTGCAGTCTGGAGTGAAGCTCCGGTGTTGTCGGATGCCTTCAACCCTGCTCTGACCAGGATCCGCCATTATGTGGAGGGGGGATTAACTCCTCAGGCGGTATTTTGCAATTTCCTGGTCAACAGGTGGGCACCGCTGAAGAGGAGAGAAAAACTCGCTTGGTCCCTCAATAGTGTGATGGACGACGATCGGGTCGAGACCGGGCTGAAGTCTAACATGGAGGGGTCGACCTTGGAGTTTCATCTCAAGAAGTTCCAGCATGGCATCGACGTCGCGGGTGATTACTTGACCCCGCCACCAGCTTTCCTCCCTCTGAACGTGGAAGTACAAATCAGCAGGGAGCTCCAGCGGATGATGCCGGTGCTTGACGACCTCGGTGTCATCGAGAGACGATCGACTTCCGGGGTGGTGATCTCTGGGGCTTCTGAAGGTGGCTCCGCCCCTGCTCTGAAGCCAAGGACCGAAGTCGTCGGCAAGGGCAAGGAGCCAGCGGTCGAACCCTTGAGCCGGAAGAGGAAGCTGAAGCATGCCGACGGAAGGTCCGTCAGGCCTGCAGCAGCTCCTTCTCCCCGGAGGGGGAGGTCTTCTACAACTGCGGCGACTGTACTTGCAACAGTGTCTTCCCGGGGTGCTAGCCCCGGGCATGTGACTCCAGTACCAGGGCCAGCTGAGGCCTTTGGGTCCGGAGGTCCTTCCCGATCGAGGGGGGCCTCGACTAAGGAAATGCTCGCGGCTGCAACAAGTTCCGGGGGGCCTTCTGGAGCTACCACGTCGGCGGCGACTATGGTCAGTCCAGAACGCCTGGGAAAGAGATTCCGTGCAAGCTGGTGTGGAAGCCTTCTGAGGTAATTTTTAATCTTTACCTCAGACAGTTGTTTCGTTGTAGTAACTGTTTTTTAAGTTTCTTCATCCATCATCTGCAGCGTCCCCAAGAAGAGGAGTGAAGCTCCACCCTCAGCCACAGCAGCTGAAGCTGTGAGGGCGGAGGCTTCTGCTCCTGCCCCGGTGCCGCCCCAAGTGGTGGCTGAAGCTGCGGCAGCTCCGGCGCCAGCTGTCGTGGTCATGGACCTCGACTCATCCCCCGAGACTCCCGTGGTAGCGTCGGACTACGGGAGAGAAGATGCGCCAGCGGCACTTGCCCCGGAGGTTGAAGCCCCGGGTCTTGATGCTGAGATGTTGGAAGCTTTGGCCGTTGATCCGGAGGAAGTAGTGATTCCGGCCTCAGAGCCAGAAATTGTCGAAGCCCCAGCGGTTGAGCTGGAGGTTATTGAAGTCCCGGCGAGCGAGCCGTATGTTGAGGAAGTCCTGTCGGTTGAGCCGGCTACCTCCGAAGCTCTGGCCTCAGAGCCGGTTGCCACTGAAGCTCTGGCTGTAGAGCCGGTTGTAGTTGAAGACCTTCTGGCGCCTGAGCCGGTTGAGGTTAAAGCTCCGGCCTCAGGGCCGGTTGTTGCGGACCTTCTGGCGCCCGAGCCGATCGTTGCGGAGGTATCAGCACTCGAACCCATGATGGTCGAGGTGCCAACACCCGAGCCACCAGCGGAGGAGGAGCCCAAGATGGAGCCGGAAGTAGCCCCTGCTCCGAAAGTGATGACAGCGGAGGTGCCTGCTGCTGAGCCAGGGTGCCCTGATGAAGTCGCTGGCCCCCTGCCTGACGGGGCAAATGAAGACCTGGCGGGAGGGCCTTCGGAACCACTTCTGGAGGTCGGAACTTCTTCTGCGGGACCCTCCTTGGTGGCGACTGAGGCTATCCCAGAGGACGGCCCTAGTGCCGTGGAGGCTCAGGGGACCACTCTTGTGGAGTGGGACCCAATTTTTGTAAGCAAGAACCCGCTGGAACCAGCGGAGGAGACCCCAGTAGGTCCGGACCCTATTCCCCGGTCGTTGTCCATTGACAATGCTTGCTCTAGTCTGTGTCAAGTCCAGCTGGCGTTCTACCACAACAGCAAAGCTCTTGAAGAGGAGCGCCAACCCTTAGGCGGTGGCATAACCGGCTCTACTTCGAGACCAAGCTGGCGCAGTCGAGGATGGCTGACGACAAGGAGTGGATCAAACAGGAGAAGGTCCGCCTGGAATACTGGGGCAAATTATTGGATGATAGGGAGAGCTTGACTCGTGCCCTCGACGCTCAATCCTGGGCCATTTATGAGCAGACCAAGGCAGCTAATAGTGCGACCGATGATCGCCAAGAAAGGCTTGAAGCCATTAACACTACTCTCATCAAGCGCCGGGAGGCACTTGAGGAAAGGGAGAAGAGGCTCGAAGACGAAGAGCAAAAACTCCTAGAGCTGTGGGATGATGTCTTGAAGAGGGAGGAGGAGCTCGCCGAAAAGGTGGCTCTGGCTGACAAGGGCCTCGAGGAACGCGCCAAGAAATTGGAGGAGCGTTGCGTTGAGGAGGAGGAGAAGGCCTGGGTGCGAGGGCAAGAACTCCGCCAGCAAGAGTGTGCCATCGCTGCCAGGGGAAAGAAAGTTAGGGGCCGGGAGAAGGACCTGGTCGACCGCCAGAACAAGATCCACCTCCGGGAGGAGGAGCTCAGAAAACTCGAGAAGTGGGTTGCTGAAAAGATTCAGCAAAATGCCAAAGAGGTTGAGCGCCTTGCTCGTGAGAATTTTGAACTGGCAGCGGCCCAAAGATCCTTGGAAGAACTGAAGGGCTCGAGGACTGCGGACTCCCTACAGGTTTGGGAGTTCCTGAGCAAAGCCAACGACGCGCTGACACCAATTGTCTTCAGTACCGTGCGTCCGGATGATCCGAAGCCGGAGCTGGACCTGGTGTTGCAAGCGTTGAGCTCGGCGGGTGGCAAACTCTCCAAGGTGGGTGACGTCATCGCGGACCAGTTGGAGGTTGAGGGGCAGTCCCTGGCGAAGAACGTCGCAGAGTATGTGCTGACGTGCTACACCAGCCGGGATCCCCAATTTCCTCTGGAACCGGTGCTTGAAGGTCCCGTCGAAGGAGAAGGTGAAGCCACCCGAGCCAACGTGTTGGAGGTTGCTCAGAAGGTCGCCCAGTTCTTCCATAGGGTCTAGGACCATATCTGTAGCTCCCACTTGTATTCTCTCTTTTTCTTCCCCAATTTTGTAATCCCTTGTCTCCAGATGAATGAAATCCACAATTTGTTAATGAATTTCATTTTTTGTCTTCAACACTTCTGTCTTCACTTGGCCCCCTGGTAGATGTACACAATTTGATTGTGAACATGTACAAGAGGATATTGTATTCTGTTGAAGACTCGTTTGCTTCGAACTTGTAGAGTGTAGGTCCGAAGTCTTCGATAGTGAAGGCCCCCTGAGGTTGTCGGAGCTTAGAAGCTCCAGCACTAGTCCCTATCAACGCGCAGAGCATTGATAGTTAGCCCTCCGGGGTGTCGGAGCTTAGTAGCTCCGGCAGTGACCTTTGCCAACACGTAGCTTGTCTGCAGCAGACTCCGCTTGTGGAGTCTTCTCACCATCTTTTACTCTGCGTCGACGGTTGGCCCCCCTAGCTTTGCCGGAGCTTGGTTGCTCCGGTAATGCTCGTTTTTAATGTTTAACATCGATCACAAGCCACCTAGGGGGAGTCGGAGCTTTGTTAGCTCCGGCTTTTCTCCGTCAACGTGGATTCTTTATTTTTCTTGCACACTGAAGCCAAGAAAAATAGTAAAATTCGCTCCTTGCCTATAACTTCGTCACGGCTTACGATTCCTAAGAAAGTTTTAGGTCAAACACAATTCTGAATACAACCGAATGTGTTGCCTTCTTTCTTCCAGATCCAATTGTACTTGGACCCGCCTTACTTCGTCCTGCCGGGGTGTAGGTAGAGTGGCGTACTTAGGGTGCTTGACTAGGCTAAGTCGATAGCACACTCCGGCCCTAGATTGGCTTGGCGGCATTCAGGCGAGTGGGCCATGAACAATATTTGAATCCAAAAGAATTGACAATATAGCTCGAATTGTACATGAACTGGTCAAACTAAAATTTCTTAAGAATTGCACAACTTTGTTATAGACAAGAAAGAGAAAAATAAAAAATGTTGAGCCTGTACAAATTAAATGCACGTGGAGTCTGTTTCACATGAAGATGTCTTTCATTATAGGTTCGGGGTACAGGGGAAACAAGTACACTCTTAGGGTACGGAACCAGGCTAAGCGTGTTTCACTTCTCGTTTGACCCAGGGTAGCTAGCCACACTTTTAGTCCTGAGACTGTGACAAGTGTTGCGTGAACTTTGCGGACCTTCTGGGAAAGGTCCGACTGTTCTCCCGGAGGAACTACCCGACTCTGTACAATGACTCTATAACATACACCTCAAGTTACTACAGACTCACCTCAATATTACAAGGATTTGTGAGAGGTGTCCCATCCTCGGTAGCCAAGCGAACGCTTCCGGGGCGAGATACTTTAATCACTCGGAAGGGTCCCTCCTAGCTGGGGGAGAGTTTGTTTAACCCTTCTCTGGATTGTATTCTTCGTAGCACCAGATCGCCTTCCTCGAGCTGTCGGTTGTGTACATGCCGCTGATGGTAGCGCCGAAGGGCTTGGCGGTATCGGGCATTCCAAACAGCTACTTGGCACCTTCCCTCCTCAAGGAGGTCTAGGTCTTCACGCCGGAGCTAGTCCTGCATGGCTTCGTCGAAGGTCCGGACCCGGAGTGACCCCAAGGTGATTTCCGGAGGAAGGATTACATCAGCTCCGTACACCAGGAAGAAGGGTGTCTCTCCAGTTGACCGGTTTGGAGTTGTTCTGTTGGCCCATAGAGTGGGCGGAAGCTCTTCAATCCAGTTGGCTCCATGTTTTTTCAAGCGCTCATAGGTGCGTGTTTTGAGTCCTTTCAGGATTTCAGCATTTGCTCTCTCGGCCTGGCCATTGCTCGCCGGGTGAGCTATGGAGGCGTAGCAAACTTGAATGTCGAGGTCTTCGCAATATCCTTGAAATGCAGAGCTTGTGAATTGGGCCCTGTTATCAGTAATGATTTTGTGTGGGACTCCAAATCTGCATACAATGGACTGCAAAAAGTTGATAGCAGATTGCTTGTTTATTGTCACAACTGGAGTTGCTTCCGGCCACTTGGTGAACTTGTCAATGGCGACATATAGGAACTTGTAACCTCCGACGGCTCTTGGGAAAGGTCCCAAGATGTCCATCCCCCACACAACGAAGGGCCATGTAGGAGGTATCATTTGTAGAGGTTGAGCTAGTGGTCAATTTGCTTTGCATGAAATTGGCATGTTTCGCATTTCTTCACCAGCTCAGTTGCATCCTGGAGTGCTGTAGGCCAGTAGAAGCTATGTCGGAAGGCTTTACCGACTAGCGTGCGGGAAGACGTGTGGTTCCCACACTCGCCCCCATAGATTTCTGCGAGGAGCTCGCAGCCTTCTTCCCTTGTGATGCACCGCATTAGGACGTCGTTGGCACCGCGCCGGTAGAGATCCCCTTCTACCAACGTGTATCTTTTAGCCAATCTGACTATCCGATCAGCGGATACATCATCGTCAAGAAGGATGTTGTCTTTCAAGTAGCTCCGGATCTCCGAGATCCATGCATCGGAGCTAACTTGAGCATTTGAGTCTTGCGTGTTGGGTTGCTCAGAGCTTCCGACAGCACCTACGACCCTTGATGGCTGCCATGGTAACAGGGCCATCGGTACTGTCAGCTTCGGGATGCTGATCTCGCCCCCTTCGCTCAGTTCGGCAAGCTGAGCTGTGGGTTTTGGCAACCTCCGGACAAAAGTTCCGTCAGGAGCTGGAGCTCCAGTTGACGCTTTCGTCGAGAGTTCGTCGGCTTCAGCATTGTGGACACGCTGGACGTGGTGGAGGTCTAGGACTTCGAAGTCCTTCTGAAGCCTCTGGACTTCAAGGAGGTAAGCAGCTAGCTGGAGATTGTTGCAGGAGCATTCACCCTTCACTTGTTTGATGATGAGCTATGAATCTCCCTTGACCAGCAGCTGCTTGACACCGTATGACAGTACCACCTTTAGTCTGTAAATGAGTGCTTCGTACTCTGCCATGTTGTTGGTCGCCTTGAAGTCAAGGTGTACCATGTATTTTACCTTCTCCCCGGTTGGTGCGAGGAGAAGGATTCCAGCTCCGGCCCCCTGCTTTTGCATGGAGCCATCAAAGTAGAGGGTCCAGTGAGGCTCGGTGAAGACCGAAGCCTTATGTTCCGGCTTCTGCTCACTGGGGCCCCCAGGGTTTGATGGAGAGGGAGTCCATTCCACCACAAAATCTGCCAATGCTTGACTCTTGATTGCTTGCCTTGGAATGAATTCGAGATCGAATTCGGCCAATTCCGTTGCCCACTTTGCAATATACCCAGTTGAATTGGGATTATGCAAGATTGCTCGAAGTGGGTAAGAAGTCACCACTGAAATCTTGTGAGCTTGGAAGTAATGGTGAAGCTTCCTGGAGGCGATAAGAACTGCATAGAGCAGCTTATGCACCTCTAGGTATTGAGTCTTGGCGTCATGAAGTACTTCACTGATGAAGTACACTGGGCGATGGATGGTCCGTACCCTCCCGGAGGGACCCGGAGCTTCCTCTTCATTGACCCGGATCCTCCCGGAGGGATCCGGACCTTCTTCAGGGACTTCCGGATCCTTGCTAGAGGGACCCGGAGCTTCTTCAGAAGCGACCTGGACCCTCCCAGAGGGGTTTGGGTCTTCTGAAGTAACTTCTTGTGGACTCAACTGGGAACTGGGACCCAGACTCGCTTTCAGGAACCTCCGGACCCTCCCAGAGGGGTCTGGATTCCTGAGCATGGGATGGTTCTGGTCTCTCTGCAACCAGGACCATACTGAAGACTTCGTCAGTTACTGAAATGTAAAGCAGCAAAGGCTCACCAGGGTTCGGAGCTACCAGAGTTGGTAGGGTGGTGAGGAACTGTTTTAGCTCCTGGAACGCCTTTTCTGCTTCTTCAGACCATTGGAATGGTCTGGACTTCCTCAATAATTTGAAGAAGGGAAGTGTCTGTTCCGCCAGTCTTGAAATGAACCGGCTGAAGGCTGCTAGACATCGAGTCAGCTTTTGGACATCCTTGATGCGGGCTGGTGGCCGCATGTCTTCAATGGCTTTAATCTTCGCCGGATTAGCCTCTATGCCCCGGTGACTTACCAGGAAACCAAGAAGCTTTTCAGAGCTAACCCCGAAGACACACTTGTCTGGGTTTAGCTTTGTGCGGGTGACTCGCAGCTTGTCGAAGACAGCCTGTAAGGTGTCAAGGAGTGACTCCTTGTTCTTGAACTTGACCACGATGTCATCAACGTACACTTCCACTATGTCTCTAATGAGTTCTTCAAAAGTTTTTTACATAGATCGTACAAAGGTTGAAGCTGCATTCTTGAGACCAAATGGCATAGATGTATAACAGTACAATCCATCCACTGTGATGAAAGAGGTATGCTCTTCATCTTCCCTAGACATTCTGATTTGATGATACCCAGAATATGCGTCTAGGAAACATAGTAATCCACACCCGGAGGTGGAATCCACTATCTGATCTATTCTAGGTAGTGGGAATGGATCTTTTAGACATGCCTTATTTAGTGTTGTGTAGTCAATACACATCTGAAGCTTCCCGTCGGCCTTGGGCACAACGACTGGGTTTGCCAGCCATTTTGGATGGAAGACTTCTCGGATGAATCCAACTTCGAGCAACTTCTTCACTTCTTGTCGAATGAAGTTTTGTCGCTCCACGGATTGCTTCCGAGGCTTCTGATGCACGGGTCGGGCGTCAGGGTAGATCTTCAGATTGTGCTCAATCACTTCCCTGGGGATCCCAGGCATTTGTGACGGCTTCCAAGCAAACACGTCGACATTAGCCCGGAGGAAATCGATGAGCGCGAGTTCCTATTTGTCATTCAGTCCCCCCGATATACGGGTGGTTTGAGCGGCATCAGAACCGATTTGGACGACTTTGACAGGAATGTCGGTGTCGCCGCTTGGCTGCACACGAGGTGCAGAAGTCGAGCCTTGCTGACGAATGCTCGGGGGTTTTGGAGCTTGCTCCTGCCTGGAGTCCTCCTCTTGCGCCGTAGTAAGCGCATGAAGTTCTTCCAGAGCGGTTACTCCAGCAGTGCGATCTCCACGGATTCGGAGAACGCCTACTGGTGTTGGCATCTTTAACACCAGGTAGCCATAATGAGCAGCTGCCATGAATTTGTACAATGCAAGCCTACCCAAGATGGCATTGAAAGGTAAGTTGATCTAAGCAACGTCAAAGACCAACTTCTCAGTGTGATACTTCTCACGAGTCCCGAAGGTAACGGGGAGAGTAATAGCATCGAGTTGTGTAATGGCTCCCGGACCTACTCCGGAGAAAGGTCGGGAGGGGTGAAGATCTGAAGGTCGAAGCTGAAGCTTGGTAAAAGCTTTGAAGCTTATGAGGTTCAGCCCCGAACCTACGTCTACCATAACATGGTGGAGTTGAATGTTATTGATGGTAGGAGATACCATCAAAGGTAACTGGCCTGCTCCAACCATGCTTTGAGGGCAGTCCGAAGCATCAAAAGTGATGGTTGTGTCCATCCACTTCTGATGAGGCTTTGCCCTGGCTGTAGGAGCTACAGCAGCCATGTTCTGACGCATTGTCTTGAGGACGCGGCGGAAGGTGATGTCCCATGATCCACCAAAAATGGTGTTCATGGTCTTCCGACGCTCGTTGTCAGAGACGTCAGAATCATCGTCGACAAAGGTGTAGACGGCCTTCAGGACCTTTTTAGGATCCTGAAAACCTAACTCCTCTTCAGCCGGAGCTTCGTCAACTTTTTGTTTCCTTTCCTCTGTCGGAAAGGAACTTCTTCCCGGCACTTGTTGAAGCGTTCGGCAAGGTTTTGGACCTCCTGGCAGTCTTCCAAATTGTGGTTGTACGTCTTATGAATTGGACACCACACCTTGGGTTTGCCACCGTCTTCAGAAGACGGTCGAGGTCGCTTCTCGGGGCGTGTCCCCGGCCACCCGGAGCTGCAGCAGCTGCAGCATTAGATGCTCCGGCCGACGGCTTCTTCTTGCCGTTGGTATTTTTCTTCTTTTTGCTACTCCCGGAGGTAGTGGCTTCTCCTTTGGAGGATTTCTTGTGATCCTCTGGATGTGGTTTGGAGTGCATTTCACGTCCCTCCGTAGCTCTGGCACATTTGTCGGCCAAGCTGAAGAGTTTCGTGACACTGGTGATCTCCTTGATCGCCAGTTTCTCCAACATCTTCTTATCTCGTACGCCCTGTCTAAATACCACAATGACAGAAGCGCTAGAGATAGAAGGGATAGTGTTTCGTACCTGAGAGAATCTCTGGATGAATGATCGCAGGGATTCTCCCCCTTTTGCACGACTGCAAAAAGGTCCAGTTCGGTGCCTGGTCGGGTGTATGAACTCCCGAAGTTGGTGGTGAACTGCCGGCACAACTCCTCCCAATTGTTGATGGAGTTGGGTGGAAGGCTCATAAACCAGGACCAGGCGGTCCCAGTTAAATCCACTGGAAAATAGTTGGCCATTACAGCCTCATTTCCTCCAGCTGCCACGATAGCAGTGGAGTAAATCTGAAGAAATTCGACGGGATTAACGGTCCCGTCAAACTTCTCCGGCAGGTGAGACCGGAATTTCTGTGGCCACCTGACCATACGCAGATGCATGGCCAGGGCTGAACAGCCTCCTCCTACTCCTTCAGGAGCAGGAATGTCCTGAGCTTCTCGTCTTTCACGAGCACGTTCGATATGGACTCGGCCGTCTTGTTGACGGTATCGGCGATCAAGCTCCGCCCGGAGGTCATGAGTTGAAAGCCTTGATACTGTGTGAGTGCATCGCGCCCCGGAGGGCAACGATGTCACTTGCTGTGATGCAACACATCTCCTGTTGTTGGAAACGTGCGGACCAAGTCTGCCAGACAAGGTCCATCGCTGCAACGGGGCCCGTCCTGAAGGAGGAGGACACTGGTTACTGATGCGGTCGGCTGCTGCTGCAACCAAGTGTTCCACATCGGCCCTCCACTGCTCCATTGCATCCCGGGATGCATCCGGAGGTGGTGGGCGCTGAAGGAGAGCACGTGCTGCATGGAGCGCGTATTCTGGGTTGTCATGATTCGCCAACGCAGTGATTGATGTCGGTGCACCATCACGCTGTCCAGCTTGATTTGATGGTGGAGGCGGCGGTGGTGGAAGTGTGACTCCTGTTGGGACTGAAGTTCCTGCTGGTGGCTGCATATTGGAGGGATTGCCCCCAGCAGCTTGAACAGCAGGATGACCAGTGGATGATTCAGCACCTGAGTTCAACATTCTTGAAATCTCAGGCGCCCCCTACCTAGCGCGCCAACTGTCGATGGTTTTGATCCGGCAGATCTCCCGACACTACTAAAAGTGTTTGCGGAGTTTGAAGTTCGATGTGGGCGCGTGGAGATTCAAGAAGATGAAATGTGAAATGACACAGGAGACACAAAGATTTACGTGGTTCGGGCCGCCTGAGCGTAATACCCTACTCCACGGGGTGTGTTGGTGTTGTATTGGATGTATGAACTCAACTCAAGTGATGTGAGTTGAGAGCGCGTGGTGAGCCGATCAGTCCCGATCAGATCAGAGCCGAGAGCGTAGAACAGGGCCCAGCCCCCTATGTATCGTCATCATGTCCTTTTATAGTACAAGGACAGGCCGTTACAAGTTGACCTGGCCCGACATGTGGCCCCGACGGTTACTAATATTGATACACATTTGATACGCTTAATTACCCTGAATGACCGAGTTACAGGCTTTGAAAGCACCGTTACTGGTAATTAAGGTCGTCCGATCATGTGTCATTAACATAGTATTAATGACACTTAATCGGGTCTTGAAGTCCTTGATTCCCCTTTGAAGATCTGGAGCCGTTGTGGAGTCTACCGGAGGTTTGAGGCTGAAGATCCGACGGTTGGACACGTGGCAGCTCCGGAGCATACTGTGGGGAACAGATAGGTCCGGTGCCACGAGACACATGTCAGTTCCGGAGCTTCCCTCGATCTGGGGTTAGGTCCGGGGGTGCCGTTATGGTACATAGCCTGGAGCTCCCCCCTTGTGGGCGGACACGTGTATGGTTGGTATTATGGTTATGGATTAATTTCTGGTATTGAATATGGTTATTGGCAAATGGTGAAATCTGGAATTATTGATGAGGATGGTGAATTGTGGACTGGTATTATGATATTACTTATGATTATGATGGGTTTGATTCATATATATATATTATATATTGCTCTTCAAATGTTTTACTGCACTTTTCATCACTTTGCCATTATTATTGTCATCATTTGAATAAGCCACATGTCATACTTTCCACACTTGCTGAGTACGACATGTACTCACTCTTGCAATTCCCCCCAACAGTTGCATGTCAGGATTGGGAGTTTAATGGTGAGAATGCGGAGTTCTAGGCCGTGTCTACCGTTAGCTTTGCCTATGGTGTTGATTGGAGTTGCGCATATATACCCTATCGCTTATGCTGCTTAGTTGCTTAGTTTGCTTAATTAGTTTATTTCCATTGCATTAGTTGAACTTGTCATTATTATTCGATAGTGCTTGTATTCGAGGATAATATGGTTTGTGTAATAAAATTTGGTTAATTAATCATGTTCTGTGGTAATTTTCTGTATACTCTTTTGTGATTGCACTCATGTATGTGTGATGAACATCCTGGGCACACATATGTGTTAGCTTGGTTCATTTTTCAGAACCGGGCGTCACACGGCGTCACTTCTTCGAGCTCTGGCGTCTCCCACAAGGACCGCCGGCGTTGCTTCTGCGAGCTCCGACGCCCCCAAGGGGGCCGTCAACGTCACTTCTCCGAGCTCTGGCGCCCCCAAGGGGGCCGCTAGCATCACTTCTCCAAGCTCTGATGCCTCCAAAGGGGGCCGCCGGCATCACTTATTTGAGCTCTAGCACCTCCTACGGAGATCGCCGGCGTTACTTCTGCGAGCTTCGGCGCCCCCCAAGGGGGCCGTCGGCACCACTTCTTCGAGCTCTGACGCCCCCAAGGGGGCCGCCAGAGTCACTTCTCTGAGCTCCAGTGCCCCTCAAGGGGGCCCGCTAGCATCACTTTTATAAGACACGATAAAGGTCTCACCTACGGGATCGTCATCTTTCCCGAGGTGGGCCCGGGGGCCACTATCGGCACCCTCAAGACCGGGTACCCCCGCATACAAGAAGAAGCTCCGAACACGTCCTCCCAGCTGAGGAGGGTTCCGGAGCTGCCACGCATCATAGTAAAGGGTGGCGCATCCTCTACAGTCGTGCATTCAAGGCACGCGCCTTCCCCAGGCGCACAGTGCAGCGCACGACCCTGTTGGGTACCGCTACGCCCAATCACATCGCAGTGAAGGCGCCGTAGGCCTATCTTACACCGCCAAGTGGGTAGCTTACGGCGACAAGATGGATGGGACATTTCCTGCCATCATCGACGACTACGCATAGCCACTGGTGTCTGACACGGCAAGACGTCGGGACTTCAAGCCGCGGTCAGAGGTAGCGTACGAAAGAAACCTTAGATCTTGTGCGGGATAAGATCACCCCGGGCCACCTGTCAGGCTCTGGGCCCTACTTGTAAGCAGTCCGGCCTTGGACTATGAAAGGATCAGGCAGCCACCGACTTAGTGATGAGTAGGTTTAGGCCCGATCTTCCGAAAGGTAAGTCGATTGGAGTGGAGAACTCGACGTTGATGATCCGCGGCACTCGAGCGGATCGAATACCCCTGCAATCACTACACCACTGCTCCGTTGGTTATCAACCGTGCGGCACACGCTTGACCTCGCCAAGAAGGCTAATCCCTGCAAGTGAACCGAGAACACAAGCAAGAATGTAGAAGACACGATCTGAAATTGAGAAGTTGGGGTCTCACAAACCGTAGAACGGGGAAATTGTTATTCTAAGCAAAACCCACCGAATATGACTGGCAGCTGCAGTATTTAAAGGCTAGGGTTCGGCCAAAACACGATTAGACGCGTCCCTAATGGACTCTTACGGGATACAAGACCCAAAGGCCCGATTCAGTGGCGCAGCACCAGACAGAAATCTGTACTCGACTTGTATCGACGATTCCCAATGAATCCGGAGGAATTTTGAGGTGGGAACAGAACTATTGGAAATTTTATCTTCTCCTCTTTCCATGCATATATAGAATGTTGAAAACGGAGTCCGTATGCCTCCTGGGTGTCCGTTTTAAGGTCGACTGCTCTTGGACTCCGAGTTGAACTCGAGTCCGAGTTGTAAACTATTTCCATCAATTTGTGGACGTCCCAGCAGGTTCTCCACGCTCCCAAGGCCTCTTTCCTTCATTTGTTGATCTTCTCCATTATTCCTAATAACAATTAAATAATCACATAGCAATCTATTCTCAAACTCACATGCAAAAGAAGTTACGAACGAATTTTCACCTGCTGATTTGTTAACCGTGCTCGTGCTCTTGTGATTGGACCTTGCAGTTCAATGTGCGTCTCCACTGTTGTGATGTCCTCATCATCCTCCCCCTCTTGAATTGGAGTCGTCCTCGACTCAAGTTCATCTTCTTCACCCAAGTACGATCGCAAATCTGAAATGTTAAATGTAGGACTAACCCCAAAATCGGGAGGCAATTCAAGCTTATATGCATTATCATTAATCTTTTTAACAATCTTAAAAGGACCAGGAGCTCGTGGCATAAGTTTAGATTTTCTCAAGTCAGGGAATCACTCTTTTCTCAAGTGTAACCACACCAAATCACCCGGTTTAAGTTTTACTTCCTTTCTACCTTTACTACCTGCAATCCTATACTTCTCATTCATATTTTCAATATTTTTCTTTGTAGTTTCATGCATCTTAAGAATGAATTCAGATCGTTGTGTAGCATCCAAATTTATAGTTTTAGAAGGAGGCAAAGGTAGTAAATCAATAGGAGCACGGGGATTGAAACCATACACTACCTGGAATGGACTTACCTTTATCTTGGAGTGAACGGATCTGTTGTAAGCAAATTCTATATGTGGTAAACACTCCTCCCACAACTTCAAATTTGTTTTCAAGACAGCACGCAACATAGTGGATAAAGTATGATTAACTACCTCGGTTTGTCCATCCGTTTGTGGGTGACATGTAGTTGAAAACAGCAACTTGGTTCCCAATTTATACCACAAAGTTCTCCAAAAATGACTTAAAAATTTTGCATCACGGTCAGAAACAATAGTATTTGGCACAACATGTAAACTAACAATTTCCTTCATAAATAAATCAGCAATGTGTGATGCATTATCATTCTTATTACAAGGTATAAAGTGTTCCATTTCGGAAAACGATCAACAACTACAAAAATACTATCCCTCCCCCTCTTAGTCCTAGGCAATCCCAAAACAAAGTCCATAGAAATATCCTCCCAAGGTACACTAGGAACAGGAAGAGGCATATAAAGACCATGTGAGTTAAGGCGAGACTTAGCTTTATTGCAAGTAGTGCATCGTGACACGTAGCGCTCGACATCACGCCTCATCTTTGGCCAAAAGAAGTGTGTGGACAGCACTTCTTCAGTTTTCTTCACTCTAAAATGTCCCATCAAACCTCCTCCATGTGCTTCCTATAAAAGTAATAGACGAACGGAGCTAGCTAGAACGCATAGCTTGTTAGCACGATAGAGGAGACCCTCTCGCAGCACATATTTATTCCAAGTTATTCCTTCTCTACAATTTTCAAAAGCATCTTTGAAGTCCAAATCAGTAGGATATAATGCTTTTATTGTTTCCAAACCAAAGATTCAATGATCAAGTTGGGACAGCATGGTATAACGCCTAGATAATGCATCGGCAATGATATTTTCCTTCCCTTTCTTATGCTTAATGATGTATGGAAACAACTCCATGAATTCAATTCATTTAGCATGTCGTTTATTCAGATTGGTTTGACACTTCAGATACTTCAATGATTCATGATCGGAATGTATGACAAACTCCTTAGACCAAAGATAATGTTGCCAAGTTTGTAATACTCGCACTAGGGCATACAATTCCTTATCATAAGTGGAATAATTCAGAGAAGGACCATGAAGTTTTTCACTAAAGAAAGCAATGGGTTTACCTCCTTGTATGAGAACGCCTCCAATACTAATACCGCTTGCATCACATTCTAGCTCAAAGGTCTTGTCAAAATCAGGAAGTTGTAGCAATGGTGCTTGTGTAAGCTTCGATTTGAGAGCATCAAAAGCTTGTTGCTGCTGTTCGCCCCATTGAAACGGCACTCCCTTCTTTGTTAGCTCATGTAGAGGTGCTGCAATGGTGATGAAATCCCGCACAAAACACCGATAAAAACCTGCAAGACCAAGAAAACTACGAACCTGCGTGACGGTTGTTGGGGTTGGCCAGCTGTTGATTGCTTCAATTTTTGCCTCATCCATCTCAATTCCCTGTGAGGAAACGACGTAGCCAAGAAACAAGACTTGATTGGTGCAAAAGACGCTCTTTTCGAGGTTACCAAACAAACGTGCTTCTCTCAAAACAGTAAAAACAGCACGTAAATGATCAAGATGTTCACCATATGACTTGCTGTACATGAGGATATCATCGAAGTAAACCACCACAAATTATCCAATGAAAGCACGTAAAACCTTGTTCATAAACGCATAAAGGTGTTGGGTGCATTAGTTAAACCAAAAGGCATGACTAACCACTCATAAAGTCCAAACTTGGTTTTAAATGCAGTTTTCCATTCATCTCCTAGTGCCATTCTAATTTGGTGGTAACCACTACGCAAGTCAATTTTGTTGAATATGATAGCACCACTCAATTCATCAAGCATGTCATCTAAGCGAGGAATAGGATAACGATATCGAATGGTGATGTTATTAATCGCTCGACAATCAACACACATGCGCCAACTACCATCTTTCTTAGGAACCAAAAGAACAGGAACGAAACAAGGGCTAAGGCTTTCACGAATGTACCCGCGGTCCAAAAGATCTTGGACTTGTCGCTGAATTTCCTTAGTTTCATGTGGATTCGCCCTGTATGCTGCACGATTTGGCAAACCTTCTCCTGGAATCAAATCGATCTTGTGTTCAATGCCTCTCACTGGTGGTAAACCAGGGGGTATCTCGGAGGGAAACACATTCTCAAACTCCTGTAAAAGGTTAGAAACAGCAGGGGGCGATGCAACAGACAATTCATGAAGTGAAAACATGGCTTCTTTGCAAACTAAAGCATAGCACATCCCCTTAGCATCAAATAAATCAGCAAGGTCAGATTTAGTTGCGAGCAACGATGGTGATTTTAACTTAATGACTTGCTGTTTTTCATATTCTAATTTTGTTGCTTTGCCATCATGAATTTTACTCTTCTCAAAATGCACAATTTCAGCGGGAGTCATGGGGAGCAAAGTGATTTTCTTTCCCTTATGCATGAGAGTATATTTATTGGTTCTACCATGATGAATAGAATCTGTATCAAATTCCCAAGGACAACCCAATAAAAGAGAAGAAGCATCCATAGGAACAACATCAAAATCAGCAAAATCATGGTAAGAACCAATTGAAAATGTATTCTCGCTGTTTTTGTTACCCGAACCTTACCGCTGTTGTTGAACCATTGAATGTGGTACGGATGAGGGTGTGCTCTTGTTGTCAAACCAAGTTTCCTGACGACGTCCGTGTTCACCAAGTTATTGCAGCTACCTCCATCAATTATAGTGTGTACACGATAGTCCTTGATGACGAGAAACATGTGGAAGAGGTTGTGTTGTTGTAGCTTGTCGTCGGTCTCCACTTTGGAGCTCAAGGCACGCTGCACAATGATGCTCTTATAGTTCTCCGTCGCCGCTGTAACAAGTACCTCTTCTTTGGTGTGTTCATCATTTGGATCTATAAAGTCAGTAGCAAGAGAATATTCATCTTCAACATCCGAAGTACTATCATACCCGCCATCGTCGCATGCTATGTATGCTCGTTTGATCGGGCAATCTCTCATCATATGACCAAGTCCCTAGCAGCGGTGACACTTAATGTTGGAAGTACGACCCGTAGAAGGAATGGACGATGAAGGCTTGAATGATGTCGCCTTGCTGCCTTCTGGCACGCGAGAAGGTGGAGCAGCAGGTATAGTTCATTGGCCGCCTTTGGATGGTGTAGTCGCTGCACGGGGGGTCGAAGATGGTGCTGTTTTGGATGGTGTATACGTCGAACGCGGTGTGAAGTTGTTCCTCGTGCGTTGTTGCTGTTGTTGTCGGTCCTGCAATTCTTTTTCTGCCAATATAGCAAGCTGAAACAATCTATTAACGGTATCATATTCTTGTAATCAACAATGTCCTGAATTTCACGCCTCAACCCCCCCCCCCCCCAATAAAAACGAGCTATTTTATCATACATGTCCTCTACTACCCCACAACGCAGCATACCCTTTTGTAACTCTTAATAATACTCCTCTACGGACATGTTACCTTGGTCTAAGCGCTGCAATTTTTTGCAAAGGTCCCGCTAAAAAGATGGAGGAACAAATCGAACATGCATAGCTTCATTTAATCTATCTCATGTTGGAGGATCAGTTCTAGTTTTAACAAGTTCATTCCACCATATGATAGCAAAGTCCTTAAACTCACTAGTGGCTTGACGAACTCTATGTTGTTCAGGAACAAGATGGACATTAAATTTTTGCTCTACTGTCATCTCCCAATCAAGATAAGCCTCAACATCATAAGCACCAGAAAAAGGGGGTATAGTAAATTTCACTTTAGCAAAAGGATCATTAGGAGGACGATTATAGTTGTTATGATGATTATTACCTCCCATACCTTGACGGTAAAGTGGTAGTCTTGGTTGATTGTTGTGATCTTCCATATCATCATAAGCATTTGAAAGCATCTAGGCCCCCATGAGGTATGGTTTCGGTGATTAATGACAACCATTGGATTTTACTAATGAAATTATGAATGCAAGGTCTCCCATATCACTCAATCAAATGAAATCTATGTCATTGGAGACTACTAAACAATCAATTTATGAGATCAATCAATGTTGTGAAGATAAGAAGTAAAAGCTCTTATGTCAAAGTCATTCAACCATAATTGATGACACTTAATGCTTGACAACCATCAGAAGTACATTTCCAACAAATGTCTAAGAGGTCAATCGAGTAAAGTTCAAAAGAATCACTTAGAAACAACTCGAAGCAAACAAAATCAACTCACCGGATCAACCGATGTTTCCAGAGAACAACACATCGGCCGAGTTGGTTCAGCAGAAGAAAAAGACCACAGAACAAAGTGCTCACCGGATCATCCGATGTTAAGCGCTAAGCTACATCGGTCCATCAGTATAGTTTGCAATATCCTTGGACCAAGTGTAGCACCGGATCATCCGATGTACAGAAATATACACATCGGTCAATCACTCCAGTAAGCATCAAGTTTGAGCCAATCCTGGAGGAAGAGCCACCGGATCATCCTATGAGAAGACAAGTGTAACATCGGTCTAACAACGGTCATATCTGACACAGCGATGTCAGCTAAAGTGAACTTCACTGATGATAACTAAAGGGGAGACATCGGATCATCCGGTGTTCGCAGAAAAGTTCTGTCAGCCTACTTTTTCCAACGGCTATTTCGTGGAGGCTGGCTATAAATACCCCCTAAACCTGTCAAATCGACAAGTCTTGATCACCAGACATAATCTACACATCCACAAGCATTCAAGACAAAGAGCCATCACTTCTACATCATTTAGATCACTTACACACCAAGAGATAGGCTAGAACTAGCTAGAGAGAGCTTGTGTGCCTCCATTCTTGGTGAGTGGAATCTCTAGGGTAGTGAGAGCCTTAAGGGAGTGTCCCTTGGTGTTTGTAACTGAGAGAGACTTCCGAAGCTTGCCAAGAGGATTGTGGAAGCCCGGAGGATCGAAGTTGTACAAGGCTTGAGCTCTACCTTGCCAAGGTTGGCAAACGGAGAAGAATAGTGAAGATCCCTAGTCTCGGTGACTTGGGTGTGGCTATACCCTTTGGTGGGTGCCACAACGTGGATGTAGGAAGATCTTGACGATCTTGCCGAACCACGGGATAAATTCTCGTGTCTCCTCGGGAGTTTGCATCCTCTTCCTCTCCCTTACATTTATGCATTTTATATACCGCGAAGTTGCTATTTACTTCAATGCATAGATCGTTTGCGTAGGGAATTGGGCTTTTAGGAATTAAGTTTTATTGCTTAGATTTTTGAAAATAAGCCCAATTCACCCCCCCTCTTGGGCATTCGATCCTTACAATTTGTATCAGAGCAAGGTTGCTCATAGGATCATTCTAGCTTCACCGCTAGAGAGCTAAAATGGCCAAGGTTGGGGGTTCGGTTCCTATCTTCGAGGGCAAGAACTTTGCCTATTGGAAAGCACGCATGTGCGCTTATCTAGAAGCTATTGCTCCCGAAGTATGGGAAGCGACCCACGTGGGGTTTGGAGAACACAACTATGTTGGTGATCAAATTAAATGGGATGCTAAAGCTAGGAATGCTATCTATGAATGTATTAGTCAAGATGTGTTTGCTAGGATTGCTAGCAAAGAAAAAGCTTGTGAAATTTGGGCTTGCTTAATAGAGATTCATGAGGGTTCTTCTCGAGTCAAGGAACTAAAATATCACATGCTTAAAGCCAAGTATGATGAATTCAAAATTTTACCTCATGAAAATGTCAATGAAATATTTTCTCGCTTAAATGTGCTTATTGAAGAAATTAATGCTCTTGACATTGCTTCTCTTGGCAAGGGACTCATCAACCGCAAGATTCTTATGCTCCTCCCTAAGACAAAGTACAACATCATCAACTCCATGCTCCAAAAAGAATCTCTTGACCACATTGAAGTTTCGGAACTCATTGGAGAGATTCACGCTCATGAGATGAGTGTACTTGGGATGATGGAGCAATCATCTTCAAAAACAATTGCTCTAAAGGCCTCCACCAAGAGAACAAATTTCAACAAAAAGAAAGTGGTTGAGCCTAGCCCAAGTGAAGAAGAGCAAGCATCAAGTGAAGATGACGATGATGAGCTTGCATCAATGATGAGAAAGTTTTCTTGCTTGAGCTCCAAGATTGCCAAGAAGGGATACACCTTTGATCCCAAAAAGAAAGCATTTCTACCAAAGAAATATGACAACAAGACTTGTTATAATTGTGGTGATCAAGGGCATATCTCCTATGATTGTCCAAAACCGGACAAAAGAAGAGAGGACCACAAGAGTAAGCATCGCAAGCTAGAAGATAGTGAAAATGATGAAGAAGAGGCCAAACCCAAACCAAGATCCTTTGGGAAGAAGAAGCATGACAAGGGCAAGAAGGCAAAACTCTTCCCAAAGAAGAGAAATGGTCCTCAAAAGGTGTTCATGTGTGAGGCAAATGAATGGGTCACCGACGAAGAAACAAGTGATGAGGAGAGTGAAGCGGAAGAAGAAAGTTTGGCCGGCCTTGCCATTGCCAACAATGATGACTCACCTCTTCATCCACCACCCATGTGCCTCATGGCGAAAGGTAACACCAAGTTATATGATGATTCTAGCGATGATGAGCTTTCCCCCGATGATTTAACTTCATTAATAAATGAATATCACACTATCATTAAGAGGGAAAAGAGTAAGGTTAAGGCTCTTGAAGAAACTCGTGCTAAGCTTGAGAGTGCTAAACTTGATTTGCTTGACAAGTATGAAAGCATACTTAAAGAGCATGACACGCTCAAATCTCATGTCAAGCAAATTGAGGAGGATAAGGCTCAAATCAAGCTAGATCATCATGAGCTTGACTTAGTCCACCAAGCACTCTTGGGAAAGCACAATGAGTTAATCCAAGAGCATCAAACACTTAATCTTGCTTATGAAGTGCTTGATCAAGAGTTAAAAGATATGAAGAAACAAAATCTTAATGATAAGATATCCATTACTTCTCATGCTACTAATGCTTTGCACAAGTCTTTGTTTTTGAAAGAAAATACTAGGGAGAAGGACTTGTTGGAAGAAATTGAGAGTCTCCGCACTAGTGTGGCTAGACTATCAAAAGGAGAAGTCAAGCACAAGGAAATCCTCTTCCAACAAGCAAAGGCCTTCAACAAGAGAGGAATTGGATCCTTCCCGGTGCCTAACAAAGGAAAGGTGCCCTCACCAGAGCTTAGAACAAGCTTCATCAAGGAAGTTGGTTCTTATTGCCAACATTGTGAGGTCACCGGTCACCACGAGGGAGTTTCCTCTTCCTAACCGACCTTCTCCAAAATTGCCTACTAACTACAAGTCTACTTTCAATGATCACTATTATCTCTTAAGTAAAGTAGATGGCAAGGTGAAAGCAAGGTTCATCGGCAAGGACATAAAGGGCATGAAGGGGAAGCTCCCCAAGCAACTTTGGGTCCCAAAGACACTTGTATCACACATACAAGGACCTAAGTTGGCTTGGGTGCCAAAAATCAAAAGTTGAATTCATGTGTGTAGGTGAACTACAAAGCCGGTGGAAAGCATTAAGTGCACTCAACACATGACCGGCAACAATGGTATGTTCACCTCCATAGAGGACCCCCGACAATCATGAACAAGTCACCTTTGGTGATAATTCTAAGGGGAAGGTAATTTGGTTGGGTAAGATTGTATTTCTCATGGTTTATTTATTTCAATTGTTGCATGTTTCAATTTGCTTTCTATTGCAAATTTTGTGATTTTGGGCTAACATGCATCTTTAGCAAGAATGATGTTGTTGTGACAAGCCTAAGGTCGAGGAGGGCCATGATCAAGGGGGAGCTTCAAGTTCCAACATCTACACATCGACGGAAAATTATTCATTTGTCAAATTCATGTCGATGATATCATTTTTGATTCAACTAACGAAGCTCTTAGCCATAAGTTTGGCAAAATGATTTCTAGGGAATTCGAGATGTCAATAATTGGAGAGCTCAACTTCTTCCTTGGATTCCAAATCAAGCAACTTCAAGAGGGGACCTTCGTCTATCAAGAGAAGTATACCAAGGACCTCTTGAAGAAATGTGAGATGGGAGATTGTAGCTCAAGAAGCACTCCAAGGGCAACGAATTGTCATCTCGACGTGGATAAGGACGGTAAACCTATTGATCAATCCAACTACCGTTCTACGATTGGTTCATTGCTTTATCTTACCGCATCTAGGCCCGGTGCATGTTGTGCCCAAATTCTTTATATGAATCAAACCCTTTTGGACTTTGGTGTTAAACTTGGTTGTGTGCCTCTCCTTTGTGACAATGAAAGTGCAGTTAAGATAGCTAAAAACCCCGTTCAACACTCCCGCACTAAGCGCATTGATATTCTCCATCATTTCTTGAGGGACCATGAAGCTAAGGGGGGCATCTCTTTGAGAGGTGTTAGGTTCGAAGAAAAATTGGCGGATATCTTCACTAAACCACTTGATGAGAAAACTTTTTCTGGGCTAAGAAGTGAATTAAATGTGCTAGATGCATCAAACGTCATGTAAGTTGCCATGATCATGTAAGAATGCATATCATATAGGTCTTGTCTAACTTTCAAAGGATAGGGGTGAGCAAGGGTTAGCTTGGGATGGAGGTTCTTTTGGGTTTCCCCAAGGCTTGGAGAGTGGCTCTCCCTGAAGAAGCCTTTGAAAGGTTCAAACTTGGCAAGATAGATTTACTTTATGCCTTGCATGATGCCTGGCATATAGACTTGCACTCATATTTAAACTTCTTGCATTATAAATTGTTTGGCATTGCATACGGTAGATTGTCACAAAGGGGAACCCACCTCATGAGAAAGAGACTTGTTTGAAATGCAATATCTCAACTCATATGAGGTGGGAAGAACAAAATGTTAGGTGCGTTAATGCCTAAAGGAACATGCTTTAAGGAGATAGAAGTCTTCATACTCTAGCTCAAAAAGCATGGGCCTTACATTTTATTTGGATAATTTTCCTCCCTATTTTCTTCGGTGTTCTATTCGCTTTAAGGCTTAGCCAAGTTATTGGCAATTAGCTTTTTTGAGGGGTAAGGGGTTGTCCAAAAAGTCCTAAGACATGTGTTTCTCTTTGCTTGTTTGTTTGGTCAAAGGACATACATGGGATGTTGCTGTTTTATAGTCATCGGATTATCTGATGCATAGGCCAGACCATTATTGGATCAGTTGGTGTTCAAAGACCAAGAGCCAGTTCAGACAGTTTCTCAAATCAACCGACGAGTTCTTTCTGAAAAACATCGGTCGATCCGATGTTCACACTTCTGGAACTGTGCTGAATTCCACCGATGCTATTCCTTTCCACGTCGGTTCATCCGGTGTCAACGACACCTTTTTGAATATCCTTACTATGACACTCGACCGATGCTTCTATCTTTTAACTTCGGTCCATCCGGTGTTAAAATTTCAACTAGGGTTTGGGACCCACTTTTTAAACGGTCCTTTGCCTCCCGGCCCTTCTCTCTCCCCGACCCCGACTCACCCGCGCCTATCTCCGCCGCTGTCGCTCCTCTCGCCCTGTGCCACCGCCGCCTTCCGGCCGCCGCCGCCGCTGCCCTCCGGCCACTGTCGCACCACAGCAGCAGCCGCCGTCGCGCCATCCGCAGCCTCGCTGCCGTCGCCATCCTCAGCCGCGCTGCCGCCGCCATCAGCAGCACCACCGCCGCTGCATCTTCCAGCACTGCCGCCGCATCCTCCAGCGCCGTCGCCGCTCTCCCTCACCACCACAGCACCCAAGCACCGCCTCCTCCCGTGCACCACCGTCGCCCCAAGCACAGCGCCGTCGTGGTGCCTCCACGATCGCCATCTCTTCATCGCTAGGGTTGCCGGCCGCAACCGTACTTCATTCTCGTCGTTGCGCCTCATCGCAATGGCTCTTGACAAGAACAACAAGGGCAAGGCCATTGCTGAGCCGGCCGCAAAGAAGCAGAAGCTCTCGAAGGAGGAGAAGAACGTGTTGATGGCCGCTCGCGCCACCGAGGAGCGAGAGCGTGGCCGAGGAGGATCATTGAGGATCCGCGAGGCTCGTCCGAGGCAGCCTCCTGTGATAGATGAGTCCGAGGCGGAAGAAGAGCCGGAAGTGCCACTTGTCCGCCGGCGATCAGCCAGGACCCGTGGGGGTCTTCCCGCGGCAGCACCTCGTCCGAGACCGACTGCTGCCGATCGTCGTGAGGACAGGGAGGCTCAGAGAGCCATCTACGAGATGGACACCACCGTCCACGTTGGTGAAGGTTTCCGGTTGACTGATTACCAAAAAATGAAGGCCAAGCAGCTAAGAAGACTCAGATGGAGTGTTCTGCTTGAGGATTGGTACCCGCAGCCCAGAGAGGCTCTTGTGGACAGTCGTTTTTGGACCGTGACACAGGCGTCACTCTACGAGACCTATAGACGCCGAGGCCACAAGCTATTCCAGCACAACTTTCTGGATTGGGATCAGCTCGCCCTGGCAGCAGAGACAAAGATACGCCCATACTTTGAGAGGTACAGAGGGCTGGTGGAGATGATGTCCTACGACAGGAGTGCATATGTGGAGGATTGGGTCCGCGTATTCTACGCCACCCTCTATGTCTCTGAGGGCCGCAGGTCTATAGACTTCATGTTCATGGGCCAGCACTATCACTTGACGAGGCAGACGTTGGCACAGCTGCTAGCAGTGGAGCTGCACAACACTTGCGTGCATGAGAGGATATATGGATTGGCAGACCCGTCGAGGAGGCCGCTCACTGGAGGAGTGGCACCACCACTGGAGGAGATTCGCTCTCTGTTTGGACCGACTTTCTCTCCAAACCAGCTGAGGGTATTGGCACTACTGACTCCTGCTGCGTGCATAGTGCACCTTGCCTTGCGCTGCACTCTCCTGCCGAGGTCCAGATACCTAGAGGGTTTCACCAGCCTGCAGCAGACCCTCCTGTTCTACATCATGAACGGGATGGAGTTTGATATTGTGGACATCCTCATATGCGAGATGGAGGATGTGATCACCGATGGAGTGGGCATGATGAGGCAGCTTGTGTTTGGACACTAGATCAGCTACCTGCTCTCCATGATGGTTCCTAAGGAGTCCGCCGTGCGTGACCGTCTCACTGACGAGAGTGTCACACGGTTCAGCCACTACCGTGCTCCAGCTCCTGGAGACCACCGCCTTGGCCGTCCAGTCGAGCGTCAGGTTCGTGCTCGTCTGTGTGAGGAGGACTGGTTGGATCTGGAGAAGGAGGATGAGAGGTTGGCCGAGGCAGAAGCTCAGGGTGAGGACCTGCAGCATATATGGTCCGAGAGCGACATAGATGACAGTGTTGAGGAGTTCTTCCCACCTCCTCCCTCACCCAGGCAGCACAACGCGGAGGCTGGAGGCTCTACAGTGCCACCCCCTACTCCACCTCCCGTCACAGAGGCACAGGTCTCTCAGCCGTCTGAGCTCACTTCACTCCTACAGCAGATGGTTGAGCAGCATCGCTTGGATCGGCTTGCAGCTGAGCAGGCCCGAGCTGAGCAGGCAGCACGTCTTCTGGAGCTCCAGTAGCAGCAGCAGAAGATGCAGCGCCAGATCGCCCGTGAGAGGTGAGAGGACACTGACCGGCTGACTGGGCTGATCGACCAGATGCACCAGCGCTCCCTCGACCAGCAGCAGCAGACGCAGCAGGCGATGATGGGCATCCTGGAGTTGATCACCAACCTCTACACCCAGACCGAGATTGCCCTGCCGTCGCAGTTGCCAGGCGTCGCTCCACCTCCACCTGTCCTTGCTCCAGCTGCAGCTCCGGTGCCAACCACGCCGATCCCGTCGATCAGCATGTCTCCACTGCTGGCTCCAGGTGCACCGATTCACTCTCCCCTGCCGGCCACGACATTGTTCCAGCAGACGCCGGCATCCATTGTCAGTGCCCCCTTGCCAGCAGCTACTACTCAGCAGGCACCGACGGCGGCTCCTACGGCTCCGACAGCTCCTTCCACCTCTACTCCAGGCAGCAGCTCTGACGACAGCACCCCCGACGGTGACCAGTTCGTCATCGCGCCTAGTTCTCAGGGTTCTTAGGTACTTGGATCCCTTTTTGGTGTCTTGATGCCAAAGGGGGAGAAGAGTTAGAGAGTCAGGGGGAGGGTTGCTTAGAGAGTTGCTTAGTCTCAGGGGAAGTCTTTATCAATATCTTTTGTAATTCGATGTTTATCTTTTGTAATTCGATGTTTTTGCTACTCATTTGGTGTTTATTGAGTACTCTTAAGTTATTAATCTATTGAGCTTATTTGGTGTCTATCTATATCTTATGATCACTTATTCACTTGAGTTATTCCTCGATTGAGCTTTTCGAGTTATTGATTGATTTTGAGCCTTCAAATTTTAAGTGTGATAATCTTGTATTCATTGCATATCCTCTTAAGTTTCGTACTATCAAATTCATTACTATTGTGCTTCAATTGTTGTGTTGTCATCAATCACCAAAAAGGGGGAGATTGAAAGCATCTAGGCCCCCATGAGGTATGGTTTCGGTGATTAATGACAACCATTGGATTTTACTAATGAATTTGTGGATGCAAGGTCTCCCATATCACTCAATCAAATGAAATCTATATTTCATTGGAGACTACTAAACAATCAATTTATGAGATCAATCAATGTTGTGAAGATAAGAAGTAAAAGCTCTTATGGCAAAGTCATTCAACCATAATTGATGACACTTAATTCTTGACAACCATCAGAAGTACATTTCCAACAAATGTCTAAGAGGTCAATCGAGCAAAGTTCAAAAGAATCACTTAGAAACAACTCGAAGCAAACAAAATCAACTCACCGGATCAACCGATGTTTCCAGAGAACAACACATCGGTGGAGTTGGTTCAGCAGAAGAAGAAGACCTCAGAACAAAGTGCTCACCGGATCATCCGATGTTAAGGGCTAAGCTACATCGGTCCATCAGTACAGTTTGCAACATCCTTGGACCAAGTGTAGCACCGGATCATCTGATGTACAGAAATATACACATCGGTCAATCACTCCAGTAAGCATCAAGTTTGAGCCAATCCTGGAGGAAGAGCCACCGGATCATCCGATGAGAAAACAAGTGTAACATCGGTCTAACAACGGTCATATCTGACACAGTGACGTCAGCTAAAGTGAACTTGACCGATGATAACTAAAGGGGAGACATCGTATCATCCGGTGTTCGCAGAAAAGTTCTGTCAGCCTACTTTTTCCAACGGCTATTTCGTGGAGGCTGGCTATAAATACCCCCTAAACCTGTCAAATCGACAAGTCTTGATCACCAGACATAATCTACACATCCACAAGCATTCAAGACAAAGAGCCATCACTTCTACATCATTTAGATCACTTACACACCAAGAGATAGGCTAGAACTAGCTAGAGAGAGAGCTTGTGTGCCTCCATTCTTGGTGAGTGGAATCTCTAGGGTAGTGAGAGCCTTAAGGGAGTGTCCCTTGGTGTTTATAACTGAGAGAGACTTCCGAAGCTTGCCAAGAGGATTGTGGAAGCCCGGAGGATCGAAGTTGTACAAGGCTTGAGCTCCACCTTACCAAGGTTGGCAAACGGAGAAGAATAGTGAAGATCCCTAGTCTCGGTGACTTGGGTGTGGCTATACCCTTTGGTGGGTGCCACAACGTGGATGTAGGAAGATCTTGACGATCTTGCCAAACCACGGGATAAATCCTCGTGTCTCCTCGGGAGTTTGCATCCTCTTCCTCCCCCTTACATTTATGCATTTTATATACTGTGAAGTTGCTATTTACTTCAATGCATAGATCATTTGCGTAGGGAATTGGGCTTTTAGGAATTAAGTTTTATTGCTTAGATTTTTGAAAAGAAGCCCAATTCACCCCCCTCTTGGGCATTCGATCCTTACAGCATTGTCTTCATGTCTTCCAGCGAGAGACAACCGAGCCTCGAAATTATTCATCTGAAGAGCAAGGTCATCAAGTTGGCGAGTCAAGTTCGCCAATGACTCCTCCGTTGATGCGTTGTATCTGGCGAACATATCTGTCATGGTCTTCATCATATCACGTAACTCAGCATGTTGAACACATTCGTCATCATTGTCTTCACCTGCCATTGTTAGTAGGAAATAAAAGACAACAAAAATATGTTATCCCTATCAACTATAGTGACAATGTGAAAGGTGGAAGAAAAACAATATCTCTCGCTCAAGCGTCTTACCATGCTCTTACAAGTGTTCTTACCGACACAGCAGGTGGTGTGGACGGTGAGATGAACCAATGAAGCATGGGGTGATTGCAAAGGTACCTATTATGCTCAAGAGAAAGGTTGATCTTGGATGGCACAATGGTGGCTAATAAGCAGAAAATCGTTAACAGGTAAACAAAGTTGAATAAGTATTCAATGTAGGAAACTGTTGCTGGTCAACCAAGTGCTCTAGGGCCTAGCACAACACAAGGAAGTAGCAAGGCAAAAGGAAGACAGAATGATATAACCAAGAAGCACAACACAAGTAGTATAGGCCAATTGCTTTAATATGCATGCTCTTCACTATTTTTTTTCTTTTTTGTAATATTTTTTTGACATTTTTTTACTCGGGAGCACGAATATATGAAGCACACAAATTTGCAGCTCAATTGGATGTAATATGCGGCCTATAGAAAATCAAGACAATTCTTTAAAATTCGTAATGAAACTTTAGAGGCCGGATAGCCTATCTTTCGAGGGGAATTTGGGCAATCTAATTTTGCCGAATGCAGCTACATGACGGAAAACCAGATGCAAAATTTTGCGTAGATGAATTTGAAAAAAAAAATTCCCGATTTTGAGTTCGTATGCAAAAGTTATGGCCGTTTTAAGGTAGGCTGTCCGAGTTACGATTTTTGGATGTTGATTCCAACTCGGTTTGAGAACAGAACTCGCAATAGGATATGAAAACGATCGATAATTTGCACAGCAACTAATGGGGTGGTGTGTGAAGATTCAAGGATGAGTGTCACAAGGGTTTGTCACCTAATCTAGGGCTGGCGATGCGGGATTTCACGCAAGGTGGCTAGTTAGGGCAAACCGATGAATGTGGTGGATCGGTTTGTTATTTAGGGATTGTGGAATAGGTGTCGAACAGCAAGAAAACAAGGACGGAACACGATAACTATGACCAAAAACACAAAGCTAAACCAACAACAAGACTCGACCACACAAATGCAAACTCAACAATGCAAACTGAAAAATGAAACTGCGGACACTATTGTCTAGGAAGCAGGAAAAACAATCGTTTTTTGTGTGGCTTTTCTGTGGACTCTAGGTACGAAAAAAAATCGATCTAATGGAAGGAAAACAAAGATACCTCACAGGCAACCTGGAAATCTGATACCAATTGATGAGTAGGTTTAGGCCCGATCTTCCGAAAGGTAAGTCGATTGGGGTGGAGAACTCGACGTTAATGATCCGCGACACTCGATCAAATCGAATACCCTGCAATCACTACACTACTGCTCTGTTGGTTATCAACTGTGCGGCACACGCTTGACCTCGCCAAGAAGGCAAATCCCTGCAAGTGAACTGATAACACAAGCAAGAACATAGAAGACACGATCTAATATGATGTGGTAATGGGTGATCTAAGAAAGCCTGTTATGTGGATGGGTTGGAAGCTATGGTGGTTTGCTTGCTTTAGATCTAAGGACCGTTTCATGCGAGAATAAGCCAGGATTACAGTGCCACCACGAGGCCAAATATAGGTGTGGTGTAGCTGATTAATTAGGGCTTTGCCAGTGCTATTTGGACTATTAAGGATGCTCGGGGAAGGGGTAGTCGTATTGGGTTTGTTGATGATTGGTGGGACTACCTGGGATCCGAATGGCTCGAGAGGGGGCCCTTGGTTGGAGATGTGCTCAGTTGGAGGCATCACCACTGGTGAAACCTCAGTGGGGTCTAAATAGGCTAGTAATCCCTTTATGAAGGCTATTTTGTGATCTCTTTGCCATACACCAAAGGAAGTGTAATTGGCATATGGGAGGTTCTTCAGTCGCTGACGGGTGATGAAATCACAAACACGTGGGTAAAGTGGTACAAACTCTGCAAAGTCTAATAAACTATCATGATAGTCGTGCTCCCGATTAAGAGCACCTGGACAACTTCCATGATTAGAGGGAACTTGGTATTGGGGTGGTTTTTGGGATGGTTATGGTTATGGTTCATAATGGTTATGGTTGATAATATGGTTATGGTTATGGATGGTTATGAATTAAATTCCGATATTGATTATGGTTATTGGTAATGAGAAATCTGGTATATGGATGATGGTAATGAATATGGACTGGTATTATGATGATTACAAGGTTTATGATGAGTTTACTTCACATACATATAATATATGTTACTTTTTCAAATGTTTTAATGTACTTTTCAGCACTTAGTCATTATTATATTCGTCATTTGAATCAGCTACATATCACACTTTCCACACTTGCTGAGTACGACATGTACTGACTCTTGCAATTCCCCCACAAACAGTTGCAGGTCAGGATTGAGAGTTTAACAATGATAATGCGGAGTTCTAGACCGTGTCTACCATCAACTTTGCCTGTGATGTTGCATGGAGCTGCGCTATACCCTTTTGCTTATGCTGCTTATTTGCTTAGTTGCTTAATTAGTTTATTTCTGCTACATTAGTTCAAACTTGTCATTAATTTTCATTAGAGCTTGTATTCGAGGATATTATGAATTCTGTAATAAAAGTGCTTAATTAATCTTGTTATGTGGTAATTTGTTGTATATCCTTTTGTGATGCACTTGTGAATGTGTGTTGAACATCATGGGCACACACATGCGTTCACTTGGTTCATTTTCAGAACCGGGTGTCACACGGAGCCACCTCTCGAGCCGCCCGCCAAAGTCCATTGCCGAACCTGGGGCAAGATTGCTGGCAGCCTGAGGCCTCTTCACCTGAGGCTCCGTGGGTGTAGCGCTTCCGGAGCCCTCTTCAGCGCCTTGGACTACACCTGTGGTGGAGATGCTGGCCGGTGTGCTGGCCATAGTCAATGGTGAAATCGTCGCTTGGCGGACTGGCCCCCCTCCCTCCGAAGAACCGCCGACACTCGAGGCTGAGGAGGAGCGCTCCATCGCATGTTGAATTGGAGCAAGGATCGCCCTCGGTGGTGCCCTTGGTGGCGACTGAGGGTGTTTGTCCTTCACGACCTCAATCATCGGTGACTTCCCCTTCTCCGTGTCGGGGACCGGCATGTTGCCTTTCCCTCTGTCGGAGGGCGCGTCTTCCACCCTTGACACTTCAGAGCCCGGAGCATAAGCAGACTCCTGTAGAGGGTCGACAATGGCCAACCCACGGTCCACATTGCCAACTTTCCGCGATGCAAGACCAAGTGCATCCAGGTTCGACATCTCCTTCAGGATCTTCACCCTGAGGTTCCGATCCAAGTAAAGCGCCCGACAGGGCCGCAGAAGGATGAAGACGTCGGGAGACAATGGGTCGTCACACGCCTTGGACATCACATCAACCACCTCTTGCAGGGTCATCTTCGTGTCGCAACCTCTCACCAGCCTGGTGCTGTCCTACGGCCCGAAGTATAGCCATGCAGTGCGACAACAATGTTGGAGGGGGGCCATACGTCGATGCACGAAGTCCGCCAGCACCATCAGCTCTAACAAACCATGATCCGCCAGGAATCAAATCCTCTCCATCACCAGGGTATACGCCGGCTCCAAATCTTTGTGCTCCTCCCAGGTCTTCTTCCTAAGTGTCGGCCAGTCGGTGGGCAGGACCATGCGATCGTGGGCATCAACGTGTACGATCACCCATTCACTCCTCCAGTCATCCCATCTCGCGGTGGAGAACGGGGTGATGTACTTGAAGGGTTTATTGGCCTGATGTTGGAAGTAGTAGGCGCCAAGGAAGCTCATCTTGCTCTTCCCAGTCCGCCTCAACACGAAGAATTGCCAGAACACCAAAACAGACGGGTGCACCCCGACGAAACATCTCGCAGAAGTGCGAGAACACCGCTGCCGCCACCAAATAATTGGGCAACACGTGATGAAGCTAGAGCCTGGGGACCTCTAGAAGTGTCACCAGGAAGGAGGAAACGGGAGGAATGAACTCGGAGTACGCATACGAATTGAAGAAGACGATCTCATTCCGCTCCAAATCCAGAGGCAGAGAGTCGGGACGGATCAAATCCCATTACTCCTCATCCTCCCAGCCAAGTAGCCGCCTCACGGACGCTACATCCACCACGCGGGAAGGAGGCAAGGCAGAGTCTATTGGAGCAGGAGTCAGGAACTTTGAAGGTGGGGAAAAGCGCGGGTCCTCAAGGAGGAAGACGAAGACTCAAACGTTGGGGTGTGAGTAAGAGAGGAACCACCTTTGCCCACAAAGGTCCCCTTTTAAACACCCTGGTGACGTTTGGGCGCATCGTGCAAATCGCATGGGCCCAAAACCCGCTGCTCAACCCACATCATCCATGACAACGGGCTCAGGTCCCTTGTCAGAGAGATTGGCCTGAGCGGGCCCCCACCTAAGGAGGCAATCCGACGGTGCCCATAAAGGCGGAAGTGAGAGCAGCAGAAGCGCATCAACCACTTTGGGAATCATCACGATAAAGAAGTTGAAGCAAGTAAAGATCTCGTCACCACGACCCCTCAACCAGAGGGGGACGTGTGGCCACGGCGGTAGAGGCGCGCATCGCTTCGACTGATCAAGACAAAATCAAAAGGCAGTGCAGAAAAGCAAGGATAGGGCTCCACTCTCAGGCTCATCACCTCCCCCAAGAGTGGACCCAGGGGCCACTGTCGGTACCCGACATACCGAGTACCCTCGGGCACAGGCTAAAGCCACCTAAGTATCCTGCCTTCTAGCCAGGACAGGGTCCGAGGGCGCCACATGTATAGAAGGCCTAGACCCCTTACCACCTCAGATATGGGGTCCAGCGTATCCACATGGACCTCAAGGAGGGGTCCAGCTCCTCCGACGAGACGAGCTCCCAAGTGGCTACGTGTCTAGTAAGACAGGACCCCGCTTCACCATGGGAGAGGGAACCGAGGCTGCCACGTGGTTTGAAGCGCCAGATTGGCCACCTCCCGTGGAGGCGGGCTCCAGCTCTACTACGTGTCCCGTGGTCCTGGATCCCCCGCTCTACTCTGGAGCGGGCTCTGGCCTCCTGTGGTCCGCGGATCGGGACCCGACCTCCCCCGTAGAGGCTAGCTCCCAAGGTGAAACTTACCCTGCAACTTGCCCTAGGTTGCAGGAGTTAAGAGGGCGGTGTACCTTGTCTAATCAAGAATTAAAGACTCGCGTCTTCCCCAAGCGCATAACGTGGTACATGCCTATTGTGAGGTACCGTTGCGCCCAATCGCATCGCAGTGAAGACGTCGCAGGCCTACCCCACTCTGCCAAGTGGGTAGCTTACGGCGATAAGGACAGTTGGAAGGAACATTCTCTGCCATCATCAACGACTACGCATGGGCCACTGGCGTTTGAGGCGGCAAGACGGTAGGTCTCCAAGCCACGATTAGAGAAGGATTATGCGAGAAGCCTTAGATCTTTAGAATAAGATCGTTCCGGGGCTACTTGTTGGGCACTGGACCCCACTTATAAGGCATTCGACCTTGTCTATAAAAGGACCGGACCGCCACCGTTACAAAGGATCCCCAACGTATACACACGCTACACACTCGTACATACCAGCAATACAACCGCACCGTGGAGTAGGGTATTACGCTCCAGCGGCCTGAACTACGTAAAATTACTGTCTCACCACTCTCATACGCGCAATTTCTCTATTGAGGACTAAGCCCTGCCGATAAAGAACCTTTGCGGGCTGCTCCCATAGCAGGTCCAGAAGAAGTGTCGCAAGAACACTTTGACAGTTTGTATTATCACGTTGATAAGTTCAGAAACCAGAAAAAATGATAATAGATTTTGGCTGCTGATCCAAGTTGGAGTGAAATTCAGCGAATAAAGTTGCGGCTCGAGGGTCGGAGATTCCAAAAGGTTTCAAGGTGGTGGCAAATCTTCGTAATTTTTCTGAAACTTGGACCCGGATTACGATTAATCGAAGCGTTTCAAGGTGTCAAACACCTTATCAGGTGTTTCACCCGCATAGTTAAAAAAAATGAGTCTGTTTCTTCTTTGAAACGTTCTCCTTTTTACCGTTTGTAACAATTTAAGTGATTCTATCCAAAATCAGAAACGTTTCACATATCAAAGCGGACCCTAATTTGGATACTTCCTACCTATGTTAATTTTATTTAACTCCGGTTAGTTCATTTTGGCACACCTGCATTTCCGAGGAAAAAAATTCTATGTATACGGTATGCATATGTGGGGCTGTGCATACCGTACCCGATTAAGCCCACGTATCCAGATCTACGGATGAGAGAGCGCGGTTCGTGCACCCTCCGCGGCTCGCGGACGAAGCCTAGAGCGGCTTGTTCTGCAGCCTCGCGCGGCTTGGTGCTCGCGCAGGAATCGATCTCTCCACCGACGTTGCTTCACCATCGTCGTTTCTTCACCATCCTGCACGAGATTGGATCGGTTTCTCCACCGATGTTGCTTCACCATCGTTCGGCCACCTTCCCTGCCGACTTCCGGCGCCAGATCCGGCGTCCTAAGAAGCAGCCTCTCATTTCCGTCGATCTCTCCTCCGCGCTGGGCGATAGGATCTTGTGGATCTCCTCCTCGCGCGGATGAAGAAGTATTGTAGTAACCTTTTTCCGTCGAGGCTTCGCGAAAGTAAAATAAGAACTTGTTAATACAGCAAACAGTAGCTGTTGTTTGGTCCAGCGGTGAACACGCTCTCTTTTGTCCGTAGTTGCAGGTTCGATTCACAGTGTACTCAATTTTTTATCGAACAGTTATCACGCTTTCGGCTCGTCCAGCTGGCTTCTCTCGAGCCGCAGCTTCCTGGATCTGCTTGCTCGCCTGGCCTTCAGTTCAAAGATTTGCTTTGAGATTGATGATAGATGACGTGGCAGAAATCTAGATGGGTATGTACCAAGTCTCCGGTGCATACGCAGAGAATTCAGTTTGCATTTCCGATGTTTCAAGAAATCTCAGAAACCCAACTGCATCCGGTAAGAAACGCGAGAAGTTATATCCAGATGACAAAGGTAGCCAAAGTTTACGTGCATTCAAAGAGCAGCGCCCCGAGTGTGTTCCACGGAAGTTCGATTCGAGCTTTCTCATGAACGTTTAGTCTGACAGTGCATCGGATCCAGAAGCGAGGGCCAACAAGGCGACCCAAAAGCGGGCGGCGCCGCACCGCATCGCATCGCTGGGGGCAAATGGGCTTTCTTTTCGGTGGAGCCCGAGCCTGTCGCCACCGAGGTTTTCGCGGGGTTTGTGCCCGGGCGCCTCATCACCACTTCGTTTCCCTTCCATGGCGGCGGCGATCGAGCTTCTTCCATCCTTGAGAGCGGCGCGGCGCGGCGCGGCGGGTGGAGGAGAGGAGGACGACGCCGACCCGACGACGAAGAGAAGCACGAGCAGGAGATGGTCCCGCTCAAGGCTGACATCCCGCACGCCAACACGGCAACACCCAGCGAGTGAGTGTCCTCCTTTTCTGGGTTTTTGTTTCTGGATTCCTCCGTCTCGATCGTCGAGCACCTGAAATTTCACCTCTGCGGTTGCCGCTGTGCACTTCGGTTTGGTTCTAGTAGCCCTGTGCCGCTTCTGCTCGCTGACGAAAATTAGAGTGAAATGGAATGAACGATTACAGTGGCGGCGGTCCGTTCGTGCTCATGCCGCGCGCATGAATGGTGTGGGTGGTTAACCTAGTGACTGCTGCTTGCTACCTCGCCGATCCGTGTGCTGCACCAAATTCGCAGCTGAATAATTCATCAGGGCAGTGGATTTCTCGAGGGAGGGACTACGATGGCGACTGCCTCCAGATGCGCGTGTCGTCCTACAGCCCCCACCGCGCACTTCCTCTTCCTCCTGCAGTGGACGACAGATTGCAGCTCTCGCCGCTGCACTTGGGCTGCTCAGGATTCTAGTGATCTATAGGATCCATTTGCGTGGTTCGAAATGCAACACACATTCATGGCGGAATACTCGTTCATTTTGCTGTGTTGATTCTAATGGAATCCACGCTGCTGCTTTGCCGTGCAGGTTTACGTGCATGGGAGCACCACCGTGTCCACCCATGAAAGAAAAGCAAGCGCCAGAGAGTTTTATGGCAAGTCTTCTCTTCTGAACAAGTCATTATCATTTGCATTTACAAAAAGAGAGCTGATGAGAAAAAAAAAATCAAGATTTCTTTGTCCTTGGTCAGGGAAGGCAACAGTCATGTACGCCCTCATCTTTTTTGTGAAGCATTGCACAACAGTACACAACAACCCCACATTGAGAGGTTACAAGGGTCAGTAACATGCTACTCAAATACTTGTGCATGTAGGAAGGCAGTCGCCACTAAGCTAATACTCTCTCCATCTCAAATTACTTGTCACTCTCTATTTTATTTTTAAATTAAAGAGTGACAAAGTAATTTGGAATAGAGGTAGTAGTAAATTATCTCTCTCCGTTAACAAAAGGTATTACTTTCTCAGGTATGCCGAACCCTCGAAGCAAAACTCCTCAAGGGCTCATGTCATGTGATAGCGGTAAATTCTTAGTTGTTGACCTGAAAGGAATAGGTTGCAAGGGTTTAGTGATGGTGAACAAAGTGAGAATGAAGAGAGCTGCAAAAGAAAGCACCTGCTAGAAAATATCTCACCTTGTCCGAAATCCGCACTTCCCATGAATGATTCCTACGAGCTAAGTTAGATTCAACAAAGTCTGGAGCATGTTGGGTGGATTGGTTTCTCAGGAGAGGCAGCCTTGCAGGCACAATGGCATCATCATCATCATCATCACTATCATAATATGTCTCATGGTCAGGCCCAAGGGTCCTGAGTATGATACCAAGGATGATTGATAGCACCTGAAATAATCGGATATGTTTACAGAGGCTCATCAATAATGAAAAGTTAGTTTTTTTCTTCAAAAAGTACTCCATTGCAGCTACTTGAATTTGAATTGACCAAACTTTTCTTAGTCTTCTAAACAGGGCAGTAGCTCCTGATTTCAGTTAGAAATTCGAGCAGTAAGAATGTCAAACAGATCATTGTGAGAGCATTGTAGCAGTCATGCTGCATTCTTCAAAAAACATACGACAGAGGTATACTTTGTTTTTAAGAATTCTACAAAGGCATCATTAATATTGTTCTAAAAGAAATAAAGGCTGAGTGACAAAACCTACTACAGAGTGCCACAATACTCAACTAAATTCAAAAGAACTTGTAGAATGTTTCACTCTTCATATGCAAAAGGTAGAATCGTACAATGATGAAGATTTAGTACTAATGCACTAGGAGCAGAAAGAATCACACCTGAGCAGCCACCACCGACAGGCCTACCCATTCACATATCTCAATGTTTGATCTCACAAAGTTCTTGAATTCATCAAACTTGCCTGATTGGTCAGGGGGGAAATCCTAAAGGTTTGAGTTGGAACTTATCAAACAACACAAATAAGGAAATTAACATAAATTGCTACAGTTCATAGATGAAGATCTCCTTACCTCTTCCCAGTTACTATTCAGAAATACATCAATAGTGATTGCACCTTCCAGGATAATAAGCACAAACATGAGAATCATGTGCTGTGCATTTAGGGTTAAGGAAAAATAGGCCCTAAGTTGTCATCAGGTATCAGGTTACACTACAATTAACATTACCGAACTCAAAGTAACCTGGAGGCTTCTGTTAAAGTTGGACACATCAGTTTCATTTCACCATTTTTCCTTGTGACATCTCATTCATAAACATATTTAACATCTAGAAGACCGAAGCTTTTGTACCTAAAGGAAGCAAAAGCATAACCCAACAAACGACTGCTAAACTGCTCGATAGCAACTCATAATAGGCAGTCAGCAGGCAGAAAACATGTGCTGGCGACTGGTACAATTAAACAGCATGCAATTCCGTGGATTTATCAGTCTCAAGGATACACAGGACAGACAGTGACTATTTGCAGTTTCCGCAGCAATATGCCCAGAGCAAGTCAGCAGGCAAAGAAAGATCCCCATGCCAAGAAACATGTAGATAAACCTGCATGATCAGCGAAATTTCTTAGTACAAAACCACCAACCATCTCAACAGTACCTACGCATATGAAGTGCATAATTTTGTGATATTATGCTAACATTTTCCTCGAACCTATCTGGGCGACTGGACCGCCCTGAAATCACAAAAGATGAAGAAAATTGAAACACCAACTGTCTCATTTAAATCATCAGGTGGACGCCGTCCTGACATCCTAACAGTTGCCCCATTTCATTTAATATAAGATGAGGAAAGTGACTGTTAGCATCATCACTGTTCCCTTGTTTAGGGAACATCAGCATCATTGTTTCTATATAATTTTCATTAGTCCTACCTTGTCCCACCACCAATCAACTAATTGTGGATCTTCTTTTATGTTAGGCCATCCGTTTCATCACATCATGTCCCAATCTGACGCCACAGCACAGCCGCCACCTAAATCTCTAGAGAACCTAGTCAAAAATGAACACAGCCGAAGCTGGTCCACTACAAGGTAGCAGTATACTACTTGTCTTGTGCGTCACTCACTGTTCCAAATCTGCTGCGACGGGTGGTGTGCCCATCACCCGTCCAAAAAGGGAAGCCTTTAAGTGCCATCGGCCAAAGATAAAAAAAAGGCGCTTTCGGTGGTGGCCGCGCGGGATTGGTTCGGTTTCTACGCCATTCTCGCCCTTCCACGAAACTCTCTCCCAATTGCAATTGCAACATCTGAAAAACATGCTCCAATGAAACAGTACGCCCATACAAAATCTCGCTTAGAAATGGACGCATTTAATTTAAGCCGACCAAATAAAGGATTAGGGAAAGAAATGAAGAATGAAATGGGGAAAGCAAAACTGCAAATCTAGCAACTTGTACGGCGCGTGGATTCAACGCAAAACGAAGCCGAGATTTTGAGCCGCGCACGCAGACACAACACAAGGGGGAAATCTGTTGAAGCAGTGGACCGCTAGAGGAGGGGAGTAAGAAAAAGAAGAAGCGGTTGCTGAGTACCAGGGAACCGGGAGGCGTTGGTGGAGGTCGGCGACCTCCCTGTACCACTCCCGGAGCATCCAGAGCGCGTAGAGGATGACGGCCATCCCCGCGAGCCCGACGACGGAGTTGACCGCCTTGAGCGCCGTCTGCACGCAGCTCCGCAACAGCCGCCCCGC
Organism: Tuctoria greenei; assembly: GCA_036927565.1. NCBI lineage: Eukaryota > Viridiplantae > Streptophyta > Magnoliopsida > Poales > Poaceae > Tuctoria > Tuctoria greenei. Next base: position 137,633,229 of record JAYESD010000010.1, on the reverse strand, counting down.
CATGCCGCCGCCGCCGCCGAGCCCGCCCAGCTTCGAGCAACTTCTTGTTTCCTCTGCAGGTTCGGTGGTTTATTACTTTTTATTTGGCGAAGCGAAGCGGTGGTGTGTGCGGGAGAGGAGAGGCGACCGAGTGGGGAAAGAAATGGTGGTGGCGTGAGACTTTGGCAGAAGGAGACCAATCCAAGCAGCCAATGCCAAGCAGAAGCAGGAGGAGAGAGAGAGGTCAAGTGGAGTTCTGGACTGCGACGCGAATAAAATATAAATATTTGTACAGACAAACACATTTTCTTTTGAGTCTTAATCCATTGGATTGGAGAGGAGACCAATCTCGAAAGAGACGTGGACTCCACCATTTCCATTTTCCACAGAAGGATAACGAGATGAAATGAAGCTGGGACATGAAACACATGTGGGGCCGTGGAGACGGAGGGCGGAGTTTTTTTTCTCCGTCCTTTTTTTTCTCTGTCTCTGAGAAGAGGGTCACACTGTTCAACAAAAAGGAAAGAGGATTTTGATTTCGTCGCTAGCAGACGTAGGAATCTCTAACTGGGCCGCATTATATCCCTCGTCATCTTGGGCCAGAAACTGGATCGTGATTCATTTGCGGCTCACTCTGCCAAATCGATGGGCTCAATCAAACTCTGCACGGCCCATCCCACCGCTTCCGGCCGAATTAGGGGTGGACATTCGGTTAATTCAGTTCGGTTAATTCGGTTAATAGAAACCAATAACTGAAGATGATCAAACAAAACATTAACCGCACAATTCGATTACGGTTAATTTGATGCGGCTAATCGGTTAACCGAATTAACCGCATATAGATCAAAACACAATTTAAACATAAAATTAAATAAAGAAAATTTGAATAATAAATCAACATTAAATGAACTCAAACATAAAAATACCAATATATAAATTAATATACAAGCATACATCCATGTTTGATAAATTATAAACTAACAGAAACAAAAATAGACGTGAACAAATCACATAAAATTCGGTTAATTGGAGTAAAAAACGAATTATTAATCGAAAACCGAATAGCTAAAAAATCATAACCGAATCGATAATCAAAAACCGAATTAATCAAAAATTTCGGTTAATTCGGTGCGGTTAATTTCGGTTAACGGTTATCCGGTTAACCGCGCCCACCCCTAGGCCCAATAGTAGTCTAAGTCTCTCTCAGTAGGCCCCAATCGGTCCCTCGTCGCCACCCTCACCGCCGACCTGTAACACTCAAAATTTCAAAAATTGAAATAAAGGGAATTATATTGGAAATGCATCATGTCTTTGCACTTGTTTGAAAATTTGATTTAAAATGCGCTAGAAAATTGTTTGAAATTTGAAAAGTAGTTCAAATTGAAAAAAAAAGGAAAAATAAAAAGAAAAGGTAAAATAAAAAGGAAATCCGTGTGGGCCTAAACTCTGGCCGTCCCATCTCTTTCTCCCCTCCGCTTTTTCTTTTTCCTTCCACCGACCCAACTCCCCGTCGTGGCCCAACTCAGCCCAGTCGCCCCCTTCCCTTTCCCTACTCTCTCTCCCTCTCTCTCTACGCGCAGGGGCCCGCCCGTCAGCGCTGTCTCCTTTCTTACCACTCGCGTAGCAGAGCCTCTGTTGACTGTGCTCCGAATTCAAATGCCGGCAAGGAAATCACCACATTTATGGCCCCGATCGCCTTCCTTCATGCGAGATCACCTTCCATCTTTTATCGCCCCCGCTCCCCTATAAAACTTGGACGTGTGCCTTCGTTTCCCCCACCCCGAGCTCAAAACCCTAGCCGTCGTGCCAAGATAATGGTGCCACCATTCCCGTCATTCTAGCCGATAATCCTCCTCGAATGTAACACCCAATTTTTGGAGAGAAAAAAATGTAAAATAAATTTTTCAAGAGCTATAAAATAAATTTCTTTGAAATAAAATTCATATAAGGCAAAGTGCATCATGTTTAATTGAATGTGTGAAATTTTTCAATCTTGAATTCGTTAGAATTTTGATTTTAAAACTCAAATCATAAAAGAGAAGAAAAACAAAAAAGAAAAGAAAAAGAAAACAAAACGAAAAAAAGAAAACCTACCTGGGCCAATTCTCTCGCCCCGACCCATTTCCTCTTCTTTCCCCGCGCCGGTCTGCTTCACCCCGCGCCCGCGCCTCCTCTCTCTCCCGCTGACCAGTCGGGCCCACATATTAGCTCTGTCTTCCTTCGTCGAACCGTCGCGCGCACGTAACGCCTCCACCCGCGCCGCCCCCTCGCCCCCAATTCATTGCTGGCAGTTTCACCCTCAATCAAGCACCCCGTCGTGCCCATGATGATCGCCGAGCATTACTCCACCGGCCCCTATAAAATTCGGCCGATTCCCCTCAGTTTTCGTCGCCCTCGACACTTCAATCTCTAGCCACCGTCGAGCTCGGTATTGGCAACCTCGTTCCTGTCGATTCATCCATTTCCCATCCTCGAAACCTTGCCTAACGTGTTCGCCGTGTTGCTAGGAATTAGCCGGGCATCATCGTCGGGGTGGAACATCGTTGCATCGCCGACTTCGTCTGGCACCGCCGAGGTTCACCGCCTCTCACCGTCGTCGACCATTTTCCGCTCCATTTCAGGTCTTGAGATGCATCTAGGTGAGTTCCCCTTCCTCCCCTCTCTCATTTCCATCATTTTTCGCTAAGTTTGGTAGCCCGTACTGTAAAATAGGGCACGCCGGCCAACTCCGGCCATGGCGCCGCCATTCCCGTCGGTTCCGGCCGCCGTGCGCCGCCGCCCTGGTCAGTCCAGGTGACGTGGCCCCATCTCCACCCTCCATTTTGTTTCAACGGCCAAGATTAGATCCACCCGTACCCCTTCGGCCTTTTAAATCTGGACCGTCCATTTTAAATCCTACGACCGACGTTCAAAGCCCCTTAGCCGTTGGTGACTTTAACAGCTAACCCCCTCAGCTTTTTAAATTGTTTGCAGATAGGTCTAAAAACTTATAAAATCAACCCCTTAGCCGTTTTTGTTAAGTTTTAGTTAGATGCATGCTAAATTAAAATATGAATCCTATGCTATGTTTCCATAGTTATTTCTCAGTATTCCTTATCGCTTGGTTTGAGTGTTTTACTATTAATTAGTTTACGCTTAGTCATACTTAATTGAAATATGATCTACTTATCTACAAGTTATATTTGATGTATTATGATTCATGAATTGATGGCAAATATGAGTTTAGTAGATAGGAATCTGATATGGGGTTTTGTATGGATTGGTGCATGCGTGCACAAGACCTTGGTTTGGGGCTTGACACCTATCGGATTCTAAGGACCGTTTTATGGAGGAAATTGCTAAGCCTTTTAGTATCACCACAGAATTGTATATGGGACAACTTGGTTTAGTAATTTGGTCTCTCCCGATGTAGCATAGGTAATTGAACGGACGGGGAATGGGTTCAGAATTCTGCCTTGAGATCCACATGGCTCAAGAGGGGGCTTCTCTTGGCGGAGGGAAAATAGACTCCAGGTGCCAGAGCGGTGAAACCTTAGAGTAACCATTGCAAGTCGGGAGAACCATCGGAAACACCTCGTAGTGATCTCCTGGCCACACACCTACGGAAGTGTGTAATGTGGTTAGCTACCACGGACATCAGGGAGGTTTACCTTAGTCCACCTGGCAACAAGGGATGAAATCACAAACTGTGGGTAAAGGATACACACTCTGCAGAGTCTTGTCAAACTATCTAGACAATCGTGCTCACGGACACGAGCGGCTTTGAACCAAATTCATAATTAGCACTCATGGTTACATAATGGATGGTTTGGGCTTGTTCTTACCTGATTATTTTGGGATGTTGGTTGGGAATTTCACCTAGATGTAGGTGCTTAAGAACAAATAGGGTAAGTTATAATTTCTATAGTGCTTTAACTATTATTTGCCATCCTTGTTATGAGCCTCATATCATAACTTCCCAACTTGCGAGTACCGTTGGTACTCAAACTTGTTAGTTGCATATTTCCCCCCAGTCTATGAAGATGAAGAGGTGGAGAACCAGGACTTCTATGGAGACCCCGATGAGATGTTCTAGGCTGGCGAATCCCCCATGCAATGCCTGTGCTTGGAGCCCTTTTATATATTTTCCTGCTACTTATGTACTTTTATTTTAGACCTGGAAGGTCATTTATGTAATAAGGTGATATACTCGAACATGGCATTATTTATGGTATTTCACTTTCGTCTACACATGTATGAGTTGAACTGATCCTGGCATACATGTGGAAAGCATCTGGTTGTCTTCTTATTACCAGGTGTGACAAAGTGGTATCAGAGTCGTGTTGCCTGTAGGACGCAAGACTAGATAAAAATGGACACATTAAGGACTTTGCTAATTTTATAAAAAGTCTTTTACAAAATTTCTTTGTATATTCTACCTTGTCTTGTTGTCTTACTCCGTTTGTCTTCACTATTTTGATTTCCTAACACTCTTCTCATCAACTGTAGATGGCCAACACTCACCTGACCGCCACATGGATTCAACTTGTCTCATGTGCTCCAGTCCATGTTCCAAGATCCCCACAGCACGATTCAAGAAATTTGATGACGAACTACTCTACTAGAGATGCCACCGAAGGAATGAATCATCGTCTTAGGGCGATGCTACTTAGTGTCGGATACGACGCCCACAAGCTCTACATTCGCTATCATACTACCAAGGTTCATTATGTCGATCATGAAGAATGGATGAGTGAGCTCCTAATCTATTACAACGGACACCTATTCAAGAATCACTTCGCTCCAGCTTGGAGAACCACTCGAGAGGATGCAAAGAAGGATGCAACATGGGTAGCTATCACTAGTCAATGCTACGTCAACCATCAGAGACTTCAAGACACCACCCACGCCTACACGCCTCAACGTCCAATCGGCATCAATAACTTCACCTGTGCACCACTACAGCCACAGTTCATGAACTGGCAAATGGAAAGGAGCATCAATGATGGAGTTCATCTTAGCGACCGGCTCGAGCGCTGCCAGCGGGAGCTTCAAGACATGCACGCTCTCGTGAAGTATCAGAAGGCTATTATCCAAGAGTATCAGATGATCATTGATGAGGACCCCCGAGGGATATACTTCAGACATTGAGACTTGGACGTACGAAGAGGATCTAAAGAAGAGGGAGTTAACTCACCCTACACCACACAACTTAGGAATAGCTACTTCACCCAATAATGTAATAGGACGAGTAGAGACGTGTTATGATCCTAATTTGTGTTGTTTTGGTTTCTGACTGTTTGCTTGTTTGTGGGTGTGATGTGTGTTGTGTAATGCTTGGGCACCTTGTACACAACCTCATATTTTTATTGAATTAAATAATATTTTCATAAACTTATTCTCCTTGATGCATATAGTGGGAAATCGTATAGAATAGTTACTCTCTTGCCTTCTTGTTCTAAAAAAACATCCCAACATCAGATGGCAAGTAGAGGAAGAGGACGTGGTTGTGGTGTGCCCTTTAACAATAATGAGGATGACGGGATTCTGATACCACAATGGAACGGAAGGGGTGCGCGTGGAGTACCAGCAGCGAATCAAATGCAACAAATGATGATGATGCAAATGCAAATGATGCAAAATCTGACGCAGATCGTAAACAACATGCAGCAAGCCCAACAAACACCTCAACAACAACCTCAGCCTCAACCACAACAAGCAACAAGACCAAGATCTTGTCTGAGAGATTTCACGAACACTCAACCTCTAGTCTTTTCAAATGCTGTACAGCCTATGGATACTGACGACTGGTTAAAGACTGGGAATAGTTCAATGTGAAGAAAGAGAAAGAGTACTTCTTGCATCTCATCAGCTCTCTGGACCTGCAGCTGACTGGTGGACTGCTTATACAGCTGCACAGGAAAACCCAGAGAACATAACTTGGCAAGAGTTTGTGCACAACTTTCAGAACCATCATGTGCCCGAAGGCGAAATTCAAGCAAAACATCAAGAGTTCCTCACACTAAAGCAAGGGAATATGAATGTGCGGGAGTATTTGAATAAGTTTACACAATTATCCTGCTATGCTCCTGGAGATGTAGATACTGATGCAAAGAAGCAGTTTTCTTTCAAAGAGGGGTGGGATAAGGAGATACAATTTATGATGTCTTCTAATGACTATGCTAACTTTCAACATTTGGTGGATAAGGCTTCCACCGTGAAAAGGAAGAAGAAGGAATGTGATGGAGAAGATCGCAAGCGAAAGATAGTGATGGGGCAATCTAGGGGTGGGCAAAAACACCGATAACTGAAAACCGGAACCGAATTAACCGGAACCGAAACCAAATTAACCGAAATAGATGAAACCAGATCTAATTTCGGTTCCCAGATTGCGAAAACCGAATTTTTATCCGATTTTCGGTTTTTTAATCCGATTAACTGGGTGAACCGAAATATTTACCCAATCAGCCCAGGTGCATGCATCAGCCCAACCGACCCAGGAGGCAGAAGCCCATCTGCATCCGCTAACCGCCAGCGCCAGTCGCCCAATGTTCAATCCCCCACTCCTGTCCCCCCTTCCCGACAAAACCTAACTGACTCCACCGGCCGCCGCATCATGCCCACTGCAGGAGCTCCGTCCTGCCCGCTGTCGCGCCCAGTCGTGACTCTGCCGCCTCTCCCGCTGGCCGTGCCCGGCCGCCGCCCCGCTCGTCGTTGTGGCCGGCCGTCACTCCGCCGCCCTGCTTGCCGGCCGTGCCCGGCCGCGGCTCCGACGCCCCGCCCGCTGGCCGTGCTCGGCAGCCGCCCCGCCCGTCGTTGTGCCCAGCCGTGACTCCGTCGCCCCGCCCGTCGCCGTGCCCCCATCGCGGCTCCGCCGCCCTGCCTATCGTGGTGCCCTGCCGTACCTCCATCGTCCCGAGCCCCATTACAAGGCGCCAAGGCGATCTGTTAATGGTCGGTTTTTTCGGTTTAACTAAAAACCGAGCCGAAATACTTGGTTAACCAGTGCTCGGTTTTTATTTTTTCAGGATAATTTTGGTTCCTATTTTTCAAAAACCGAATTTCCAAAATAAACCAAAAAACCGAACCGAATTTCTCCGGTTAACCGAATGCCCACCCCTAGGGCAATCCTCTGTCAGCAACAACCGCCCTCGCTTTAATCTACAACAGATGGCACACATGAGTCGTCCTGCCAACTCCACTTCACCAATGCCATATACCCAACAAGGTCAGCAGATGCAACACCAACGTTCTTCTCATCCAATAGGGCAGCAACCACAACATAATAAGCAGCTAGACAATAAAACTCGAGGTACAAACATGACTGGGCAATGTTACAACTGCGGTGAGAGAGGCCACTACTCCTTCAGTTGCCCAAAGAAGTAGACGACACATAATCCATCGCGTGTCTGGGTAAATAACATGTCCTTGGAGGATGTTCAGGGCGCATCGGAAGCAGTGAATGGTATGTCTCGTGATGATTCTCACTTTACTACAAGACTACATGATAGCGAGGAAAGTTTGCCTTAATGTAAGACAAAGCATAAGGGGGGTAGTCTATCGGTTAAAGCTTTCTTGAGACATTATGAGGAGGAAGATGATTCACGTGTGCATAATGCAACGAAAATATCCTCGAAGGAAGAAGCAACGTGGAGAAGACAAAGAAGACCTCAAGGCCCTGTTTTTGGTCTCTTTCTATAGGACGTTCGAATCTCGAGGGCGAGATTCCTTTTTAGGGGGGGGGGGGGTAGAATTGTAACACCCAATTTTTGGAGAGAACAAAATGTAAAATAAATTTTTCAGGAGCTATAAAACAAATTTCTTTGGAATATAGTTCATATGAGGCAAAGTGCATCATGTTTAATTGAATGTGTGAAATTTTCAATCTTGAATTCGTTAGAATTTTGATTTTAAAACTCAAATCATAAAAGAGAATAAAAACAAAACATAAAAGAAAAAGAAAAAAAAGGAAAAAGAGAAAACCTACCTGGGCCAATTCTCCCGCCCCGGCCCATTTCCTCTTCTTTCCCCGCGTCGGCCTGCTTCACCCCGCACTCTTGCCTCCTCTCTCTCCCGCTGACCAGTTGGGCCCGCATGTCGGCTCCGTCTTCCCCCGCTGAACTGCCGCGCGCCCGCAACACCTCCACCCGCACCGCCCCCTCGCCCCCAATTCATTGTCGATAGTTTCACCCTCAATCAAGCACCCCGTCGTGCCCATGGTGATCGTCGAGCGTTACTCCATCGCCCCCCTATAAAATCCGGCCGATTCCCCTCGGTTTTCGTCGCCCCCGACACTTCAAACCCCATCCGCCGTCGAGCTCGGTATTGGCAACCTCGTTCCCGTTGATTCATCCAATTATCGTCCTCGAAACCTTGCCTAACGTGTTCGTCAAGTTGCTAGGAACTAGCCGGGCATCATCCTCGGGGTGGAACGTCGTTGCGTCGCCGACTCATCGGGCGCCGCCGAGGTTCGCCGCCTCTCACTGTCGTCGACCATTTTCCGCTCCATTTTGGGTCTTGAGACGCATCTAGGTGAGTTCCCCTTCCTCCCCTCTCTCATTTCCATCATTTTTCGCTATGTTTGGTAGCCGTACCGTAAAATAGGGCACGCCAGCCAACTCCGGCCATGGCGCCGCCATCCCCGTCGGTTCCGGCTGTCGCGCGCCGCCGCCCTGGTCAATCCGGGTGATGTCGCCCCATCTCAACCCTCCATTTTGTTTCAACAGCCTATATTAGATCCACCCGTACCCCTTCGACCTTTTAAATCTGGACCGTCCATTTTAAATCCTACGACCGACATTCAAAGCCCCTTAGCGGTTGATGACTTTAATAGCTAACCCCCTCAGATTGTTTGCAGATAGGTCCAAAAACTTATAAAATCAACCCTGGTCTTTCTAGAAATTAGGAAATTACTGGATAATTAAGTAAAAAGTGTTTCCAAGCCCCTGGAATATTAGAAAATAGCAAATAAATACTGGAAAATTGTAGAATGACCCCTGAACTTTATAAAAATTGCTTTTAGCCTCTGGAACAGTTCTGTTTTTACAGAATAGCCCCTGATAGTTCTAGAAATTAAATAAAAGTCCTTAATTTATATAAAATAATTATAAAAACAAATTTAAAAATGTTTTAAATTTATTTTCATTTCTGTAATATTTTTATAATTCATTTAAATTGCTGAATTAATCATAAAATACTTTTTAAGTGTATTTATTTCATAAAAATTTATTTGCGCATAGAAATAATTATTAAAAATAGTGTAAAAATTGTAAAATGCACATTTTATGGTATAAATATATTTTAAACATATTTTGAAGGATAAAATTGCTAGAAAATAATAATAGGTTTCTAATAAATATAAAAATGGTATAAAAATTGTTAAAAATATGTTTTACCCAATATATTTCATTTAACTCTAAATTCTCAATAATTGGTTTATGACTATAATTTAAATTAACCATAAAATCACTTTTGCGTAGGAATTTATGTTTATTTGAAGTGTTTTCATTCTATGTGTCCTTATTGTATGTTATTATTTCATGCATCGTCATAAAACTAGAGTCGGGGCCAGAACTGACATTTAATCTTCAAGAGCAGCAATTTCCCGTCGACCACTAGTCTTATTTTGGAGGCAAGTTCCTTGACCATCTTGCACCCTCTTTATTAAGTTTTAGTTAGATGCATGCTAAATTAAAATACGAATCCTATGCTATGTTTCCCTAGTTATTCCCGAGTATTCTTTGTCGTTTGGTTTGAGTGTTTTACTATTAATTAGTTTACGCTTAGTCATGCTTAATTGAAATATGATCTACTTATCTACAAGTTATATTTGATGTATAATGATTGATGAATTGATGGAAAATATGAATTTAGTAGATAGGAATCTGATAGGGGGTTTTGTATGGATTGGTGCATGCGTGCACAAGACCTTGGTTTGGGGCTTGACACCTATCGGGTTCTAAGGACCAGTTTATGGAGGAAGTTGCTAAGCCTTTTAGTATCACCACATAATTGTATATGGGACAACTTGGTTTAGTAATTTGGTCTCTCCCGATGTAGCATAGGTAATTGAACATGTGGGGAATGGGTTCAGAATTCTGCCTTGGGATCCACATGGCTCAAGAGGAGGCTTCTCCTGGCGGAGGGGAAAATAGACTCCATGTGCCGGAGCGGTGAAACCTTAGAGTACCCATTGCAAGTCGGGAGAACCATCAGAAACACCTCGTAGTGATCTCCTAGCCACACACCTACGGAAGTGTGTAATGTGGTTAGCTACCATGGGCATCAGGGAGGTTTATCTTAGTCCACCTGGCAACAGGGGTGAAATCACGAACTGTGGGTAAAGGATACACACTCTGTAGAGTCTTGTCAAACTGTCTAGACAGCCGTGCTCACGGACACGAGCGGCTTGGAACCAAATTCATAATTAGCACTCATGGTTACATACTGGATGGTTTGGGCTTGTTCTTACCTGATTATTTTGGGATGTTGGTTGGGAATTTCACCTAGATGTAGGTGCTTAACAACTAATAGGGTAAGTTATAATTGCTATAGTGCTTTAACTATTATTTGCCATCCTTGTTATGAGCCTCATGTCATAACTTCCCAACTTGGGAGTGCCGTTGGTACTCAAACTTGTTAGTTGCATATCCCCCCCCCCCCCCCCCCCCCGTCTATGAAGATGAAGAGGTGGAGAACCAGGACTTCTATGGAGACCCCGATGAGATGTTCTAGGCTGGCGTATCCCCCGTGCAATGCCTGTGCTTGGAGCCCTTTTATATGTTTTTCCAATGCTTATGTACTTTTATTTTAGACCTGGAAGGTCATTTATGTAACAAGGTGATGTACTCGAACATGGCATTATTTATGGTATTTCACTTTCGTCTACACATGTATGAGTTGAACTGTTCCTAGCATACATGTGGAAAGCATTTGGTTGTCTTCTTATTACCAGGTGTGACATCGAATCTTTTCCTAACTTGGTCTACGTGACAACAGAAACTTGTCATACATCTTCTCTCGGGGGGAATGCCGCTGCGACGCCTATTTCGTCGAGCTCCGCAGAATCTCGCCGCCTCTCGCGGTCGCTGACGCACCTCCGCCCCATTCCGAGCTCCACGACACCTCTCAGTGAGCTTGCCTCATCCCTCTCTACCTTTTCCGCAATAGTATCGCAGCTCTGGCGTAGATTTGGCTGTTTTGGCCATCACAGGCGAGGCGCGTCACCCATGGGACGACGTGGCCCATTCTTGACCGTCGATCTGAGGCCAACGGTCGAGATTATATCGTACGTACCCCTTTGCCTCAATAAAATAAAAGCCCTCTCCTTCAGATCCAACTGTCTGCATTTAATTGGAGTCAAACGGTCCACGATGATCCATATGGAGTCGTATCCTGGCTGGGTCCTTGGCAACCCCATAATAAAGTCCATATTTATCTCTTCCCATTTCCATTCGGGTATCTTGAGTGGTTGAAGTAGTCCAGCGGGTCTCTGATGTTCCGTCTTGACCAACTGACACATGTCGCATAGAGCCACATACTCGGCTACATCACGTTTCATGCCAAGCCACCAATATCGATTCTTAAGGTCTTGATACATCTTGGTACTTCCATTATGAATAGTGTAGGATGAATCGTGCGCTTCTCTCAATATCAGTTCTCGGATCCCCTTGATATTTAGCACACATATCCTCTTCCCTAACCATAGGGTTCCATGTTCATCTTTTCTGAAATCTGGGCTTTACCAATCTTCATCAGCTTCTTAAGTTTCTGAATTTTCTTGTCCTCCCTTTGGCCCTCTCTAATGTCTTGTCCAATGTGGAATCCAATTCCATAACTACCGCATCTGTGTTAGACACTATGCATAGGTGTAGTCTTGCAAACTCCTCACATAGTTGCGGTTGATGAGCTTCTATTGTCATACTGTTGCATTCTGGCTTCCTACTCAAAGCATTTGTTACCACATTCGCCTTTCCAGGGTGATAGTTGATCCCAACATCAAAATCATTAATTATCTCAAGCCACCTTCGTTGCCGAAGATTAAGGTCCAGCTGAGTGAAGATGTACTTCAAGCTCTTGTGGTCGGTGTAGATTTATGTCCTTTTCCCCATCAGGTAGTGCCTCCATAGCTGAAAGTTGCATAGAGGGGGGTGAATAGGTGGATAACCTGAAATTTAACTCAACAAAAGCTAATCAAATTATAAAGTGTGGACTAGTCCGGCCTGAGGGCGGACTAATCCGGTCAGGGCAACAAATTTGATCAAAGGTGAGATTTTTAAGCAATCTAAAGGACTTAACCCGATGAAATGTAAAGTATATGAGCCTGACTATCTAGTAGATGGTATGCACGAAGTAATAACAACTAGATAGAGACGAATCGCGAGATTGAAGCGAAGAACGCGTGAAACCATAACTTGATGTAGTGAAGAACGAAGGAGTCAAATTAAAGACACAAGACACATGATTTATCTCGTGGTTCAACCCCACAAAGGAGCCTACATCCACGTTGAGGATGCCCACGAAAGGCAGGGTTCCACTCAATCCTTTCCTCACTTAGCCACCACGGAGGTCGACTTTTCTTCCACTAAATCACAAGGGTAATCACTAAATCTGTGGGGCAACTCACAACCTGAGGCTCCCATAAGTTTACAACTCAAAAAGATCGAAGATCAACACCCACACAAAGTCAAATCAATCAGTCAAACTGAGAGAATCAACCCAAGAGCTCAAGATCAAACAAACCCTTCTCTCTCCTTTTCCAAACCTCACAAATCCTCAATGTTCACTCTTAGGACTCCAAGAATGGTTGAGAGGGCTAGGATGACTCTAGGAAGGCAATGGTGGCACTAGGGTTCGAGAGTGGGCCTTTGGAGGCTGGGGGATCCCTTTTTATAGAGGTTCCGACAATTAGCCGTTGCCACCAGGAAAAGTGCGGACTAGTCTGACCTTAGACCCCGAACTAGTCCAGCCTGTGAGGACCAGTAATGTCATCCTTGACCAACCACAAACCCCCCCCCCCCCACCACCACCTTTTGAATTCAAACGGTCACCAAACCACATACTAGTATGTCCAACAGTGGACTAGTCCGATCTCACATAGAACAGTTTGTTCTGGTTGAACGGACAAGTCTGACACATCAGACAAGTCTGACCCCTGAGGGCAGACAAGTCTGACCGTCCAGGACTTAGTCCCATCAGCCATCTCCAAGTCCACAACGAACTAGTCTGTCAAGAGACGGACTAGTCCAAACTCAATCGGGAACTACTTTTCTAGACTGAAGCGGACTAGTCTTTCCAAGCAGACTAGTCCGGCCCCACCAGGGTGTGACACCCGGTTCCGAAAATGAACCAAGTGAACGCATATGTGTGCTCAGGACGTTCAACACACATACACAAGTGCAATCACAAAAGGATATACAGAAAATTACTACATAACAAGATTAATTAACCACTTTTATTACACAATTTACAATATCCTCGTATACAAGCTCTAATAAATATAAATGACAAGTTTGAACTAAATGCAGTGGAAATAAACTAAACTGAGCAAACTAAGCAACTAAGAAGCATAAGCAAATAAGGTATAGCGCAGCTCCAACAACACCACAGGCAAAGCTGACAGCATACACGACCCAGACTATCATCGTTATACTTCCAAATCTGACCTACAACTGTTGGTGGGGGAATTGCAAGGGTGAGTACATGTCGTACTCAGCAAGTGTGTAAAGTATGACATGTAGCTGATACAAACGACGACAATAATAAAGGCTAAGTGTTGAAAAGTACTTTAAAACATTTGAAAAGCAATATATTATATGTATGTGAAGTAAACCCATCATAAAACATGTAGTTATTATAATACCAGTCCATATTTCATTACCATCATCCATATTCTAGATTTTACTATTACCTTTAACCAAATTCAATACCAGAATTTAATCCATAACCATCAATAACCATATTATCAACCATAACCATTACCAAACCATCCCAAATTCCAATTTCCCTTTAATCATGTAGGTCATCCAGGTGCTCATAACCGGGAGCACGACTATCATGATAGTTTTAATACACTGCAAAGTTTGTACCGCTTTACCCACGTGTTTGTGATTTCATCACCCGTTGGCGACTAAAGAAAAACCTCCATTATGCTAAAACACTATCATAGGTGTATGGCCAAGAGATCACAAAATAGCCTTTACAAAGGGACTACTAAGCATGTACGGACCCACTGAGGTTTCTTAGGTGGTGATGCCTCCAACTGAGCACATCTTCAACAAGGGCCCCGTCTTGTGCCACTTGGATACCAGAGAGTCCCACCAACCATATCCAAACCCAATCCGACTCCCTTTCCCCGGTGTTCCAAATGATCCGCTCAATACTAGCAATACCCTAATTAATCAGCTACACCGCACCCATACTTGGCCTCGTGGTGGCACTGTTGTCCTGGCTTATTCTCGCATGAACCGGTCCTTAGATCTAAAGCAAGCGAAACCGCCAAAACAGTCCAACCCATCCACATACCATACTTGCTTAGATCACCCATTACCATGTCATATTAATCAGTTCATATTAACCATAATCTCATTAATGCATAATTAAATATTATAGTTGTTTTCCCATCTCAATTAATTAAACGAAGCAAAAAGGTAAAAAGCCCTTCCCGACTCTCTACCATGTATTCCAGGTGACAAGGGTGGTTAAACAAAGCTAGTAAGCTTCCTATCATAGGATTTCCCATCAAATTGACACAAGCATGCAGTTTTGAAACCAAAACATTTATTATCAAAACAGGATCAATATGTTCAAGGATACTTGCCTTGCTCTTGAGCTTGGTTAGGATCAAAGACTTCAAATTCTTGGTGTTGGAGATTCTCCACGGCACTCTCTAGCGCAAATACGTCTAATCCGCACAACGAACATACAAGACAAGAATCACAATCAATAAGTGCACATATATTACTCAATATGTCATGACATGCATGATTAATGCAATTGCAAAGCAAAACTAGTTAATGAGTTGTTAATAATGTTTAATAACTAGTTCTATTAGTTTAAACAAGTTTATACAGGTTTGGAACTGATTCAAATCAATTTAGAATTTAACTTAACAGAATTTAGATTGCAAGATCGGACAAGTCTGCAACAGGGCCGGACTAGTCCGCACTGCGTAGGAACAACGGATTAGGTTTTTCTAGATCGACGTGAATTTGGAGAAATGGGATCGAATTCACGTGAGAACAAGAGAATATAAAGTATACCAGGTGTTTAGAACTCCAATGAATCAAGGGTCTTGGAGGTAACACTTGGATCTTGATGATCTAAGGTTGATGAAGAACTTGATGGTGACTTGTTGATGGAGAACGAAAGCTTGATGGAGATCTTGATCTTCTTTCGTTTCCTCCTTTTCTTCTTCTTGTTCGAGATCTCCTTTTCCCTCCTTGATGTCGGCTCCCACAAACTAGGGTTGGGTGGTCTTTCAATTGAGGCAAAAGGATGCAAAGTGAAGGGGTGGGGTTGTTTATATAGAGGTGGAGGCTAGGGTTTCAATGAATTCGAGTTTGGGTAGCGTTGAGGCCGGTGTGGGGACCCACGTGGGCTCCAAAAAGAGTTAGACACGGTGTCCTTAGGCCCACTTAAAGTAAAACCCAAAAATAAGTTGTGAAACAGAGGATCAACTGGGAGTCATGATTTATCGAACAAGTTCGCAAAAGGGGTCGAACTAGTCCGAAGATAGACAAAGAGATATCAAACAAGTCCAGACTGGAGAACGGACAAGTTCGAACTTGGTCAGCGGGAAATCAGATAAGTCTGGCCAAAACTGGACAAGTCCGATTTTAGTGAGAGGAAAAATAGACAAGTCCGCTGGAATACTGGACTAGTCCGGACAAGTCGAGGGACTTAGCAAAATTTCCAAGGAATTGGAACACCGGACTAGTCCATATTGAACCGGACAAGTCCGACAGTGTCCAGAGAGAAATCGGACTAGTCTGCACCGAAAACGGACTAGTCCGCACTTCCTAGGATTCTTAAGTGTGGTTTTGCTTCTAATTCATTTTAAACTTATTTCTTTTTATGTGGGTTAATGTTAAACATGTATATATGAACTCATGCAATGCATGATGCATGAAAATGAGGGTGTTATAAACCTACCCCCCTTAAAATGAATCTCGCCCTCGAGATTCAACGCGAAAGAGAAGAGATAGGGAAATTCTTTATTGAGATCATCTTCCAACCCCCATGTTGCCTCTGATTCTGTGTGATGTTTCCATTGAACTTTACACCATCTAATCAGCTTATTCCTTGTGACTCTGTCCTTGGTTTCCAATATATTGACCAGTTGCTCGGCATAAATCAAATCTGCCTCTAATTCCAGTTCTTCCATTGGCACTTGTTCTTCCGGCACTCTTAAACACTTCTTGAGCTAGGAAACATGAAAGAAATCATGAACATCCCCTAAGTGAGCTGGCATCTCCAACTTATATGCTACTTCTCCTCTTTTGTCCAAAATCTTGAATGGTCCAATATAGTGAGGTGCTAGCTTGCCTCTTATGTTAAACCTCTTATGACCCCTCATTGGTGACACTTTGAGGTAGAGGAGTCTCCCACTTCAAAGGCTAGTTTCCTTCTCCTAAAGCCTGCATAGCCTTTTTGCCCGACCCTCAAGTTTTCGAGAATAATATGAACTTGTTTTTCAGCTTCTAGCAACACATACGGACCAAATACTTGAGTTTCTCCTGTCTCATTCCAAAACAAAGGTGTCCTACACTTCCTCCCATATAGTGCTTCATAAGGTGACATTTTCAAGCTTGCTTGGTAACTATTGTTATATGAAAATTCTGCATTTTGCAAGCTCTTGTCCCAACTTCTTCCATGCTTCAAAGCACAAGCTCTTAACATGTCCTCCAAAATCTGATTGGTCCTCTCAGTTTGTCCATCCGTTTGAGGGTGATATACTGAGATGAGATTCAACCTTGTTCCCAAAGCTTCATGCAATTTTTGCCAGAACCGGGAGGTAAATTGAGAACCTCTATCTGAGACTATCTTCTTTGGGACCCCATGTCGGCACACAATGTGCTCCATGTATAGCTCTGCTAGCTTCGCGGTGGTATAGGTGGTCTTGACAGGAACAAAATGAGCTGACTTGGTCAATAGATCCACGATTACCCAAATTGAGTCATAACCGGACTGTGTACGTGGCAATCCAACTATAAAGTCTATACCGATCCTTCCCACTTCCGTTCCGAGATCTTTAATGGCTGCAATAATCCCGCTGGCCTTTGATGTTCCGCCTTGACTCGTTGGCACACATCACACAACGCTACATATTCAGCTATGTCCTTTTTCATGCTAGCCCACCAATAGCATGTGTTCATGTCCTTGTACATCTTCGTACAACCGGGGTGAATCGAGTATGGCGAGTCATGTGCCTCCTTTAGTATTGTCTCCCGAATATGCTTCACATTAGGCACAACAATCCTTTTTCCAAGCCATAGGGTACCCTGTTCGTCCTCATCAAATCTGAATTCTCTTCCCTCTTGGGTCCTTTCCTTGATTTCCCGAATCTCCTCATCCTTTGTTTGACCCTCTCGAATTTCTTGCTCCAAAGTCGGATTTAACTCCGTCATCCCCATCTCATTTACAAATCCAAGGTTCAACCGTTCAAACTCCTTGCATAGCTCGGATGACAGCCCTTGAACCGCGATTTGATGACTTATTCCTTTCCTACTCAATGCATCGACCACAACATTAGCCTTCCCTGGATGATAATTGATTCCCACATCATAATCCTTGATGAGCTCCAACCATCTCCGCTGCCTCAAATTCAGATATGTTTGTGTATGCACTTGAGACTCTTATGATCCGTATAAATTTCACACCTATGACCAAGAATGTAGTGTCTCCAAATTTTCAATGCGTGTACCACGACTGCAAGTTCCAAATCATGCGTTGGATAATTCTGCTCATGTTTTTTCAATTGCCTCGATGCATAGGCAACCAATTGACCTTCTTGCATAAGCACACATCCAAGTCCTTGTCTCGATGCATCACAATATATATCAAAACTCTTGCTTACATCCGGCAAAAACCAAAACTGGGGATGTTGTTAATCTTTTCTTCAACTCCTCAAAACTCTCTTGACAAGCTTGGGTCCATTGGAAAGCTTTCCCCTTCATCAACAATTCCGTCATAGGTTTGGCTATTTTGGAAAGTCCTTGATGAATCGACGGTAGTATCCAGTCATTCTGAGAAAACTCCAGATCTCCTTTACGTTCTACTGGTGTTCCCATTTCAACACATCCCTCACTTATCCTAGGTCAATTGATACTCCTCCTCCTGAGATGATATGACCCAAAAACGACACCTCCCTTAACCAAAATTGACACTTATTGAACTTGGCATACAATTGGCGCTCTCTCAATTTCTGCAACGTAAGCCTCAAGTGTTCCTCATGTTCCTTCTCATCCTTCGAGTAGATCATAATGTCATCAATGAAAACTACTACAAACTTGTCCAAGTGCTCCATGAAGACCTTATTCATGAAGTACATAAAGTAGGCATGCACATTTGTCAATCCAAAAGACATCACGGTGTACTCATAAGATCCATACTGTGTCCTGAAAATTGTCTTGGGTATGTTCGATGTTCTAATCTTCATTTGAAAGTATCCCGACCTCAAATCAATCTTGGAGAAGACACAATCACCCTTCATCTGATCAAACAAATCCTCTATGCGGGGCAAAGTATATTTTTTCTTGATGGTCACTTCGTTGAGATCTCGGTAATTCACACACATCCTTTGTGATCCATCCTTCTTATCCACGAACAGAATGGGCGCTCCCCAAGGTGAAGAGCTTGGGCGAATGAAACCTTTCTCTAGTTGCTCTTGAATTTGCTTCTTGAGCTCCGCTAACTCCTTAGGAGGCATCCTATATGGCCTCTTAGCTATAGGTGCAGTTCGAGGTATTAAATCAATAACAAACTCAATGTCTCGATCAAGCGACATACCTTGCAACTCATTCGGGAACACATCCAAGAATTCACACACCACTAGAATCCCCTCAATTGTGGTACCGTCCATGTGATTCAGCTCCAATTGCTTCGGTGCTTGTTGAGATGCTTCAAACTCTATGGTGATCCCTTCCTCATTGGTCAACTTCACTGTCTTTGTGGCGCACTCAATGACTCCATTGTGCTTTCTCAACCAGTCCATACCAAGTATAATGTCCAATCCTTGTGAATCCAAGACAATGAGGTATGCAAAGAAGTCTACCCCCTTATTCTAAGGCTTACTTTTGGACATACTATATTTGTGCCCATCTCTCCTCCCAGGAGACTTAACCAATAGAGTAAACTTCATATGAGAGATAGGCAAACTATACTTGGCAACATATTTCGATGCAATGAATGAATGCAATGCTCCAAAATCAAATAACATAGTCGTCGGGTTGGAGTTTGCGAGAAACATCCCAATCACCACGTCATCCGCTTGTTGCGCTTCCTCTGTAGAGACATGGTTCACGTTGCCACAAGCAAGATTCTGCTGTCCACGGTTTCCTTGCGGCTGTCCTCCATTGGGTCTTGGGTTTTGTCTTTGAGCATTACTTCCTTGACCAAGGCGTGACTTAGGACATTGATGTGCAAAGTGTCCCGCTTCTCCGCATGTATATCACTTCCTTGCTGCACAAGAATTATTTGGACGAGCTTGATTCTGAACATTTGCACCAGGAAAGTTGGCACGAGGTGCATAAGGCATTGGAGGCCTAGGTGCTTGTATTATAGGGTGTTGCTGCACAAACTGAGCTGGGCGTGGTGCATATCTAGGGCGCTGCACAGGAGCAGAAGAGCTATAATAAGGCGCACCGGGTGGTGCAAAGCGAGGGCACAAGTTACTTCCTTGCTGCTGTCCTTGATATGGCGCCTTCCTCTTGTTATCTAACTCCATCTCTCGGACCTTGTTCTCAATCACAATTGCTTTGTCCACAAGCTTCTATAAGTTTGCATAATCACAGTTCAACAATTGTACTTGGATCTCATTGTTCAAGCCCCTCATGAACAAGTATTGCTTCCGGGTGTCCCGACTCACATTCTCAGGCGCATACCTTGAAAGTTGAGTGAATTTGTTGAGATATTCACCTACACTCGATCTTCCTTGCCTCAGGTTCTCAAATTCTTGCCTCTTCAAAATCATAACACCCTCAGGCACATAATGAGAACGGAAGCTCTTCTTGAATTCAGCCCAAGTGATTATCTATTGGTTGTCATGGGTGTTGCATAGCGAATCCCACCAATCGGCAGCTGCTCCAACAAGTTGATGAGATGCGAAGAGCACCTTCTCCTGGTCATTGCATTGGACTACACCTAGCTTCTTCTCCACAGACTTGAGCCAATCATCGGCATCCATAGGGTCAACAGCTTGAGAAAAAGTCGGTGGCCTAGTCTTCATGAATTCTACAAATCGGTTATGAGGCGGTGGGGGTGGCGGTGGAGGCATGTGGGGCTGATTGTTGATGTTACCAGCGTGCAGCTGTCCCATAGTCTGTATCAGGGTCTGCAAGCTAGTTTTGCATGGCCAATAGTTGCTCAATATTGATAGCTCCCTGGGCAGGTCCTTGTCCATTGTTGTTTTGAGGTGCTCCATTGTTCTCCTCCTCATCATTGCCATCCTTCTGGCTGCGAGTCCTCACCATCTAAAGAAAAGCAAGAGATAAGAATTTAGAAAATGTCCCCAACTATATGCATCAAGGGATATGAAACTACACAACTACCTATACTAGCCTATATAGACATGGCAATGCTAAAGCATCCCAAAATCCTCTACTAAGCACACAAGCAACAATACATAGCAAACAACAAACCAAGCAAAAACACATTGATTTCTGAGTGCTCCTATGTCGTACTTGCTTTCTTGACCAGATTTATGGCAATTAAGTCCAAGTACTTTTTTTCCATAAACTGCTACAATGATCTCATGAAATTGATCTGCAATATCCTTCCACAACCTCACAAAGCGCCACCAGATATGTATCAGTCACAGATCAAGATATCTGGTCTCGGTATGAAGTATGAGAAAATCGATGTGTGCCCAGACAACTGCATGCTATTTTGGAAAGAGCACACCAATGAGAAGATGTGCTTGAAATGTGGTAAACCGAGGTATATCGAAGTTGTTAATGACGACGACGATAATGTGATGACAGATGTCATACATAAGCATCTTCGTTACTTGCATGTGACACCTCGGTTGAAATGTTTGTTTCTTCCAAAAAGAACCACAAGACACATGAGATGGCACAAAGAAGGTAAATGTGAGAACAAAGAATTCTTGACGCATCCGCCCGACGGTGATGCATGGAAGGCGCTAGACCGTTTCGATCCAGACTTTTCTCGTGATGCGAGGAATGTTCGCATCGGATTAGCGACAGACAGATTCTCAGCGTTCAGTACGAACGCCACACCATACTACTGTTGGCCCGTCTTTGTCATTCCGTACAACCTGCCACCTGCTCTTTGTACGAAGAATGAGTTCATGTTTCTCAGCCTCATTGTACCTAGACCTGATCATCCCGGGTCACGTCTCAACGTGATGTTGAAACCGCTGATCAAAGAATTAAAAGTCTTGTGGACAGGAGTTGAAGCGTACGACAGTTACAAGAAGCGGAAATTCAACCTTCGAGCTGCTTATTTGTGGTTCGTCCATGATTTGCCGGCATACGGCATGTTTTCCGGATGGAGCACTCACGGTCGTCTGATGTGTCTGATATGTGCTTCAGACACGAATTGCTTTCGACTAACTCATGGAGGCAAAATATCTTACTTCGATTGTCAGAAATGTTGACTGCCCTCGAATCACATATTTAGGCAGCAGAGGCATGTCTTTCGAAAGAACACTGTTGTCACTAAAGTACCACTAGAGCGTCTCAACGAATGAGAAATTTCTGATATGTTGGACAAACTGGTGCCTGATGAAGGTCATCCTGGATATTTCGTAGGTTATGGAGAGGAACACAATTGGACTCACATATGTGGACATTGGGAGCTACCGTATGTGAAATCGTTGATTCTAATGCACAACATTGATGTCATACATCAGGAGCGTTACATGAGCGAAAGTATCATAAGCACTTGCATGGATATGCCTGGCAAAACGAAAGACAATTACAAAGCTAGACTAGATTTGACAGACATTTGTCACCGTCCAACTCTTGAATATCTGAAAGTGGTGGGAAGCCACATGCTTCTTTTTGTCTTCGATTGAAAGAAAAGAAAGAAGTTATGAAATAGATGAAAATTTTGGAATTCCGAGATGGTTACGCAGCTAGCCTGAAACGAGCCATAAATGTGAACACAGGAAACCTCACTGGGTTGAAGAGTCATGATTATCACATTATAATGGAAAGACTCTTACATGTTATGTTTTAAGGCTATCTAGATGATGCGGTGTGGAAGGTTTAAGTCGAGCTCAGCTATTTCTATAGACAACTTTGTGCTAAAGAAATCAAGATAAGGATGATGGATAAGTTAGAGAAGGAGATACCCAAACTTTTATGTAAGATGGAAAATTTTTTCCACTGGGTTTCTTCAATCCAATGCAACATCTGCTTATCCATCTTCCATTCGAAGCTAAAGTTGGCGGTCCTGTGCAATACAGGTGGATGTATCACATTGAAAGAGTGCTACGATATCTTAAACCAATGGTTGGCAACAAGGCAAGGGTGGAAGGGTGCATCGCTGAAGCATATGCTCTTAAGGAAGTAGGATACTTTTCAAGTGTCTACTTTGTAGAAGAAAACAATATCAATACTTCAGTGATGTGGTACAATGTGGACGAAACACCCCCTTTAAGTGACCTTCCATTTTCAAACGAGAGGCACCACCGTTGGTAGCTACACGACCTACATGCTATCCGAACATGATAGGATTGTTGCTTTACTCTATATGTACACAAATATAGAAGACATGCATGAATACTTTGAGTAAGTGTTTGTCCTACATTTATGCTAATCAGCATATTTTGCTACACAGGTATTCTAAAAGATGTTTTTTTACGTTCAGCGAGTTCCACAGACAATGTTGGCCACATAGGCATCAACCTATGGCCAAACAAGTAGAAGGGATGCGAAAAGAAGGAATAAATGGAGGGTCGAGTTTCCTATTCTGGTTTCGAGATTATGTAATACTCTATCGTCTTCTATGTATTATAAGTTACTATTATTAAAGAAGTGTTATTTTAACTTACTATCATTTTTGAGAGTATCAGACTCACAATGTCCATGAAGATTTGCGGCAGCTATCTTATGGATTGGTGAATGTTAGAAACTATGGTCGATATGATGTAAATGGCTTTCGATTCCGTACAGCTCATTTTGAAGCTCTTCGTCCTCTCGCGGCAATATCAAATTCCGGTGTTGTGACGAGAGCAATTGACACTCAAGTGAATTTAACCGATTATTATGAGATCATTAACAAAATCCTTGAATTTACTTTTACCAGAAATAAGACCCTTCGAGTTGTCTTCTTTGACTGTGACTGGTTTGATCGCACTCATGGAACTCGAGAAAACCAATTTGAAATGGTGGAAGTGAAACATAAGGACCGACTACGAGGTTACGACACATTTGTTCTTGCACATCAAGTCCAACAAGTGTATTATCTATCTTATCCATGCACGAAGCTCAGTGCTTGGTGGGTGGTATATAAGGTGAATCCTCGTGAGCGGTTATATACTCCTGGGGATGATGGTTACCATGATAGCGAAGATGTTGAAGAAGTGTACCAAGAAGAAGAGTTGCCAGACACTTTGTCGTCAAGTTTGGTGCAGGACTGGATCAATTAGTTGGAGATGTAGAGTCAGATGATATGCAAAAACGGAAATTAGAACAGGCCACGATGGAAGATCGTTGGGCTGGTTTAAGGAGTAGAGCACATGATAATGATGTTGATGAATTTTGAAAGTGATTACAAGTAATGTTTTCTTGAAGATAGTAACATGAATTTTGTATATCTTATTTGCATATTTATTGTTTATGTATTAAAACAAGATGGCGTCAAAGAAGGGTAAGAAGGTGCCATCGACGAGGGGTTCTACCCCTCTAGACCTCAGGACGCTTTCGCTGGTGCCTCATCGAATGGGAGCAGACGGACTCAGCCGCTGGGGCACGTTCTGAGCAGCTCTAGAGCTTCGTCACAGATAAATTTCACTCGTTTTTGACAAATTCTTTAAATTCAATTTCACATTAAACTTACTTATGAATCATTTGAATATTGTAGTCCTCACCGGCTGACTCAGAGGCTACAACGCCAGTTGACCTTGGCTACCCTTCGATGAGCCAGCCCTCGGCCAGCCAGCCCTCGGTTGGCGCGCCTTCTGTTCCTCAGCCCTTTGACTCGGTTGGTGATGAGCTGTCTGGGTCACCTGATGTGGCACCCCAGCAGACGCGGAGGACGAGGAGGACTCACTTTGTCAATCCTCCTGCGTTCCCTTCACAGAGGGTCGTGATTCGTCCAATCGGAGACACGTAATAAAAATTATAGTGTTCAATTCTAGTTTCTTTTGGTTACTTAAGTAATGAATAAATAAATATCTTGCAGGGTTTAGGACGACACATCTTTCACCGGTGAGAGTCACCAAAGACAAGTGAACGGTGTCCTCGGGTCCTTAGTGCGTTTGCACTATCCCGAGGTCATCGATGGGGTGCCTGCTCTTTCGTGGGAGGACTACGCACGCGTCCATCACCAGGAGCACGACAGCCTTTAGGAGGCCGTATGTGCCGATTTTATGGTAAGTATGTTAAAAATATTTTGTAAGTTTTAACTCTTAAACTATTTTAATGAACATCTCTTTAATATATTCTTTATCACAGGCAAGGTATACTTTAGAGGACCCGAACGACCCTCGCGTGGTTGAGGATGCGAGGAGAGTGTTTCACTACAACGCTGCCAAGGCGCTTCGACAAACTTTGTCGAATGCTCGTGTTCAAATTATTAATGAGCACTTGAAGGCAAACCAACACCACGTGATACACTTCCGACAAGAGAGTGAGAAGCACCTGACGGAGGAGGAGTACGCGCAGGTACGTGGGGTGTAGTAAGTATTTTTTTTGATAATTTCCTTGATGGTTTTTTAACGACTTACAACTATGTGCAGGGCCACGTGAGCTGGTTGCAGGGTCGGACCAATGCATTTCGGGCCCTTTGTCGCTACTGGGCTAGCGATGAGTTTAAGGCTAAGTCTGGAAAGGGTCAAGAGTGCAGAGGGGTCGAGGGGAAGAGCAGACACGACCAAGATAACCACCTGCGTTTAGCTAAACGCATGGTAAGTGTATGTAACTTATGTTTATATATTCATAATATACTATTCGTACTAACATGTATTGACAGGAGCGCGAGACGGGGGTGTTGCCGACCCCTACTTTGATCTGGAAGAGAGGTCACAGGGACCCTTCTCAGCCTCAGAGGTGCAGTTAGGATGCAACCGAGCGATTGATAAGTTTAGAAATCATTCATATTAAATATAACTATATGGAATGTTGAACTTACATGGTTTTCTTGTTTTGCAGGCTAAGTACGGGGAGGAGGCTAGGAAGATACACGACGAAGATTTCGATTTGGAACGTGAACCAATCGATCCTCAAGCCGCGTATGCAAGCGGAGGTGGAAAACCACACGGAAGGTGAGTTTATAAGTCATTTTATCATTTTCAATTTGAAGTATTCAAGATATTTAAATTTCATATTACTGACTCTCTTTTTTATAGGCTCGCCATATTCGACGGAATTGTCGACTCGAGGGCGGCGAGACCTGCAAGAGGCAGCTCCACACAGGTTCCGTCGGTGGGCACGTCAGGTCATCGCATCTCGCAAGAGGGACATTGAGATGCAGTCACTCTGACAAACTGTAGAAGAGAACCTCAAGCGACAGGAGGAGGCGGAACGCCAAAGGATCACGATGGAGGCCACAATCTCTTCTGTAAGGATCGAATGCCCAAGGGGGGTGAATTGGGATTCTTTTCCAAAATTAAGGCAATAAAACTTAATTACTAAAAGCTCAATTCCCTAAGCAAACATCCTATGCATTCAAGTGAATAGTAACTTTACGATATACGAAATGCATAAGTGTAAGGGAGGGGAAGAGAATGCAAACTCCCGAGGAGACACGAGTATTTATCCCGTGGTCCGGCAAGATCGTCAAGATCTTCCTACGTCCACGTTGTGGCACCCACCAAAGGGTATAGCCACACCCAAGTCACCGGGACTAGGGATCTTCACTATTTTTCTCCGTTTGCCAACCTCGGCAAGGTGGAGCTTAAGCCTTGTACAACTTGGATCCTCCGGGCTTCCACAATCGTCTTGGCAAGCTCTGGAAGTCACTCTCAGTTACAATCACCAAGGGACACTCCCTTACAGCTCTCACTACACTAGAGATTCCAATCACCAAGAATGGAGGCACACAAGCACTATCTCTAGCTAGTTCTAGCCTATCTCTTGGTGTACAAGTGGTGAAAATGATATGGAAGTGGTAGATCAATGCCTTGAATGCTTGGTAAGGTGTAGAGTAAGTCTGGGCTTCAAGTCTTATCGAATAGACAGGTTGAAGGGGTATAAATAGCCAGCCTCCACGAAATAGCCGTTGGAAAAGTAGGCTGACATCACTGCTCTGCGAAAACCGGATGATACGATGTCCCCCCTTCAGTTATCATCGGTCAAACCCAAATTAGCTGATGTCATTGTGTCATATATGATCGTTGTTAAACCGATGTTGCACTTGTCTTCTCATCGGATGATCCGGTGGCACTTCCTCCAGAATTGGTTCAAACTTGATGCTTACTGGAGTGATTGACCGATGTGTTTAAGGTTGTACATCGGATGATCCGGTGCTACACTTGGTCCAAGGATATTGCTTACTGTACTGATGGACCGATGTAACATTGCCCTTAACATCGGATGATCCGGTGAGTACTTTGTTCTGAGGTCTTCTTCTTCTGCTGAATCAACTCGACTGATGTGTTGTTCTCTGGAAACATCGGTTGATCCGGTGAGTTGATTTTGTTTGCTTCAAGTTGTTCTAAGTGATTATTTTGTATTTTGCTCCATTGACCTCTTAGACATTTGTTGGAAATATACTTCTGATGATTTTCAAGCATTGAGTGCTGTCAATTATGGTTGAATGACTTTGACATATGAGCTTTTACTTCTAGTCTTCATAACATTGATTGATCTCATAAAATGATTGTTTAGGAATCTCCAATGATCAGTAGTTGATGTTCATATTCATATAGATTTCATATGATTGAGTGATATGGGAGACCTTGCATCCACAAATTCATTAGTAAAATCCAAAGGTTGTCATTAATCACCGAAACCGTACCTCATGGGGGCCTAGATGCTTTCAATCCCCCCCCCTTTTTGGTGATTGATGACAACACAACAAGTGAAGCATAATAGTAATGAATTTGATATTAGGATAATCAAGAAGATATGCAATGAGTACAAGGTTATCACACTTAAAAACTTGAAGGCTCAAAACCGATCAATAACTCGAAAGCTCAATCGATGAATAACTCAAGAGAATAAGTGGTCATAAGATATAGATAGACACCAATAAGCTCAATCGATCAATAACTTAAGAGTACTCAATGAATAACAAAGGAGTAGCAAAAACACCAAATTACAAAAGATATAGATAAACTCCCCCTACAGCTAGGACACTCCCCCTGAGGCTAAGCTATCCTCCCCCTGACTCTTCTCTAAATCTTCTCCCCCTTTGGCATCAAGACACCAAAAAGGAATCCGAGTGCCTAAGAACCCTGAGTGCTCGGAGCGATGACGAACTGGTCATCGTCGGGGGTGTTGTCGTCGGAGCTGCTGCCTCCTGCTGCGGCTGAGGCTGGAGTAGAAGTGGAGGGAGCTGTAGGAGCCGTAGGAGACGCTGTCGGTGCCTGCTGAGTCGGAGCTGCTGGCAACGGGGCACTAACAACGGATGCCGGCGTCTGCTGGAACAACGTCGTAGCCAACAGCGGTGAGTGGATCGGTGTGGTTGTGCTTGGGGCGGCGGTGGTGCACGGGAGGCGACGGTCGGCGGCACCGGGTGGAGCAGAGGCGGCGGCGGTGGCGCTGGGGGAAGTGTGGAGCGGCAGCGCTGGAGGGGAGCGGCGGCAGCGGCGCTGAGGCCGGAGGACGGCGACGACGGCCGGAGGCGACGGCGGCCTGGAGGCGGCGGTGGCCGGAGGGCGGCGACTAGAGGGCGGCGGCGGCGTGAGGCAGGGGAGGCGTCGGGCGAAGGCTTCGGGGTCAGGGAGAGAGAAAGTGAGAAGGCGGAGCGACATTTAAAAAATGGGTTCCAAACCCTAGCTTAAAATTTAACATCGGATGAACCGACGTTAAAAGATAGGAGCATCGATGGAATGGCACAGTAAGTGTCGAAGGTCGTAAATGACACTTCCCCCGGACCTGCTTAGAGTGCAGCCCGCGGAGGTTCTTTGGATTCACGAGGGCTAGTCCGAGAAGATCGAGCACAGCAGGATGATGAACACAGGGGATTTACGTGGTTCGGGCCGCCAGAGCGTAATACCCTACGTCCACGGGAGTGTTTGTGTATTGCCTT
Source organism: Tuctoria greenei (assembly GCA_036927565.1). NCBI lineage: Eukaryota > Viridiplantae > Streptophyta > Magnoliopsida > Poales > Poaceae > Tuctoria > Tuctoria greenei. The sequence goes on along the minus strand of JAYESD010000010.1, from coordinate 137,604,669 downwards.
GCTAGAGTGTGTATGAGCCTTGGTCTAATTTCCTCTACCCGTGAAGGCCGTCTGCAGAGCCCTTTTATAGTTCATGGACTCTACAGTCATAAGGTGGGTCCCAGTACCCGGCAAGTGGTCCTGGGGAGAGCCAAATCCTATACAAGATCTAGGATTAATTGCTATCTACTTCCCTTTGTCAGGGATGTCAATGCACCGTCCCGCCGCGTCGTGCGCCAGGGATACACATAGTTGGTGATGATGGTGGTGCACGTCTTGTTCGTCTTGTCCTTGCGGCCCATTCGTCCGTCTTGCGGCGCGGGTCTGTACCGACTACTTGGACAAGACAGGACACTGGAGCCTTGAATTTCGCAAGCGCGACTCAGCTTGCCTGGGGAAGGCGCGCGTACTTAATGCCTGTCTAAGCAGCGCACACATTCCTTTACTGTGGCTTCCTACCGCACTGAGTTGGCCGTCCGCCACGTGGTTGCGCCGGAGCCTGTCTCTGCGGGAAGCATAGCACTTGACAGAACAGGACACGTGGTGCATTCGGAGCCCACCCCTATGGAGGGGTGGGGGCTCGGCCCTGCAGGCCACATGGTAGCTCCGGTGCCTTTCCCTGCGAGGGTTCGGGCTTGGCCCTGAGACCCCGATTGGCCACGTGGTGGCTCTGGAGCCTGCCTCTGCGGGGAGGCGTTGGTCCGGTCCTGCCGTCCACGTGGCAGCTTGGGAGCCTCCCCCGACGGGGAGGTAGGAGCTGGTCCTTCCCTCCTCATCGTGGCAGCCTCGGGGTCGGCCTCTTAGGTAGAGGCGGAGTCCTTAGCGGTTTTCTCCTGTGCGCGGGGGTACCCGGTCTGCAGGGTACCGACAGTGGCCCCCGATCCCACCTCAGGAGAATCGTCGATACTGAAGGTGGGGTCTTTCCTCTTCTCTTCCCGCACAACTCTTCCGATTCCACTTCGAGGCAGTTCCCCAGGCGACACGCCCCTGCCGTTGAGGCGATGTGTCTCCTTCCGGTAAGTGAAGGCGCTAAACAGGCGCCGCGCGACGTGACTCCTGCCTTCAATCGTTCTTTAACCGCGGTGGTTCCCAAGGTGGCTCTTGCACTTCCGCTGCTTTTGCCCTTTCGGAAACCGCCGAGTTACCTCCCACATAGCTAGCTGCCCGACTCACCTTCTTTGTGGAGCGACCCGGTCCCTCATGTCATTGTACATACGGGTTTATTATTCTTCTACTGAGGTTGCGGCGATCCATACTTTTGCGCCTGTTGGCCTGCAGGGGTGCATAAAAAGAGAACTTTCCCCCTGAGGGTCCTTTCTCCTGCCTCTGCATCCCTGCGCTCGTGCTTTTGACTCAAGCCCAGTTCTTGCGCTCTAGTTCCCAGTCTCCCCGCCTAGAGCTTCCACCCTCAGCCCTCATGGCGAGCATCTTGCCCAAGTCCAGGCTGTCCAGGACCACCGACCTGGCCCCCATGCGCCGGCTTCTCGGCTGGCATACTCCTGAGCGGGAGTCGTGGCTCCGTCCCGGCAGGCTCCCGCTGAGCCTCTCTGCTGGGGAGATGGTCCTCTTCTCGTCGTACGTGCTGGCCGGCTTCGTCCCGCCAGCATCCGCCTTCCTGGTCATGCTCCTGGAGACCTTCGGCCTCCAACTCCACCACCTCGCGCCGAACTCGATCGCCATGCTGGCGGTCTTTGCTCACCTCTGCGAGATGATCGTGGGGGTGATGCCGTCGGTAAAGCTCTTCCGATACTTTTTTGTACTGAGGGCCACCGGCAGGGGTTCGAAGGAGCACCTCGACGCCTACTACTTCCAGCGCCGGACAAAGGTCCCCACGAGGTACATTGCTTCCTTAAACTCCGTGAGGTGGGAGCTGTGGCGCGAAGATTGGATGATCGCCAAGGTCAAGGCCCACGACCGGATGTGCCTCCCCACCAGGATCCCCTACTCTGAGCGATCATTCTGGGAGGAGCGCCCAGAGCTGGAGGAGGCGTTCAACACGGTGCTGGAGAGGATCCAGATGTCTGCCATGGTGCTGAGGGACTTTATGTCCCACCGCATAGCTCCGCTTCAGCACCGCGCCCGCCCGGCGTCGATGTTCACTGGCCTGTCGGACTGCACCCGGCTCGAGACCGGCCCCGGCTCCAACCTGGGCGAGCAGCAGCTGCTCGACATGCTGACCCGGGTCTGCCCCGACGACATCTCCGCTGAGGCACTTGCTCTTCCGTCGGCCTTCCGCCCCTTGTGCTCGGACTTCGAGTTGAGGAGGCAGCTGCTGAAGACGATGCCGACCCTTGACGAGTCCGAGCTAGCGCGGCGCCAGATCGGGGACCCGTTCTGGGGGGTTAACATTGCTGACGACGATGAGGGAGGCGAGGCTCCCTTAAGCGACGTTGGTTCTTCAAGTGACGACTCCTCGAGCGGCCCCCATCACCATCCATGGGGTGGCATCGTGCCCCCGGCGACAAGGGGAAGGGGAAGGTGCCGGTTCCGGTGTTGGACCCGTCCCCCAAGAAGCGCGCCCAGTCGCCGCCGCCAGCCCCTTCTACCCCTCGTCAGGACTCCGGGGCCCTGCCGTGCTCGTCGCCAGGGGGCACCAATGGCGCCACCTTGCTGCCCGAGTCCTCCACACGCAAGAGGGGGAGGCTCCTTAACGCCGACGGGACCCCATCGTTCCCTCTCCGTTCGGAGGGGCGCCAGACCTCGGGGGTGCCGCTGACACCACCACCACAGGGGCCCCCAGCACACTCAGGGGCCCCCGTCATGGGTTCGGGGGGCCCGAACCCCCCCCCCCCCAACCCTTTTGGGAAGCGGTGAAACTTCAGCATCCCCCGGTAAGCCTGCTCAAATTTTACCTTGGGTGTTCTTTGCTGTGCGCCTACCCTGTCAAGCTCTTATGGTCTGAGTTTGCTTGGTTTCAGCACCACCACAGCTACTCCACCACCCGCGGGCACTTCTGCTGGGGGGGTCTGCCGCTCCAGCCGGCTCGCAGGGATCGTCTGCTGCCTCGGGCCCTGCTCCGGTGCACTAGGCTGCTGCCGCTGGGGTACCTCAGGCCCCCGTGCCCGAGACCCCCGCAGCGGCTGCCGGAGCCCAGCCGCGCGCGCCGATGACCGCCACCACGCCTGTCAACAACACCGCGTCCACCGGCTACTCCGTGCCGGCCGATGCCGCCGCGCTCTCCGACACTGCTGCGTCGGCTGGCGCCACCGCCCCGGGTGCTGCCATCCGGGAGGGGGCCCTGGTCCCCGCCTCCCCAGTGGTCCTCCAAATGGAGGACGATATTGAGGAAGTGGGGAGGCAGGGGCCTGCTGCTACGGTGGAGCCCCTCCCCCTGTCCGAGGCTATGGCCGTGGCCTACTCCGGCTTCCGGCAGGCCCAGGTGGCCCTTTCCCGGGAGAAAGGGCGGCTCGAGGACGAGGACGACCAGCTCCGGGAGTGGGCGAGGGCCCTGGAGGCCCGGACCCGGCTGGCAAAGAGCCGAGCGGCCCAGCGGGAGGCGGTCGTTCGGGAGGAGATGAAGATCCTCGAGCAGGAGCGCAACCTCATCGCCCAGCTGGACGCCATCACCCAGAAGCTGAAGGCAGACGCCGAGGCCATCCACGCTGAGGCCAGCTCCCGCCTCCAGGCCTACGAGGACCTTCAGCACCTGCTGTCCCTCCGGGAGGCTGCTCTAGCCCAATGGGAGTAGGAGCTGGCGGCGAAGCAGGCCAAAGTGGAGGCGACCTGCCGCGGGCTCATCCTCCAGCAGGAAGGGGCGAGAGTCCGCACCGCCGAGCTGGACCGCCGGGAAGCCGCCGTGGCCGAGGCACAGTAGGCCCAGTCCGTTGAGCGCCAGGCCCTCCTGGACCGCGAGTTCAATGTCGCCCTCAAGGAGGGTGACTTGAACCGCCGTGAGACGAGGGTCGGCGAGCGCGAGAGGGCCCTGGCGGCCAAGGAGAAGCGGTTCTTGGACGGCAGCCCCCGGGCACGGGCGGCGACCCAGCAGGAGGTGGCGAAGCTCCGGGCGACGCGCTCCGCCGTGGCCCAGAAGGTCTGGGAGTTCCTCGGCGGTGCCGACTCGGATCTGGTGCCGCTCGGCTTCAGCCCGACGCGCGTGGGGGCGCCGGCGCAGGAGGTGAGTTAGGTGTTCCCGGTGCTCGACTCCACCAGCTCGAGGATGCGCTCGCTGGAGGCCATCCTTGACAACCAGCTGGAGGCCGAGGGACGGATGCTGGTGAAGGAGGTGGCGACACACATCTTGTCCTGCTACCAGAGCTGGTACCCCGACGTCTCCCTGCAGCCGGTCCTCGAGGGGCCCATCGCCGAGAGGGAAGAGGCCGCCAAGTCTGAAGTTTCGGATGCGGTGGCACTCATCGCCTCAAGGTTCCAGCAGAGCGGCTAAGGGCTCCCGGGCGTCTGTTTAAGTTTTTGTCTTTCTGTTTCTGTCTTGTGGCTGGCTGTGATGACAAACTCTTTATTTGTGTGATAAAAAATCTATTTGTGGTTCCCTTTTATACTCAGCTTGCTTTTATTTCCAGCAATGTCTTCCAGCTGCTTGTTGTTCCTTAACCTCCAGGACCTGCCGTCCCCCAAAGTATGGCCCCCTGAGAGGCGTGGCCAGTTGTTGTGGGCACACCTGCTATACACTTAGGACTTAGGGCGGGCGGGTGCAGGGGGAGCCTAGGATGCGTAGGTTGCATTGCCGTAGTTGAGTATGCAGGCACGTCGACAGCGGGCCCCCTGGGGTGTCGCCGGAGCTCCAGTCCGGCGGTGTCTGCCATCTTCAGTGTGAGGTTGACAGCGGGCCCCCTGGGGGTGCCGCTGGAGTTCCAGTCTGGCGGTGCCCACTGTCTTCGCGGGTACTCTGACGGTGGTTGCTGGAATAACTTCCTCAACGACCTGTACATAGATCAAAAAGGAGAAATAATTTCGTCCGCTGGTCACTTTACCCCTGCTCTTTTTGTAGTGTCGCTTGACTTACGATCCTGGGCTGACTCGTGGGGCTTGGGTAATTCAGTTCTCCTGCACCTTGGGCTCGTCGTCCATACTACCCAAGAGTGGTCCATCTGGCCCCCAGTACTCGGTTGTAGCGCTGGGGAGTCAGAGCGCATAGGCTTAGGGTACGGGACCAGGCTAAGCAGGTTGTGGCCCGGGACCTCCCGCTCGGTGTAAGCCTTTTACGGGGGAGACCATCTGGAGACACAGGCCCCTGAGCATTGGAACATCCGAGGCCCCAGGCGCATTGCAGGTACCTCAAGCAACCCCACCTGCAGTCCAGTCAGCAAGGCTCCCACTATTGCTAGAGCAGGGGAAAAACGACAGCGCTCATGATAGATCACGAGCTATGGCGGGCTTACAGCAACATCATAAAAATTTAAGATAATTTCTGAATTGACATACCCTATACCAGGCAGGGCAACATTCTTTCATTGTGGCTTCTCATATGATGGAGCAGACTTTACAAGGGGAATAACCCGGCCTGGGTGTTAGATGGAGCCGAGTGCACTTACTTAGGGTTCTGGACCGGGCTAAGCGGAATGTGCACTCGGAGCCCCATCCCCCTATCCTAAGTGCTGTCTTGAGATAATGTGTAACCTTTACAATGAAATAGCATTGCCCCAACCCTGGTCTAGGGGTAGAACTTACGGAGGTGCTCGATGTTCCATGGGTTGGGTAATCGCTGTCCATCCTCCGTAGCTAGGCGAACGCATCCTGGGCGACAAACCTCTGTTACCCGGAAGGGACCCTCCCAGCTGGGGGAGAGTTTGTTAGACCCTTCTCGGGAGAGTATGCGGCGCAACACCAGGTCGTCTACCTTTAGCTCCCTACTCCGCACGGTCCTCTGATGGTAGCGCCGGAGCGCCTGCCTGTACCGTGCATTTCGGAGAGCTGCTCGCACTCGTCCCTCGTCGACGAGGTCCAGGTCTTCACGCCGGAGCTGGTCCTGCGCGGCTTCGTCGTACCTCCGGGCACGGGGAGAGCCCATGGTAATTTCTGGGGGGAGGACGGCCTCTGCCCCATAAACCAAGAAGAAAGGCGTTTCCCCCGTGGCCCAGCTGGTTGATGTCCGGCTAGCCCACAGCGCACACGGAAGCTCATCCACCCAATTTGCACCATGCTTCTCAAGGTGTGAGAATGTGCGAGTTTTGAGGCCCCTGAGGATCTCTGCATTGGCTCTCTCGACCTGCCCATTGCTCTCTGGATGAGCAACAGATGCATAGCAGACTTGGATCCCCAGGTCCTCGCAATATTCTTGGAACGCTGCACTTGTGAACTAGGTCCCGTTATCAGTGATGATTCTGTTCGGGACCCCGAACTAGCAGACGATCGACTTAATGAACTTTACTGTTGACTGCTTGTTGATGGTGACAACTGGGGCGGCCTCTGGCCACTTGGTGAACTTATCTACGGCGACGTAGAGAAGCCGGAATCCTCCGACGGCTCTGGGAAAGGGTCCCAAGATGTCCAACCCCCATACAACGAATGGCCATGAGGGAGGGATCATCTGCAGCGCCTGAGCTGGTGTGTGGATCTTCTTGGCATGGAACTGGCACGCCTTGCATCTCTTTACCATCTCGGCGGCATCCTGGAGTGTTGTCGGCCAGTAAAAGCCATGTCGAAAGGCTTTACCAACCAGCGTGCGGGAGGACGCGTGGTTCCCGCACTCGCCTCCATGGATCTCTGCGAGCAGGTCGCAGCCCTCCTCCCGGGTAATGCATCGCAGTAGGATGTCGTTGGCGCCACACCGGTAGAGATCCCCTTCCACCGGCGTGTACCTTTTAGCCATGCGAACAATCCTTTCTGCCTGGGCATGTTCTTCGGGAAGGATATTGTCCTTCAAGTAGTCCCGGACCTCCGAGATCCATGCATCGGGACTTGCTTGAGCTTCTGGATCTTGGGCGCCCGGTAGCTCGGAGCCCTCGGTGGCACATACGATCCTTGGCAGACTCCATGGTAGCAGGGTCGCCGGGACTGCTAGCTTTGAGGTGCTGGGCTCGCCCCCTTCGCCCGGCTCGGCTGCCTGGGCGGTTGGTCGCGGTAACGTCCTTGCAAAGACTCCTTGGGGCACTGGGGCCCCTGTGGAGGCCTTCGTTGACACGTCGTGTGCGACTGAGTTGTCGGCTCGGGGTACATGGCACAAGTCCAAGACTTCAAAGTCCTTTTCCAGCTTCCGGACGTGCAGCGGGTATGCTGCTAATTGAGGGTCGTTGCAGCTGCACTCTCCTCTGGCTTGCTTTATGATCAGTTGAGAATCACCTTTAGCCAGAAGCTGTCGGACATTGAGGGTCAGGGCAGTCTTCAGCCCAAATATTAGGGCTTCATACTCCGCCATGTTGTTTGTCGCCTTGAAGTCGAGGCGCACCATGTACTTGAACTGCTCCCCAGTCGGGGTGAGAAGCAGGACCCCAGCGCCGGCCCCCTGCTTCCGCGAGGAACCGTTGAAGTAGAGCATCCAGGGGGTCTCGGTGAAAACTGGAGCCTTCGACACCGTTTCTCCGTTGTCCGGGCCCCCCGGGTTGCTTGGTGATGGGGTCCATTCGGCCAAGAAGTCCGCCAGTGCTTGGCTTTTGACTGCATGTCGAGGTAAGAACTCCAGCTCGAACTCAGCCAGCTCCGCTGCCCACATGGCAATGTTGCCAGTCGAATTGGGGCTGTGGAGTACGGTTTTCAGTGGGAAGGAGGTGACCACTGAAACCCAGTGAGCCTGGAAGTAATGCCGGAGCTTCCTCGACGCTATGAGCACTGCATACAGCAGTTTGTGTACCTCCAAGTATCTTGTTTTTGCTTCATGGAGGACCTCACTGACGTAGTAGACTGGCCGTTGGGAGGTCTGAACCCTCCCTGGGGGGTTCGTGGCTCCTTGCAATGTGTCTGCCTCCTGGGGAATGTGGCTCCCAGGGTCTAGCTGGGCCTCCGGGGGCTGGGACCCGTAAGGCACTTGGTCACTGGAACTCACAGGGGGGGGGGCTCTTCTGGGTTCCGGCCGCTCTGCAACCAAAACCATGCTGACCACTTCCGTTGTTGCGGTGATGTACAACAGGAGCGGTTCGCCGGGTTCTGGTGCCACCATAATGGGTAGCGTCGTCAGGTGTTTCTTGAGCTCCTGGAAGGCCGCTTCAGCTTCCTCAGTCCACTCAAAGGGGTCTGACTTTCGCAGAATCTTGAAGAAGGGCAGGGCTCGCTCAGCCAGTCTTGAGATGAACCGACTGGGGGCTGCCAAACATCCTGCAAGCTTCTGCACGTCCTTGATGCGGGCCGGCGGTCGCACCAGCTCTATCGCCTTGATCTTCTCTGGGTTAGCTTCGATCCCTCTGTGCGATACCAAGAAACTAAGGAGCTTCCCTGCAGAGACCCCAAAGACACACTTGTCGGGGTTCAGCATCGTGCGTGTCGTGCGCAGCTTGCTGAAGACTCTGGTTAGGTTGTCTAATAGGGATGTGATGTCCCTGATTTTTACCACGATGTCGTCGACATACACCTCTACCAGATCTCTAATGAGGTCCCCGAATGTCTTATGCATTGCACGTACAAAGGTGGGGAGAGCATTCTTGAGACCATAAGGCATGGAGACATAACAATACAGGTCGTCTACTGTTATGAAAGCAGTGTGTTCCTCATCTTCCCTAGACATGGGTATTTGGTGAAAATCGGAATACGCATCTAGGAAACACAGAAGGTCACAGCCTGATGTTTAGTCTACTATTTGATCTATCCTAGGAAGAGGGAATGGATCCTTGGGACATGCCTTATTGAGATTGGTGTAGTCGATGCACATCCGGAGCTTCCCGCCAGCCTTGGGAACGACAACAGGGTTGGCCAACCACCGTGGGTGGTGAACCTCCCGGATGAAACCAGCATCGAGCAGCTTCTTGATTTCTTCATGGATGAAATTCTGCCGCTCGATGGACTGTTTCCTAGGCTTCTGCTGTACCGGTCGGGCGTCGGGGTAAATCTTCAGATGGTGCTCAATCACCTCCCTGGGGATCCCGGACATTTGTGATTGTTGCCATGCAAACACATCGACGTTGCCTCGGAGGAAGGTGATGAGCGCGCATTCCTATTTGCTGTCCAGGTTCCCCGCGATACAGGTTGTCTGGGCAGCCTCGGAGCCAATCCTGACGACCTTCACAGGGACGTCGTCATCGTTGGCAGGTTGCATACGAGGTGCAACAGTGGAGGCTCGCTGCACCGGGCCTTGCTCTGGCCGACTCTCCTTCGAACCTCCTGGGGCCGGAGCCCTCCCCGCTGCAAGTGTTTGGAGCTGCTTCAAGGCTGACACTGCGACCGAGCGGTCCCCTCTGATCCTGAGGACACTGGAAGGCATCGGCATCTTCAGGACGAGGTAGCCATAGTGGGCTACAGCCATGAACCTGTAGAGGGCTGGCCTCCCGATGATTGCGTTGAAGGGGATGTCGACGTCTGCCACATCGAATAAAATGCTCTCCGTACGGTAGTTCTCCGGGGTCCCGAAGGTCACCAGGAGGTGTATGTTACCATACTGGAGGATTTGCCTAGGTCCGACACCCGAGAACGGGCTCGAGGGTGTGAGCTGGGGCATCGGCAGCTGCAGCTTCCGGAAAGCCGCCGTGGAGATGAGGTTGAGGCCCGCCCCTCCATCTATCAACATGTGAAAGACCTTCACGTTGGCGATGGTTGGGGACACCAGCAGCGGAAGCACTCCTGCCCCTGCCATGTTCTTCGGGCAGTCAGAAGCATTGAAGCTGATCGCCGTGCTCATCCACTTGTGGTGGGGAGCCGGACTTGGGGCGGGGGCCACTGCAGCCACTGCCCGTCGCAGGGTTTTCACTGCGTTTCAGGATGTGGGGTCGGTGGCTCCCCCGTAGATGACATGGAGGGTCTTGCGACGCTCCTTATCACTGCTGGAGTCGGAGTCGCCACCCTCAAAGACGGCCTTGACCGCCTGCTGGGGTTCCTGGAACCCCATCTCGTTGTCATCCTCCTTCTGAGGATCAGCCTTCTGCTTGCCCTCCCTCTGGCGGGGGGGGGGGGGGGGTGCACCCTCCTGGCGCTGCTGCCTCTGTTTCTGTTCGCAGAATCGCTCCGCGAATCTCTTCACTTCCCGGCACTCGCTAGCACTGTGGCTATTTGTATGGTGCACCGGGCACTTGAAGTCAGGCTCCTCGGGATCAGGTGACTGCCTAGGGCGCTTGTCTCGGCACGATGCTCGAGCTCCACCGGGCGCCGCAGCCGCCATTGCTTGGGCTCCGGGCTTTGGCCTGTTCTTGTCACTGCCCTTCTTCTTCTTCTTGCCGCTGCTCCTCGCAGAGGCTTCTTCCTCAGTCGGGGTGGCTTCCCTTGCTTTTGAGGATGGCTGGGAGTGCCAGTTGCGCCCCTCAGCTGCCCTAGCACATCTGTCTGCCAGGGAGAACAACTCGGAGACATCACGCACCTCGTGCGTGGCTAGCTTCTCGAGCATCTTCTTGTCCCTCACACCTTGTTTGAACGTGACGATAACCGATGCGCTAGCAACATGAGGGATGGTGTTCCGTACCTGGGAGAACCGCTGGATGAACGATCGCAGCGACTCTCCAACGCGCTATCTAACGGCGTGGAGGTCAAGCTCGGTGCCGGGGCGCTTGTAGGAACTGCCAAAGTTAGCCACGAACTGTCGGCACAACTCATCCCAGGAGGTTATGGACCCCTGGGGCAGGTTCATGAGCCATGACCGAGCTGGGCCGTCAGGACGATGGGGAAGTAGTTAGCCATAATGGCCTCGTCGCCTCCTGCAGCTAGTATCGCAGTGGTGTAGATCTGCAGGAACTCGCTCGGGTTGACGCTCCCGTCGTACTTCTTCGGCATGTGGGGCTGGAACTTTCGTGGCCAGACCACGAAACGGAGATGAGGCGCTAGCGTTGCACACACTTGGCTAGGGCTGACTGGTGCCGGCGGCGGCAGCGCATACCCTGGGTGAGCAGGCGGGCCTGCGCACACGTGGTGCTGGAGTGGTGTTGCATACGCCTGTGCAGGAGGCGCGACGTACGCCTGGTGCGGTGGAGGCGCGACGTACGTCTGGTGTGGTGGAGGCACAGCATGAGCCTGGGGCACGGGGCCCGGCACGCTGTAATCTTCCTCGAGGTTGCGCCGACGTTCCCTCTGGCGCTCGATGGTGACTCGGCAGTCCTCTCCGGCCCTGCGGCGCTGCAGCCCGGTTCTCAGATCTGTTGTTGAGATCCTGGTTGAGCGCGAGTCTGCCGTCCACCGGTCAACTGTCGGCGTTCGCGACAATGACACATGCATCGGCTGGGCATGTGTTTCCCTTGGCGGAGGCACGTTGAGTGCGGCGGTGACGAGGTGGTCGATGTCGTTGATCCACTGCTGAGCTGCTCCCTGAGGGGCATCCCCAGCAGGAGGGTTGTGGAGTAGCGTGCGCGCTGCCACGAGCGCACTCTCCGGGCTTGCAGCCGGTGGCACCGTGATTGCTGTCATGGCTGGAGTACGCCGTGGAGTGGCGTGTCGACCTGCAGCCGGCGAAGTGACTGCGCGGCGACGCGAAGGTCCTGACCTTCCTGCCCTAGAGCGATAGCCTACCCTAGAGCGGGATGACGCCTGATCCTCCGCCACTGTCTGTCGCCGCGACTGCGCCCTGGATGATCCGGTGTTGGATTGGTCGTTCACCATTGCTGCTGGTGGAGATCTTGGCGGGGAAAAAGCCCCCTACCTGGCGTGCCAAATGTCGAAGGTCGTAAACGACACTTCCCCCGGACCTGCTTAGAGTGCAGCCCGCGGAGGTTCTTTGGATTCACGAGGGCTAGTCCCAGGAGATCGAGCACAGCAGGATGATGAACACATGGGATTTACGTGGTTCGGGCCGCCGGAGCGTAATACCCTACGTCCACGGGAGTGTTTGTGTATTGCCTTGCTAGAGTGTGTATGAGCCTTGGTCTAATTTCCTCTGCCCGTGAAGGCCGTCTGCAGAGCCCTTTTATAGTTCAAGGTCTCTGCAGACATAAGGTGGGTCCCAGTACCCGACAGGTGGTCCTGGGGAGAGCCAAATCCTATACAAGATCTAGGATTAATTGCTATCTACTTCCCTTTGTCAGGGATGTCAATGCACCGTCCCGCCGCGTCGTGCGCCAGGGCTACACATAGTTGGTGATGATGGTGGTGCACGTCTTGTCCGTCTTGTCCTTGCGGCCCATTCATCCGTCTTGCGGCGCGAGTCTGTACCGGCTACTTGGACAAGACAGGACACTGGAGCCTTGACTTTCGCAAGCACGACTCAGCTTGCCTGGGGAAGGCGCACGTACTTAATGCCTGTTTAAGCAGCGCAGGCGTTCCTTTACTGCAGCTTCCTACCGCACTGAGTTGGCCGTCCGCCACGTGGTTGCGCCAGAGCCTGTCTCTGCGGGAAGCATAGCACTTGACAGAACAGGCCAAGTGGTGCATTCGGAGCCCACCCCTACGGAGGGGTGGGGGCTCGGCCCTGCAGGCCACGTGGTAGCTCCGGTGCCTTTCCCTGCTAGGGTGCGGGCTTGGCCCTGAGACCCCGATTTGCCACGTGGCAGCTCTAGAGCCCGCCTCTACGGGGAGGCGTTGGTCTGGTCCTACCGTCCACATGGCAGCTTGGGAGCCTCCCCCGACGGGGAGGTAGGAGCTGGTCCTTCCCTCCTCATCGTGGCAGCCTCGGAGTCGGCCTCTTAGGCAGAGGCGGAGTCCTTAGCAGTTTTCTCCTGTGTGCGGGGGTACCCGGTCTGCAGGGTACCGATGGTAAGGGTATTCAAAAAGGTACCGTTGACACCGGATGGTCCGACATTGAACTGATTTGCATTGGTGGAATTCAGCATAGTTCCAGAAATGTGAACATCGGATGCACCGATGTTTCTCAGAATGAACTCGTCGGTTGATTTGTGTTACTGACTGAGCTGACCCTTGGCTTTTGAACACAAAGTGATTCGATGATGGTCTAGCCTAAGCATCGGATAATCCGATGACTACAAAACAGCAACATCTCATATATGTCCTTTGACCAAACACACAAACAATGAGAAACACATGTCTCAGGACTTTTTGGGCAACCCCTTACCCCTCAAAAATGCTAATTTGCCAATAACTTGGCTAAGCCTTAAAGCGAATAGAACACCAAAGAAAATAGGAAGGAAATTATCCAAATAAAATGTAAGGCCCATGCTTTGTGAGCTAGAGGATGAAGCCTTCTATCTCTTAAAAGCATGTTCCTTTAGGCATTAACGCACCTAACATTTTGTTCTTTCCACCTCATATGAGTTGAGATATTGCATTTCAAACAAGTCTCTTTCTCATGAGGTGGGTTCCCCTTTGTGAAAATCTACCGTATGCAATGCCAAACAATTTATAATGCAAGAAGTTTAAATATGAGTGCAAGTCTATATGGCAGGCATCATGCAAGACATAAAGTAAATCTATCTTGCCAAGTTTGAACCTTTCAAAGGCTTCTTCAGGGAGAGCCACTCTCCAAGCCTTGGGGAAACCCAAAAGAACCTCCATCCCAAGCTAACCCTTGCTCACCCCTATCCTTTGAAAGTTAGACAAGACCTATATGAGATGCATTCTTACATGATTATGGCAACTTACATGACGTTCGATGCATCTAGCACATTTAACTCACTCCTTAGCTTAGAAAAAGTTTTCTCATCTAGTGATTTAGTGAAGATATCCGCCAATTGTTCTTCGGACCTAACACCTCGCAAAGAGATGTCTCCCTTAGCTTCATGGTCCCTCAAGAAATGATGGCGAATATCAATGTGCTTAGTGCGGGAGTGTTGAACGGGGTTTTTAGCTATCTTAACCGCAATTTCATTGTCACAAAGGAGAGGCACACAACAAAGTTTAATACCAAAGTCCAAAAGGGTTTGCTTCATATAAAGAATTTGGGCACAACATGCACCGGTCGCGATATATTCCGCTTCCGCCGTGCACAAGGCGACAAAATTTTGCTTCTTGCTAGACCAATATACTAGGGAACGCCCAAGCAAGTGACACCCACCGGAGGTACTCTTGCGGTCCACACGGCATCCGGCAAAGTACGAATCCGAGTAACCTAAGAGATGGAATTTTGCACCTTTAGGGTACCACAAGACCACACTAGGGGTATGCTTAAGATATCGAAGTATCCTAAAGACCGCCTTCCGAGACGATTCTTTAGGTGTCGCTTGAAAGCGAGCACACAAGCATACACTAAACATGATATCGGGCCTAGATGCGGTAAGATAAAGCAATGAACCAATCATGGAACGGTAGTTAGATTGATCAATAGGTTTACCGTCCTTATCCGCATCGAGATGACAATTTGTTGCCATTGGAGTGCTTCTTGAGCTACAATCTCCCATCTCAAATTTCTTCAAGAGGTCCTTGGTGTACTTTTCTTGATAGACGAAGGTCCCCTCTTGAAGTTGCTTGATTTGAAATCCAAGGAAGAAGTTGAGCTCTCCAGTCATCGACATCTCGAATTCCCTAGACATCATTTTGCCAAACTCATGGCGGGCGACCGGAGCAAATGTCTCCCCAAAGTCTAGTCCTTCAACTTGCGAGAACCCCTTGGCCACAAGTCTAGCCTTGTTGCGGACCACAACGTCATTCTCGTCTTGTTTGTTTTGGTACACCCACTTTGTTCCGATGACGTTCTTATCCTTGGGTCACTCCTCCAACACCCAAACTTCATTGCGAATGAAGTTGTTGAGTTCTTCTTGCATGACCATCACCCAATTTGGATCTTGGAGTGATTCCTCAATGTGAGTGGGTTCTACACATGAAACAAACGAGTAGTGCTCACAAAACGAAGCGAAATGGCGAGAACGTGTACTTACTCCCCTTGACGGACTTCTGATGATTTGGTCCATCGGATGCGCCTTGGAGATGCGTCCATGCCTCATAAGTGGTTGTGAAGCACTTGGCGATGGTGATGCGTGTTGCTCTTCTTGTGGTTGGACTTGATCATGGACTTCTTCTTCTTCTTGATATTGTGTGGCTTGTGAGTCTTGAGTCGGCAATGGATCATCCTTCTCTTCTTCATCAACTTGAGGCGCCATAGAGGTGTTGATGTTGGAACTTGAAGCACCACCTTGATCATGGCTCTCCTAACCTTTAGGATTGATGTCTCCAATGGTCATGTTCTTCATAGCCTCTCGTAAGGGCTCATCATCTATTTCATCATGACCAAAACTTTCCTCTTGGGAGCCATTAGTTTCATCAAACTCAACATCACAACTTTCCTCAACTAAACCGGAGGTTTGGTTGAATACTCGATATGCTTTTGAGTTTGATGCATAACCAAGAAATATACCAACATCACATCTTCTTTCAAACTTACCGAGCCTTTTCTTGCGGTAGATGTAGCACTTGCACCCAAAGACTCGAAAGTAGGAGATGTTGGGCTTTCTCCCAATGAGAAGTTCGTATGGGGTCTTTTGAAGTAGTCGATGTAGGTAGACCCTATTTGCGACATGGCACGCCGTGTTGATTGCTTCGGCCCAAAACTTCTCGGACGTGCCATAGTTATCAAGCATTGCTCGTGCAAGAGTGATGAGAGTCTTGTTCTTCCTTTCAACAACACCATTTTGTTGAGGATTGTATGTGGCCGAAAACTCATGCTTCACGCCTTCACGGTCACACCACTCCCCAATGTTGTAGTTCTTGAATTCAGTGCCGTTGTCGCTCTGGACCTTGATGATGGGAAGTTGAAATTCCCTTTGAGCGCGGTTAGTGAAGGTCTTGAACACTTCCAGAGTTTCACTCTTGTCACCTAGAAACAAATTCCAAGCATAGCGAGAGTAGTCATCAACTATAACAAGACAATAGAGGTTACCGCCAATACTTTGATATGTGGACGGTCCGAAGAGGTCCATGTGGAGTAGCTCAAGTGGCTTGGAGGTTGACACCATTCTCTTCATTGGATGGTGTGAAGCAACTTTCTTCCCGGCTTGACAAGCGCTACAAAGCTTGTTCTTCTCAAATGTGACATCTTTCACGCCGGTCACCATCCCAAGCTTGAATGACTTCTTGAGCTTGCTCATCCCTATGTGTGCTATGTGTCGATGCCATAGCCAACCCAAACTTGTCTTAGTGAAAAGACAAGTGGTCAAGCTAGCATCCTTGTTGGAGAAGTCTACTAGGTAGAGATGTCCATGCTGAAATCCTTTGAAGACTAGTTCTTGGCTTGTTTCACTACTCACAACAACATCATTTTTGCTAAAGGTGCACGTGAGTCCAAGATCACATAATTGTGCAATAGAAAGTAAATTAAAACTAAGTGACTTAACGTACAATACATTGGAAATAGATAAATCATTTGAAATAGCAATTTTACCTAACCCAATTACCTTGCCCTTAGAGTTATCACCAAAGGTGACTTGTTAATGATTGTCGGGGGTCCTCTATGGAGATGAACATACTATCATTGCCGGTCATGTGCTGAGTGCACCCACTGTCGAGTACCCAATGCTTTCCACCGGCTTTGTAGTTCACCTACACACATGAATTCAATTTTTGTTTTTTGGCACCCAAGCCAACTTAGGTCCTTGTATGTGTGATACAAGTGTCTTTGGGACCCAAAGTTGCTTGGGGAGCTTCCCCTTCATGCCCTTCATGTCTTTGCCAATGAACCTTACCTTCACCTTGCCATCTACTTTACTCAAGAGATAATAACGATCATTGAAAGTAGATTTGTAATTAATGGGCAATTTTGGAGAAGGCCGGTTAGGAAGAGGACACTCCCTTGTGTGGTGACCGGTGACCTCACAATGTTGGCAATAAGAACCAACTTCCTTGATAAAGCTTGTTCTAAGCTCCGATGAGGGCACCTTTCCTTTGTTAGGCACCGGGAAGGATCCAAGTCCTCTCTTGTTGAAGGCCTTTGCTTGTTGGAAGAGGATTTCCTTGTGCTTGACTTCTCCTTTTGATAGTCTAGCCACACTAGTGCGGATACTCTCAATTTCTTCCAACAAGTCCTCCCTAACATTTTCTTTCAAAGGTAAAGACTTGTGCAAGACATTAGTGGCATGAGAAGTAATGGATACCTTATCATTAAGAGTTTGTTTATTCATATTTTTTAACTCTTGATCAAGCACTTCATAAGCAAGGTTAAGTGTTTGATGTTCTTGTATTAACTTGTTGTGCTCTCCCAAGAGTGTTTGGTGTGCTAAGTTAAGCTCATGATGATCTAGCTTGATTTTAGCCTTATCCTCCTCAATTTGCTTGACATGGGATTTGAGCGTGTCATGCTCTTTAAGTATGCTTTCATACTTGTCAAGCAAATCGAGGTTAGCACTCTCAAGCTTGGCACGAGTTTCTTCAAGAGCTTTAACCTTACTCTTTTCCCTCTTAATGATAGTATGATATTCATTTATTAATGAAGTTAAATCATAGGGGGAAAGCTCATCATCGCTAGAGTCATCACATACTTTGGTGTTACCTTTCGCCATGAGGCACATGGGTGGTGGATGAAGAGGTGAGTCATCATTGTTGGCAATGGCAAGGCCGGCCAAACTTTCTTCTTCCGCTTCACTCTCTTCATCACTTGATTCTTCGTCAGTGACCCATTCATTTGCCTCACACAAGAACACCTTTTGTGGACCATTTCTCTTCTTTGGGAAGAGTTTTGCCTTCTTGCCCTTGTCATGTTTCCTCTTCCCAAAGGATCTTGGTTTGGGTTTGACCTCTTCTTCATCATCTTCACTATCTTCAAGCTTGCGATGCTTGCACTTGTGGTTCTCTCTTCTTTTGTCTGGTTTTAGACAATCATAGGAGATGTGGCCTTGATCGCCACAATTATAGCAAGTCTTGTGATCATCTCTCCTTGGTAGAAACGCTTTCTTCTTGGGATCAAAGGTGTATCCCTTCTTAGTAATCTTGGAGTTCAAGCGTGAGAACTTTCTCATCATCAATGCAAGGTCATCATCGTCATCTTCACTTGATGCTTGCTCTTCTTCACTTGAGCTAGGCTCAACCACCTTCTTTTTCTTGAGACTTGTCTTCTTGATGGAGGCCTTTAGAGCAATTGTCTTTGAAGATGATTGCTCCATCATCCCAAGTACGCTCATCTCATGAACGTGAATCTCTCCAATAAGTTCTGAGACTTCAATATGGTCAAGAGATTCTTTTTGGAGCATGGAGTTGATGATGTTGTACTTTGGCTTGGGAAGGAGCATAAGAATGTTGCGGTTGATGAGTCCTTTGCCAAGAGAAGCAATGTTAAGAGCATTAATTTCTTCAATAAGCACATTCAAGCGAGAGAACATTTCATTGACATTTTCATGAGGTATCATTTTAAACTCATCATATTTGGCTTTAAGCATGTGATATTTTAGTTCCTTGACTCGAGAAGAACTCTCATGAATTTCTATTAAGCAAGCCCAAATTTCACAAGCCTTTTCTTTGCTAGCAATCCTAGCAAAGACATCTTGACTAATAAATTCATAAATTGCATTCCTAGCTTTAGCATCCCATTTAATTTGATCACCAACATAATTGTGCTCACCAAACCCTGCGTGGGTCGCTTCCCATACTTCGGGAGCAATAGCCTTTAGATAAGCGCGCATGCGTGCTTTCCAATTGGCAAAGTTCTTGCCCTCGAAGATAGGAACTGAACCCCCAATCTTGGCCATTTTAGCTCTCTAGCGGTGAAGCTAGAATGATCCTATGAGCAACCTAGCTCTGATACCAATTGTAAGGATCGAATTCCCAAGAGGGGGGTGAATTGGGCTTCTTTTCAAAAATTAAGGCAATAAAACCTAATTACTAAAAGCCCAATTCCCTAAGCAAACATCCTATGCATTCAAGTGAATAGTAACTTTGCGATATACGAAATGCATAAGTGTAAGGGAGAGGAAGAGAATGCAAACTCCCTAGGAGACACGAGGATTTATCCTGTGGTTCGACAAGATCGTCAAGATCTTCCTACGTCCACGTTGTGGCACCCACCAAAGGGTATAGCCACACCCAAGTCACTGAGACTAGGGATCTTCACTATTCTTCTCCGTTTGCCAACCTCGGCAAGGTGGAGCTCAAGCCTTGTAGAACTTGGATCCTCCGGGCTTCCACAATCGTCTTGGCAAGCTCCGGAAGTCACTCTCAGTTACAATCACCAAGGGACACTCCCTTACAGCTCTCACTACACTAGAGATTCCAATCACCAAGAATGGAGGCACACAAGCACTATCTCTAGCTAGTTCTATCCTATCTCTTGGTGTACAAGTGGTAAAAATGATATGTAAGTGGTAGATCAATGCCCTGAATGCTTGGTAAGGTGTAGAGTAAGTCTGGGCTTCAAGTCTTATCGAATAGACAGGTTGAAGAGGTATAAATAGCCAGCCTCCACGAAATAGCCGTTGGAAAAGTAGGCTGACATCACTGCTCTGCGAACACCGGATGATCCGATGTCCCCCCTTCAGTTATCATCGGTCAAATCCAAATTATCTGATGTCATTGTGTCAGATATGACCGTTGTTAAACCGATGTTGCACTTGTCTTCTCATCGGATGATCCGGTGGCACTTCCTCCAGAATTGGTTCAAACTTGATGCTTACTGGAGTGATTGACCGATGTGTTTAAGGTTGTACATCGGATGATCCGGTGCTACACTTGGTCCAAGGATATTGCTTACTGTACTGATGGACCGATGTAACATTGCCCTTAACATCGGATGATCCGGTGAGTACTTTGTTCTGAGGTCTTCTTCTTCTGCTGAATCAACTCGACCGATGTGTTGTTCTCTGGAAACATTGGTTGATCCGGTGAGTTGATTTTGTTTGCTCTGAGTTGTTCTAAGTGATTCTTTTGTATTTTGCTCGATTGACCTCTTAGATATTTGTTGGAAATATACTTCTGATGATTTTCAAGCATTGAGTGTTGTCAATTATGGCTGAATGACTTTGACATATGAGCTTTTACTTCTAGTCTTCATAACATTGATTGATCTCATAAAATGATTGTTTAGGAGTCTCCAATGATCAGTATTTGATGTTCATATTCATATAGATTTCATTTGATTGAGTGATATGGGAGACCTTGCATCCATAAATTCATTAGTAAAATCCAAAGGTTGTCATTAATCACCGAAACCGTACCTCATGGGGGCCTAGATGCTTTCATCTTCCCAGGCAGGAGTGTTGTTGCAGATGCAGGAAGCAATGGAGGTAACAAAATGAAAATTAAAGTTCTCATTAATTCAGCGTAAATGACTTACTAATAGGTAACATTTAATGTTTGTAATGACATGCCATGGCTCGGGCGCAAGGTCTGGGGATCCAGCTACCGCCACTACCGGTCCTTCCAGGCGATCCTTCTTCTGCGGGTTAGATAATTTTCTATGCCAACTTAACAATTCTAGTTTACCTCAACCAAAATAAAGCGAGGAAATGGAGTGACGGTGAAAGATAGTTAGATAGAGTGAGAGATGGAGTTAGAAGAGGGAGGAAGATAGAAAAAAAAGGATTAAGATAGAAGAGAGAGGGAAATAGTTAGATAGAAGAAAAGGATTAAGGCAAAAGAAAGAGAGAGATAGAAGAAAGAGTGAGAGATAGTTAGATAGAGTGGGAGAGGAATGAAGAGAGAGATGGAGATGTAGATGGAGATAGGAGAGGAAGGGAGAGGGAGAGAGGGAGATGTAGATGGGGATAGATGGATGAAGATAGAGGAAAAATGATAGCAATAGAGAGATAGAGTGAGAGAGAGATAGATGAGATAGAGAGGGGAAGAGAGGGGATCTAGATGGAGATAGAGGGAGAGGGAGGGAGAGAGGTGTTGATGCATTTATATTCTAACTCTAAGTCTCATTAATTGCAGGGATCTGTGACAACTGCTCAAACTCCATCGCCGTCGTTACCGCCACCTGGAATGAGGCGTGACGACAACTTCGACTTCGGATGTGACTTTGGAGGTGGCTTCGGAGGTCAGACGGGCGAGTGAGATCTTGTTTGCTTTGTTGATGGTGATGTGCGATGTATAGACGATATTGTGATGTTGTTTGTGATTGTGATGCTGTTTGTGATTGTCATATGTTATCTTGTATGTTCTGTGATTCTGGCCATCGAGTCGGGTAGTATTTTCAGTTTTTTTTAAATAAAAAACTTATTTGCAACGGATTTTTATACAGTACCGTCGCAAATAAGGATCCAGACCGTCGCAAACTAGCCTCTGTTATTTGCGACAGCCTGGCCATCGCAATTAAGTCCCTATTTGTGACGGCCTGGCCGTCACAAATGGCCGCATGGGCCCCGTCGGATGACAGCATGGGACCCATCGGCTGAGCTTATTTGCAACGGTTCAGCCGTCGCAAATAGGAACTTAATTGCGACAGCACGGTGAAAGCATCTAGGCCCCCATGAGGTACGGTTTCGGTGATTAATGACAACCATTGGATTTTACTAATGAATTTGTGGATGCAAGGTCTCCCAATCAAATGAAATATATGAATATGAATATCAATTACTGATCATTGGAGACCCCTAAACAGTCATTTTATGAGATCAATGAATGTTATGAAGACTAGAAGTAAAAGCTCATATGTCAAAGTCATTCAACCTTAAATGACAACACTCAATGCTTGACATTCATCAGAAGAACATTTACAACAAGTATCTAAGAGGTCAATCGAGCAAAGTTCAAAAGAATCACTTAGAACAACTCGAAGCAAACAAAATCAACTCACCAGATCAACCGATGATTCTTGAGAACAACACATCGGTCGAGTTGATTCAGTAGAAGAAGAAGACCTCAGAACAAAGCACTCACTGGATCATCCGATGTTAAGGGCAAAGCTACATCGGTCCATCAGTACAGTATGCAATATCTTTGGACCAAGTGTAGCACCGGATCATCCGATGTACAGAAATATACACATTGGTCGATCATTCTAGTAAGCATCAAGGTTGAACCAATTCTGGAGGAAGTGCCACCGGATCATCCGATGAAAAGACAAGAGTAACATCGGTCTAACAACGGTCATATCTGACACAATGACACCAGCTAAAGTGAACTCGACCGATGATAACTAAAGGGGAGACATCGGATCATTCGATGTTCGCAGAGCAGTGATGTCAGCCTACTTTTCCAACGGCTATTTCGTGGAGGCTGGCTATTTATACCCCTTCAACCTGTCAAATCGATAAGTTTTGACTACCAGACATACTCTACACATCCTAAAGCATTCAAGGCATTGAGCTACCACTTCCATATCATTTTCACCACTTGTACACCAAGAGATAGGCTAGAACTAGCTAGAGATAGTGCTTGTGTGCCTCCTTTCTTGGTGATTGGAATCTCTAGTGTAGTTAGAGCTGTAAGGGAGTGTCCCTTGGTGTTTGTAACTGAGAGTGACTACCGGAGCTTGCCAAGAGGATTGTGGAAGCCTGGAAGATCAAAGTGTACAAGGCTTGAGCTCCACCTTGCCGAGGTTGGCAAACGGAGAGGAATAGTGAAGATCCCTAGTCTCGGTGACTTGGGTGTGACTATACCCTTTGGTGGGTGCCACAACGTGGATGTAGGAAGATCTTGACGATCTTGCCGAACCACGGGATAAATCCTCGTCTCTCCTCGAGAGTTTGCATCCTCTTCCTCTCCCTTACACTTATGTATTGTATATACCGCGAAGTTGCTATTTACTTGAATGCATAGGTTGTTTGCGTAGGGAATTGGGCTTTTAGGAATTAAGTTTTATTGCTTTGATTTTTGAAAAGAAGCCCAATTCACCCCCCCCTCTTGGGCATTCGATCCTTACAATTGGTATCAGAGCAAGGTTGCTCATAGGATCATTCTAGCTTCACCGCTAGAGAGCTAAAATGGCGAAGGTTGGGGGTTCGGTTCCTATCTTCGAGGGCAAGATCTTTGCCTATTGGAAAGCACGCATGCGCGCTTATCTAGAGGCTATTGCTCCCGAAGTATGGGAAGCGACCCACTCGGGGTTTGGAGAACACAACTATGTTGGTGATCAAATTAAATGGGATGCTAAAGCTAGGAATGCTATTTATGAATGCATTAGTCAAGACGTGTTTGCTAGGATTGCTAGCAAAGAGAAAGCTTGTGAAATTTGGGCTTGCTTGATAGAAATTCATGAGGGTTCTTCTCGTGTCAAAGAACTAAAATATCATATGCTTAAAGCCAAATATGATGAGTTCAAAATGTTACCTCATGAAAATGTAAATGAAATGTTTTCTCGCTAAAATGTGCTTATTGAAGAAATTAATGCTCTTGACATTGCTTCTCTTGGCAAGGGACTCATCAACCGCAAGATTCTTATGCTCCTCCCTAAGCCAAAGTACAACATCATCAACTCCATGCTCCAAAAAGAATCTCTTGACCACATTGAAGTTTCGGAACTCATTGGAGAGATTCACGCTCATGAGATGAGTGTACTTGGGATGATGGAGCAATCATCTTCAAAGACAATTGCTCTAAAGGCCTCCACCAAGAGAACAAATCTCAACAAAAAGAAAGTGGTTGAGCCTAGCCCAAGCGAAGAAGAGCAAGCGTCAAGTGAAGATGACGATGATGAGATTGCACCAATGATGAGAAAGTTCTCTCGCTTGAACTTCAAGATTGCCAAGAAGGGATACACCTTTGATCCCAAAACGAAAGCATTTCTACCAAAGAGAGATGACAACAAGACTTGTTATAATTGTGGTGATCAAGGTCATATCTCCTATGATTGTCCAAAATCGGACAAAAGAAGAGAGAACCACAAGAGCAAGCATCGCAAGCTTGAAGATAGTGAGGACGATGAAGAGGAAAAGCCCAAACCAAGATCTTTTGGGAAGAAGAAATATGACAAGGGCAAGAAGGCAAAACTCTTCCCAAAGAAAAGAAAAGGACCACAAAAGGTGTTCTTGTGTGAGGCAAATGAATGGGTCACCGACGAAGAAACAAGTGATGAAGAGAGTGAAGCGGAAGAAGAAAGTTTGGCCGGCCTTGCCATTGCCAACAATGATGACTCACCTCTTCATCCACCACCCATGTGCCTCATGGCTAAAGGTAACACCAAGGTATGTGATGACTCTAGCGATGATGAGCTTTCCCCGATGATTTAACTTCATTAATAAATGAATATCATACTATTATTAAGAGGGAAAAAAGCAAGGTTAAAGCTCTTGAAGAAACTCGTGCCAAGCTTAAGAGTGCTAACCTCGATTTGCTTGACAAGTATGAAAGCATACTTAAAAAGCATGACACGCTCAAATCCCATGTCAAGCAAATTGAGGAGGATAAGGCTAAAATCAAGCTAGATCATCATGAGCTTAACTTAGCACACCAAACACTCTTGGGAGAGCACAACAAGTTAATACAAGAACATCAAACACTTAACCTTGCTCATAAAGTGCTTGATCAAGAAATGAAAAATATAAAGAAACAAACTCTCAATGACAATGTATTCATTGCTTCTCATACTACTAATGTCTTGTACAAGTATTTGCCCTTGAAAAAGAACACTAGGGCGAAGGACTTGTTGGAAGAAATTGAGAGTCTCCGCACTCGTGTGGCTAGACTATCAAAAGGAGAAGTCAAGCACAAGGAAATCCTCTTCCAACAAGCAAAGGCCTTCAACAATAGAGGACTTGGATCCTTCCCGGTGCCTAACAAAGGAAAGGTGCCCTCACCGGAGCTTAGAACAAGCTTCATCAAGGACGTTGGTTCTTATTGCCAACATTGTGAGGTCACCAGTCACCACACAAGGGAGTGTCCTCTTCCTAACCGACCTTCTCCAAAATTGCCTACTAACTACAAGTCTACTTTCAATGATCATTATTATCTCTTAAGTAAAGTAGATGGCAAGGTGAAGGCAAGGTTCATCGGCAAGGACATAAAGGGCATGAAGGGGAAGCTCCCCAAGCAACTTTGGGTCCCAAAGACACTTGTATCACACACACAAGGACCTAAGTTGGCTTGGGTGCCAAAAATCAAAAATTGAATTCATGTGTGTAGGTGAACTACAAAGCCGGTGGAAAGCATTGGGTACTCAATGGCGGGTACACTCAACACATGACCGACAATGATGGTATGTTCACCTCCATAGAGGACCCTCGACAATCATGAACAAGTCACCTTTGGTGACAATACTAAGGGGAAGGTAATTCGGTTGGGTAAGATTGTACTTTTCATGGTTTATTCATTTCAAATATGTTGCATGTTAAGTCAGTTTCAATTTGCTTTCTATTGCA
Organism: Tuctoria greenei; assembly: GCA_036927565.1. NCBI lineage: Eukaryota > Viridiplantae > Streptophyta > Magnoliopsida > Poales > Poaceae > Tuctoria > Tuctoria greenei. Next base: position 137,579,566 of record JAYESD010000010.1, on the reverse strand, counting down.
CAAACTTTGTGATTTTGGGCTAACATGCACCTTTAGTAAGAATGTTGTTGTGACAAGCCTAAAGTTGAGGAGAGCTCAACTTCTTCCTTGGATTTCAAATCAAGCAACTTCAAGAGGGGACCTTCGTCTATCAAGAGAAATATACCAAGGACCTCTTGAAGAAATTTGAAATGAGAGATTGAAGCTCAAGAAGCATTCCAATGGCAACAAATTGTCATCTCGACGCGGATAAGGATGGTAAACCTATTGATCAATCTAACTATCGATCAATGATTGGTTCATTGCTTTGTCTTACCGCATCTAGGCCCAATATCATGTTTAGTGTATGCTTGTATGCTCGCTTTATGAAGCAAACTATTTTGGACTTTAGTGTTAAACTTGGCTGTGTGCCTCTCCTTTGTGACAATGAAAGTGCGGTTAAGATAGCTAAAAACCCCGCTCAACACTCCCGCACTAAGCACATTGATATTCGCCATCATTTCTTGAGGGACCATAAAGCTAAGGGAGACATCTCATTGCGAGGTGTTAGGTCCGAAGAACAATTGACGGATATCTTCACCAAACCACTAGATGAGAAAAAATTTTCTAGGCTAAGAAGTGAGTTAAATGTGCTAGATGCAATGAACGTCATGTAAGAATGCATCTCATATAGGTCTTGTCTAACTCTCAAAGGATAGGGGTGAGCAAGGGTTAGCTTGGGATGGAGTTTCTTTTGGGTTGTCCCAAGGCTTGGAGAGTGGCTCTCCCTGAAGAAGCCTTTGAAAGGTTCAAATTTGGCAAGATGGATTTATTTTATGCCTTGCATGATGCCTGCCATATATACTTGTAATTTCTTGCATTATAAAATGTTTGGCATTGCATACGGTAGATTGTCACAAAGGGGAACCCACCTCATGAGAAAGAGACTTGTTTGAAATGCAATATCTCAACTCATATGAGGTGGAAAGAACAAAATGTTAGGTGCGTTAATGCCTAAAGGAACATGCTTTAAAGAGATAGAAGTCTTCATACTCTAGCTCTCAAAGCATGGGCCTTACATTTTATTTGGATAATTTCCTCCCTACTTTCTTCGATGTCCTATTTGCTTTAAGGCTTAGCCAATTTATTGGCAATTAGTATTTTTGAGGGGTAAGGGGTTGCCCAAAAAGTCCTGAGACATGTGTTTCTTATTACTTGTTTGTTTGGTCAAAGGACATATATGGGATGTTGCTGTTTTGTAGTCATCGGATTATCCGATGCTTAGGCCAGACCATCATCGGATCAGTTGGTGTTCAACAGCCAAGGGTCAACTCAGTTAGTATCTCAAATCAACCGATGAGTTCATTCTGAAAGACATCGGTGCATCCGATGTTCACACTTCTGGAACTGAGCCAAATTCCACCGATGCAATTTAGTCCAACGTCGGTCCATCCGGTGTCCGTGGTACCTTTTTGAATACCCTTACTGTGACATTCGACCGATGATATCCCTTCCCACGTTGGTCCATCCGATGTCCACGGTACCTTTTGACTATCCTTACTGTGCCATTCGACTGATGCTTCTACCGTGTAACGTCGGTCCATCCGGTGTTAAATTTTCGGCTAGGGTTTGGGACCCACTTTTTAAACGCCGCTCGCCTCCCTCCTCTCTCTCTTCCCGACCCCGACACCTCCCGTGCCTCACCCTCCGCCGCCGCCGCTCTCACCCAAGCGCCGCCACCACCGCCTCCGGCCACCGCCGCCTCCGGCCGCCGCTGTCTCCGAGCGCCGCCGCCGCCCTCCGGCCGCCGCCGCAACCAAAGCAGCCGCGCCGCCGCCGCCACTCTCCTCCACCGCAGTCGCCGCCGCCGCTTCCTCCAGCGCCGCCGCCGCCTCTCTCCACCGCCGTCGCCGCCCCATGCACAGCCGCCCCACACACACACCACCCTCTCCACCATCGTCGTGGTACCTCCAACGGTCGCCGTCCCTTCGCCATTAGGGTTTCCGGCCGCGATAATCATCGTATCGTGTTTCGTGCGCTTGACATCGTCGACTCCATTCACGCGCCTCATCGCAATGGCTCGTGACAAGAAGAACAAGGGCAAGGCCATTGCGGAGCCGGGCGCGAAGAAGCAAAAGCTATCGAAGGAGGAGAAGAAGGCGTTGATGGCCGCTCGCGCCGCCGAGGAGCGAGAGCGTGGCCGAGGAGGATCATTGAGGATCCGTGAGGCTCGTCAAAGGCAGCCTCCCGTGATAGATGAGTCCGAGGCAGAAGAAGAGCCGGAAGTGCCACTTGTTTGCCGGTGCTCAGCCAGGACCCGTGGGGGTCATCTGCCGACAGTACCACGTTCATGACCGTCAGCTGCCGACCTTCATGAGGACAGGGAGGCCCAGAGAGCCGTCTACGACATGGACACCACCGTCCATGTTGGTGAAGGTGTCCCGTTGACTGATTACCGGAAGATGAAGGCCAAGCAGCTAAGAAGACTCAGATGGAGTGTTTTGCTTGAGGAGTGGTACCTGCAGCCCAGAGAGGCTCTTGTGGACAGTCGTTTCTGGACTTTGACGCAGGCGTCACTATACGAGACTTATAGACGCCGTGGCCACAAGCTCTTCCAGCACAACTTTCTGGATTGGGATCAGCTTGCCCTGGCAGCTGAGACAGAGATACGACCCTTCTTTGAGAGGTATAGAGGGCTGGTGCAGTTGATGTCCTATGAGAGGAGTGCATATGTGGAGGACTGGGTACGCGTATTCTACGCCACCCTCTACATTTCTGAGGGCCGCAGGTCTATAGACTTCATGTTTATGGGCCAGCACCATCACTTGACAAGGCAGACGTTGGCACAACTGCTAGGAGTGGACCTGCACGACACTTGCGTGCATGAGAGGGTATATGGACAGGCAGACCCGCCAAGGAGGCCGCTCACTGGAGGAGTGGCACCACCACTGGAGGAGATACACTCTTTGTTTGGACCGTCCTTCTCTCCAGACCAGCCGAGGGTACTGGCACTACTGACTCCAACTGCGTGCACAGTGCATCTTGCCTTGAGCCGCACACTCTTGCTGAGGTCCGGGTATCTAGAGGGGTTCACCAGCCTGCAGCAAACCCTCCTGTTCTACATCATGAACGGGATGGAGTTCGATATTGTGGACCTCCTTATATGTGAGATGGAGGATGTGATCACTGACGGAGTTGGCATGATAAGGCAGCTTGTGTATGGACACTGGATCAGCTACCTGCTCTCCATGATGGTTCCTGAGGAGTCCGCCGTGCGTGACCGTCTCACTGACGAGAGTGTCACACGGTTCAGCCACTACTGTGCTCCAGCTCCTGGAGACCGCCGCCTTGGCCGTCCAGTCGAGCGTCACGTCAGGGCTCGTCTATCTGAGGAGGATTGGTCAGATCTGGAGAAGGAGGATGAGAGGCTGGCAGAGGCAGAGGCTCAGGGTGAGGACCTTTAGCATATATGGTCCGAGAGCGACACGGATGACAGTGTTGAGGAGTATTTCACACCTCCTCCCTCACCCAGGCAGCACGACGCAGAGGCTGGAGGCTCGACAGTGCCACCCCCTACTCCACCTCCCGTCTCAGAGGCACAAGTCTCTCAGCCGTCAGAGCTCACCTCACTCCTGCAACAGATGGTTGAGCAGCAGCGCCTGGACTGACTTGCAGCTGAGTAGGCCCGAGTTGAGCACGCATCGCGCCTTTTGGAGCTCCAGCAGCAGCAGCAGCAGCAGGAGATGCAGCGCCAGATCGCCCGTGAGAGGCGAGAGGACACTGACCGGCTGACTGGGCTCATAGATCTGATGCACCAGCGCTCCCTCGACCAGCAGCAGTAGACGCAGCAGGCGATGATGGGCATCCTGGGGTTGATCACCAACCTCTACACCCAGGCCGGGATTGCCCTGCCGACGCAACTGCCAGGCGTTGCTCCACCCCCGCCTGTCCTTGCTCCAGCTGCAGCTCCGGTGCCGACCACGCTGATCCCGACGATCAGCATGTCTCCACTGCTGGCTCCCGGCGCATCGATCCACTCTCCGCTGCCGGCTACGACGTTATTCCAGCAAACGCCGGCATCCGTCGTGAGTGCCCCACTGCCAGCAGTTCCTACTCAGCAGGCACCGACGACGGCTCCTACGGCTCCCTCCACCTCTACTCCAGGCAGCAGCTCCGACGATAGCACCCCCGACGGTGACCAATTCGTCATCGCTCCTAGCACTCAGGGTCCTTAGGCACTCTGATTCCTTTTTGGTGTCTTGATGCCAAAGGGGGAGAAGAGTTAGAGATAAGAGTTCGATAGTCAGGGGGATAGCTTAGCCTCAGGGGGAGTGTCCTAGCTGTAGGGGGAGTCTATCTATATCATCTTTTGTAATTTTCTACTCATTGAGCATTAATGAACTTGCCAATTATTTCCATGAGTTATTCATCGATTGAGCTTTTCGAGTTATTAATTGATTTTGAGCCCTTAAATTTTAAGTATGATAATCTTGTACTCATTGCATATTCTCTTGAGTAACATACGGTCAAATTCATTACTATTGTGCTTCACTTGTTGTGTTGTCATCAATCACCAAAAAGGGGGAGATTGAAAGCATCTAGGCCCCCATGAGGTACGGTTTCAGTGATTAATGACAATCATTGGATTTTACTAATGAATTTGTGGATGCAAGGTCTCCCAATCAAATGAAATATATGAATATGAATATCAATTACTGATCATTGGAGACCCCTAAACAATCATTTTATGAGATCAATGAATGTTATGAAGACTAGAAGTAAAATCTCATATGTCAAAGTCATTCAACCTTAAATGACAACACTCAATGCTTGACATTCATCAGAAGAACATTTACAACAAGTATCTAAGAGGTCAATCGAGCAAAGTTCAAAAGAATCACTTAGAACAACTCGAAGCAAACAAAATCAACTCACCAGATCAACCGATGATTCCTAAGAACAACACATCGGTCGAGTTGATTCAGCAGAAGAAGAAGACCTCAGAACAAAGCACTCACCGGATCATCCGATGTTAAGGGCAAAGCTACATCAGTCCATCAGTACAGTATGCAATATCCTTGGACCAAGTGTAGCACCAGATCATCTGATGTACAGAAATATACACATCGGTCGATCACTCCAGTGAGCATCAAGGTTGAACCAATTCTGGAGGAAGTGCCACCGGATCATCCGATGAAAAGACAAGAGTAACATCAGTCTAACAATGGTCATATCTGACACAATGACATCAGCTAAAGTGAACTCGACCGATGATAACTGAAGGGGAGACATCAGATCATCCGGTGTTCGCAGAGCAGTGATGTCAGCCTACTTTTCCAACGGCTATTTCGTGGAGACTGGCTATTTATACCCCTTCAACCTGTGAAATCGATAAGTCTTGACTACTAGACATACTCTACACATTCTAAAGCATTCAAGGCATTGAGCTACCACTTCCATATCATTTTCACCACTTGTACACCAAGAGATAGGCTAGAACTAGCTAGAGATAGTGCTTGTGTGCCTCCATTCTTGGTGATTGGAATCTCTAGTGTAGTTAGAGCTGTAAGGGAGTGTCCCTTAGTGTTTGTAACTGAGAGTGACTACCGGAGCTTGCCAAGAGGATTGTGGAAGCCCGGAAGATCAAAGTGTACAAGTCTTGAGCTCCACCTTGCCGAGGTTGGCAAACGGAGAGGAATAGTGAAGATCCCTAGTCTCGGTGACTTGGGTGTGGCTATACCCTTTGGTGGGTGCCACAACGTGGATGTAGGAAGATCTTGACGATCTTTCCAAACCACGGGATAAATCCTCGTGTCTCCTCGGGAGTTTGCATCCTCTTCCTCTCCCTTACACTTATGCATTTTATATACCGCGAAGTTGCTATTTACTTGAATGCATAGGTTGTTTGCGTATGGAATTGGACTTTTAGGAATTAAGTTTTATTGCTTTGATTTTTGAAAAGAAGCCCAATTCACCCTCCCTCTTGGGCATTCGATCCTTACACACGGCCGTCGCAAATCGACCTGTGGGTCCCATCGACCCCTTGGCAAAAGTTTGTGACGACTACTGCGGGCCATCGCAAATAAGCCTATTTGCGACGGTGGTCGTCGCAAATAAGCTTATTTGCGACGAATTATTTGTGACGGCCAAAAGCCGTCTCAAATAAGTAAAGCCGTCGCAAATAGCTTATTTGCGACAGTTTTTGGCTTATTTGCGACATTCCTGACCGTCGCAAATCGTCGGGATTCGTGTAGTGAGTACTGCCGCAAGACTGAGTATGGGGCAACTTGATCAATTAATTAGTTTTTTCTGGCTTAGTGCTAGTGTTTGGATAGTGTAGGAAATGGGTTCAGAGTAACTGCTGTTGGATCCGCAGGGCTCAAGAGGGGTCTTCTGTTGGCGAAGAGGTACTCTAGAAATGCTTCAACGGTGAAATCTTAGTGGGCTAGTGCTAGTCAGAAGTGCCTTTGTAAAGATCTCGTAGCGATCTCCTGGCTACACACCTACAAAAGTGTGAAATGTGTTGATCATCACTGGCAACAGAGAGATTTACTTAGTCCATCCTGTAACAGGGGATGAAATCACAACTTGTGGGTAAATGGTACACACTCTGCAGAGTTTAGAACTGTCATAACAGCCGTGCTCACAGACAAGAGCGGCTTGGTGTCCAATTAATAATTAGTCAATGTATGGAAATGGTGGTTTTGATTGGTTGGGACTTGGTTTACAAATGGGTTATAGTTGGGTTCACTCACCTAGAAGTAGGTGCTAATGAAAGCTAAGGATAGGATGTAATGCTATAGTGCTTAACCCGAATTTAGCCTTCCTTCTAAAAGCTTGCATGTCATCTCTATCCCCACTTGATGAGTACCATTGGTACTCACTTATTTGTTGTTGTTCTTTTCTCAGTCTACAATGATGAAAAAGTAGAGAATGAAGACTTCCACACTGATTCGGACGAGGCGTTCTAGGCTAGCGCAACATCTGAGCAACGCATGTGCATGGAACCACGCTAGTTTACTTTTCCGCTGCTTTGTTTGTAATCTTATTTTTAAACCTACGAGTCATTATTGTAAGTTATTTGTGTATTCGAACATAATTTGTAATAAATGATATTACACTTTCGTACATACATGTATAATGTGAACCGATTCTGGCATACATGTGCAAGCTATCCGGTTGTTTGGACGGGGTGACACGACCCCGATGTCGACCGCCGTCTGTCCAGATCATACAATATCATCAACCGGTGCCACACCTTTGGTCGGAGGCGGTCTCTGTTGCCTTGCTGGTCGGTAGGTGGGACACGTCCCCTCTGTGTCATCGTTAGGCTCCCTTCCTCGTGCGCCAACTTTTGCTCTCTCTCTGCACCCTCGCTCACTTGCCCACACCCTGCGGCTGCTCGCATCACCTCTCCAACCCTGAGAATCGGCAGCACAAGCCCCCCACCCTACCCTCTACCGTCCAAAAGCCCAAGCGCAGCCTATAGTCACATTTGACACGACGAGATCAGCTTTTATTCATTTTGCTCTCCACCAAGAAAATGACCGTAAAGAGAGAGCAAGCAATTTCAATTTCGATGTCGTCCGCGTGAAAGCCTTTGCCATACAACTCTGCCACCGTAACCAAGTTGTTATACACAGGCGCAGTGTTTGGTTTGAGTCAAAGTGGGATGAGATGGATCCATCCTAGTTTTCGGAGATGAGATGGTCCCGTTTTCTGTTTGTCTAGAGGGATGGAACGACCCCTGTTTCTTGTTTGTTTTGTGAGATGGTGTGAGACGGAATGGTCTTGTCTCCTGTTTGAATGAAAGGATTGGACAGAGACATGTGAGTATGAATACCTCCAGAGGGCTGCGCGCCTGCCACCACGGAGGTGGGACGGATCCGTTCCCATGTTTTTGGTGGGATGGTTCCATCCTGCATCTCGGTAAAATATTCTCTTTTACGGGATGACTCCATCCCATATGTCTCCAAACCAAACAACATAAAAGTGAGATCGTCCCATCCCGTCCGATCCCACCATATCCCTTGAATCAAACACACCCTTAGATGATGGGAAAGAAGGTGCATTTGCATCTTGAGATGATTTGCATAGTTGGGATTGGACTCAAACATAGTCTAGATTCTGTAGATGTTTCATTTGTTCTTGGTTTCTGAAAAATTATTGTACAACTGTGTGACAGCCTCACTACTGTGACTGTGCACAAGACAAAGCTAATGAAAACATGAACTCAAAATCATTTTCTTTTAAAAAAAAATCTAAATGTCCCTGATTTTTGGACGATTTTTCAGATGGGCCATATATTATTCATGGTACATTTCCGGGAAAAAAAAAACTTACTCGGCCCGGTGATACCATGGCCCGGCGTGTGTTAGATTTGTGTCCATGACGCGAGAAGCAAGGCGGATCGAGTCGTCCGTCTCCCACCTGAATTGAAACCCGCCACACTCCGAACCAGCACGATTGCTAGGGTTTTACATTTATACATCAACCGATTCCCTCCGCCGCCGCCGCCAATCCCCAAGTCCCTGAAGCCATGGCAGGGAAGAAGCGCAAGTCCGGCTCCGAGAAGCAGCCGAAGCACCGCCTCCCGCTGGGCGCCGACGCCGATGCGGTAGCCGACGCCTCCAAGCGCCGCCGCTCCGGCGCCGCCAAGCAGCACCAGGCGGATGAGGAGGCCTCCATTCCTTCCTCCCTCAGCGCCAAAATCCTCCGCGAGGCGCGCAAGCAGCAGCAGGAAGAGGAGATGCTCGCCGACTCCAGCGACCGGGCAGCCCCATCGGCCGGGCCTGCCAAATCCTCCTCCTCGTCCCCTGCCCCCGCCGCGGATGACGATGAGGAGGATGTCGACGAGTTCCAAGGTTTCGACACGCTGAGCGAGTACGACGGCGGCGAGGTTCGTTCCTACCGCAACTAAAAATGAAAGTAACTACTGTTTCGGTTTGTGGCTGAAAAGCGAAGAATTGATTGGTCTGTGGAAATTGCCAGGTGGAGGTCAACGAGGAGGACGAGAAGGCCCTTGCTGCCTTCATGTCCAAGGACAATTCTGCTCAGCGCACACTTGGAGATATCATTCTCCAGAAGATCAGAGAGAAGGATGCCGAGGTCTCAGCAGGTGAGTGTACCTTTTAACTGTGGCTTCTGTTGAGCATGCTACTAGTCATTTTAAAGTAAATTGAAATGTAATTTGGATAGCGGTGAAGTCAAATGGACTGACGAGCTGCAGCAACTAATTAATTTTGTTAGTTAAGGCAACTGATTGAACAATTCCTGGTGTTTGTATTTGTTTGGGCAGAAGGACGACCTCGTGTGAAGTTGGACAACACCATTGTTGAGCTTTATAAAGAGTATGTGACTGCCATCTTTCTCGTTTCCAGATATAAGAAGTGTAAGATATTTCTACTCACTGTTGGCTTTTGTTTTGTATGTAGGGTTGGGAAGTTCTTAAGCCGATACACCAGTGGCAAAATTCCAAAAGCATTCAAGCGCATTCCATCCTTGGAATGCTGGGCTGAAGTGCTGCAGCTAACTGAGCCAGAGAATTGGTCTCCTAATGCAGTATATCAAGCAACACGGCTCTTCTCTTCAAACATGAATACAAAGAATGCTGAAAGATTCTATGAAACCATTTTGCTTCCTCGTGTTCGTAATGACATAAGGAAGAACAAGAGACTCCATTTCGCACTCTACCAGTCGCTGAAAAAGTCCATTTATAAGCCCGCAGCGTTTAACAAGGGAATTTTGCTGCCACTATGTGAGGTAATTATTTTCTTCAGATGTAAGAATTTAGCAGAACGCATCATAGGGCATACCAGTTCTGTTTTTAGCACTCTCCAGTCTCCAGAATTGTATCTCGAATTGTGTTTTGGACGGTTAATGATTGCATTTGTTACATTTATGTAATACTGTTAAGATTATGGCAAATTGCATTTCTTTATGATCGCTGGTTGAACTGGATTATATCATTCAACGTCTATTTTCGTACTGAAATGAGAACTTTCTGAACTGAAATGAGAAAATTTTCTTCTTTCATTCATTCTACCATGTCTATCAGGCAGCATTTTTTGTGCTCTACCTTTGTCATGTTTTATTATGGCCGCACACATGATATCTTGCTTGTTCTTTTTCTTGCTCACTTCATATCATATGCTCATCCTCACTGCAGGAAAGGAATTGCACTCTCCGTGAAGCAGTGATTATTGGAAGTATTATTGAGAAAGTCTCCATTCCTTTTCTACACGCGAGGTCAGTTCAGTATTTTATAGAATTCATGTCCAAGATGATTATTAGTTAGTGTCTTATCTCTTGTCATTTGTATGCAGTGTAGCATTAGTGAAACTTGCTGAGATGGAATACTGTGGCACTACCAGGTAAGTGAGGCACCTTGACACCTTTATATTCTCACTGCATAGGATTTCAATATTTCCACATTTCAGAAGAAATATTTTCATGAAACAGTACCCTATTCATCAGAAACCATCACTGAATAACTGGACTTCTATTTTACCTGTTCATAATATTGTGTAAACATTATATATGCTTATGCTATGTATTTTGAGCTACTAAATATAAATGTTACAGAAATCCTACAATGCTCTCTCCTTTGTTTCTCTTCCCGCAAGTGTTTCTCCTGGCATCCTATCAGCTAACATTAACATGTTCCCTTTCTACTTCCTCAATTGAGACCAAGCTATCGGCTTACCTGAATAATGACATCTCATACGTAAAATTAGTTGTTTATGGTAATGCTGTGTAGGATTCCCATGTCTTTTTTGAGCAGCGTTCGAACTGACAACAAATTTTCATGATGGAAAGTGTCTTTTTATGGCCATGCTGAAGCTGCTCGTTTCCAATTCTATGGTTTTTCCCTATCATAAAACATAGTGTACCAACCTTTTTGCGCCGTATGATCATATATTCGTATCTGTAATGTAACTTGGTGTTTTATAAAAGTTTTATAAACAATATACTATGAAGTTTTGGGAGAGGAATTAGGCTTATGAGTCATACTATGAAGCTTTGAGAGAGTGTGATTGAACACCGCTTGAGGAAAGTGACCAATGTCGTTAAAAACCAGTTTGGTTTTATGCTTGGGAGGTCCAGTCCACTATGGAGGCGATTTTCTTACCCTGTCAGCTTATGGAGAGATATAGGGAGCAAAAGAATGATCTACATATGTTGTTCATTTACTTGGTGAAGGCATAGATAAGGTGTCAAGGCCGGTCATGTGGTGGGCGTTAGAGAAACACAAAGTTCCAACAAAGTACATTAATCTTATCAAGGATATGTATGATAATGTGGTGACAAGTGTGCATGTAAGGGATAGTGAGACCGATACCTTTCCTATCACAATAGCGTTACACCAAGGATCGGCCTTAAGTTCATACATCTTTTCTTTAGTGATGGATGAGGTGTCGAATGATATACAAGGGGATATCCCTTGGTCTATGCTCTTTGCTGATGATGTAGTGTTGGTACATGAAACTAGGGATGGTGTTGGTAGAAAATTGGAGCTATGGAGGCAGACCTTAGAGTTCAAGGGGTTTAGACTTAGTAGAACTAAAATCGAGTATATGAGATGCGACTTTAGTGATGTCGGGTGCGAGGAGGGCAATGTTAGTTTACAAGAAGTAGTACCTAGGAGGGACACATTTCGATATTTAGGATCAATGTTGCATAGTAATGGTGGTATTGACGACATGGTTGTCCAGGCGTCGCCTAGGTGACGTCTAGTCACCGCCTAGGCGTCCAGGCGCTCCAGCCTGGACGCCATGGACAATCGACTCGCCTGGCGGTACCAAGAACGACGGCGAGCGGAGGCCAGGGCGGTGCATAGGGCGGGGCAGAAGCGGCCACGACGAGCAGATCAGAGGGAGGACGCGACGGCGACCGACAGATCAGAGGGAGGAGGCGACGACGGCCGGAGATGAGGGAGGAAGCGACGGCGGCCGTAGATCGGGGAGGAGGCGATGGCGGTTAGAGCACTGAGCGCCGCACGAGTGGAGGAAAAGGATCGGGCGGACTAGGGTATGGGGAAATGACTGGACACTGTTGGATAGAATGGTTATGTGTTATTGGACCTGTTGGGCCGGAATCCCCCACCCCGCGCCCGTCTTCTCCTCCCCTCCGCCGCATAACTTCTCCCGTGCGCCGTCGATGTGCCTTCTCCCGTGCGCCAGCCGTCTTCTGCCTTCTCCCCTGCGCCGATCTGCCTTCTCCCCTGTGCGGCGCCTGTCTTCCTGCCCCTCTCCAGCCCTTTCCCCTCTCCTGCTACGGTGCTGCCCCCTCCTTGCTGCGGTTCTGCGCCTCGCGCCTGGTGCTCGCCTAGGTGCCCGCCTAGGTGCCTAGGTGTCCCGGCGGGCGCCTAGGCATCCAAGCGCCGTTTTACAACATTGATTGACGAAGATGTTTGCCACATGATCAAGATCGGGTGGATGAAGTGGCGACAAGCATTTGAAATCTTATGTGATAAGAAATTTGCACAAAAATTGAAAACAAATTCTATAGGACGGTGATCAGACCTGCGATGCTGTATGGAGCAAAATGTTGGCCAACTAAAAGGCAACATGTCCAACAAATGTGTATTGTTGAGATGCGCATGCTACGGTGGATGTGCGGTCACACAAGAAGAGACAAAATTAGGAACGAGGTGATACATGATAGGGTAGGGGTGGTACCGATTGAGGAGAAGCTAGTCCAATATCGCCTACGGTGGTTTGGGCATATCCAGCGGAGACCTCCTAAAGCACTGGTTAACAGTGGGATTATAAAGAGCAGAGAAAATTTTAGGAGAGGTAGAGATCAATCAAGGTTGACATGGCAGGAGGCGGTGAAACGAGACTTAAAGGAGTGAGACATACCTTGAGATTGGGCTCATGATAGGACTGCATAAAAATTAGCAATTTATGTGCCATAATCTTAGTTTATTCGTATTTTGTTACTCTTATCTTCTTTCTTATTAATCCATTTCTAAAATAAATAAAATGTAGAATCTTATTTTATTTGTATTTTTTTACTCATCTTATTTTTTATTACTTTTCTTTAAAAATTGTTGGGTTTCATTTCTTGCCGATCCCAACTTGTTTGGGACAAAAGCTTGGTTGTTGTTGTTGTATAAACAGTATACTGTTTTTGTTCATCTTATTACCTTGAGGCTGCTGTAACCTAATTCTTCTCTTGCAGTTATTTTATCAAGCTATTTTTGGATAAGAAATATGCTCTGCCATACCGTGCGCTTGATGCGGTGCTTGCTCATTTCTTGCGGTTTCTTGATGACGAGAGAGTCATGCCTGTTATATGGCATCAGTCACTACTTACATTTGTGCAAAGGTTAGTAGTGGATGTGGATAATTTGATGCATTTTGTTCACCGTAAAGGCATGGTCATTTATTACATGAATGCCGCAAATAACTTTTTGCAAACAGGGGATCCCCCTTTTTCAATTACTAAAACAACGGTAAGATCATATAGTTTGCAAATTTAGATAGAACCCAAGAAACATACAGAAACAGCTAGAACTATTACAGCTTGAGTTCCCAAAGGGCATAACTCTGCAAGAGGCGAAAGGGAGCTATATGAGTGTCTAGAACTTCAGAGATGATCCAGACTGCAAATAATTACTATACTTCAAATATTTAAAGTTCTGTTTGGCCGTTTAATTTCCCTGTCTACACACATCTTTGACTGTTATGTTAATCCATTAACCTGTGCAATGTTCTTACGGGTAAAATGTGGTTTAGTGTTTTATGTACTTTTGACCAAATTATATGTTCCTGTGTGACTCATGTAGTCATGTCTCAAGAGATGATGAATTGGTAGATTGTTTTCTTGGACATGTTTACAGTGGTTCACGTATGTCTTTCATTCTATATATTTAAATTGTATGACAGATACAAGAATGAGTTAGAGAAAAAGGACAAGGAGAAACTTTCGCGCTTGTTGGATCACCAGAAACACTATTTGGTATGGTGTTTTTGTTCTATCTTCAGTAGATATCTCAAGAAATTTTCTTGACGAGTTGATTGTCATTTCCTAACCTTGACACTACCCTCTCCGAATATAGGTTACTCCAGAAATACGGAGGGAACTTCGGAGCAGCTGCAACAGGGGTGAAAAGAGTATCGATGCGCTGATGTATATCCTTCTGGTGCATTCCTTCTATTAATCAAATTGTTTTTGTACAGTTTAACATCTCAGCCGTGCAATGCTTATACTGTTTTTTTGTTTGATTGTTTGTACTTCCTTAACATGATTCATACCTGCACCAATCTCCGTGATAAACAAACCAATAGAAGAAGACAGGTGGAATTTTCCAGAAGTTCCCATGGAGGAGGATTAGGGTGGAGGATTTTGACAGCTGTTGTAATTTGTGAGGACAAATGGCAATATTGCAAGTTTATGAATTGTCAAAATCATTACAACCATGTCCAGACCAGATTGGATTACTGTATTCTTCAGCTTGGAATGCTGTCTCGGTTTGACTTCGTTTGGGCTGTGCAAGTGAATTAATACTGAAGATCATAGCAAGGGAATTCTGGTTCGTCATCCGGCTCTGCCTCCTTTGCGGCTGGTTCTGATGCGATTCTTGGGCGAGCAGGAGCAGCACCTAGTCGATGGTGGCCTCTGTTTCTAAACTTTGTATTCCTTCCGTTTTGAAATAAATAGTGTTTGAAATGAAAAATATAGTTCATTTTAAATTAATTAGCTGTTCCAAGCGTGATTTATATCAGAACGGAGGGCCAGTGGTGAACCTCAATATAACCTGAAATGGTTCATGCACTAAACTTAAGTGCAGCGTTTTGATCCTGACGTTTGAGGATATCGACGAACTGATTCTCAGAGAAACAAAACATCACGCGTCGATCGACATGCACAACCGTGCCGAGTCTCTACTGAGAGCCCCAGTGCGGATGGCTTGCATTTGGTGGAGGCGGTGAGCAAACAACTGTTCCAAAGGATTCCCACCAGCATGACTTATCAGCGAAACAAAAAGGACCATACTTCACATAACTAAAAAAAAAGACTCCCTTTATTGCTATGCTAGATTTGCCCAGCTTACAACAATGAGGAGTCTAAACACCCCGTCAGCACACTGCAGCTTCTGCTTGACATTGTTCAATCCAAATTTATCAACTATTTAACTGGAACTCAATTTTCATGCATTTCTCAAGAACACATGCATGGGAGGGGTGATGTGCACGATATGAGAATGGAGAAACACATCCGTTTCACCAAAAAATGGTCATTGTCAACCTATGCCGATGTGCAAGGCACGTCTTCATCCGAATCTGGATGCTTAGCCTGCTTTACTTCAGGAGGTGGCGGCGGCGGCTTGGACGGCCTGTTCGGCTTCATCTCCTCGACCTTCTCTGTTGGGATGTCAAACTAGTATGCAACAACACAATAGGGTTAGTTAGATTCCCGAGAGACATTCCGCCATGGAATTGTAAATAATCGACATAAAAACCAACAAGTTACAAACATAAAAGATATGATGATTCTGAATATTCACAACGTACCCTGAATCCACAACCAGAAACACAAGCATTGAAGCACTCCTGAAGAAGGAACAAAAAAACAGATTTTGTCAGAAACAGAAGCACATTACCGCCCATATATGAACAATAGTTTACGATATATATGTGGCTGGCATTCCAAATCACAATGATTTAATCTGCCACTGACCATGCAATCCTAGATAAGGAAAACACTCACCAAAGAGTAACTATCCTCCCCTGGAGACCGATCAATGTAAGCACTCCACTGGCGATCTTCCAACACCGGATCTTTATAGCAGATTTCAGTACATTTACCTATGCCTGAGATTTTACAGGGAGTAAGTTTTATATTGCACAATGCAAAAGCAGTGCCAGGAACGTTCTGTTAGGCAGTTGTAGTTTCAGACAATTCCCAAAAATTACAGGCTACAGGATCAAATGTGATAGCCACGTCTTGCTATCCTATTTTCGTTGCAGGGTTAGATAGTAAGCCAATGTGGGCCACTTAATGCTAACAATCAAATTTCAATTGGTACGAGTATCGAACAAATAACTCAAAAATTAAAACAATTTAGCTGCAGCAGGAGCAACTCAAAACCAGCCAGGGCATCGTCACATAACTGCAATAACATCAGAGTAACTTGGGAAGTGTGCTCACACTCTTCCCAGGTGTCGCCATCCGCGTTGCACCCCTTCTTGCAGAAGACCCTCCCTGGAAGAGCGGAAGACAACACCAATCGCGCCCAAAACGAAATGGCAGAAAAGGGACATCCCGTTAGTTTAGTTTGGATGAACAAAGCAAATCCGACCGTTCGCAAGGCAGAAGAGGGGACGAGCGAGCGAGCGATATTAGCACTGACATGGGATCTGCATTAGGGTCGCGTACTTCTTGGTGCAGCAGCTCCCGCACGGGGGCGTCCACTCGCCGGAGAACATCCCGGCTGCCCTGGCTCCGACGCCAATTCCCCCTCGTTCCGCACGCCCGGATGGGTGGGCGCAGAGAACGGTAGGCAGAAAGGGGTGGATGCTGGTGGTGGTGGTGGCGCCGGTGAGGGGGAACGGGCGAATAGCAGGGGGGAAGGGAAACGGAGGTGGAGAGGGAGAGGCGGCGGCGGCGCGCTGTTCGGTCGCGAGGAAATTGGGGAGCGGTCGATGCCCGTGAAATTCTCGGACAGCTCCCTCCACAACTGTTCTACTCACACTGACAAATTTTTACGGACGGAGAAAATACCATTATCGGATCTACTTTGAGATTCGGGCTGAGCATCAATATCTCGTGGTTGGCTCGCTGTGGGCATGCAGTTTCCACTGAGATTCCCATAGGAAGATTCCTCGGTGTCCGAGTTTACTGGACCGTGTTCGCCGCCTCAACTGGATCAAGTCGCCAAGCCAGTGGAGGAGGAGAAGGGGACGGCAGGGAGCAGGAGGAGGCGATGGTTGCGTGGCCGCCTGCTCCCGCTGCTGGCGGTCGTGCTCCTCTACGGCTCTACCGCGCGCCCTTCTGCAAAGTCTCCGCGATTCCCGACAGCGACTACCGTGCTCGTTTATCTCATTGAAATACTCAAGAATAAAAATTAGAGTTTCTATTTTGTTGAATTTAGACAAGCCGTATCATATGTGAGAGTGTATATATCAAGTGTATTGAGATCATCAAAGAGGGATCAAAGTGGTGGTTGAGAAAAAAACCTAAGTGATAATCCTTTGAGAGAAAATTCCCAATAACCGGGCTTGTCCGGGCCTCAAGCCGGACTAGTCTGAGTAGCCAGATTAGTCCGTTTTGGACGGACTAAAGGTTTCTATTGGAGTTCGGACTTGTGCGTATGGGTATGAACTTTTTTTTTTAACTCGGCCCAGCCAACTCCATTTCATTAAACGGAGGTCCAAAATACAGAGAATACCTTACCTGAAATTCCTAGTTCTACACATTGTTTTGAACTACCGAATATACAGGTAAGATAATGAGTTTAACATCTTCTCATATCCTTAGCTACACCAAAACATTACTCAATTAGGAAACATAGACATAGACCAAGTCTCAACCAACTGAGCATCTCAACCTTCTCTCCTGTCAGCTAGCTGGCAAAGTTCACTTCTACCTCTTACTTGTCCTGAGAGAAGTTACCATCACCAGTCGGTGGCCAGATCAGTCTTTTCTGATCCTGTTTCTGCATCATCTCCAATGCTTCCTGCATAAACTTTCCAGTTCCTTGGCGAATTAACTCCTGCATTTCAATAGAATAACCACCTGCCCAATATAACATCAGAGCACACATCAAAAATACAATATCATAAGAATGCTTGATCTCCTTTCCCTCAAAACACGATCGATTCCTGAGCTTCCAAATTGCCCAGCAAACAGCTCCAATTCCTAATGACTGTAAATGTTTATTTTTTGGAAAAAGTTTATCAATCCAACACCAATATGTTTAATATTACCAGGTTTCACAGAAGACCCAATGAACCTAGCAACAAGGGCCCAGATTGCTCTAGCACAAACACAAGAAAAAAACAAATGGTCCATTGTTTCAATCTGATTACAAAACCGACAAGATGTATCTCCCTTCCAATTTCTCCTTGCCAGATTATCCTTACTCGGAATAGCCTTATTTTCTATTTCCCAAAGAAACAATTTAATTTTAGGGGGGAGCTTTGATTTCCAAATATGCCTGAAATTACAATCATTATCCTTAGAAGTAAGTTTTTTATATAACGACTTTACAGTAAAACATCTCCCTTTATTAAAACTCCACCAACACAAATCCTCCTTATCAGAGATAACCTGATCATTCAAAATTTCCGCTACAGAATACCATGAATCATGCAAAACTGTAGGAAAATAATGTCTAAAATGTAAGACCCAACCTCTACGAGCACACTCAGCCACAGAGATGTCTTTATCCTTACAGAAATTGAATAAAAAAGGATAAGAACTCTTCAAAGGTCTAACACCTAACCAAGAATCATGCCAAAAGCTGGTTCTATTACCATTCCCCACACTGATACGCCTACCAGACAAGTATAAACCTTTAACTTTTAAAAGGTCAGGCCACATAGGGGAATCCTTATAACTTCTCTTAATACAACTTATGGGTCTCCCTTTAATATATTTGGCTGAAACCAATTGACTGCAAAGGCTATCTTCATTTTCAATTTTCCACCACCATTTGACTAAAAGACTTAAGTTCATAATCCTAAGATCCTTAATTCCAAGGCCTCCCTTAGACTTATGCTTACAAATACTAATCCATTTAACAAGATGATACTTTTCCTTCTTGCATCCACCCTGCCAATAAAACTTCCTTCTAACAGTATCCATCTTTTTAATCACAGTCTTCGGAATAGGAAACATCGACATGTGGTAAATAGGAGAATTAGAAAGACTAGAATTAATAAGAACAACTCTACCAGCTCTTGAAATATTAGAGCTGTCGACTGTTGGAGTCGGCAGATCCCCTGACACTACGAAAGTGTTGAAGGAGTTTGTGGTTCGGTTTGGGCGCGCGGAGACTCAAGAAGGTGAAACGCGATTGGATACGAGTGACACAGTGGTTTACGTGGTTCGGGCCGCCTGAGCGTAATACCCTACTCCACGGGTGTGTGTGTGTGTTGTATTAACTTGTGAACTTCAGAGTGTTCGAGAGTCCTTCCTTCGTGTATCGTCGGTTTGTCCTTTTATAGCACAAGGACAAACCGTTACAAGTCAGCCTGGCCCGACATGTGGCCCTGGCGGTTACTAGTATTGATACATGAGA
Organism: Tuctoria greenei; assembly: GCA_036927565.1. Taxonomy (NCBI): domain Eukaryota; kingdom Viridiplantae; phylum Streptophyta; class Magnoliopsida; order Poales; family Poaceae; genus Tuctoria; species Tuctoria greenei. The sequence goes on along the minus strand of JAYESD010000010.1, from coordinate 137,560,356 downwards.
TTAATTGTTGTTAATAACCCTGTAACGGCTACGACAGTGCCGTTACAGGTGTTAAGATCGTCCTGATTAAGTATCATTAATGTGGAATTAATGATAATTAATCGGATCTTGAAGTCCGCGGTTGTCCTTTGAAGATCCGGTGCCGTTACAACGTCTTTCGGAGGTTTGAAGTGGTCAGCTCCGACGTGTGGACACGTGGCAGCTCCGGAGCTTGCTTGGGGGAAGCGGGAAGCTCCGGGGTGGCCTGGCACGTGTCAGGTCCGGAGCTTCTCTCGGTCAGGGGTTACCTCCGAAGGTGCTGTTTCAGTACCTAGCCCGGAGCTTCACCCTTGCAGGTAATAGCTCTGGTCAGACAGTACACGTGGCAACCTAGGGGTTGACCATGTCGGAGAAGCGGGTCCGGTTACGTCTGGCGAGTGGGCCCCCGAGGGTCTTCAATTTGAGTAGATGTCCTTCCCTTGAGATCTTTGTAACCTCAGGGGGTGTATGGTTTTTAGGGTACCGACAGTGGCCCCCTGGACCTACCTCCGGGGAAGGCCAACGGGATGAAGTCATTCCGCCGGAGGTGGGTCCACACTTTCGACTCTTGAACTGGGTCTTCAAGGGTCTTCGGAGGTGCCTTTAGCGGGGCTTTACGGTTAAGTCCCGACGCGTGGCGCACCTCAGGCGGCAGATAAGATTTTTGACGTGCGGATCTCTCGCAATTGAAGGTCGCCGGTTCCCGATACGAAAACCGTATCGGTTCCGCGCGCCTTGTCAGTCCGCCGCCTTTGGGTTTCCCGCCTCGTGATGACAACTGTTCGCCTGGGTAAGAACCTCGACTTGATCGTCAGGGTGGTCCCGGGCCCTCTTGTCATCGGCTGGGTTGAATTCTTGAGTAGTTTCCTTGACTCCCCTGCAGTTTCCATCCAAGCGTTGCGAGGGCTTACTTAAGAAGGAAAGCGCACCGTCGGGAGTTCTTTACGCTTTCCATCTGTTCTTGCGCTCAAACTCCCAACTCGTGCTTTGCTCCTCTTCTCTTGCCTAGCTGTGCTGCGATGGAGTTGGGTCTGCGTGAGAGTCGTTTGAAGACGGAGAGCGATCTGAAGAAGGTCCGAGCCCTCATGGGGTGGTCGTCGGACTTCTTCAATCGTTCGGTCCGCGCCGGCGGAGAGCTTCCCTTTAAAAAGGAGCACTCCGGCGAGATGGTGTACTTTTCATCGTACGCCATGGTGGGGCTGATCCCACCGTTTTCTTCCTTCTTCTTGATGCTGTTGGACTTCTATGGTCTGCAGCTATACCACCTTGGCCCTCACTCCATCCTCCTTGTGTCCATCTTTGTCCACTTCTGCGAGATGTGGGTGGGCATCCCTCCCTGCATCGAGCTCTTCCGAACCTTCTTCACCGTCCAAACCACCGGCCGAAGCGACGAGTACCTTGGCTTCTACTACTTTGTGAAGCGCAAGAAGTGCCCGTTCAAGTACCTCCGGTCCTTCCCTTCCGGGAAGTGGGATGATTGGAAGAAGGATTGGGTTGTCGTTCGGGTGGAGGAGCATGAAAGGTTGGAGTTGCCAGACGGTCTGCCCGGCATTGACACGTCGGTGTGGAGCGAAGTTCCGGTGCTGGCGGCAGCTTTCGACCCCGTCCTGTCCAGGATCCGCCAATGTGTGGAGGGAGGATTGACTCCCCAGGCGGTGTTCTGCAACTTCCTGTCCAACAGGTGGGCACCACTGAAGAGGAGGGAGAAGCTCGCCTGGGCCCTCAACAGCGTGATGGACGAGGACCGGGTTGAGACCGGGTTGAAGTCCAGCATGGTGGGGAAGTCCTTGGAGTTTCACCTCAAGAAATTCCAGCACGGCATCGATGTTGACGGAGAGTACTTGACTCCGCCGCCGGCTTTCCTCCCCCTGAACGTGGAAGTTGAGTTCAGCAGGGAGCTCCGGCGGAAGATGCCCGCGCTTGACGACCTTGGCGTCGTCGAGAGAAGATCGACCGCCCGGTTGGCGATTCCCGGGTTGTCGGAAGGCGGCTCCGCCCCTGTTTCTCAGCCAAGAGCTGAGGTCACCGGCAAGGGCAAGGAGCTGGCGGAGGAGCCGGAGAGCCGGAAGAGGAAGCTGCGACATGCTGACGGAAGGTCCGTCGGGCTTGCTACTTCCCCCCCAGTTCCCCGTCCTCAGGAAGGAAGATCCTCCGCCGCTGTAGCGGCTGTCCCCGTGGTGGGGTCCTTTCGGAGTGCTACTATTCCGGCAGTGGGATCCTCCCGGAGTGCGACTGTCCCCGTGGTGGATCCCTCCGAAGGTGTCAGTTCCGGGCAGGCGACTCCGGCACGTGAAGCGGTGAGGGCCTCCAGGTCCAGGAGTTCCTCCCGATCAAGGAGAGCTCCGACCCGGGAAACGCCCGTGGCCACGGCAAGTCTTGGGAGTCCTCCCGGAGCTCCTACCCCGACCGTGGCCAGCCCGGAACGTCCGGGAAAGAGGTTCCGCGCAAGCTGGTGCGTGAGCCTCCCAAGGTAATTTTTCTTTCTTACCTCGATTAACTTTTAATTGTAGCATCTGTTTGCTCAATTTCTTCGTTCTTTATCTGCAGCGTTCCCAAAAAGGGGAGTGAAGCTCCGCCCTTGGCCACAGTGTCTGAGGCTGCGGGGGCTTCTGCTCCAGCTCCGGTGCCGCCCCAAGCGGAGGCTACGACAGCTCCGGCGCCGGCTGTCGTGGTTATGGACCTCGACTCGTCTCCAGAAGTTCCCGTGGTAGCGCCGGACCACGGGATTGAAGATGCGCCAGCGGCACCCATTCTGGAGGTTGAAACTCCGGGTCCTGGTGCTGCTGAAGTAGAAGCTCCGGCTGTTGAGTCGGAGGAAGTTGCGGTCCCGGCTTCAGAGCCGGAAAGTGTTGAAGCCCCGGCGGTTGAGCCGGAGGTAGCTGAAGCCCCGGCATGCGAGCTGGAAGTTGAAGTGGTTCCGGCAGTTGAGCCGGTTACTTCCGAAGCTCCGGTCGCAAAGCCGGTAATTATTGGAGCGCCGGCTGCAGAGCCGGTGATTGTGGAGGCGCCGGCCGCAGAGCCGGTGGTCGAAGAGGCGAGGGAGCTTGAGCCTCCCTCAGAAGAAGTGTCCCGGCCGGAGCCAGTGGAGGCGACGACGTCGATGGTACCCGTGGCGGAGCCAGAGTGCCTGAACGAAGTCGCCGGCCCCCAGCCTGAGAGGGCAAATGAAGACTTGGTGGCGGGACCTTCTTCGGTGGCGACTGAGGCCATCCCGGGGGAGTGCCCTAGTGCCTTGGAAGCTCGGGGTTCCACTCTCGTAGAGTGGGATCCAATTTTTGTAAATGAAGACCCGCTGGAACCGGCGGAGGAGATCCCGGCAGGTCCGGAGCCCATCTCTCTGTCGATGTCTATCGACAATGCTTGCTCCAGTCTACGTCAAGTCCAACTAGCCTTCTTCCACGACAGCAAGGCTCTTGAAGAGGAGCGCCAAACCCTTAGGAGGTGGCGTAATCGACTCCAATTCGAGACCAAGCTGGCGCAATCGAGGATTGCGGATGACAAGGAATGGATCAGGCGGGAGAAGGTCCGCCTGGAGCTCTGGGGTGAGCTGCTGGACGAGAGGGAGAGCATGACTCACGCCCTCGACGCTCAATCCCGGGAGTTCCATGACCAAGCTAAGGCTGCTAACGACGCGGCCAACGCTCGGTTCGATCAACTCGAGGCCATCAGCACCGCACTCATCAAGCGCCGAGAGGCACTTGAGGGAAGGGAAAAGCGGCTCGAGGATGAGGAGCAAAAACTCCTGGAGCTACGGGATGACGTCTTGCAACGGGAGGATGAGCTCGCCGAGAAAACAGCTCTGGCGGACAAGGGCCTCGAGGAGCGCACTAAAAAATTGGAAGAGCGCTGCCTCGAGGAGGAGGAGAAGACCTGGGTGCGGGGGCAGGAACTTTACGAGTACGAGTGTGCCCTTGTCGCCCGGGAGAAGAAAATAGAGGCTAGGGAGAAAGACCTGGTCGACCGCCGGAACAAGATCCACCTCCGGGAGGAGGAGCTCGGAAGACTTGAGAAGCGGGTTGCTGCGAAGATTCAGCAAAACGCCAAAGAAGTTGAGCGTCTCTCCCGCGAGAATTCGGAGCTGGCGGCGGCCCGGAGGTCCTTGGAAGAGATGAAGGGCCTGAGGAAGACGGACTCCCTGCAAATTTGGGAGTTCCTGAGCAAGGCCGACGATGCACTGGCGCCGATGGGTTTCAGCCCCGTGCTCCCGGACGATCCTGAGCCGGAGCCGGACCTTGCGTTGCAAGCGTTGAGCGCTGCGGGCAGCAAGCTCTCCAAGGTGGGCGACGTCATCGCGGACCAGCTGGAGGTCGAGGGGCAATCCCTGGCTAGGAACGTCACAGAGTATGTGTTGACGTGTTACACTAGCCGGAACCCTCGATTCCCTCTGGACCCGGTGCTTGAAGGCCCCGTCGAAGGAGAAGGCGAAGCTACCCGAGCCAGCGTGTCGGAGGTCGCCCAGAAGGTCGCCGAATTCTTCCATAGGGTCTAGGACTGTCTTTCTTAGCCTTTACTTGTATCTTCTCTTCTTCCTCAATTTTGTAATCCCTTGTCTCCAGATGTAATCTCCGGTCTTCAAATGAAATGAAATCCTCACTTTTTTGCGAATTTCATTTTTTTGTCTTCAACATCTTTATCTTCACTTGGCCCCCTAGTAGATGTGCACAATTTGATTGTGGACATGTACCAAAAGGATGTTGAGCTTTGTTGAAGACAAATTTGCTTCGAACTCGTATAATTTAGGTCCGAAGTTTTCGATAGTGAAGGTCCCTTGAAGTCGTCGGAGCTTAGAAGCTCCGGCACTGTCCATCGTCGGAGCTTAGTAGCTCCGGCAATAGCCTTTACCAACACGTTGAGTGTCGATAGTTAATACTTCAAGGTGTCGGAGCTTTGTAGCTCCGGCAGTGACCCTTGCCACGCCTGGTTTGTTGGCAACAGACTCTAGTGGTAGGGTCTTCTCACCATCTTTAAGTCAACTCCGACGGTTGACGCCCTGGTGGGAGTCGGAGCTTGGTTAGCTCCGGTTTTTCTCCATCAATATAAGGTTCATTTTTCCTGCACACTTAAGCCAAGAAAAATAGTAAAATTCGTTCCTTATCTATAACTTCGTCGCGGCTTACGGTTCTCAAGAGAATTTTAAGTTGAACACGATTTTTAGTACGACTGAATGAATTGTCTTTTCTTTTTTAGATCCAATTGTCCATGTACCCCCCTTACTTTGGCCTGCCGGGATGTAGGTAGAGTGGCGTACTTAGGGTGCTTGACCAGGCTAAGTCGATAGCGCACTCCGGCCCTAGAATGGCTTGGCGGCTTTCAGGCGAGTTGGCCACAGACGATATTTAAATCTAAAAAATCCGACAATTCGACTCGAATCGTACGTAAACCGGTCAAACTAGAATTTCTTAAGAATTGCACGCTTCTGTTATAGACAAGAAAGAGAAAAATAAAAATGTTGAGCCTATGCAAAAATGAATGCACGTGGAGTCTATTTCACATGAAGATGTCTTTCATTATAGGTCCGGGGTACAGGGGAAACAAGTACACTCTTAGGGTACGGAACTAGGCTAAGTGTGTACGGAACTAGGCCACACTTCTAGTCCGGAGACTGTATCAAGTGTTGCATGAGCTTTTCAAACCTTTCGGGAAAGATCCGGCTGCTCTCCCGGAGGAACTACCCGACTCTGTACAATGACTCTATAACATACATTTCAAGTTACTTAAGACTCACCTCCGTGGAATTAAGTGTAGAACTTACGGAGGTGCTCGATGTTCCAAGGATTTGGGAGAGGTGTCCCATCCTCAGTAGCCAAGCGAACGCTTCCGGGACGGGATACTTTGATCACTCGGAAGGGCCCTTCCCAGCCGGGGGAGAGTTTGTTTTGCCCTTCTCTGGATAGTATTCTCCGTAGCACCAGATCGCCTTCCTCGAGCTGTCGGTTGCGTACATGCCGCTGATGATAGCGCCGTAGAGCTTGGCGGTATCGGGCGTTCCGAACAGCTGCTTGGCACCTTCCCTCCTCAAGGAGGTCTAGGTCTTCACGCCGGAGCTGGTCCTGCGCGGCTTCGTCGAAGGTCCGGACTCGGAGGGAACCCAAGGTGATTTCCGGAGGAAGGATCGCTTCAGCTCCGTACACCAGGAAGAAGGGTGTTTCTCCGGTTGCCCGACTTGGAGAAGTCCTGTTGGCCCATAGAGTGGGCGGAAGCTCTTCGATCCAATTGGCTCCGTGCTTTTTCAAACGCTCATAAGTGCGCGTTTTGAGTCCTTTAAGGATCTCTGCGTTTGCTCTCTCAGCTTGTCCATTGCTGGCAGGATGAGCTACAGAAGCGTAGCAAACTTGTATGCCGAGGTCTTCGCAATATCCTTGAAATGCGGAGCTTGTGAACTGAGTCCCATTATCAGTGATGATCTTATTTGGGACTCCGAATCTGCTCACGATAGATTGTAGAAAATTGATTGCAGATTGTTTGTTGATCGTCACAACAGGAGTAGCTTCCGGCCACTTGGTGAACTTGTCGATGGCGACGTACAGGAACTTGTAACCTCCGACGGCTCTTGGGAAGGGTCCCAAGATGTCCATCCCCCACACAGCGAAAGGCCATGTAGGAGGTATCATTTGTAAGGACTGAGCAGGTGTATGAACTTGCTTTGCATGAAATTGCCATGCTTTGCATTTCTTCACTAGCTCAGTAGCATCCTGGAGCGCTGTAGGCCAGTAGAAGCCGTGCCGAAAGGCTTTTCCGACCAGCGTGCGGGAAGATGCGTGGTTCCCACACTCGCCTCCATGGATTTCTGCGAGGAGCTCGCAACCTTCTTCCTTTGTGATGCACCGCATTAGGATGCCGTTGGCACCGCGCCGATAGAGATCCCCTTCTACCAACGTGTATCTTTTAGCCAATCTGACTACCCGGTCAGCGGACACATCATCGTCAGGAAGGATGTTGTCTTTCAAGTAGTTCCGGATCTCCGAGATCCATGCATCGGAACTGACTTGAGTATTTGAGTCTTGCGTGCTGGGTTGCCCGGAGCTTCCGGCAGCACCTACGACCCTTGATGGCTGCCATGGTAACAGGGCCATCGGGACCGTCAGCTTTGGGATGCTGATCTCGCCCCCTTCGTTCAGTTCGGCAGGCTGAACTGTGGGTTTTGACAACCTCCTGACAAAGGTTCCGTCAGGAGCTGGAGCTCCGGTTGACGCCTTGGTCGAGAGTTCGTCAGCTTCAGCGTTGTGAGCACGCTGAACATGGTGAAGGTCTAGGACTTCGAAGTCCTTCTGAAGCCTCTGGACTTCAAGGAGGTAAGCAACCAGCTGGAGATTATTGCAGGAGCATTCACCCTTCACCTGTTTGATGACAAGTTGGGAATCTCCTTTTACCAGCAACTGCTTGACACCATATGATAGTGCCACCTTTAATCCATAGATGAGTGCTTCGTACTCCGCCATGTTGTTGGTTGCCTTGAAGTCAAGGTGTACCATGTATTTCACCTTCTCCCCGGATGGTGCGAGGAGAAGGATTCCAGCTCCGGCTCCCTGCTTCTGCATGGAGCCGTCGAAGTAAAGGGTCCAGTGAGGCTTAGTGAAGGCTGGAACTTGTGGTTCCGTCTTCTGCTCGCTGGGGCCCCCAGGGTTTAATAGAGAGGGAGTCCATTCTGCCACGAAATCTGCCAACGCTTGACTCTTGATTGCTTGTCTTGGAATGAATTCAAGGTCAAATTCAGCCAGTTCCGCTGCCCATTTTGCAATATTCCCAGTTGAATTGGGATTATGCAGGATCGCTCGAAGTGGATATGAGGTTACCACCGAGACTTTGTGAGCTTGGAAATAATGTCGAAGCTTCCTTGAGGCAATAAAAACTGCATAAAGCAGCTTATGCACCTCTAGGTATCGAGTCTTGGCATCATGTAACACTTCACTGATGAAGTATACTGGGCGTTGAATGGTCCGGACCCTCCCGGAGGGGTCCGGAGCTTCCTCTTCATTGATCCGGACCCTCTCAGAGGGGTCCGGACTATCTTCGGGGACCTCCGGGTTCTGGGTGGAGGAACCCGGAGCTTCTTCAGGAATGACCTGGATCATCTCGGAGGAATCAGGGTCCTCTGAAGTGGCTTCTTGTGGGTTCAAGTCTGGGAGCTGGGACCCAGACCCGCTTTCAGGAACCTCCGGACCCTCCCAAAGGGGTCTGGATTCCCGAGTATTGGGTAGTTCCGGTCTCTCCGCAACCAGAACCATACTGACGACTTCGTCAGCTGCTGAAATGTAAAGCAATAAAGGCTCACCAGGGTTCGGAGCTACCAAGACTGGTAGGGTGGTGAGGAACTGTTTCAGCTCCTGGAATGCCTTCTCTGCTTCTTCAGACCATTGGAATGGTCCGGACTTCCTCAGTAACTTGAAGAAGGGAAGTGCCCTTTCCGCCAGTCTTGAAATGAACCGGCTGAGGGCTGCTAGACATCCAGTTAATTTTTGGACGTCTTTGATGCGGGTTGGTGGCCGCATGTCTTCAATGACTTTTATCTTCGCCGGATTAGCCTCTATGCCCCGTTGACTTACCAGGAAACCAAGAAGCTTTCCGGAACTAACTCCGAAGACGCACTTGTCTGGGTTTAGCTTCGTGCGGGTGGCCCGCAGCTTATCGAAGACAGCCTGCAAGGTGTCCAAGAGGGATTCCTTGTTTTTGACTTTGACCACGATATCATCGACGTACACTTCCACTATGTCTCTGATGAGTTCTTCGAAAGTTTTGTACATAGCTCGTACAAAAGTTGAAGCTGCATTCTTGAGACCAAAAGGCATGGCTGTGTAACAATACAATCCATCCACTGTGATGAATGAAGTATGTTCTTCATCTTCCCTAGACATCCTGATTTGATGATATCCAGAATATGCGTCTAGAAAACACAGTAATTCACACCCGGAGGTGGAATCCACTATCTGATCTATTCTAGGTAGTGGGAATGGATCTTTTGGACATGCCTTATTCAGTGTGGTGTAGTCGATGCACATCCGAAGTTTCCCGCCGGCCTTGGGCACAACGACTGGGTTTGCCAGCCATTTTGGATGGTAGACTTCTCGGATGAATCCGGCTTCGAGCAACTTCTTCACTTCTTGTCGGATGAAGTTCTGTCGCTCTACAGATTGCTTCCGAGGTTTCTGATGCACAGGCCGAGCGTCGGGGTAAATCTTCAGATTGTGCTCAATCACTTCCCTGGGGATCCCAGGCATTTGTGACGGTTGCCAAGCAAACACGTCAACGTTAGCCCGGAGGAAAGTGATGAGCGCGAGTTCCTATTTGTCGTTCAAGCCACCCGATATGCGGGTAGTCTGAGTGACATCGGAACCAATTTGGACGACTTTGACGGGAATGTCGGTGTCGCCGCTTGGCTGCACACGAGGTGCAGAGGTCGAGCCTCGTTGACGAATGCTCGGAGGTTGTGGAGCTTGCTTCTGTCTGGAGTCCTCCTCTTGCGCTGTGGTGAGTGCGTGGAGTTCCTCCAGAGCAGTTACTCCGGCAGTGCGATCTCCGCGGATCCGGAGAACGCCTACTGGTGTTGGCATCTTCAACACCAGGTATCCATAATGAGCAGCTGCCATGAATTTTTATAAGGCAGGTCTACCCAAGATGGCGTTGAATGGTAAGTTGATCTGAGCGACGTCGAAGACCAACTTCTCGGTGCGATATTTCTCCCGGTTCCCGAAGGTAACGGGGAGAGTAATAGCTCCGAGTGGAGTGATGGCCCCCGGACCTACTCCGGAGAAAGGTCGAGAGGGCTGGAGGTCTGAAGGTCGGAGCTGAAGCTTAGTGAAAGCTTCAAAGCTGATGAGGTTAAGCCCCGAACCTCCGTCTACCAGGACATGATGGAGCTGGATGTTGTTGATGGTGGGAGATACCATCAAGGGTAATTGGCCAGCTCCGACCATGCTTTGGGGACAGTCCGAAGCATCAAAAGTGATTGGTGTGTCCATCCACTTTCGATGTGGCTCCGGTCTAGCTGTAGGAGCTACAGCAGCCATATCCCGTCGCATAGTCTTGATGACACGACGAGAAGTGATGTCCCATGATCCACCAAAGATGGTGTTCATGGTTTTTCGACGCTCGTTGTCGGAGACGTCGGAGTCATCGTCGACGGAGGTGTAGACGGCTTTCAGGACCTTTTTGGGGTCCTGAAACCCTAACTCCTCTTCAGTCGGAGCTTCATCGACCTTTTGTTTTCCCTCCCTCTGTCGGAAGGGAGACCCTTCCCGGCGCTTGTGGTAGCGCTCGGCAAGGTTTTGGACCTCCCGGCAGTCTTCCAACCTGTGGCTGCCCGTTTTGTGAATGGGGCACCACATCTTGGGTTTGCCACCGTCTTCAGAAGACGGTCGAGGTCGCTTCTCGGGGCGTGGCCCCCGGCCACCAGGAGTTGCAGTGGCTGCAACGTTGGATGTGCCGGCCGACGGCTTCTTCTTGCTGTTGGTCTTCTTTTTCTTCTTGCCACTCCCGGAGGTAGCGACTTCTTCTTTGGAGGATTTTTTATGATCCTCCAAGGCTGGTTTGGAGTGCATTTCACGGCCCTCCGCAGCTCTGGCACATTTGTCCGCCAGGCTGAAGAGCTCCGTGACGCTTGTGATCTCTTTGATCGCCAGCTTCTCCAACATCTTCTTGTCTCGTACACCCTGTCTGAATGCCACAATGACAGAAGCGCTTGAGATAGAAGGGATTGTGTTACGTACCTGAGAGAATCTCTGGATGAATGACCGCAAATATTCTCCTCCTTTTTGCACGACCGCAAAAAGGTCCAGTTCAGTGCCCGGACGGGTGTATGAACTCCCGAAATTGGCGGTGAACTGACGGCACAGCTCCTCCCAACTGTCGATAGAGTTGGGTGGAAGGCTCATAAACCAGGACCTGGCGGTCCCAGTTAAAGCCACTGGAAAGTAATTGGCCATTACAGCCTCGTTTCCTCCAGCTGCTAAGATCGCAGTGGAGTATATCTGTATAAATTCTACGGGATTGACAGTCCCGTCGAATTTTTCTGGCAAGTGTGGCCGGAACTTCTGTGGCCATCTAACCATGCGCAGGTGCATGGCTAGGGCGGAACAGCCTCCTCCTACTCCTTCCAGAGTAGAAAGGTCTTGAGCATCTCGTCTTTCTCGAGCTCGCTCGATGTGGACACGTCCATCCTGTTGGCGATATCGGCGATCAAGCTCCGCCCGGAGGTCATGTGTCGAAAGTCGAGATGCGGTATGAGTGCGTCGTGCCCCAGAGGGCAACGACGTCACTTGCTGTGACGCAGCTCTTCTCCGGTTGTTGGAGACATGTGGACCAAGTCTTCCAGACAACGTTCGTCGCTGCGACGGGGCCCGTCCTGAAGGAGGTGGACCCTGGTTGTTGAGGCGTTCGGCCGCTGCTGCGACCAAATGCTCAACATCAGCTCTCCATTGCTCCATGGCACCTTGAGATGCATCCGGAGGTGGTGGTCGCTGGAGGAGAGCACGCGCTGCATGGAGCGCGTGTTCTGGGTTGTCACGACTTGCCGGCGCAGAATGTGACGCCGGTGCACCATCATGTTGTCCGGCATGTCTTGCCGGAGAAGATGGTGGTGGTGGGAGTGTGACTCCTGCTGGAACTGAGGCTCCTGCCGGTGGCTGCATGTTGGAGGGATTGCCTCCGACAGCCTGAACAGCAGGTTGCCCGTTGGATGATCCAGCCGCAGAATTCACCATTCTTGAAGATCTCAGGCGTAGCCCCTTCCTGGCGCGCCAACTGTCGACTGTTGGAGTCGGCAGATCCCCTGACACTACGAAAGTGTTGAAGGAGTTTGTGGTTCGGTTTGGGCGCGCGGAGACTCAAGAAGGTGAAACGCGATTGGATACGAGTGACACAGTGGTTTACGTGGTTCGGGCCGCCTGAGCGTAATACCTTACTCCACGGGTGTGTGTGTGTGTGTTGTATTAACTTGTGAACTTCAGAGTGTTCGAGAGTCCTTCCTTCGTGTATCGTCGGTTTGTCCTTTTATAGCACAAGGACAAACCGTTACAAGTCAGCCTGGCCCGACATGTGGCCCTGGCGGTTACTAGTATTGATACATGAGATTAATTGTTGTTAATAACCCTGTAACGGCTACGACAGTGCCGTTACAGGTGTTAAGATCGTCCTGATTAAGTATCATTAATGTGGAATTAATGATAATTAATCGGGTCTTGAAGTCCGCGGTTGTCCTTTGAAGATCCGGTGCCGTTACAACGTCTTTCGGAGGTTTGAAGTGGTCAGCTCCGACGTGTGGACACGTGGCAGCTCCGGAGCTTGCTTGGGGGAAGCGGGAAGCTCCGGGGTGGCCTGGCACGTGTCAGGTCCGGAGCTTTCTCGGTCAGGGGTTACCTCCGGAGGTGCTGTTTCAGTACCTAGCCCGGAGCTTCACCCTTGCAGGTAATAGCTCTGGTCAGACAGTACACGTGGCAACCTAGGGGTTGACCATGTCGGAGAAGCGGGTCCGGTTACGTCTGGCGAGTGGGCCCCCGAGGGTCTTCAATTTGAGTAGATGTCCTTCCCTTGAGATCTTTGTAACCTCAGGGGGTGTATGGTTTTTAGGGTACCGACAAGAGCCTTTCCAGTTTTCCACTTTCCTAGCCACTCTACTTTCCATCAGATTCCAGTCAGACACATGAGTTTTATTGGCTGAAACAGGAACCCCGAGATAATGAATAGGCAAAGATCCCACTTGGCAATTAAAAATCTTAGCGAACTTATGAGATTTAATAATGTCATTGTCTAGAAGAATTAATTCACTCTTCTCATAATTAATTTTTAGACCAGACATTTGCTCATAAATTGCTAAAAGCAATTTCATATTATTAGCCACCTTTTCATCATCTTTAAGGCAAATTATCGTATCATCAGCGTATTGCAGGATAGCTACCCCATTATGAATTAAATTTACAGCTAAACCTTTAATGAGACCATTCATTTGAGCTTTATGAACCATCTTAGTCAAACTGTCAGCTACAAAATTAAAAAGAAGAGGGGATAATAGGTCTCCCTGTCTACCTCCCTTATAACTCTGAAAATAAGGACCACTTCTATTATTCAATTTAACACTAAGAGTTCCATTTTCCAAAACATTTCTCATCCAAGCACACCAATTCTCATTAAAGCCCCTAGATCTAAGGCATTTAATAAGAAAATCCCAGTTCACTTTATCATACGCTTTTTCAAAGTCTAATTTCAATATTAACCCATTTTCTTTTTTATTAGTTTTAACCTCATGCAATATTTCATGTAAAGCCATCACTCCATTCATAATATATCTACCAGGAATGAAAGTTGTTTGAACCTTATTAATGACTTTAGCAGCGATAACTTCTAATCTGCCAGTCAAAACTTTGGTAATCCATTTATATAAACAATTCAACAAACAAATAGGCCTAAATTGTTTAATGTGCTCAACCTCTTTAGTCTTAGGAATCAAAATAATAGAACCAAAATTTAGTCTAAAAATAGTTAAATTGCCAGAATGAAAAGCCTCAAAAACAGCAAGAATATCATCTTTTATAATCTCCCAACTAGCTTGGTAAAACTCAATAGGTATTTGATCAGGGCCAGGAGCTTTGTTTTTCTCCATACTAAACAGGGCTTTTTTGATCTCAGCCTCATCAAACTTTCTGTTAAGAAAATCATTATCCTCTACAGAGATCCTATCTTCTGTATCCCAAAAGTCCAAACAAAAATCAAAAGCATTACCTTTATCCTTACCAAATAGGCTTTTGTAGAAATCAGTAGCATGAATTAATAAATTGTCAGTCCCTTGTATGACATTATCATTACACTTCAAAGAAAAAATGGTACTTCTATTATTATTACTATTGGCTATCTTATGGAAATAAGAAGTATTATTGTCACCATGTAACAACCATTTCTGTCTACTTCTTTTTAACCAATACAATTCCTCATTCTCATAAATTTGGAATAATCTTGTCTGAGCAGCACATTTCTGTCTAATTTCATTACCACTAAGATAATCAAACTCTTCTTTCCTTTCTAATTCTTCAATAGTCCTCTCCAAATTCCTCTTTTCCACCTTTGTGTTTCCTACCAATCGATATTCCATCCTTTCAAGTACTTTTTAACCTTTTTAATTTTAAAAAGAACTTTACTTAGAGGATTTACATCCCTCACTTTTTCATTCCATATTCTTCCCACAATAGATAAGAACTCAGGATTCTTAAGCCAAAACAATTCAAAGTGAAATGAAATAGATTTGAGATTTTCAGAATTTTTATTATGTAGAACCAAAGGATTATGGTCCGAGAGTTCTCTAGGCTTTTTATATAAAATCATATTGGGATATATGGAATCCCAACCCTCAGACACTAAAATCCTATCAAGTCTTTCTAAAGTAGGATTAGAATGATTATTAGACCAGGTGAAAGAACCACCTGCCATCTCCATTTGCCTTAAATAATAAAATTCAATGATAGCATTAAACAGACTAGAGAATCTGTTATAAACAAATTTCTTATTCTTATCATCTGCATCTCTCAACAAATTATAGTCTCCACCTAGCAAAAAAGGTAAGTTCATCTTATCACACAAAGCTGAAAGTTCAATAAGAAATTCCTCCCTATTTCTCTCTTGAGGAGCACCATAAACATTCACCAAACTCCAATCCTTATTGTTTCTTTTATCCAGAACATTAATTTGAAGCAAATATTGACCCATTTTACACTGATGTATTACAAATCTTTCATTTTTAATACCAGTTAAAATCCCTCCAGACATACCTTGAGCTGGAACATCATACCATGTATAAATCGTTTTCCTATCTATATTCCTCAAGAAACCATCTTTTATATCATTTAATTTGGTTTCTTGAAGACAGATAAAGTCAAAGTTATATTTCTTTATCATCTCACTTAAGAAGGACATTTTTCCCACCTTCCTCAGACCTCTACAGTTCCAAAAGAGACCTTCCTTTATGCAACACTTATATTTAATTCTTTAGGATCTGATCATTCAAGATCCCTTTTCTTTCCATATACAGAAGGGGTGCTCCTCAAACTTCTTCTGGGAGCCACCAACTTCACATTATTAATATTCTTCCTTATTCTTTTACCCTTATTTTTATTCCTTTTACCCTCAAAATTAGAATCACTATCATTTTTCCCCTCTAGTAATAAAATGTTCTTGTCAGTCTTTGCTACCACCAGCCCCTTCAGAATCCATTGCCATTGAATCATGTTTATTTTTTGATTTATCAGAAAGTGTTAATCTAGCTACTTCTAAATCCTTCATTACATCAACCATGTCAAAATCATTATCTGAAATTACTACCCCCATACCCTTAGCTAGGGAAGCAATATTTTCATAAGATAAATTAGTAAAAGAGGTAGGTTTATCAAGGTTACCTTTGAATATATCCTCCTGGTTTCCACCCACCTCCTGAGTCTTGAACTTTTGAATATTTAGGTTTTGAATTCTCTTACTTTGTCTTGCCACTGGAATAGTCTGAGACTCTGTAATATTGAACTTGTTGCTGACTCTCATCTTCTTAGTCTCGCTGCCCTGCATATCATTCACCTTCTGAGCTATTCCTGCGAATTCACATCTTGAGAGTTTAGCCAAAGTTGGGTGCTGATATGGGACAATCATTTTCATAGATATATCATCCAACTCCTCTCCTAAAAGATCATCCTGATCAGCATTCCAACTCTCAGAGCTATCATTCATTTCAGATTCCTTCCTCTTCAAATTCTTTCCCTGTTGCAGACCATCTGCTCCATACTTGTTGGCAACATCCCCCATCTGACCACCCACTGATTTGGTCTTGAAGCTATCAACTTTTAGGTTAGATCTCTGACTAGTCTCATCCTTGTCCTCCTTCCTTCCCTGACTACTTTCCTGCTGAAACCAATAATCCATAGCCTTACCCACATTTGATGTACCAATTTTTACACCATCATCCTTTCCTTTAACCATTCTATCCACCTCTCTCTGGAACCAAAAATCATAAAAATACGGTTCAATATTGCCCTCCAGACAAGCAGGGACCTTTGTCACATCTCTGCAAGCAATCTTTATCCTAACCCATTCATTTGATTCCATTGAGTCCACATCATTGTCCACAGTAGATCCAGCCAAAGACCCAACGTAAGCCAGAGTTTTTTATTTCTGTTCTCAAAAGGAATACCCTTGACCCTGAACCAAGCAGCTTGTAACTTTCCTTTAGGTTTGACAACTGGAATCCAAGGCTTGATAGTAATCTGTGCCCCAGAACTTAAACCCAGTCTGAAATTTCCCCAATCCTCTAAATTCTTATCATCAGGGAACTTCATAGTGAAATGATTATCATCATACTGTTGTGCAACCCACACCCAGTTACTTGGCACTGCACACTTTCTGAATTCTTCCTCAACATCCCTAGCTTCAGCAACACCACTGATTACAGTGATGAGGGCAATGTTTTCCTTCACCTTGTTCTTGACTTCAGATTTAATATTAGGAATACTAAAGAAGCTTTGGCCTTCGATCTGAGCCGCACAAAGTGTTGCTGTGAAATCACTCAACATCTTGGTATAACAAAATACAGCTTCATGACCCACTTTGCCACATCTAGCATAATGTTTTGCACTAGGACAAGCATTCAACTTATGATCCAGACTACCACAGTTGAAGCACTCCACTTCAGAACCAACCTTCATTTCCTGAGATCCTTGTATTCCTTGATCCTCCCTCAGATCCTTGATCTTAACTGTCTCCGAGGAACTAGGGTTTGCCTCTTGCATCTTCTGTAATCCACCAATATTCAGAGCATAATTCTTGCTCCCATCTATTATATCTTCATTCAGAACAACACCCTTACTGGAACCACCAATTTCCTTTTCTGAGTTAACAGGATTCACAGCAGGATGCTTCGGCTCCTCCCAGTTTTTCCATTCCTGATCTCTGTGCCAAGAATTACCCAACCAAACATTCTGAAAAGAATCCAACCGACCCCTACCTCTACCACGGTTCCATCTCCCCCTTTCAGCACCACCTCGCCGTCCTCTCCAGGCCAAACCCCTACCATCCAGACCACCACCTCTACCACCACCGCTCCAACCGCGCTCACCCATCTCCGAACCAGGAAAGCCCCTAGAATCAGAAGCAGATCCAGTCATACCTGATGTAAACTTGACGGATCCAGCGCCATGCCGACCTTCACCACCACCCGCTACTTGAGCATGAGCGAACTCGTTCTTCAGGCCACCAACCTTCCCATCCTTGGAAGTCATCACCGTTGGTGCCACTCTAGATCTCACCACCTGAGCGTATGAGCGCGACCTCCCCCAGAAATGACCAAAGAAAGATGCTAGGGTTGAGTTCTGAACTGAGGAGGGCGCCGTCACAACCGATGGAGGAGAGGAATCCTTATCCTCTGGCATAGCGAAAAGACGAAAACACCCCTCATCCAACTCATCCATCGTATGGGTATGAACTATTGGTGAGCGTATGTAGAGCTAAGTCCTGAGAGGCCGGACTTGTGCGTCCTAGTGACCGGACTAGTCCGTACCCCTCAGAGTAGTCCGCTTTGGCGGACTAAATATTTATGTCCAAGTTCAAACTTGTTCGTTTTGATACGGACTAGTCTGCTTGAGCCTTAATATGAGATCCCAAAGCCATGTCCTGGGATGCCGGACTAGTCCGGGCTCTCCCAGAGTAGTTTGTTTTCAGCCGGATTAAAGTATTCTGTCCGATTTCGGACTAGTCCGTTTTGATGTGGACTAGTCCCGATTGCCATGACCATTTGAAATTCAAACGTTGGCGGGGACGTCACTAGTTTTGTCGATCGGCGACGTCGAATTGTTGGTGGTCCTAAAAGGTCGGACTATTGTGTGAGTTGAGCTTCGTGTGCTCCTTGTTGTATTCATTTGTGGGAGCTTCGACTTGTGAGCAGCCCCAAAAACTTTGTGATTACTCTTTGATATAGTGGAAACAACGTGGCCATTGTGGTGGCTTGGTGAGAAGATGGTCAAGTGAGACCCAGTCCTTGTGTAGACTTATCAACGTGGATGTAGGTTTCTTTGTGGAGGTGAACCACGGGATAAATCATGTCTCTCTTCTCACTTTACTTTTCGTAATCACTAGAATTACTTTTAGAGTTCATATCATTCTTCGTTTTTTATACTTGTTGAAATCTTGCAATCTGATTGCTTACAGTTTAATCTAAATTTCGCAAACAACTTGTAAAAATCAAGTTTTTAAGTTTTTACTCTGTGCTGAGCGGACTAATCCGGTCCTGACCAGATTAGTCCGACCTAAGAGTTTTAGTCTCGTTTTATTAAGCTATTTCATATCATATTGCCTTTTCACCCCTCCTCTAGGCGACTTTCAATTGGTATCTGTCGGTACCCTGAGTACCATATACCCCTTGAGATTGCAAAGATCTCAAGGGAATGTCATCTACTTGATTTGAAGACCTTCGGAGGCCCACATGTCAGACATAATCGGACCCGCTTCTCCAACATGGTTAGTCCTAGGGTCGCCACATGTACTATCAAACCGGAGCTACCGCCCACAAGGGGGAAACTCCGGGCTATGTACCATAACGGCACCCCCGGACCTAACCCCAGACAATGGGAAGCTCCGGAACTGACATGTGTTAAGTGGCACCGGACCTACCTGTTCCCCACAGTATGCTCCGGAGCTGCCACGTGTTCAACCGACGGATCTTCAGCCTTTAACCTCCGGAAGACTCCACAACGGCTTCGGATCTTCAAAGGGGAATCAAGGACTTCAAGACCCGATTAAGTGTCATTAATACTATATTAATGACACACAATCAGACAACCTTAATTACCAGTAACGGTGCTGTCAAAGCCCGTAACTCGGTCATTAAGGGCAATTAATCGTGTTGAATGTGTATCAATATCAGTAACCGCCAGGGTCACATTTCGGGCCAGGCTAATTTGTAACGGCCTGCCCTTGTACTATAAAAGGACAGGCCGGCGATACATTGGGGCGACCCGAGACTAGACACGCTCACTGAACACTCTCAGCTGACATTGAGCTCATACATCCAATACAACACCAACACACCCCGTGGAGTAGGGTATTACGCTCAGGCGGCCCGAACCACGTAAATCTTTGTGTCTCCTGTGTCATTTACACTTCACCTTCTTAAATCTCCGCGTGCCCACACCGAACCTCAAACTCCTCTAACACTTTAGTAGTGTAGGGAGATCTGCCGGATCAAAACCACCGACAGTTGGCGCGCCGGGTAGGGGCGCGTGAGATTTCAAGAATGGTGAACTCAGCTGCTGGATCATCCAACGGTCATCCCGCTGTTCAAGCTGTTGGGGGCAATCCCTCCAATATGCAGCCACCAGCAGGAACCTCAGTTCCAGCAGGAGTCACGCTACCACCACCGCCGCCTCCACCAGCAAATCAAGCTGGGCAGCGCGATGGTGCACCGGCGTCAATCACTGCGTCGACGAATCTTGACAACCTGGAACACGCGCTTCATGCAGCACGTGCTCTCCTTCAAGGCCCACCACCTCCTGATGCATCCCGGGATGCCATGGAGCAGTGGAAGGCCGGTGTGGAACATTTGGTTGCAGCAGCAGCCGGCCGCATCAGCAACCAGGGTCCTCCTCCTTCAGGACGGGCCCCATCGCAGCGACGGACCTTGTCTAGTAGACTTGGTCCGCACGTTTCCAATAGCAGGAGACGTGCTGCGTCACAGCAGGTGACGTTGTTGCCCTCCGGGGCACGACGCACTCACACGGTATCAAGGCTTTCAACTCATGACCTCCGGGCGGAGCTTGATCGCCGATACCGTCAACAAGACGGCCGAGTCCATATTGAGCGTGCTCGTGAAAGACGAGAAGCTCAGGACATTCCTGCTCCTGAAGGAGTAGGAGGAGGCTGTTCGGCCCTAGCCATGCATCTGCGTATGGTCAGGTGGCCACAGAAATTCCGGCCTCACCTGCCGGAGAAGTTTGACGGGACCGTTAATCCCGTTGAATTTCTTCAGATTTACTCCACTGCTATCCTAGCAGCTGGAGGAAATGAGGCTGTAACGGCCAATTATTTTCCAGTGGCTTTAACTAGGACCGTCCGGTCCTGGTTTATGAGCCTTCCACCCAACTCCATCAATAGTTGAGAGGAGTTGTGCCGGCAGTTCACCGCCAACTTCAGGAGTTCATACACCTAATCAGGCACTGAACTGGACCTTTTTGCAGTTGTGCAAAAAGGGGGAGAATCCCTGTGATCATTGATCCAGAGATTCTCTCAGGTACGAAACACTATCCCTTCTATCTCTAGCGCTTCTGTCATTGTGGCATTTAGACAGGGTGTACGGGATAAGAAGATGTTGGAGAAACTGGCGATCAAGGAGATCACCAGTGTCACGGAACTCTTCAGCTTGGCTGACAAATGTGCCAGAGCTGCTGAGGGCCGTGAAATGCACTCCAAACCACCTCCAGAAGATCACAAAAAATCCTCCAAAGGCGAAGCCACTACCTCCAGGAGTGGCAAGAAGAAGAAAAATACCAACGACAAGAAGAAGCCGTCGGTTTGCGCATCTAATGCTGCAGCTGCTGCAGCTCTGGGTGGCCGGGGGCCACGCCCCGAGAAGCGACCTCGACCGTCCTCTGAAGACAGTGGCAAACCCAAGGTGTGGTGTCCAATTCATAAAACGTACAACCACAGTTTGGAAGACTCCCGGGAGGTCTAAAACCTTGTTGAGCGCTACAACAAGCGCCGGGAAGAAGCTCCTTTCCGACAGTGGGAAGGAAAACAAAAAGTTGACGAAGCTCCAGCTGAAGAGGAGTTAGGTTTTCAGGATCCCAAAAAGGTCCTGAAGGCCGTCTACACCTCCGTCGATGATGATTCTGACGTCTCTGACAACGAGCGTCGGAAGACCATGAACACCATTTTTGGTGGATCATGGGACACCACCTCCCGTCGCATCCTCAAGAAAATGCGTCGGGACATGGCTGCTGTAGCTCCTACAGCCAGGGCGGAGCCTCATCGGAAGTGTATGGACACAACCATCGCTTTTGATGCTTCGGACTGCCCTCGAAGCATGGTTGGAGCAGGCCAGCTACCCTTGATGGTATCTCCCACCATCAATAACATCTAGCTCCACCATGTTATGGTAGACGGAGGTTCGGGGTTGAACCTCATAAGCTTCGAAGCTTTTACCAAGCTTCAGCTCCGACCTTCGGATCTCCATCCCTCCCGACCTTTCTCTGGAGTAGGTCCGGGGGCCATTACCCCACTCGGTGCTATTACCCTCCCCGTTACCTTAGGGACCCGAGAGAAGTATCGCACCGAGAAGTTGGTCTTTGACGTTGCTCAGATCAACTTACCCTTCAATACCATCTTGGGCAGACCTGCTTTGTACAAATTCATGACAGCTGCTCATTATGGCTACTTGGTGTTAAAGATGCCAACACCAGTAGGCGTTCTCCGTATCCGTGGAGATCGTACTGCCGGAGTAACTGCTCTGGAAGAACTTCATGCGCTTACTACGGCGCAAGAGGAGGACTCCAGGCAGGAACAAGCTCCGAAACCCCCGAGCATTCGTCAGCGAGGCTCGACTTCTGCACCTCGTGTGCAGCCAAGCGGCGACACCAACATTCCCGTCAAAGTCATCCAAATCGGTTCCGATGCCGCTCAGACCACCCGTATATCGGGAGGACTAAATGACAAATAGGAACTCGCGCTCATCGCTTTCCTCTGGGCTAATGTCGACGTGTTTTCCTGGCAACCGTCACGAATGCCTGGGATCATCAGGGAAGTGATTGAGCACAATCTGAAGATCAACCCTAACGCCCGACCCGTGCATCAGAAGCCTCGGAAGCAATCCGTAGAGCGACAGAACTTCATTCGACAAGAAGTGAAGAAGTTGCTCGAAGCTGGATTCATCCGAGAAGTCTTCCATCCAAAATGGCTGGCAAACCCAGTCGTTGTGCCCAAGGCTGGCGGGAAGCTTCGGATGTGTATTGACTACACAACACTAAATAAGGCATGTCCAAAAGATCCATTCCCACTACCTAGAATAGATCAGATAGTGGATTCCACCTCCGTGTGTGAATTACTGTGTTTCCTTGACGCATATTCTGGGTATCATCAAATCAGAATGTCTAGGGAAGTTGAAGAGCATACCTCTTTCATCACAGTAGATGGATTGTACTGTTATACAACCATGCCATTTGGTCTCAAGAATGCAGCTTCAACCTTTGTACGAGCTATGTACAAAACTTTTGAAGAACTCATTAGAGACATAGTGGAAGTGCACGTCGATGACATCGTGGTCAAGGTCAAGAACAAGGAGTCACTCCTTGACACCTTACAGGCTGTCTTCGACAAGCTGCGGGTCACCCGCACAAAGCTAAACCCAGACAAGTGTGTCTTCGGGGTTAGCTCCGAAAAACTTCTTGGTTTCCTGGTAAATCAGCGGGGCATAGAGGCTAATCCGGCGAAGATCAAAGCCATTGAAGACATGCGGCCACCAGCCCGCATCAAGGATGTTCAAAAGCTGACTGGATGTCTAGCAGCCCTCAGCCGGTTCATTTCAAGACTGGCAGAACGGGCACTTCCCTTCTTCAAGTTATTGAGAAAGTCCGGACCATTCCAATGGTATGAAGAAGCAAAAATGGCGTTCCAGGAGCTAAAACAGTTCCTCACCACCCTACCAACTCTGGTAGCTCCGAACCCTGGTGAGCCTTTGCTGCTTTACATTTTAGCAACCGACGAAGTCGTCAGTATGCTCCTGGTTGCGAAGAGACCAGAACCATCCCTTGCTTAGGAATCCAGACCCCTCCGGGAGGGTCCGGAGGTTCCTGAAAGCGAGTTTGGGTCCCAGTTCCCAGACTTGAGTTCACAAAAAGTTACTTCAGATGACTCAAGCCCCTCCAGGAGGGTCCAGGTCGCTTCTGAAGAAGCTCCGGGTCCCTCCAGCCAGGACCCAGAGGTCCCCGAGGAAGGTCCGGATCCCTCAGGGAGGATCCGGGTCAGTGAAGAGGAAGCTCCGGGCCCCTCCGGGAGGGTTCGGACCATCCAGCGCCCAGTGTACTTCATCAGTGAAGTACTTCATGACGCCAAGACTCGATACCTAGAGGTGCATAAGCTGCTCTATGCAGTTCTCATTGCCTCCAGGAAGCTTCGCCATTACTTCCAAGCTCACAAGTTTTCAGTGGTGACCTCTTACCCACTTTGAGCAATCTTGCATAATCCCAATTCAACTGGGAATATTGCAAAGTGGGCAGCAGAATTGGCTGAATTCGATCTCGAATTCATTTCAAGGCAAGCAATCAAGAGTCAAGCATTGGCGGATTTCATGGCGGAATGGACTCCCTCTCCATCAAATCCTGGGGGCCCCAGTGAGCAGAAGCCGGAACACAAGGCTCCGGTCTTCACCGAGCCTCACTGGACCCTCTACTTTGATGGCTCCATGCAAAAGCAGGGGGCCGGAGCTGGAATCCTTCTCCTCGCACCAACCGGAGAGAACGTAAAATACATGGTACACCTTGACTTCAAGGCGACCAACAACATGGCGGCATATGAAGCACTCATTTACGGACTAAGGGTGGCACTGTCATACGGTGTCAAGCAACTGCTGGTCAAGGGATATTCACAGCTCATCATTAAGCAAGTGAAGTGTGAATGCTCCTGCAACAATCTCCAGCTAGATGCTTACCTCCTTGAAGTCCAGAGGCTTCAGAAGGACTTCGAAGTCCTAGATCTCCACCATGTCCAGCGTGCCCACAACGCTGAAGCCGACGAACTCTCGACGAAAGCGTCAACCGGAGCTCCGGCTCCTGACAGAACTTTTGTCCAGAGGTTGTCAAAACCCACAGCTCAGCCTGCCGAACTGAGCGAAGGAGGCGAGATCAGCATCCCAAAGCTGACGGTCCCAATGGCCCTGTTACCATGGCAGCCATCAAGGGTCGTAGGTGCTGCCGGAAGCTCCGAGCAACCCAGCACGCAAGACTCAAATGCTAAAGTTAGCTCCGACGCATGGATCTCGGAGATCTGGAGCTACTTGAAAGACAACATCCTTCCTGACGATGATGTATCCGCTGACCGGATAGTCAGATTGGCTAAAAGATACACGTTGGTAGAAGGGGATCTCTACCGGCGCGGTGCCAACGACGTCCTAATGCGGTGGATCACAAGGGAAGAAGGCTGTGAGCTCCTCGCAGAAATCCATAGAGGCGAGTGTGGGAACCACACGTCTTCCCGCACGCTGGTCGGTAAAGCCTTCCGGCATGGCTTCTACTGGCCTACAACACTCCAGGATGCAACTGAGCTGGTGAAGAAATGCGAAGCATGTCAATTTCATGCAAAGCAAATTCACACACCGGCTCAGCCTCTACAAATGATACCTCCTACATGGCCCTTCGCCGTGTGGGGGATGGACATCTTGGGACCTTTCCCAAGAGCCGTCGGAGGTTACAAGTTCCTGTATGTCGCCATGGACAAGTTCACCAAGTGGCCGGAAGCAACTCTAGTTGTGACAATAAACAAGCAATCAGCTATCAACTTTTTGCAGTCCATTGTATGCAGATTTGGAGTCCCAAACAAAATCATTACTGATAACGGGACCCAATTCACAAGCTCTGCATTTCAAGGGTATTGCGAAGACCTCGACATTCAAGTTTGCTACGCCTCTGTAGCTCATCCGGCAAGCAATGGCCAAGTCGAGAGAGCAAATGCTGAAATCCTTAAAGGACTCAAAACGCATACCTATGAGCGTTTGAAAAAACATGGAGCCAACTGAATTGAAGAGCTTCCGCCCACTCTATGGGCCAACAGGACAACTCCAAACCGGTCAACTGGAGAGACACCCTTCTTCCTGGTGTACGGAGCTGAAGCAATCCTTCCTCCGAAAATCACCTTGGGGTCACTCCGGGTCCGGACCTTCAACGAAGCCACGCAGGATCAGCTCCGGCGTGAAGACCTAGACCTCCTTGAGGAGGGAAGGTGCCAAGCAGCTGTTCGGAATGCTCGATACCGCCAAGCCCTTCGGCGCTATCATCAGGGGCATGTACACAACCGACAGCTCGAGGAAGGCGATCTGGTGCTACGGAGAATACAATCCAGAGAAGGGTTAAACAAACTCTCCCCCAACTGGGAAGGACCCTTCCGAGTGATTAAAGTATCCCATCCCGGAAGCGTTCGCTTGGCAACCGAGGATGGGACACCTCTCCCAAATCCTTGGAACATTGATAACCTCCGTAAGTTCTACACCTAATATCACGGAGGTGAGTCTGTAGTAACTTGAGGTGTATGTTATAGAGTCATTGTACAAAGTCAGGTAGTTCCTCCGGGAGAACAGCCGAACCTTTCCCGGAAGGTCCGCAAAGTTCATGCAACGCTTGTCACAGTCTCAGGACTAAAAGTGTGGCTAGCTACCCTGGGTCAAACGAGAAATGAAACACGCTTAGCTTGGTTCTGTACCCTAAGAGTGTACTTGTTTCCTCTGTACCCCGGACCTATAATGAAAGACATCTTCATGTGAAACAGACTCCACGTGTATTTACTTTGTACAGGTTCAACATTTTTTTATTTTTCTCTTTCTTGTCTATAACAAGGACGTGCAATTCTTAAGAAATTTTAGTTCAACCGGTTCATATACGATTTGAGTTGTATTGCCGATTCTTTTGGATTCAAATATTGTTCATGGCCCACTCGCCTGAATGCCGCCAAGCCAATCTAGGGCCGGAGTGTGCTATCGACTTAGCCTGGTCAAGCACCCTAAGTACGCCACTCTACCTACACCTCGGCAGGCCAAAGTAAGGCGGGTCCAAGTACATTTGGATCCGGAAGAAAGAAGGCAATGCATTCAGTTGCATTCATAATCATGTTTGACCTAAAATTTTCTTGAGAATCGTAAGACACGACGAAGTTATAGGCAAGGAGCGAATTTTACTATTTTTCTTGGCTTCAGTGTGCAGGAAAAATAAAGAATCCACATTGATGGAGAAAAGCCAGAGCTGACGAAGCTCCGACTCCCCCTAGGTGGCTTATAATCGATGTTAAACATTGAAAACGAGCATCATCGGAGCAACCAAGCTCCGGTAAAGCTAGGGGGGCCAGCCGTCGACGTAGAATAAAAGATGGTGAGAAGATTCCACAAACGGAGTCTGCTGCCGACAAACTACGCGTTAGCAAAGGTCACTACCAGAGCTACTAAGCTCCGACACCCCGGAGGTCTAACTATCGATGCTCTACGCGTTGATAGGAACTACTGCCGGAGCTACTGAGCTCCAACAACCTCAGGGGGCCTTCACTATCGAAGACTTCGGACATACATTCTACAAGTCCGAAGCAAACGAGTCTTCAACAAAACACAATATCCTCTTGGTACATGTTCACAATCAAATTGTGTACATCTACCAGGGGCCCAAGTGAAGACAAAAGTGTTGAAGACAAAAAATGAAATTCTAAAAAATTTGGGGATTTCGTTCATCTGGAGACAAAGGATTACAAAATTGGGGAAGAAAAAGAGAGAATACAAGTAGGAGCTACAGAGATGGTCCTAGACCCTATGGAAGAACTAGGCGACCTTCTGGGCAACCTCCGACACGTTGGCTCGGGTGGCTTCACCTTCTCCTTTGACGGGACCTTCAAGCACCGGGTCCAGAGGGAATTGGGGATCCTGACTGGTGTAGCACATAAGCATATACTTTGTGACGTTCTTCGCCAGGGATTGCCCCTCAACCTCCAACTGGTCCGCGATAACGTCACCCACCTTGGAGAGTTTGCTACCCGCCGAGCTCAACGCTTGCAACGCCAGGTCCGGCTCCGGCTTCGGATCATCCGGACGCACAGGACTGAAGCCCATCGGTGTCAGTGCGTCATTGGCTTTTCTCAGGAACTCCCAAACCTGTAGGGAGTCCGTAGTCCTCAAACCCTTCAGTTCCTCCAAGGATCTTTTGGCCGCCGCCAGTTCATAATTCTCGCGAGCAAGGCGCTCAACCTCTTTGGCATTTTGCAGAATCTTTTCAGTAACCTGCTTCTCGAGTTTGCCGAGCTCCTCCTCCCGGAGGTAGATCTTGTTCCGGCGGTCGACCAGGTCCTTCTCCCGGCCCCTGACTTTTTTCTCACTGGCAGCGAGGGCACACTCTTGCTGATAGAGTTCCTGCCCTCGCACCCAAGCCTTCTCCTCCTCCTCAAGGCAACGCTCCTCCAACTTTTTGGTGCGTTCCTCGAGACCCTTGTGAACCAGAGCCACCTTTTCGGTGAGCTCCTCCTCCCTCCTCAAGATGTCATCCCGCAGCTCTAGGAGTTTTTGCTCTTCATCTTCGAGCCTCTTCTCCCTCTCATCAAGTGCCTCCCGGTGCTTGATGAGAGTAGTGTTAATGGCCTCAAGCCTTTCTTGGCGTTCATCAGCCGCACTATTAGCTGCCTTGGTCTGCTCATAAATGGCCCGGGATTGAGCGTCGAGGGCACGAGTCAAGCTCTCCCTATCGTCCAATAATTTCCCCAGTACTCCAGGCAGACCTTCTTCTGCTTGATCCATTCCTTGTCGTCTGCCAGCCTCGACTGCGCCAGCTTGGTCTCGAAGTAGAGCCGGTTACGCCACCGCCTAAGGGTTTGGCGCTCCTCTTCAAGAGCCTTGCTGTCGTGGTAGAACGCCAGCTGGACTTGACGCAGGCTGGAGCAAGCGTTGTCAATAAACAACGATAGGGGAATAGGTTCTGGACCTGCTGGGGTCTCCTCCGCTGGCTCGAGAGGGTTCTCGCTTACAAAAATTGGGTCCCACTCCACAAGAGTGGTCCCCTGAGCCTCCACGGCACTAGGGCCGTCCTCCGGGATAGCCTCAGTCGTCGCTGAGGAGGGTCCCGCGGAAGAAGTTCCAACCTCCGGAAGTGGTTCCGAAGGCCCTGCCGCCAGGTCTTTATTTTCCCCCTCAGGCAGGGGGCCAGCGACTTCATCCGGGTACTCCGGCTCAGCAGCTGGCACCTCCGCCATCATCACTTTCGGAGCAGGGGCAACTTCAGGCTCCGACCTGGACTCCTACTCTGCTAGTGGCTCGGGTGTTGGTGCCTCGACCATCATTGGTTCAAGTGCCGATGCCTCCGCAACAACCGGCCCTGAGGCCGGAGCTTCAACCACAACCGGCTCAAGCGCCGGAAGGTCTTCAACTACAACCGGCACTGAGGCTAGAGCTTCGGAGGTAGCCGACTCAACCGCCGGAGCTTCCTCCACTTCCGGCTCGCTTGTCGGGACTTCAATAATCTCCGGCTCAACCGCCGGGGCTTTGACAATTTCCGGCTCTGGGGCCAGAATTATTGCTTCCTCCGGCTCAACGACCGAAGCTTCCATCATCTCAGCACCAAGACCCGGGGCTTCAACCTCCGGGGCAGGTGCCGCTGGCGCATCTTCTCTCCCGTGGTCCGGTGCTACCACGGGAGTCTCGGGGGGACGAGTCGAGGTCCATGACCACGACAGCTGGCGTCGGAGCTGCCGCAGCTTCAGCCACCACTTGGGGCGGCACCGGGACAGGAGTAGAAGCTTCTGCCCTCACAGCTTCAGCTGCTGTGGCTGAGGGTGGAGCCTCACTCCTCTTCTTGGGAACGCTGCAGATGATGGATGAAGAAACTTAAAGAACAGTTACTACAATAAAACAACTGTTTGAGGTAAAGATTAAAAATTACCTCGGGAGGCTTCCGCACCAGCTTGTGCGGAACCTCTTTCCCGAGCGTTCTGGGCTAACCATAGCCGTCGCCGGTGTGGAAGCTCCGGAAGGCCCCCCGTAACTCGTTGCAGCCACGAGCATTTCCTTAGTCGAGGCCCTCCTCGACTGGGAAGGACCTCCGGACCTAGAGGCCTCAACTGGCCCTGGTGATGGAGTCGCATGCCCGGAGCTAGCACCCCGGGAAGACGCCGTTGCGGGTACAGTCGCCGCAGTTGTAGAAGACCTCCCCCTCCGGGGAGAAGGAGCTGATGCAGAGGTTGCAGGCCTGACGGACCTTCCGTCGGCATGCTGCAGCTTCCTCTTCCGGCTCAAGGGCTCATCCGCCGGCTTCTTGCCCTTGCCGATGACTTCGACCCTTGGCTTCGGGGCAGGGTCGGAGCCACCTTCGGAAGCCCCAGGGATCACCACTCTGGAGGTTGATCTTCTCTCAACGACACCAAGGTCGTCAAGCACCGACATCGTCCACCGGAGCTCCCTGTTGAACTCTACTTCCACGTTCAGAGGGAGAAAAGCTGGTGGCGGGTTCAAGTCATCACCCGCGACGTCGATGCCGTGCTGGAACTTCTTGAGATTAAACTCCAAGGTTGCCCCCGCCATGTTGGACTTCAGCCCGGTCTCGACCCGGTCATCGTCCATCACACTGTTGAGGGCCCAAGCGAGTTTTTCTCTCCTCTTCAGCGGTGCCCACCTGTTGACCAGGAAGTTGCAAAATACCGCCTGAGGAGTTAATCCTCCCTCCACGCACTGGCGGATCCTGGTCAGAGCAGGGTTGAAGGCATCTGACAGCACCGGAGCTTCACTCCAGACTGCAGTGTCGATGTTGGGGAGGCCTTCGGGCAGCTCCAGCTTCTCGTGCTCCTCCACCCGGATGACTATCCAGTCCTTCTTCCAATCATCCCACTTTCCAGATGGAAACGACTGGAGGTACTGTAATGGGCACTTCTTGCGCTTCACAAAGTAGTAGAAGCCAAGGTACTCATTACTCCTACCGGTGGTATGGACGGTGAAGAAGGTCCGGAAGAGTTCAATGCAGGGGGGATGCCCACCCACATTTCACAGAAGTGGTCGAAGACAGACAAAAGAAGAATGGAGTGGGGGCCAAGGTGGTACAGCTGTAGACTATAGAAGGCTAGCAGCATCAAGAAAAAGTAGGAAAAAGGTGGGATCAACCCCACCATGGCGTACGAAGAGAAGTACACCATTTCGCCGGCGTGCTCCTTCTCGAACGGGAGCTCTCCTCCGGCGCGGACCAGACGGTTGAAGAAGTTCGGGGACCATCCCATGAGGGCCCGGACCTTCTTCAGGTCACCTTCGGTCTTCAAACGGCTTTCACGGAGACCCAACTCCATCGCGACACAACAAGTCAAGAGAGGAAAAGCGAGCACAAGTTGGGAGTTTAAGCGCAAGATCAGATGAGAGGCGTAAAGAACTCCAGACGGTGCGCGCTTTCCTTCTTAAGTAAGCC
The DNA here is from genome assembly GCA_036927565.1 of Tuctoria greenei. Lineage (NCBI taxonomy): Eukaryota > Viridiplantae > Streptophyta > Magnoliopsida > Poales > Poaceae > Tuctoria > Tuctoria greenei. Next base: position 137,530,213 of record JAYESD010000010.1, on the reverse strand, counting down.
CTCGCAACACTTGGATGGAAACCGCAAGGAAGTCGAAGATACTACTCAAAAATTCCACCCAGCCGATGACAAGAGGGCCCGAGACCACCCCGACGATCAAGTCGAGGTTTCTACCCAGGTGAACGGTTGTCATCATGAGGCGGGAAGCCCGAAGGCGGCGACCTGAAAAGGCACGCGGAACCGATACGATTTTCGTATCGGGAACCGGCGACCTTCAATTGCATGAGATCCGCACGCCAAAGATCTCATTTGCCGCACATGGGATATGGCACGCAACAAGGATTTAACCCCAAAATATTGCCAACGGCACATCCGAAGACCTTTGAAAACCCAGTTCAAAAGTCGAAGGATGGACCCACCTCCGGCGGAATGACTTCACCCAAGGGGTCTTCCCCAGAGGTGGGCCCAGGGGGCCACTATCGGTACCCTGAGTACCATATACCCCTTGAGATTGCAAAGATCTCAAGGGAATGTCATCTACTTGATTTGAAGACCTTCGAAGGCTCACATGTCAGACATAACCGGACCTGCTTCTCCAACATGGTTAGTGCCAGGGTCGCCACATGTACTATCAAACCAGAGCTACCGCCCACAAGGGGGAAGATCCGGGCTATGTACCATAACGGCACCCCCAGACCTAACCCCAGACCGTGGGAAGCTCCGGAACTGACACGTGTTAAGTGGCACCAGACCTACCTGTTCCCCACAGTATGCTCTAGAGCTGCCACGTGTTCAACCGACAGATCTTCAGCCTCTAACCTCCGGAAGACTCCACAACGGTTCCGGATCTTCAAAGGGGAATCAAGGACTTCAAGACCCGATTAAGTGTCATTAATACTATATTAATGACACACGATCAGACGACCTTAATTACCAGTAACGGTGCTGTCAAAGCCCGTAACTCGGTCATTAAGGGCAATTAATCGTGTTGAATGTGTATCAATATCAGTAACTGCTAGGGCCACATGTCGGGCCAGGCTAATTTGTAACGGCCTGCCCTTGTACTATAAAAGGACATGCCGACAATACATAGGGGGGACCCGAGACTGGACACGCTCACTGAACACTCTCAGCTGACATCGAGCTCATACATCCAATACAACACCAACACACCCCGTGGAGTAGGGTAATACGCTCAGGCAGCCCGAACCACGTAAATCATCGTGTCTCCTGTGTCATTTACACTTCACCTTCTTGAATCTGCGCGCGCCCACACCGAACCTCAAACTCCTCTAACACTTTAGTAGTGTCGGGAGATCTGCCGAATCAAAACCACCGACAGTATTAGAGCAGGACTCTCCACCAAGAGTCTAACAAATCGGAGAGGAGATGGTCGGAAGGGGTGACAACGAGGTTCTAGTGATCGCCGACGACAACAAGACGAAGAACATTGATTTACTTCAGGATGATCTCAATGATGACGAGTAAGTGCGTCTACTCAAGACGCGACTTCGTGAGAAGCTATGTCTTCCCAAGAAAGAGACCAAAGCAATCGATACAATCAACAACAACAATAGAATTAGTTCATAAGACTACTTCCGATATGCTTAGAACTATGACCGTTTAATTGATAGCAATCATTATTTGTCTATTCCTATTGGGAAACCTCCCAATTCGATGGAAATGATTACTTTATGTGGAAACATAACATGAAGATGCAGCTAATTTCTTTAAACTCTAGCTCGTAGCAAATTGTCTTGATAGGTGTGTTCATCTTCCAAAGAACGAGGAAGAAGTTACTCTGGAGCAAACAGTCCTACTCTATTGCAATGCTCAAGCGTTTGGAGTGATCACCCCCTCATTAACTCGAGAGGAGTTCAAGCGGATTGAAGGGTTGGAGGTGGCTAAAGAAATATGGGACACACTCAAGACAACTCATGAGGGCAACTGTGTCATTAGAGAGGCAAAGATAAAAAAGATTGAAGTAGAACTTGGGAGGTTCACTATCATGGATGGTGAGATCCCCCAAGACATGTACAACTGTCTCAAGACCCTTATCAACAAGAATCGATCTGATGGGAGCACTCGATGGACGGACCACGAAGGGGTGAAGAGAATGATTTGGGCACTCATGCCTAGAAATGTTACTCTTTGCTCACTAATTCGTGAAAGTCCAGGATTCTATAAGATGACTCCCGAAGAATTGCTAGGGAGAATCATCAACCATGAGATGATGGAGCAAGAGGCCATGTTCTACAATGACCTTCAAAAACTCTCCTCCTCCAAGAAGAGAGATGTTGCATTCAAGGCAACATCCTCAAGATCCCAAGAAAAAGGAGAGGGTGATGAAGAGAGCCCGGCATCGATGAGAAAGAGGCACTCTTCATCAACAACTTCAAGAAGATGTTGAGAAGGAGGAGGGGGAGCTACCATCATGAAGGCAATAGCAAAGACAAGCTCAATACAGGGTCAAAGAGAGCTTGCTACGGTTGTGGGGAATACGACCACTTCATTGTGGATTGCCCACATGGAGAGAACAAGAATAATAAGGAGGACAAGTCTCAAGAGAAGAAATACTTCAAGAAGAAGAAGTAATCGGGACATGCCCACCTTGGGAAGGAGTGGGATTCAAATGAAAAATACTCCTCCAATGAAGAAGAAAAGATAGCAACTATTGCTATGAAGATGTCAACCACGAAGAACAAGCTCTTCCCCAACTTAGAGAACTCAAGACCAACTTGCCTCATGGATAAGGAGGGAATAAAGAAGGTTAAGTCTAAATCATATTTTTCAATTTCTTCACATGATGATTTTGATAGTAGTAGTAAAAATGAATATATGCTTAAAGATATGAGAAAGAGTACTTTGAAAAGATTATAGATATTATCGAATGAGATATTTGAGAAGGAAGAGCTCATCAATCATAAAGAGGACATGCTCATTCAACAAAAGGAGAGATGTCAAGAGTTTGAGGAGCTCTTGGAGCTTGAAAGAGAAAGAAACAATGCACTTGAGCGTAAACTTGCTTTGAGCAAGAAAACTTGCTCAAACCTTGACAACACTACAATTGTGCTAAAGGATGAACTTGTTAGCTTTACAAAAGTTAACAAGATCCTTAAAACACATGTGAAGTCTCTCAAGTTCAATGTACCTTCTTCCTCTAATGATGAGTAGGTTTAGGCCCGATCTCCTGAAAGGTATGTCGATTGGGGTGGAGAACTCGACGTTGATGATCCGCGGCACTCGAGCGGTACGAGTACCCTTGCAATCACTACACCACAGCTCCGTTGGTTATAAACCGTGCTGCACACGCTTGACCTCGCCAAGAAGGCTAATCCCTGCAAGTGCAACCGAGAACACGAGCAAGAACGTAGAAGACACGATCTGAAATCGCGAAGTTGGGGTCTCACAAACCGTAGAACGGCGATATTATTGATATAAGCAAAACCCACCGAATATGACCGGCGCCTGCAGTATTTATAGGCTAGGGTTCGACCAAAACACGATTAGACGCGTCCCTAATGGACTCTTACGGGATACAAGGCCCAAAGGCCCGATTCGGTGGCGCAGCACCGGACAGAAATCTGGACTCGACTTGTTTCGACGATTCCCAATGACTCCGGAGGCATTTTGAGGTGGGACCAGAACCATTGGAAAGTTTATCTTCTCCTCTTTCCGTGCATATGTAGAACGTCAAAAACGGAGTCCGTATGCCTCCTGGGCGTCTGTTTTAAGGTGGACTGCTCCTGGACTCCGAGTTGAACTCGAGTCCGAGTTGTAAACTGTTTCCACCAACTTGTGGACGTCCCAGATGGTTCTCCACGCTTCCAAGGCCTCCTTCCTTCATTTGTTGATCTTCTCCATTATTCCTAATAACAATTAAATCATCACATAGCAATCTATTCTCAAACTCACATGCAAAAGAAGTTAGGAACGAATTCACCTGCTGATTTAATAACCGTGCTCGTGCTCTTGTGATTGGTCCTTGCAGTTCAATGTGCGTCTCCGCTGTTGTGATGTCCTCATCATCCTCCCCTTCTTGAATTGGAGTCGTCCTCGACTCAAGTTCATCTTCTTCTCCCAAATACGGTCGCAAATCTGAAATGTTAAATGTAGGACTAACCCCAAAGTCGGGAGGCAATTCAAGCTTATATGCATTATCATTAATCTTTTCAATGATCTTAAAAGGACCAGCAGCTCGTGGCATAAGTTTATATTTTCTCAAGTCGGGAAATCGCTCTTTTCTCAAATGTAACCACACCAAATCACCCGGTTCAAGTTTTACTTCTTTTCTACCTTTACTACCTGCAATCCTATACTTATCATTCATCATTTCAATATTTTTCTTTGTAGTTTCATGCATCTTAAGAATGAATTCAGATCGTTGTGTAGCATCCAAATTTATAGTTTCAGAAGGAGGCAAAGATAGTAAATCAATAGGAGCACGGGGATTGAAACCATACACTACCTGGAATGGACTTACCTTTGTCGTGGAGTGAACGGATCTGTTGTACGCAAATTCTATATGTGGTAAACACTCCTCCCACAACTTCAAATTTGTTTTCAAGACAGCCCGCAACATAGTGGATAAAGTACGATTAACTACCTCGGTCTGTCCATCCGTTTGTGGGTGATATGTAGTTGAAAACAGCAACTTGGTTCCCAATTTATACCACAAAGTTCTCCAAAAATGACTTAAAAATTTTGCATCACGATCAGAAACAATGGTATTTGGCACACCATGTAAACGAACAATTTCCGTCATAAATAAATCAGCAATGTGTGAGGCATTATCATTCTTATGACAAGGTATAAAGTGTGCCATTTTGGAAAAACGATCAACAACTACAAAAATAATATCCCTCCCCCTCTTAGTCCTAGGCAATCCCAAAACAAAGTCCATAGAAATATCCTCCCAAGGTACACTAGGAACAGGAAGAGGCATATAAAGACCATGTGGGTTAAGGCGAGACTTAGCTTTGTTGCAAGTAGTGCATCGTGACACGTAGCGCTCGACATCACGCCTCATCTTTGGCCAAAAGAAGTGTGTGGACAGCACATCTTCAGTTTTCTTCACTCCAAAATGTCCCATCAAACCTCCTCCATGTGCTTCCTGCAAAAGCAATAGACGAACGGAGCTAGCTGGAATGCATAGCTTGTTAGCACGATAGAGGAGACCCTCTCACAGCACATATTTATTCCAAGTTCTTCCTTATCTACAATTTTCAAAAGCATCTTTGAAGTCCAAATCAGTAGGATATAATGCTTTAATTGTTTCCAAACCAAAGATTTTATGATCAAGTTGGGACAGCATGGTATAACGCCTAGATAATGCATCGGCAATGATATTTTCCTTCCCTTTCTTATGCTTAATGATGTATGGAAACGACTCTATGAACTCAATCCATTTAGCATGTCGTTTATTCAGATTGGTTTGACACTTAAGATACTTCAATGATTCATGATCGGAATGTATGACAAACTCCTTAGACCAAAGATAATGTTGCCAAGTTTGTAATACACGCACTAAGGCATACAATTCCTTATCATAAGTAGAATAATTACAAGAAGGACCATGAAGTTTTTCACTAATGAAAGCAACGGGTTTACCTCCTTGTATGAGAACGCCTCCAATACCAATGCCGCTTGCATCGCATTCTAGCTCAAATGTCTTGTCAAAATCAGGAAGTTGTAGCAACGGTGCTTGTGTAAGCTTCGATTTGAGAGCATCAAAAGCTTGCTGCTGCTGTTCGCCCCATCGAAATGGAGCTCCCTTCTTTGTTAGCTCATGTAGAGGTGCTGCAATGGTGCTGAAATCCCGCACAAAGCGCCGATAAAAACCTGCAAGACCAAGAAAACTACGAACCTGTGTGACGGTTGTTGGGGCTGGCCAGCTGGTGATTGCTTCAATTTTGGCCTCATCCATCTCAATTCCCTGCGAGGAAACGACATAGCGAAGAAATGAGACTCGATTGGTGCAAAAGACGCACTTTTCGAGGTTACCAAACAAACGTGCATCTCTCAAAACAGTAAAAACAGCACGTAAATGATCAAGATGTTCATCATATGACTTGCTGTAAATGAGGATATCATCGAAGTAAACCACCACAAATTGTCCAATGAAAGCACGTAAAACCTCGTTCATTAATCGCATAAAGGTGCTGGGTGCATTAGTTAAACCAAAAGGCATGACTAACCACTCATAAAGTCTAAACTTGGTTTTAAATGCAGTTTTCCATTCATCTCCTAGTGCCATTCTAATTTGGTGGTAACCACTACGCAAGTCAATTTTTGTGAAGATGATAGCACCACTCAATTCATCAAGCATGTCATCTAATCGAGGAATAGGATAACGATATCGAATGGTGATGTTATTAATCGCTCGACAATCAACACACATGCGCCAACTAACCATCTTTCTTAGGAACCAAAAGAACAGGAACGGAACAAGGGCTAAGGCTTTCACGAATGTACCCGCGGTCCAAAAGATCTTGGACTTGTCGCTGGATTTCCTTAGTTTCTTGTGGATTTGCCCTGTATGCTGCACGATTTGGCAAACTTGCTCCTAGAATCAAATCGATCTTGTGTTCAATGCCTCTCATCGGTGGTAAACCAAGGGGTATCTCGGAGGGAAACACATCCTCAAACTCCTGCAAAAGGTTAGCAACAGCAGGGGGCAATGCAATAGACAATTCATGAAGTGAAAATATGGCTTCTTTGCAAACTAAAGCATAGCACATCCCCTTAGCATCGAATAAATCAGCAAGTTTAGATTTAGTTGCGAGCAACGATGGTGATTTTAACTTAATAACTTGCTGTTTTTCATATTCTAATTTTGTTGCTTTGACCTCACGAATTTTACTCTTCTCAAAATGCACAATTTCAGCAGGAGTCATGAGGAGCAAAGTGATTTTCTTTCCCTTATGCATGAGAGTATATTTATTGGTTCTACCATGATGAATAGCATCTGTATCAAATTCCCAAGGACGACCCAATAAAAGAGAACAAGCATCCATAGGAACAACATCAAAATCAGCAAAATCATGGTATGAACCAATTGAAAAATGTATTCTCGCTGTTTGTGTTACCCGAACCTTACCGCTGTTGTTGAACCATTGAATGTGGTACGGATGAGGGTGTGCTCTTGTTGTCAAACCGAGTTTCTTGACGACGTCCGTGTTCACCAAGTTATTGCAGCTACCTCCATCAATTATAGTGTGTACACGGCAGTCCTTGACGACGAGAAACATGTGGAAGAGGTTGTGTCGTTGTAGCTTGTCGTTGGTCTCCACTTTGGAGCTCAAGGCACGCTACACAATGATGCTCCTATAGTTCTCCGTCGCCGCTGTACCAAGTACCTCTTCTTCGGTGTGTTCGTCATTTGGATCTGTAAAGTCAATAGCAAGAGAATTTTCATCTTCAACATCCGAAGTACTATCATACCCGCCATCGTCGCGTGCTATGTATGCTCGTTTGCTCGGGCAATGTCTCATCATATGACCAAGTCCCTGGCAGCGGTGACACTTAATGTCGGAAGTACGACCCGTAGAAGGAGTGGACGACGAAGGCTTGAATGATGTCGCCTTGCTGCCTTCTGGCACGCGAGAAGGTGGAGCAGCAGATATAGTTCGTTGGCCGCCATTGGGTGGTGTAGTCACTGCACGGGGGGTCGAAGATGGTGCTGTTTTGGATGGTGTAGTCGCTGCACGCGGCGTGAAGTTGCTCCTCGTGCGTTGTTGCTGTTGTTGTCGGCCCTACAATTCTTTTTCTGCCAACATAGCAAGCTGAAACAATCTATTAACAGTATCATATTCCTTGTAATCAACAATGTCCTGAATTTCACGCCTCAGTCCCCCATAAAAACAAGCTATTTTATCATCCATGTCCTCTACTACCCCACAACGCAACATACCCTTTTGTAACTCTTGATAATACTGCTCTACGGACATGTTACCTTGGTCTAAACGCTGTAATTTTTTGTGAAGGTCCCGCTGAAAAGATGGAGGAATAAATCGAACACGCATAGCTTCCTTTAATCTATCCCATGTTGGAGGATCAGTTCTAGTTTTAACAAGTTCATTCCACCATATGATAGCAAAGTCCTTAAACTCACTAATGGCTTGACGAACTCTATGTTGTTCAGGAACAAGATGGGAATTAAATTTTTGTTCTACTGTCATCTCCCAATCAAGATAAGCCTCAACATCATAAGCACCAGAAAAAGAGGGTATAGTAAATTTCACTTTAGCAAAAGGATCATCAGGAGGGCGATTATAATTGTTATGATTATTACCTCCCATACCTCGACGATAAAGTGGCAGTCTTGGCTGATTATTGTGAACTTCTAGTTCATCATAAGCATTGTCTTCTTGTCTTCCAGCGAGAGGCAACCGAGCCTCAAAAGTATTCATCCGAAGAGCAAGGTCATCCAGTTGGCGAGTCAAGTTCGCCAATGACTCCTCCGTTGCTGCGTTGTATTTGGTGAACATATCCGTCATGGTCTTCATCATATCACGTAACTCAGCATGTTGAACACATTCGTCATTATTGTCTTCTCCTGCCATTGTTAGTAGGAAACAAAAGACAACAAAAAAATATGTTATCCCTATCAACTACAGTGACAATGTGGAAGGTGGAAGAAAACAATCTCTCTCGCTCAAGTGTCTTACCACGCTCTTACAAGTGTTCTTACTGACACAGCAGGTGGTGTGGACGGTGAAATGAACCAATGAAGCGTGGGGTGATTGCAAAGGTACCTGTTATGCTCAAGAGAAAGGTAGAGCTTGGATGGCACAATATGGTGGCTAATAAGCAGAAAATCGTTAACAGCTAAACAAAGTTGAATAAGTATTCAATGTAGGAAACTGTTGCTGGTCAACCGAGTGTCCTAGAGCCTAGCACAACACAAGGAAGTATCAAGGCAAAAGAAAGACAGAATGATATAACCAACAAAACATCACCAAGTAGTATAAGCCAATTGCTTTAATATGCGTGCTCTTCACTATTTTTTTTTCTTTTTTGTAATATTTGTTTGATATTTTTTCTTTACTCAGGAGCACGAAGATATGAAGCACACAAATTTCCAGTTCAATTGGATGTAATATGCGGCCTACAGAAAATCAAGAAGATTCTTTAAAATTCGTGGTGAAACTTCGGAGGCCGGATAGCCTACCTTCCGAGGGGAATTTGGGCAATCTAATTTCGCCAAACGCGGCTACGCGGCGGAAAATCAGATGCGAAATTTCGCGTAGATGAATTTGAAAAAAAAATTCGCCCGATTTCGAGTCCGTATGCGAAAGTTATGGCCGTTTTAAGGTAGGCTGTCCGAGTTACGATTTTTTGGATATAAATTCCAACTCGGTTTGAGAACAGAACTCGCAATCGGATACGAAAACGATCGGAAATTTGCACAGCAACTAATGGGGTGGTGTGTGATGATTCAAGGATGAATGGCACAAAGGTTTGTCACCTAATCTAGGGCTGGCAATGCGGGAGTTCACGCAAGGCGGCTAGCTAGGGCAAACCGATGAACGTGGCGGATCGGTTTGTTATTTAGTGATTGCGGAATAGGTGTCGAATAGCAAGAAAACAAGGATGAAACACGATAACTAGGACCCAAAAACACAAAGCTAAACCAGCAACAAGACTCAACCACATGAATGCAAACTCAACAATGCAAACTGAAAAACGAAACTGCAGGCACTATAGTCTGGGAAGCGGTAAAAATGATCTAATTTTTTTTGTGGCTTTTCTGTGGACTCTAGGTATGAAACAAAAATTGATCTAATGGAAGGAAGGAAAACAAAGATACCTCACGGGCAACTTGGAAATCTGATACCAATTGATGAGTAGGTTTAGGCCTGATCTTCCGAAAGGTATGTCGATTGGGGTGGAGAACTCAACGTTGATGATCCGCGGCACTCGAGCGGTACAAGTACCCCTGCAATCACTACACCACGGCTCCGTTGGTTATCAACCGTGCTGCACACGCTTGACCTCGCCAAGAAGGCTAATCCCTGCAAGTCCAATCGAGAACACGAGCAAGAACGTAGAAGACACGATCTGAAATCGCGAAGTTGGGGTCTCACAAACCGTAGAACGGCGATATTATTGATCTAAGCAAAACCCACCAAATATGACCGGCGGCTGCAGTATTTATAGGCTAGGTTTCGACCAAAACACGATTAGACGCGTCCCTAATGGACTCTTACAGGATACAAGGCCCAAAGGCCCGATTCGGTGGCGCAGCACCGGACAGAAATCTGGACTCGACTTGTTTCGACCATTCCCAATGACTCCAGAGGAATTTTGAGGTGGGACCAGAACCATTGGAAATTTTATCTTCTCCTCCTTCCGTGCATATGTAGAACGTCGAAAACGGAGTCCGTATGCCTCCTGGGCGTCTGTTTTAAGATGGACTGCTCCTGGACTCCGAGTTGAACTCGAGTCCGAGTTGTAAACTGTTTCCATCAACTTGTGGACGTCCCAGCTGGTTCTCCACGCTCCCAAGGCCTCCTTCCTTCATTTGTTGATATTCTCCATTATTCCTAATAACAATTAAATCATCACATAGCAATCTATTCTCAAACTCACATGCAAAAGAAGTTAGGAACGAATTCACCTGCTGATTTAATAACCGTGCTCGTGCTCTTGTGATTGGTCCTTGCAGTTCAATGTGCATCTCCGCTGTTGTGATGTCCTCATCATCTAAGAGCTCACCTTCCACAAATGTCAAATTCGAAACATCTCAACCTTGCAAGTGCTCTAACTTGATCCTTAAACTTAAAGATGAGCTTAAGATGGTACAAAACAACCAAACATCAAAAAGTGACATATTTGACAAGGGTAAGATGGCATATGCACGTAGTGCATACATCAACACAAGACATCCTCTTGTCAAAGATGGTCTTGGCTATTCTAGGGAGAAGAAGCAAAATGTCAAAACTCCAAAGAATGGCAAAAACTTGATTATTTTTGTCAAATGAGATTCATATAACAATGAGAAAGGAAAGAACATTGCTACATATCATAACATGCCTAAAAAAGAACCTCATCCATTGTTTCATGATTTTGATGTTTCATACGTTTTGTTGAGAAACAAGTTTGGAAAGCCTTATGCTAGGTATATTGGGCCACACCGCAAGAGTCCAAAACCTTGCGTGTGGGTGCCCAAGTGCCTCTTGACTAACATCAAAAGACCCACCACTGCTTGGGTACCTAAGTCAAGGCTTAATTCTATTTTGTAGGCATACTCCTCCGGTGAAACCAAGTGAGTTCTTAATAGTGGTTGAACAAATCATATGACCGGAGAGAGGAAGATGTTTGTGGAGTATGAGCAAAATGAAGATCTAAGTGAGGAAATTTACTTTGAGGACAATAGTCAAGGGAAAATTCTTGCCATCGGTAAAATTGTTATATTTTTTAATCATACTCTTTCCAATGTTTTACATGTTGATTCACTTGATTATAACCTCTTGTCCATATCACAACTATGTGACGAAGGTTATAATTGTCTTTTCACTAATGAGGGTGTGACCGTCACAAGAAGAAGTAATGACTCGATTGCTTTTATGGATGTACTCAAGGGAAAGCTCTATCTTGTGAATTTCTCCGCGGATAAAGCCCAACTTGGTCAATGCTTAATTGCAAAAACCAACATGGGATGACTTTGGCATAGAACACTAGCCCATGTTGAGATGAAGAATTTGCAAAAACTTCTTAAGGGCGAGCACATCCGTGGTTTAAAAAATATTGTGTTTGAAAAGGATAGGCTATGTAGCCCATGCCAAGCCGGAAAACAAGTTGGTACCCAACATCCATCCAAGAACATCATGACGACAACAAGACCATTGGCGCTTCTACACATGGACCACTTAGGTCCAATCGCCTACATAAGTATTGGCGGTAACAAATATGGTCTTGTAATTATTTATGATTTTTCACATTTTACTTGAGTGTTATTTTTGCATGATAAGAGTGAGACTCAAGGTGTCCTCAAGAGCTCAAAATGAGTTCTCCTTGAGGATCAAGACCATAAGAACTGACAATAGCACCGAATTCAAGAACACTCAAGTTGAATATTTTTTGGATGAAGAATGCATCAAGCATGAGTTCTCGGCTCCCTACTCTCCTCAACAAAATGGGGTGACCGAGAGGAAGAATAGGACTCTAATTGAGATGTCAAGAACCATGATTGATTAATACAAGACATCAGACCGGTTTTGGGCGGAAATGGTTAACACCGCTTGCCATGCAATAAACCGATTGTATCTCCATCGCATATTGAAGAAGATGTCTTAGGAACTCCTAACTGGTAACAAGACTAATATTTCCTATTTTCGTGTTTTTGGTAGCAAATACTATATTCTCAACAAGAAGCCTATGACTTCGAAGTTCACTTCTAAGTTCGATGAGGGTTTCTTGCTTGGTTATGACTCAAGAACATGACGTAGTGTTTGATGAGACTAATGACTCCCAAGTGGAGCAAGTTGATCGTAATGTGCTAGATCAAGAAGAAGCTCCACAATTGGTGATAGGAAGGATGACACTTGGAGATATTCGACCACAAGAACAACCTCAAGACTCAAGTGATCATCCTACACATCAAGCAAACTCTTCCTCAAGTAGTCAAGCTCAAGACCCTCAAGATGCACTTCAACAAGATGAAAACAGAGGCATCAATCAAGGGGGAGACGAGGAAAATGAGGAAGATGAAGATGAAGACCAAAGATCTCAAGCACCACACCTAAGAGTACATCAAAGCGTTCAAGGGACCATCCCGTTGACAACATCCTTGAAGACATCTCCAAGGGGGTAACTACTCGATCTCATGTTGCAAATTTTTGTGAGCATTACTCTTTTGTTTCTTCTTTAGAGCCTCATAAGGTTGAAGAAGCACTACGAGATCCAGATTGGGTGATGTTCATGCAAGAAGAGCTCAACAATTTTTAAAGAAATCAAGTATGGAAGTTAGTGAAGAGGCCTAATGCGAATGTTGTGGGCACCAAGTGGGTGTTCCGCAACAAACAAGATGAGCACGGAGTGGTTACAAGGAACAAGGCACGACTTGTGGCCAAGGGGTACTCACAAGTCGAAGGTTTGAATTTCGATGAAACCTTTGCTCCCGTAGATAGACTTGAATCAATTTGTATATTACTTTCCTTTCTACTCACCATGATTTTAAGCTATACCAAATGGACATCAAGAGTGGATTTCTCAATGGTCCAATCAAAGAAGAGGTGTATGTGGAGCAACCCCCTGGCTTTGAAGATCAAGACTTCCCAAATCATGTCTACAAATTGCGTAAGGCTCTCTATAGCCTCAAACAAGCTTCTCGAGCTTGGTATGAGTGCCTTAGATACTTTCTAACTCAAAATGGTTTCAAAATTGGAAAGGCAAATTACACTTTATTCACTAAGAATTTCAATGATGATTTGTTTGTTTGCCAAATATATGTTGATGACATTATATTTAGTTATACTAACAAAACTTTTTGTGATGAGTTTTCCAAGATAATGATCGAGAGATTTGAGATGTCCATGATGAGAGAGTTGAAGTTCTTTCTAGGTTTTCAAGTGAAGCAACTCAAGGAAGGCACATTCATTAGTCAAACAAAGTACATACAAGATATACTCAAGAAATTTTACATGGACAAAGCCAAACCCATCAAGACTCCAATGGGAACCAATGGACACCTCGCCCTTAATGAAGATGGTCCAAGTGTGGACCAAAAGGTATATCAATCCATGATAGGTTCATTTCTTTACTTATATGCATCTAGGCTCGATATAATGCTAAGTGTTTGTATGTGTGCTCGATTCCAAGCTGCTCCTAAGGTTGTTATTTGGCCGCCGTTAAGAGAATTCTTATATATTTGGTTCACACACCAAGCCTAGGATTTGGGTACCCCAAGGGATCTAAGTTAAACCTTATTGGATATTCCGATGCAGATTATGCGGGGTGCAAAGTTGATAGAAAGAGCACCTTCGGAACTTGTCAATTCCTTGGTATGTCCCTAGTGTTTTGGTCCTCAAAGAAACAAAACTCCATTGCTCTTTCTACAGCCGAAGCGAAGTATGTCGTCGCCGGAAGTTGTTGTGCACAACTTATTTGAATGCGACAAACTCTTAGGGACTATGACATAAACTTGTGCCATATCCCTCTCCTATGTGACAATGAGAGTTCCATCAAAATGGCCCACAATCCATTTCTTGAGAGATCACTCAATCAAAGGAGACATAGCAATCTTCCATGTGAGAACCGAGAAAATATTGACCGATATCTTCACCAAGCCCATAGATGAGAAAAGATTTTGTGAACTTAGGAGTGAGCTTAATATCTTAGATTCTCGAAATGTGGCTTGAAGTCTTGCACATCTTATTGTTACTTGTATTTTCTTCAAAATTCATACATGCTTGCGAGAAAAAAAACTCTTTACCCTCAATTTCCTACAAAACTATTTTGAAATTATTGTATCTTTGTGAATTATAGTCATAGTTTGGTTGTTGATTGCTTATTGACCATGCTTGCAAAGATCTTTTGTAAAAATCTAGTCCAAAAGGATCAAATCTCCGGTGAAAACCCAATATATATGTGTTTTCACCTTTTAGACCAGACTAGTCCGCCCCACTGGTCGGACAAGTCCGAAGTCCAGCTTCGCAGGGCTCTGATGGATAAGTCCAAAACGGACTTGTCTGTCCTCGGGCGTTCGACCCATCATAGTAGTCTGAATCCATACCGCTGGATGGACAAGTTCGGGTCCCCAACCGGACTAGTCCAGCCTCTGGAGACTTAACCTCCCCAGGAGACCCCCGACCTCCTCACTTCCACTCAAGCACTCTCTCTCCTCAAACGCGAAAACCGCACCCCAAATCGACGATTTTTGACTCTTTCCACCAAAACTCGATTCCATTCCGTGGATTGAGGCCCCAAGGTGCGTGGGAACTCTTCCCCAAGCATCCTAGGCCGATTCTTCATCCACATTTCGTTGATTTGTAGAGGTATCCTTGACCTAGCTCTAAATCCTTCAAAATTCAATTCTTTTAGGTTCTTTGATAGAAACTTATTCACAAGAGTTGTTATCTATGTCATTGTGATCCTATCCTTGAAATATTGCGGTCAGATCCATAGTTTTTGCAAAAATCCTCAAGATTAGGGTTCTTGTTGTGTACACCGAACTAGTTCGGCCATTGGGCGGACAAGTCCAGTTCGTGTGAAATAGTCCGGCCCCTGAGCAAATAAGTCCAGATTCCACAGTGAAAACCCCAACCTTGATCGATTTTGTGAATTCTAACACAATGTTCCACTTCCTTGGACTCACATACTCTCTTCTACATCACTTCTCAGGGACGATGTCGGATTCCGACTACTCGCCTCTATCCAATCCAGAGGCTGAGGTAGGGAGGCAAGAAACCTGTCGTCGGGCTCAAGAGGAGCGATAGCTTGCTATAGCTCTCCTTGAATCAAGGTCCAAAGCAAGGAATGCTAAGCAGAAGCAAAGATAGGCACACAACTCAGCTTCAGTCGAGATTGTCCCAAGGAAGAAGAGACTTGTGACCATGGGCGAGAAAGCAAGAACTCATGAAGCTAGGGGACCAAAGGACAAGGTGTGACACCCGGTTCCGAATATGAACCAAGCGTAACGCATATGTGTGCCCAGGAAGTTCATCACACATATACGGTTGCATCACAAACGATATACAAAATTTAACCACATCTTAACTATTAAATAAGTACTTTATTACAATAATCCAATAGTTCACAAATGATAAAACTCTAAATAATACAGCAGAAAATAAACTAAGCAGCACGACTCCATTCCACAGGCAATTGACGGCGGTACGCAACCTAGTACTCCGCGTGATCCTCAGTGTACTCCCAATTGTCTCCAGTAGCTGCTGGGGGGATTGCAAGGGTGAGTACGTGTCGTACTCAGCAAGTGTGGAAATAGATGACATGTGGCTAAACAAATGATTGGAATAAACTGGCTAATTGCAGAAAAGTACATTTTATAAACATGTAAAAGCGGCCTATCATGTCTATGTGAATTTA
Organism: Tuctoria greenei; assembly: GCA_036927565.1. NCBI lineage: Eukaryota > Viridiplantae > Streptophyta > Magnoliopsida > Poales > Poaceae > Tuctoria > Tuctoria greenei. The sequence goes on along the minus strand of JAYESD010000010.1, from coordinate 137,514,223 downwards.
TTTCCCTTCATGACCCAAGTAATTATCATACCATAAATCCAACAGTTCTAATTTATCATCGCAATCCACTAATACCAGCCAACCATAAAATTAATACCATATGCCAATTTCATAATCTCTCATGTACCGACAATACTCAAGTGACAACCCAAAACCATACCAACCATCCCAAAATTTCAAGTCCAATTCTAATCATGTAGGTCATCCAGGTGCTCTTAACTGGGAGCACGACTATCATGATAGTTTTTAACACTCTGCAGAGCTTGTACCACTTTACCCACACGTTCGTGATTTCATCACCTTTCGGTGACTAAGAAACCTCCATTATGCCGTCTCACACTTCCGTAGGTGTGTGGCCAAGAGATCACAAAATAGCCTTTCAAAAGGGACTACTAGTATGTACGGGCCCACTAAGGTTTCACCGGCAGACTTGAATCTCCATTCTCCCACCCACGGGCCCCCTCGTGTGCCATGCGGATCCCAGGGCAGTCCTCCTCGACTCCCATTCCCCGCGCCATCCAATGGTTCATACAATACTAGCAGCGCTCCTAATTATTCAGCTACGCCGCACCCATACTTGGCCTTGTGGTGGCACTGTTGACCTGGCATATTCTCGCATGAACCAGTCCTTATATCTAAGGCAAGCAACCCACCATATCATCCAACCCATCCACAAAACCATGCTTGCTTAGATCTCCTAAATTCCAGGTTGCTAAATTAATCATCATCTTATTACCATCCCAAGTTGTCGTAATTAAAGTTGTCAACCACATTATTTAAGTTACCCATAACCCATGTAGCGATGTGGTGCAAAAAGAAAAATACCCATACCCGACTCATCGTGTATATCCCAGCGACAAGGGGTGGCAAACAACGCTAGTAAACTCCTACGTATGGGTTTCCCATCATATTGACACAAGCATGCAAGTTCGCAAACAAAACATTTAATAAAACGGGTTCAATATGATCAAGGACACTTGCCTTGCTCCGACGGATGGGGTTGCTCAAGCGCTTCAAAGTCTTGATTTTGGAAATCCTCGTATGTGGCCTCTTGAGCACGCTCCTCTACGCGTGATCATACATACAAGAAAATACATACAATTCAATATGATGCACACAAAATATCAACATGCAATGACATGCATGCATGCACAATTCAATAATTAATTAACTATGGTTGTTTATTAATTAGATGCAACTAGTTCATACGTATTCATATGATTTTACGGGGGTTTTAACGGGGATTAATGTTGCTGAAAATAAAAAGGCGATGCAACAAAAATCAATTTACGTCTATTAGATCTAATACGTCGCTAAAACTCGCATCGGAAAAACGAATCCTACCATAGATGTGATGACTTCGAAGATCGCGGGATGATGGCAACGCGTAGATGAAGTGGATGGCACAACGATCCTCCAGCGGCACGACGACAGCAACGACGTAGCGATCTCCCACGAAGAACGATGACAAATGCGATGATCCCCGCGGACAGCGGCTCCTTTCTTCCCATTTTCTTCCATCTTCTCTCCTCCTATTTTTCTCCCTAGCGGCTAGGGTTTTTCTTTTTTTTTTTCTCTTTTGCTCCTGGCGGCGGCGATCCCTGGTGTTGCTGCATTTTTATAGGTGCGGTTGGAGTCCCGTAGGACTCAGATGCTCACGGCGCCAGACGCGTGGGAGAGTCCAGCTCGGCTGGGACTCAATCCCCGCCAGCGGTATTTTTTTTTAACCGGCGGTCAAGGAATATTTGAGTCCGCTAGTGGAAGCTTCCGGGCATCACGTAGCTTGCGGGCTCGTGGCTGATGGACTTGGTTCCAAGCCTCAGCGCCAGCTGAGTTGATTTTTTTTCTCTTTTTGTTTTCTTTTTTTTCTGCTTGTACGGTCAGGTCTCCTTGTGAGGTTGACTTACCTTTCTTTTTTTCCTTTTTGTTTTCATTTTGTTTTCTCTTCACATTATTTATTTGTTATTTATTTATTCTTCTTAATTAATTATTATTTATTAATTATTTCTTTCTTCTTGGTTATTTATTATTTCTTTTGTTTGTTTGTTTTTCTTTCGCGTACGGCGAGGCTCTTTGTGCAATAAGTGATCTGGTCACCTTTTGACTTATATTTATTATTTATAGATCTGCTATGGTGAAGTGTTAAATTACATCAAACTGTAGAGTACTGGACTAGTCCGTTACTTTCCGGACCACTCCGGCGCTTGGCTCAATTTCACTTGCATCTTTATTTTTAATTCTTTTACGTGTGTTCCTTTTCATCCTACTTAATGGTTTTGCATGAATTCATGATACTATTATATTCATATATATACTTTTAGTTTCATTTATTTATTTTATCTAGTATTTATTATGGCAAATAATTTACTTTTGATGTATTTATTTTGGTAACTAATTTTCAATGCTTGAGGATGAATGCAAAATGCAAGATGAGATGCATATGTTTTATATTTTTATTTATAAAAACGATTTCCTCCTATTATTAACTCTAAATTTCCATTTAAGTTTTTCATCTGCCAAAAATTGAAAATCAGGGTGTTACACAAGGGTAAGGCACCAGTTGATGAGGCACCAAAGAAGAGAGCAACCATTGTTAAGAAGCCAGCCAGCAAAGCTAAGAAGGCTTCCTCTCAACCCATTGGTCCTTCGAGGATGTCCTCACCTGCAAGGAACCCCAAGCGCCAAGCTACTGTTGAAGCCAACATTTTCAGAGGCAAAGGGGCTGAGAAGGCTAGAAGACTAGAATTGTTGTTGTCTATCAACGTGAGAAGAGCACCGCCGACCCTCACTTTTGGTGTGACTTCCATTGTGACTATTACCGGATCGTCTACATGACGAAGCAAACTCCAGTGACGGATGCACAACGGATTGATTGGAATTACATGTCACAAAAGAACCATGCTGCATTCAATGCCATGATTGACGCCACCGAATGTCATGGACTGAAGAAACTCATGGCATTCAACTATGATTGGAATGTCGAAGTCATTGTGCAGTTATATTCCACTGTCTACTTTCACACGGATGGAGATAGGATGATCACCTGGATGACGAATGGAGAGCAATACACCATCACCTATTGGGAGTTTGCTCAGATGCTTGAATTGGAGAGTTAGCTTGAGAATTAAATCATGATTTCAAACCTCAAGGCGGTTGATCAAGATGTCTTTGATTACATGTATCCAAGTCATGTGGTCTATGAGGCGTGTCGGTACCCTGCGTACCGGGTACCCCATGATACCGCGAGAAACACCGAGGAGTTCCACTCGTCGGAGTTGAAGACCTCTGAAGGCTACACGTGCTACATAGCACTGAACCCGCCTCCCTCGTTTGGGTAGCTCTGGCACTGCCACGTGCAACACAAGGCCAGAGCTAACTCCCCCTGTAGGGAAGCTCCAGTCTTGCCATGTGTCCAGTGACCCTGGACCTAACCCCCAATAGAGGGAAGCTCCGGTGCTGCTACGTGTATAGTGGCTCCGGACCTACCTCCCCACGACGGGAAGCTCCAGAGCCGCCACGTGTCGAACCTCCGGACCTGAGATAGTAACGAAGAGACTGGTGGATCTCCAACGACGCGGACATTCAAGGGACAGTTAAACCTACAGATACAAGACCTGATTGCGTGTTATTAATGCCATATTAATGACACACGATCAGAGGACTCTTAACAATGGTAACTCCACCATTAAGACGCTTTATCACACTGTTAATTGTGCTTAATATTTACAGATCCTGTATTAGGCAATTAACTACCGCCAGGGCCACATGTCGGGCCATGCTGATGTAATGGCCAATCCTTAGATTATAAAAGGGTTGCGCTGCATGATACATAACAACCAAGCTCACTCGCTCACAAGTGTCAGACACTCATACATTCAACACACATCCCGTGGAGTAGGGTACTACACTCAGGCGGCCCGAACCACGTAAAATAATTGTGTCACCATCTTGTTCGTAATCCCTAGCGCGCCCCAACCAATCAAGAACCTCCGCGGGCTACGATCTAGTAGTACCGGGGGAAGTGTCAATCGCACACTTCGACATTTGGTGCGCCAAGTAGGGTCTCTTGAGATTCCAAGATGGTGAACTCCGCCGCAGGATCACCCAACGGCAACGCTGAGCAACCCGCTGGAGGGAATCCCTCCAACGTGCAACAACCAGCGGGTGCTGTTGTCCCGGCGGGCATCGTACCACCATCACCATCTGCCCTAGCTAACAATGCCGGACATCAGGATGGGGTCTCAACATGGGTCACTGCATTGATGCACACCAACATTGAGAACGTGCTAATTTTTGCGCGTACTCTTCTCCAACGCCCACCACCGCCAGGAGCACCTCAAGGTGACATGGAGCAGTGGCGTGCCGATGTGGCACATCTGGTTGTAGCTGCAGCCGATGGCCTCAGCAACCAAGGTCTTCCTCCTTCAGGGCAAGCACCTTCTCAACGTCGGATCTTGTCTGGAAGACTTGGTCCGCAAGCTTCACAACACCGGAGATGTGTTGTGTCTCAGCAGGCGACATTGCTGCCCTCAGGGGCGCGTCGCAATCACAACGCGTTGAGACTCTAGATGCACGATCTATGGTCAGAGATCGACCGCCGTTACAGGCAACAGGACCACCGCGTCCACATCGAGCGTGCTCGCGAAAGGCGGGAAGCTCGGGAAAAGCCACCTCCCATGGGAGTAGGGGGCGGCTGCTTTGCCCTAGCCATGCACCTGCGCATGGTCTGTAGGCCTCAGAAGTTTCGACCTCATATGCCAGAAATATTCGATGGGACTGTCAATCCCGCCAAGTTTCTCCAAATATACTCCACCGCCATCCTCGCGGCGGCTGGCAATGAGGTCGTGATGGCCAATTACTTTCCGGTGGCTCTGACTGGGATAGCCAAGTCCTGGTTCATGAGTCTCCTGCCTGACTCTATCAACAGTTAGGCGGAGCTATGCGAACAGTTCACCGCCAACTTCGAAAGTTCCTACACCTGACCCGGCATAGAACTAGATATTTTTGTTGTACAGCAAAAGTCGTTAGAATCATTGCGCTCCTTCATCCAGCGATTTTGTCAGGTACGAAATACCACCCTTTCCATCTTCAACGCTTCTTTCATCGTGGCATTCAGACAGAGTGTCAGAGACAAGAAGATGTTGGAGAAGATGGCGACGAAAGAGGTCACCAGCGTTACGGAGCTATTCAGCCTGGCTGACAAGTGCGCTTGAGCTGCAGAGGGCCGAAAAATGCATTCCAAGCCAGCTCTGGAGGCTAACAAAAAGTCCTCCAAAGCTGAAGCCACTACCTCCGATAGTGGAAAGAAGAATGAAAAGTCCAACGGCAAGAAGAAGTCGTCGGCCGACACACCTACTGCTGCGACAGCTATAGCTCCGGGTGGCCGGGAGCCATGCCCCGAAAAGAGACCTAGACCTTCGTCAGAAGACGGGGGCAGTGCAAAGATGTGGTGCCCGATCCACAAAATGGACAAACACAGTCTGGAAGACTGTCGGGAGGTCCAGAACCTTGTCGAGCACTACAACAAGCGCCGAGAAGAAGCTCCTTTCTTCCAGCGGGAAGGAAAACAAAAAATCGACGAAGCTTCAACTGATATGGAGCTAGGCTTCCAGGACCCTAAGAAGGTAATGAAGGTTGTGTACAACACAGTCGACGATGATTCTGATGTCTCTGACAATGAGCGTCGAAAGACCCTCAACACCATATATGGAGGGTCCTGGGACATTACCTCCCGACGCGTCCTCAAGACTGGGCGACAACGCATGAGGGAGCCTCCGGCAAGGAGCTAGTAGCTCAACCTCCGAGCACTCGTCATCGAGGCTCAACCTCTGCACCAAGCGTGCAGCCAAGTGGCAACACCGATGTTCCTATCAAAGTCGTCCAAATTGGTTCTAATGCTGTCCAGACTACTCGTATAACTGGAGGTCTGGACAACAAATAGGAACTCACGCTCATCACTTTCCTCCGTACGAATGTTGACGTGTTTGCCTGACAACCATCATAGATGCCTGGGATCCCCAGAGAGGTGATTGAGCACAACTTGAAGATTTATCCTGATGCACGGCCAGTACACCAGAAACCCCGGAAACAATCAGTCGAGTGACAAAACTTCATCCGACAGGAAATCAAGAAGCTGCTCGAAGTTGGTTTCATCTGGGAAGTTCATCATCCAAAATGGCTGGCAAACCCAGTCGTTGTACCCAAGGCCAGTGGGAAGATTCGGATGTGTATTGAATACACCACCTTGCATAAGGCATGTCCAAAAGATCCATTTCCACTATCGAGAATAGATCAAATAGTGGACTCCACCTCCGGGTGTGAACTACTATGTTTCCTAGATGCATATTCTAGATACCATCAGATCCAAATGTCTAGAGAAGATGAAGAGCACACTGCCTTCATAACAGTAGATGGATTGTATTGTTACACTGCCATGCCTTTCAGTCTCAAAAACGCTGCTTCAACTTTTGTGCGAGCTATGCATAAAACATTTGGAGAGCTAATCGAGGACTTGGTGGAGGTCTACGTCAGTGACATCGTCGTGAAGGTTAAGAACAAGGAGTCACTCCTTGACAACCTACAATACATCTTCGACATGCTGCGCGTGATGCGCACCAAGCTGAACCCGGACAAATGTGTCTTCGGGGTTAGCTTCGGGAAGCTCCTTGGATTTTTGGTGACCCACCGAGGAATTGAGGAAAACCCGGCAAATATCAAGGCCATTGAAGACATGCGGCCCCCATCCCACATCAAGGATGTCCGGAAGCTAACTAGATGTCTAGCTGCGCTCAGCCGATTCATCTCAAGACTAGCGGAGCGGGCACTACCCTTCTTTAAACTCTTGAGGAAGTCTGGGCCATTCCATTGGTCCGAAGAAGCAGAAAAGACGTTCCAAGAGCTCAAGCAGCTCATCACCACACTACCAATTTTGGTAGCTCTGAACCCTGGTGAGCCTCTACTGCTTTACATTTCTGCAACTACGGAGGTTGTCACCATGGTCTTGGTCGCGGAAAGATAGGGGCCATCTCTAGTTCAGGAGCCCAGACACATCCGAGAGGGTCCGGAGTTACCTGAAGGCGAGTCTGGGTCCTAGCCCCCAGGCATGGATCTTCAAGGCATAATGCTAGAGGATCAACCTCTCTCATCTGAGAGAGTTCACATGGCTGATCAAGAAGACCCGGACCCCTCCAGGAAGGTTCGGGTTGAACAAGAAAAAGTTCTGGACCCCTCTAGGAGGGTTCGAGAATATCAACAGGAAGGTCCAGACCCCTCCGGAAGGGTCCGAATTGATGAAGAAGAATCTTCGGACCCCTCTGGGAGGGTCCGAACCGTCCAACACCCAGTGTACTTCATCAGTGAAGTATTACACAATGCCAAGACTCGATACATTAAGGTGCATAAGCTGCTCTACGCAGTCCTTATTGCATCAAGGAAGCTTCATCATTACTTCCAAGCCCACAAGATATGAGTAGTAACCTCCTACCCACTGTGTGCCATACTGCATAATCCCAACTCTACTGGGAACATTGCCAAGTAGGCAGCGGAGCTGGCAGAATTCGATCTTGAATTCCTGCCATAACAAGTTATCAAGAGTCAAGCCTTGGCTGATTTCATGGCGAAGTGGACACCTTATCCATCAAATCCTGGGGGCCCTAGTGAGCAGAAGCCAGAACCTAAGGTCCCAGTCTTCATCGAGTCTCACTGGACCCTCTACTTCGATGGCTCCGTGCAGAAGCAAAGGGCCAAAGCTAGAATACTTCTCCTCGCTCCGACCGGGGAGAAGGTCAAATACATGGTGCACCTTGACTTTAAGGCTACCAACATTATGGCGGAGTATGAACCTATCATCTACGGGCTCATGGTGGCGCTTTCATACGGCGTCAAGCAAATGCTCGTGAAGGGTGACTTGCATCTCATCATCAAGCAATTCAAAGTTGAATGCAGCTGCAACAACCATCAACTTGTTGCTTATCTCCTTGAAGTCTAGAAGCTCCAGAAGGACTTCCACGCCCTAGACTTCTGCCATGTCCAGTGTGAATGTGGCCTAGAGGGGGGGGGGTGAATAGGTTTTTTTGTGAATAGTTGGATCCTGCAACACTTAACAACCAGTTCAATACCAGAGATATCGGACTAGTCCGGTAAAGTGCGGACTAGTCCGGTGTTCACGGACTAAGTTGATCAAATTTGATTGATTAGATTGATTCTACTATGTATGCAGCGGAAGTCTAGAATCAAATTAAGGTTTCAATATTATATATTAGATTATATCAAGATTAAATCTTATGTTTAACAATTCAACGTGAGATAATCAATAATTATTGAAACCCTAGATTATATTGATAAATAAGAATGTTGAACACCAAGAACAAGACACAATGGTTTATCCCGTGGTTCGGCTCCCACGAAGGCAACCTACATCCACGTTGAGGAGTCCACAAAAGGACCGGGTCTTCTCCAACCCTACCCTCGTCGGATCGCCACGAAGGCCAATCCTCTTCCACTAATCACAAAGGGGTGAATAACCGAATTCAAAGGGGTCTTCTCACATGTTGAGAGCTCCCTTATATTACCACATGAAAAACCACCAAAAAACACTCAAAAGATTACAATTAAAACACAGGAGTGTGTTAGAGAATCAAACCAAGAGCTCAATGGTGTTGAAAGTGTCTCTCCAATGATCTAGGGTGAATCCTCAAAGGATTGATCGTTGTTGCACTTAATTTCGTGGAGATATGTGGTTTTTGAGGCTCTTGGGAGGTGTGACGGCGCTAGGGTTCGAGATAGGTAAAAATATGGCCGTACAACTCTATTTATATGGGTTTCTAAAAGTGACCGTTAGGGTTCAGAAAGTTCAGACTAGTCCGTGGTGGTCACCGGACTAGTCCGGTGTGTTGTGTGTAGCAAACCCTAAGTGTCCCAAAATATCGGACTAGTCCGGCCAAAAGCGGACTTGTCCGATTTCGCTATTGGAAATCATCGGACTAGTCCGTTAGTCATCGGACTTGTTCGGTTAAGTGAAACCTTAAGTGTGTTGGATTACAAGTCCGCACTTGGAGGACTTGTCCGATTTGGATCAGAGGGTTTTTTGGACTAGTCCTTTCAAATATCGGACTTGTACGATATGGATCAGAAAGAATATCGGACTAGTCCGGTTGTGATCGGACTTGTCTGATTTTGTGTAACTTGTGAAGTGTTTTGAGGACTAGTCTGCACTGGGGAGGACTAATCCGATTCTAGTCAGTGAGGATATCGGACTTGTCCAATCTGGTGCAGAGAGGTAATCGGACTAGTCCGGTTGTGATCGGACTAGTCCGGTTGTGATCGTACTAGTCCGGTCCTGTGTAACTTTGTGCAATATGTGTGTTTAATTGGATTGAGCTCTTGGTGTGTGTTTCCCTAACACACTTCATACATAAGGATTTACTATTCTTCTTCCTTGATCTAACCTCCACTTTGCTCCTCATCCTTCATTCTTTTTGGTACTTTGCTCATTTTTCTATTAAACACCTGCACTCATCTCAACAAAGAGGTTAGGATCCCAATTGCTTGTCATAAATCATCCAAAACCCACAAGGGAGTCCTAGATGCACTTTCAATCTCCCCCTTTTTGGTGATTGATGACAACCAATTGAGATTTCACAACATATGATAAAAATTGAGATTTTCATAAAGTATGCACATATGAGTCTACAAAACATCAAGCAGTGAAAAATAATCCATATGTGCATTCTTTATGGTGGGATGCATGACTAGGTATATTGAAACAATGAGAATGATGTAATTGACACTAATCAACCAAAACCAAGCATATATGTCATTCTAAGAGCAAAATCACAGATTTCAACAAATACTTCTCAAATTGATCAAACATTGCACCACATAACCATAATTAACTTGAGTACAAAGTTAAAGCATTACAAATCACAAAGACATAGACAAAAAGCATAAAAAGAGCTCTCTCCTCGCATCCTACAGCTAAAGCTAAGACTCCCCCTCAATCTCTCCCCCTTTGGCATCAAGACACCAAAAAGAAGGAGAGGAGGGTCCTAGGGTCTTCACTCTTCACTGTCGGTCCTCTCATCGTCGTCTTCATCATTTTCATCTCCAGCTTGAGGAGGAGGAGGAGGAGGTGCGGAGGTACTCGAGTCCCCAACGCCAAAGTAGGCAAGCTCGGAGGGGGTCAAGGGCCCGAGCTCAGTGAAGTCTGGGTCGGAGTCTTCAGAAATCACTGGAGATCTAATGGGGTCGATCTCCAGCTACTGGCAAATTTGCTTCATATTTGCCTTGATGTACCTCATATCATCCTTTCTTTTCTGATTGAGCTTGTGGGCCTTCACTTGGCCTTCTTGCAGGAGGTGAAGATGGCAACCAGGTATTTGAGGATTCCACTGGTTGATCCTCTCTGAGGGGCTGCCCTTGAAGTAGGAGCAGCTTTGACATCTTCTCTTGTTCTTGCCGGTGCCTCGGGACTGGAGGCCGTCGAGGGAGCAACCTAGACATTTACTTGTTGAGGCTTTTGAGGCCTCAAAGGTGTGTGCTCCACATCCTTGACAAACTTGATCCTTGTTACTTTCTCAATCATAAACATGAGATAGGGGGCATAGCCACATGACCTGTTGGGGGTGCTGGAGATGTTGACCATATCATTCCATATGTAGTCAAACACGTCAAACTGACGATTCCTACTAATTACTCTCATCAGGGTTCGAAGATAACCCTGCACACTTCCAGCATCCCCATCCTTAGGGGCAATCGTCTTCCTCAAAACTCTATTGAGCACCACAAAGAATGGCTTCATGTTCTTCGTGGAAGGAGGGATGAACTTTGAATTTGGCTCATAGAGAAACTTCATCCTTTCCTTCTCGATGACACCAACATTGTGGATGACCACATTATCATTGCTTGAGGTGTCAAGATGCAACATCCTTGCAAATTTTTCATATGTGATAGTGTACTTGGATCCATGAATCATCCAAGTCACTCTTTCCTCTTCATCACTTGCAAAGTGACAGGTGGCATAGAACTGAGCCACTACTTCATCATTCCAATTGTACTTGAAGGCAAAGAGGTCCTTCAAGCCATGTCTTTTAGCTGCTGCAATCACTTCATCAAATGCAGAGCATCTCTTCTTCTCAAGATGTGCCCAGTCAATCCACTGACTGCGCACCACTGGTGTCTTCATCTGCAGGTACACAACCCTATAATAGTCAACATGAAAATTGCTCCAGAATCTTCCATCTGCAGCTTGCTTTGGATGACTGTAGCAGTCAATGCTTCTGAGCTTTGCAACTGAGTCGCTGCCCTTTCCATTGAACTTGTCCTCATTCGGGTCCCTGGCCCCTTCTCTTGGGGCATGCAGTTTCAGTGGTCCAACTGGACCCGTCGCTATCCCCTTGCCCTTGCCTTTGGCTAGGCGGGCACTTGTCGAGCTAGGGCCACCACTTGCGGTAGCCCTAGAAGCTGGCACCTTGGAGGTTGGCTTCTTTGCTAGCACTTTCCTCCAAACTTGTGGAGGAGACGGAGCTGGCTCGGTAGGTATCTCTTGGCGCTTCTTGCCAACACTCGTTGAGGTCCGAGGTGCCACCTCGTGGTCCATCTCGGCCTCAAAGTTGGAAACTTCATCGTTTGAGCTCGACATGGCCTGAGAATGAGTGGCTTGAATGAGAATGAATGGTATAAGGCATATGTGTGAAAAGATAGCAAGGACTTGCATTTAGGAATTGTAAAGTTAGGTTTTGGAGTTCAGAAAAGTCGGACTTGTCCGGTGTGCAGGCACAGACTAGTCCGGGGTACCGGACTTGTCCGTGCATGGACCGGACTAGTCCGGTATTCAAACTCAAAAGCCCAAGCAACTGGACAGATGTTGATTCCCAACGCACAAGTATGTTAGCAAGAATGTAATACATCAAGGAGGCACATATATAGTGAAAGATTCTAGGCTATTCGACCAACAATGAAGAAAATCGAGATTTCTAGGGTTTTGGGTGAAAATTACCGAAAAAATCGATTGAAGCTTGGAGATGAGGGTGTTGAAGGCCGGACAAGTCCGCTAGCTTCAATCCTCAAGTGGACAAGCTTGATTTCCGCCAAAAAGTGAAGCTTTTTGGTGGAGGGAGCAAGAAATCGCCTTGGGAGCTCGAGCACGAAGAGAGAGAGTGCGTGAGGCAAGAGTGGAGGTGAGGGATTTAGGGTTTAGTGGCGGCTAGGGTTATGGACACGAAAAATCGGACAAGTCCGGAGTTGACCGGACTAGTCTGAACTTTTCCAGGGGCTATATCGGACTAGTCCGTTGTCTACCGGACTAGTCCAGCCTAACCGGCACTCTACGGACTGGTCTGCATGGGCGGACTAGTCCGGGCAACCACGGACTAGTCCGTGGTCACCAGACAAGAATTTGTAGCCCATTCATATATATTTGAAGGTACATATTCAGAGAAAAGAGAGGCAAAACACATCAAATAATCTTTATGAATATGATCAGTAAGCATACAACAATCAAGCAATGATCATAATTCACCAAGATCTAGTAATTGACATAGTAATTGACCCAGCTGCAACATACTCCGCTTCGGCTGTGGATAAAGCAATGGAATTTTGTTTCTTGGAGGACCAAGAAACTAAGGATCTCCCTAGGAATTGGCATGTGCCGGAAGTGCTTTTTGTATCTACTTTGCACCCATCATAATCTGCATCGGATACCCGATGAGATTGAATTTTGAGCCTTTTGGGTACCAAAGACCAAGGTTGGGTGTATGAACTAAATATCTCAAGATCCTTTTTACGGCTGTCAAGTAACATTCTTTAGGGTTGGCTTGAAATCTTGCACACAAACATATACTCAACAAAATGTCTGGCCTAGATGCACATAAATAGAGTAGAGATCCAATCATGGAGTGATATACCTTTTGGTCGACGTTAGGTCCATCTTCATTGAGATCCAAGTGGCCATTTGTTGCCATGGGGGTCTTTATGGGTTTTGCCTTGTCCATACCAAACTTCTTAAGTATGTCCTGCGTGTACTTGGTTTGGCTTATGAACGTCCCTTCCTTTTGTTGCCGCACTTGGAATCCCAAAAAGTACTTTAACTCTCCCATCATTGACATTTCAAACCTATCTGTCATGATTTTACTAAATTCTTCACAAAAAGATTGGTTAGTTGACCCAAAGATTATATCGTCAACATAAATTTGACAAATAAAAAGATCATCATCAAAATTCTTTGTAAACAGTGTATAGTCTACTTTGCCAATCTTAAAGCCATTTTCAATTAAGAAATCTCTAATACACTCATACGAAGCTCTAGGAGCTGGTTTGAGGCCATAGAGAGCCTTACACAATTTAAACACGTGGTCGGGGAACTCTTCGTCTTCAAACCCGGGGGGTTGCTCCACGTACACCTCTTCCTTGATTGGTCCGTTGAGGAAGGCGCTTTTTACATCCATTTGATACAGCTTGAAATTATGGTGAGTAGCATATGCAAGTAATATTCTAATAGATTCAAGCCTAGCTACTGGAGCAAAAGTTTCATCGAAATCCAAAACTTCGACTTGTGAGTACCCTTTGGCCGCAAGTCGTTCCTTGTTCCTTGTCGCCACCCCGTGTTCATCTTGTTTGTTGCGGAAGACCCATTTGGTGACGACAATATTTGCATTGGGTCTTGCCACAAATTCCCATACTTCGTTCCGCTTGAAGTTGTTCAATTCTTCTTGCACTGCCACCACCCAGTCCGGATCTTTCAATGAATCTTCAACCTTGCGTGGTTCCAAAAAGGATACAAACGAATAGTGTTCACAAAAGTTAGCTATGCGAGATCTAGTGGTTACTCCCTTTTGGATGTCACCGATGATGTTGTCGATTGGGTGATCCCTTTGGATGCATTGATGTACTCTTGGGTATGGCACTTGAGGAGTTGTATCTTCATGATTATCTGCTTCTCCCCCTGAGTCATTGCCTTCATTGACTAGTTGATTATCTTGGTACCTTTGTGATGGATCTTGTGTTGAAGCTCCCTCTTGATCGTTGATCTCCTCTTGTGGTTCATCGCCCTAATGTACGTGTGGAGGTGGCTCTTGTGGTCGAACCTCACCTAGAGCCATTCTCTTCAATGCTTGACAAGGAGCTTCTTCTTTACCTAGTTCACATGGATCAACTTGCTCCTTTTGGGAGCCATTAGTCTCATCGAACACTATGTCACGTGCTATTTCAACAAGTCCGGAGGTCTTGTTGAAAACACGATAGGCGTAAGTGTTTGAATCATAACCAAGCAAGAAACCTTCATCGGACTTCGAAGCGAACTTTGAAGTCCTAGGCTTCTTGTTCAAAATATAGCATGGAGAGCCAAAAACTCGAAAATATGAAATGTTTGGTTTGTTACCGGTGAGTAGCTCATAGGATGTCTTCTTGAGTAGTCGATGAAGATAAAGTCGATTTACAGCGTGGCAAGCGGTGTTAATCGCTTCCACCCAAAATTGATCCGATGTCTTGTACTCATCGAGCATTGTTCTTGCCATCTCTATGAGTGTTCGATTCTTCCTTTTGGCAACTCCGTTTTGTTGTGGGGAATATGGCGCTGAAATCTCGTGCTTGATGCCCTCTTCATCAAGGAATTCCTCTACTTGTGTGTTCTTGAACTCCGTGTTGTTGTCGCTTTGAATATTCTTGATTGTCAATGAGAATTCGTTTTGAGCTCGCTTGAATAACTTCTTGAGTGTTTCTTGTGTCTCTGACTTATCATGCAAAAAGAAAACCCAAGTGAAGCGAGAAAATTCATCAACAACTACTAAACCATATTTGTTACCGCTGATGCTTATGTAAGCAATTGGACCAAATAAGTCCATATGAAGTAGTTCGAGCGGTCTTGTTGTAGTCATGACATTCTTTGCAGGATGAGGTGCTCCAACTTGCTTCCCAGCTTGGCACGCGCTACAAGGCCTATCTTTCTCAAAAACAACATCCTTCAAACCGCGGATGTGATCGCCCTTGAGAAGTTTTTGAAGATTCCTCATACCAACATGCGCTAGCCGTTTATGCAACAGCCAACCCATGTTGGTTTTTGCAATCAAGCATGTGTCAAGTTCGGCTTTATCCTTATTGAAGTCAACAAGGTAAAACTTTCCCTTCAACATACCCTTGAATGCAATGGAATCATCACTCCTCCTAGAGACGGTCACACCCTCGTTAGTGAACAAGCAATTATAACCTTTGTCACATAGTTGAGATATGGACAACAAGTTATAATCTAAGGATTCAACATGTAAAACATGAGAAAGTGTTGGTTTAGATGATATAGCAATTTTACCGGTACCAAGCACCCTTCCCTGACTGTTATCTCCAAAGTAAATGCCTTCGTTTGGGTCCTCATTCTCTTCATATTCCACGAACATTCTTCTTTCCCCCGTCATATGGTTGGTGCAGCCACTGTCTAGCACTCATTTAGATCCACCGGAGGAATAAGCCTGCAAAAATAGATTATGCTTTGGTTTTAGGTACCCAAGCTTGCTTGGTTCCTTGGAGGTTAGTTACGATACATTTGGGCACCCACACATGAGATTTGGTGTTCCCATGGCGTGGCCCAACATAGTTAGCATAAACCTTGCCAAACTTATTTCTCATTAACACATAGGAGGCATCAAAGGTTCTAAAGAGTAATTGTTGTTGTTTGTATACATGACTAGTCTGGGAGGCCGGACTTGTCCGGAGCACTGGACTTGTCTGGACACTGACCGGACTAGTCCGGTGTTCCTGTGAGTTCAAGTTTTTACTTTTCGACTTACCAGTTTGAGAAGGTCTTCCTTTCACAAAGGAAATCCTCTCCTTGTTATTCTTATGACTTCTAGCATGCTGCTTTTCACCATAAGAGTAACCAATGCCATATTTGACATTTGGAGGTCTTTGGACCAAGTATGCACTGCGTGCATAGTTGATCTTCTCCTTGTCAAATATGCCACATTTGGTAGGAGGTTTTTCCTTTGTGGAGGTTGACTTCTCCTTCAAACTGGTGTCAATTTTATTACATGTGCATGTATGAGCAGAATTAGTTTTAGTGGGTTGAGAAGGTGAGCTTGAAGAGGAGGAAGGTTCACTCAGCTTGAGTGACTCAATTTGCACTTCAAGGATCTTGTTGACCTTGGTCAGGTCAGCAAGTTGGTCCTTGATTGCAACATTTGAGTCAGTTAACTCCAAGCAAGCTTTCTTGCTTGAAGCTAACTCAAGTTCTCGTGAATTGCTTTTCTCCTTTTCAAGTCCTAGAAGTTTGTCAAGTTCGACATACTCCTCCTTTTGGGGGATAATCATGTCCTCTTGACGATGAATTAACCTCTCCTTCTCAACAAGTTCATCAAGTAAAAATTTCATTTTTGTTGCAGTTTTCCTATCTAGTACACTAAGCATATCCTCATCATCACTATTTATTTCATCATCACTAGAGTAGGAATGCATGGAAGCGGTTTTGATGGTTACCCTGCGTTTTCCTTCTTTTGCCATTAGGCAAGTCACATTTTCCTTCCTTGCGCTGAGTGTTGGGAAGAGGGTAGACTTCTTGGTCGTGCTCTCGATAGCTATGCTAGCCATCTCTTCTTCTTCGGATGATGAGGGCTCATCATTTGAGTCCCACTCCTTCCCTATGTGAGCTTGTTCGGCTTGTTTCTTCTTTTTGAAGAATTTCTTGTGTTGAGGCTTGGCTTCTTTAGTCTTTTTCTTGTTCTCCTCATATGGGCAATCAACTATAAAGTGGTTATACTCACCACAATTATAGCATGTCCGCCTTAACTTTGGCTTCGTTCTTTCCTTGTGCTTTCCTGTAAGACCTATATGTGCTGAATACATTGGCTTGTAGTGAATACACTTGGATGTGATGATAAAAGTTTTAAATATCACCAAAACACCTTTTTATCAAGGTCCGACTCTAGCTCTGAGCTACAGCAAGGTCCGACGGTAGGTCCGGCTTGTTTTGGGTAGCTCCGGCTACATTAGATGCTAGGTGTGGCTTCTTGGTAAGGTCCGACTAGCTTTGGTTAGCTCCGGTGAGTTTTATCTTTAGCTCCGGCATGTCTTTGATAGCTCCGGCATATATTTGATAGCTCCAGCATGCTTTTGCTAAGCTCCGGCGTACTTTGTCTAGCTCCGGTTTTGGGTTGAATAGTTTTGACTAGTTTTTGGTAAGCTCGGGTGCTAGGTTCTGCTAGTTTTGTAAGCTCCGACAGGTGCTTGGTTATACTAGCTTTGGTAAGCTCCGACACTAGGTTCTACTAGCTTTTGTTAGCTCCGACTAAAGCTCCGGGTTGCTCTGGCAAGGTCCGAAACTTGACCTAAGTGCTTCTGCTTTTCATTTGCAATGTTTCATACTTGCTTTACATTATTGGAAAGATTGCTTAGTATTCATTTGCTAAGTTTTTGGTGCGTTTTGGATGATATGGATGATATCGTGTTACTATGGTTTTGCAACATGCTTATGTGAGGTTCTCACATAAGGTGTTGTGTTCGAAACTAACTTGAGTCAAGTCGAGGACTTGGGCTCGTATGGATTGGTTGTTTATTCATGTGCAGGTGTTGCTTGAGTTCAAGTCATGGCTGGTGACATGATCCATTGGACTAGTCTCAGGGAGGAGATGAGGTTCCAACAACCAAGTTTGGGAGGAACTGTGGTTGAGCTGATCAGGAGGTCGCGCATGATGATTGAATCAAGGGCGGTGCATATGAAGGTTACTGAACGTCGAAGGAAGGTGTTCACACGTATGCATGCGGTGCATGACGTGGCAACATGGTTCCGAAGATGGGATAAGGAAGGAAAGATCTGGTCGGAAGGATCAGATCGTACCGGTTGATGACTTCGGCTGCGGCGGAGTCGGTTATGGCTCGGTATGGAAAGTATCGAGTTGGTTATGTTAGGATTTCGTGTGTGTCACGAATTTGAGTTATTTAGGAATGTGGGATACGTTCCTAAGGTGTTTGGAAGTCTTAAGATTGCTTCTATCTGCATATAGAAGAATCTTGAGCAGTTATGGAAAGTTACGATTCGTGATCTGAGTAGGATTGGAGTCCTAGTTGATATTGGGTTGGCCTAAGGGCTGGTTATATAAGCAAGGGAGCCCAGAGCTCGTGGTAGACGACTTTGGGGCTGTTCCTCTTGTGTTCTATTGAATAAAATTTGTAGTTTGAAGGAACTTTTGTGCCTTGTTCGTCCGACTTGTTCCAGACAAGTTTTACTCGTCGAGTTTCTGGACAGCACTACCTTTCGTCGGTGGTTTTATCATAACTCGAGTTTTACAAATCCAATTGACGTGATTCTTTTTCGGTTGTCTTCACAACTTGATTATCTATCATCTGTCAAAATTTCACGGTCATTGGATTTGTGGTTTTTGATCTACACGACTTTCTTTGCAGTGTTCCAGAACTGTTTTTCTCGGGTAGGACAGATTGACCATTGTTTGATCCTTCGATCATAACTTGAGTTTTTCTCGACGGATTTGAGTGATTCTTTTTGTGTTGTATTCGTGACGTGATTCTCTCTAATATCTATCACTTTTGTCACGGTGAAACACGTTTATATTAGTCTCACACACGATTTCTTTAACAGATTGTTTTTCTGCCGAAAGGGTTTGAGGTTTTATTGTTTCCGCTGCGTAAGATTTTTAAATCTACCATTCACCCCCCCTCTGGTAGCTTTTCACGTGCTCTTCAATCCTACATTTCCTTCACTTGATTTTGTCCCTTGTCTTTTCTTCATTATTCTCTTGAACTTTTTCATGAATAATATCATGTCCTCTTCATCTAGCTCACTGCTCTCGTCGTCACTGTCCTCCTCTAGTTGTGCTTCTCTTGCTTCTTTGGATAGGGGCTTGAGGGTGTACTTCAAGGCTACCCCTTTCTTCTTTGCCGAGGTGAGGTCGGCAATTTCCTTGACGTGCTTTGCTTGTTTTCCCATCATCTCAAAGTTGATGATCTTTCCAAGCAACTCATCTGGAGTCATCCTTTTGTATCCAGGGCTTTCTCTAATCATGGAGCATAGCGTGACATTGCGAGGCATAAAAGCTCTAAGGATGAGCTTTACTACCTCGTGGTCATTCCACTTCTTGCTCCCATATGATCGAACTTTGTTGACGAGTGTCTTCAATCGGTTGTACATATCTTGGGGTGACTCGTCTTCCTCATTTGCGAATCTTACTAGTTCGCCTTTGATCATCTCAATCTTTGCTTCACGCACATGTCGGTCACCTTCATGTGCAGTTTGCAGTGTATCCCATATCTCCTTAGCAATTTCGAGTCCATCAACCTTGGTGAACTCGTCCCGACTATGAGGAGGTGATTACAGTTGCGGCTTGAGCGTTTCTATGAATGGCCTGCTCTTGACTTGGGGTGAGCTCTTCATCGTCGTCCGAAATATCTATCCCTGTGCATACAACATGCCATAGACTTGGATTTAGGGAAATCAAATGCATTTTCATATTCTGCCTCCACATTGAGTAATCACTTCCATCGAAGTGTGGGGCTTTTCCAAGTGGGATAGATATGTAATGATTATTATTGGAATTTAGACAATCATAGTTAAAAGGATATCGGGAGTAGTCGGTGTGACTACTCCCCTTCTTCTTCTCTTCAACTTTCACTTTCCCTTTCGAAAGTGCCTTCTTTCTGAGCAGCGCCTTTAGCTCCAGCGTCTCCTCATCATCGTCCTTGAAGTCTTGAATGGCTTCAAGGTACTTCTCCATCTTTTGGGTTTTGTCGTTGTTAACCTCCTCTTGGTTGTTGATTTTGTGGATGTCCTTCATCTCCGACATGATCTCTTCGAGTGGTTAGACTCTTTCTTGAAGAACCTGCTCTGATACCAATTGAATGTGGCCTAGAGGGGGGTGAATAGGCCTTTTTGCGAATTGTTGGATCCTGCAATACTTAACAACCAGTTCAATACGAGAGATATCGGACTAGTCCGATAAAGTGCGGACTAGTCCGGTGTTCACGGACTAAGTTGATCAAATTTGATTGATTAGATTGATTCCACTATGTATGCAGCGGAAGTCTAGAATCAAATTAAGGTTTCAATATTATATATCAGATTATATCAAGATTAAATCTTATGTTTAACAATTCAACGTGAGATAATCAATAATTATTGAAACCCTAGATTATATTGATAAATAAGAACATTGAACACCAAGAACAAGACACAAGGGTTTATCCTGTGGTTCGGCTCCCACGAAGCCAACCTACATCCACGTTGAGGAGTCCACAAAAGGACCGGGTCTTCTCCAATCCTACCCTCGTCGGATCGCCACGAAGGCCAATCCTCTTCCACTAATCACAAAGGGGTGAATAACTGAATTCAAAGGGGCCTTCTCACACGTTGAGAGCTCCCTTGGATTACAACACGAAAAACCACCAAAACACACTCAAAAGATTACAATTAAAACGCAGGAGTGTGTTAGAGAATCAAACCAAGAGCTCAATGGTGTTGAAAGTGTCTCTCCAATGATCTAGGGTGAATCCTCAAAGGATTGATCGTTGTTGCACTTAATTTCGTGGAGAGATGTGGTTTTTGAGGCTCTTGGGAGGTGTGACGGCGCCAGGGTTCGAGAGAGGTAAAAATATGGCCGTACAACTCTATTTATATGGGTTTCTAAAAGTGACCGTTAGGGTTCAGAAAGTTCGGACTAGTCCGTGGTGGTCACCGGACTAGTTCAGTGTGCTGTGTGTAGCAAACCCTAAGTGTCCCAAAATATCGGACTAGTCCGGCCAAAAGCGAACTTGTCCGATTTTGCTACTGGAAATCATCGGACTAGTCCGTTAGTCATCGGACTTGTCCGGTTAAGTGAAACCTTAAGTGTGTTGGATGACAAGTCCGCACTTGGAGGACTTGTCCGATTTGGATCAGAGGGTTTTTCGGACTAGTCTGTTCAAATATCGGACTTGTCCGATATGGATCAGAAAGAATATCGGACTAGTCCAGTTGTGATTGGACTTGTCCGATTTTGTGTAACTTGTGAAGTGTTTTGAGGACTTGTCCGCACTGGGGAGGACTAATCCGATTCTAGTCAGTGAGGATATTGGACTAGTCCGATGGATATCGGACTTGTCCGATCTGGTGCAGAGAGGTTATCGGACTAGTCCGGTTGTGATCGGACTAGTCCGGTCCTGTGTAACTTTGTGCAATGTGTGTGTTTAATTGGATTGAGCTCTTGGTGTGTGTTTCCCTAACACACTTCATACATAAGGATTTACTATTCTTCTTCCTTGAGCTCATCTCCACTTTGCTCCTCATCCTTCCTTCTTTTTGGTACTTTGCTCATTTTTCTATTAAACACCTGCACTCATCTCAACAAAGAGGTTAGGATCCCAATTGCTTGTCAAATCATCCAAAACCCACAAGGGAGTCCTAGATGCACTTCCACAGTGTCTCAATAATGCTGAAGCTGACGAACTCTCCACGAAGGATTCAACCAGAGCTCCGGCTCCTGACAGAGTTTTTGTCCGGAGATTGTCAAGACCAACCGCTCACCTTGCCAAACTAAGCGAAGGGGGCAAGACCAGCACCTCGAAGCTGTCAGTCCCGGTGGCCCTATTACCATGGCGTCCACCAAGGGTCATAGGTGCTGCAAGAAGCTACGAGCAACCCAACACGCAAGACTCAGAAGCTCAAGTTAGCTCCAATGCATGGATCTCGGAGATCTGGAGCTACTTGAAAGACAATATCCTTCCTGAAGACGGTGCATCCGCTGACCGGATCGTCATATTGGCTAAAAGATACACGTTGATAGAAGGGGATCTCTACCGGCGCGGTGCTAACAGCGTCCTAATGCGGTGCATTGCAAGAGAAGAAGGATGCGAGCTCCTCGCGGAGATCCATGGAGGCGAGTGCAGGAACCACGTGTCTTCCCGCGCGTTGGTCGGTAAAGCTTTTCAGCATGGTTTCTACTGGCCTATAGCACTCCAAGATGCAGTCGAGTTGGTAAAAAGTGTGAAGCGTGTCAGTTCCACGCAAAACAAATTCACACTCCGACTCAGTCACTGCAAATGATACCCCCTATATGGCCATTCGCTGTGTGGGGTATGGACATTTTGGGACCTTCCCCAAAAGCCGTCGGAGGTTACAGGTTCCTGTATGTCGCCATCGACAAGTTCACCAAGTGGCCAGAAGCAACTCCAGTTATGACTATCAACAAGCAGTCTGCTATCAAGTTCTTGAAGTCCAATGTCTGCAGATTTGGAGTTCCGGACAGAGTCATCACTGGCAACGGAACCGAATTCACAAGTGCAGCATTCCAAGAGTATTGCGAAGAACTCAACATAAAAGTTAGCTACGCGTCAGTAGCTCACTCGGCAAGTATGGCCAAGCCGAGAGAGCAAACGCAGAAATATTAAAAGGACTCAAGAAGTGCACATATGAGCGCCTGAAGAAACATGGATCCAACTGGATTGAGGAGCTTCTGTCCCCACTGTAGGCGAGCAGGACAACACATAGCCGGTTAAATGGAGAAACCCCCTTCTTCCTGGTGTATGAAGCTAAAACGGTCCTTCCTCCGAAGATCACCATGGGGTCACTCCGGGTCTGGACCTTTGACAAAGCCGCACAGGACCAGCTCTGGCGTGAAGACCTTGACCTCGTCGACGAGGGAAGGTGCCAAGCAGCTGTTTGGA
Source organism: Tuctoria greenei (assembly GCA_036927565.1). Classification (NCBI taxonomy): domain Eukaryota; kingdom Viridiplantae; phylum Streptophyta; class Magnoliopsida; order Poales; family Poaceae; genus Tuctoria; species Tuctoria greenei. Next base: position 137,491,594 of record JAYESD010000010.1, on the reverse strand, counting down.
ATGCACGTTATCGCCAGGCGCTCCGGCACTATCATCAAGGGCATGTGCGCAACCGACAGCTTGAGGAAGGCATTCTGGTGCTGCGGAGAATACTAACCCGTGAAGGGATGAAGAAACTTTCCCCCGGCTGGGAAGGTCCCTTCCGAGTGATCAAAGTATCCCATCCTGGATGCGTTCGCTGGGCAACAAAGGATGGGACCCTGCTTCCCAATCCTTGGAACATCGAGCACCCCCGTAAGTTTCATGCTTAGTTTCACAGAGGTGAGCCTGTAATTACACATAATGTAAGTTATAGAGTCTATACACAGAGTCGGGTAGGTCCTCCGGGAGAACATCTGGACCCCTCCGGGAGGGTCCGGGCAGTTCAATCAACATTTAACTCGGTCCCTGTGCTGAAAATGTGGCTTACCTACCCTAGGTTAGAACAAGATGTATAGCACACTTAGCGTGGTTCCGTACCCTAAGTGTGTCCTTGTCTCCCCTGTAATCCAGACCTATAATGAAAGATATTATTGTGCAAAAGCAGACTCCACGTGCATTAATTTTGTACATGCTCGTTTTCTTTTGTTATTTTTTCATCTTGTCTATAACGAAATTGTGCAATTCTTTTTGAGCTTTAGCCCAAAGTTTTTCATATGTTCTAGAAGTTACATTGTCAATTTTTTCGGATCTTAGCATTGCTAGACGGTCTACTCGCCTGAATCCCAAAGCTATCATTAGGTACGGAGTGCGCTATCGACTTAGCCTTGTCAAGAACCCTAAGTACGCCACTCTACCTACATTCCGGTAGGCCTCAGTAGGGCGATTCTAGAAGGCATTCGGATCTGGGGAGATTGCAGCAATGTACTTGTTACCATATTGAGTTCCTTTGGATCTAAAATTCAAATAAGAACAGTAAGCCGCAAAAGAGTTATAGATGAGAGGACATATTTTATTGTTTTTCTTGTCTCTGATGCACGAGAAAAATGAAAAATCATGACGATGGTGGACGATGTCGGAGCTACTAAGCTCTGACATCCCCCAAGGCAGCCTGTCGTCGACGTCTCTAATGTTGAAAGTGGGCATTCTCAGAGCTAACAAGCTCCGACAACTCCCATGGGGGCCAGCCGTCGACGTGAAGAATAATGACAATCCAAGAGAAGATGGTGAAAAAATCACCCCGAGGGGATTCGCTGTCGATGTATTCTACGTTGATGGTGGATATCGTCAAAGTCGAGAAGCACCGACGATCCTAGGGGGCTCGCCGTCGATGTTTTATGCGTTGACAGTGGTTGCCGTCATACTTACCAAACTCCGACAACCCCAGGGTGACCGCCGTCGACGTTTTACGCGTTGACAGTGGGCGCCGTCGAACTTACCAAGCTTCAGCAACCCCAGGGGGCCCGTCGTCGATGTTTTACGCATTAACAGTGGGCACCGTCGGACCTACCAAGCTCCGACAACCCCAGGGGTTCCGCCGTCGATGTTTTACGTGTTGATAGTGGGTGCCATCAGACCTACAAAGCTTCGACAACTCCCAAGGGGGCCGCGACACAGCAAAGGGTCCCTGGAGGTGTCGAAGATAATCTTCGGACCTAAGAGCTAAACGTGTTGCCTGCAAGTTCGAAGCTTTCAAGTCATAAACATATTGTCAAAACCTTTTGGTACATGTTCGCAATCAAATTGTGTACATCTACCAGGGGGCCAATAAGATAAAGGACAATGCATTGAAGACAAACATAAAATGGAATTCATTCATTCAAAGGGTGGATTTCATTCGTCGAAAGTACTACATTACAAAATGAGGGTTACAGTAAAAGGCAAAAGAGAAAGGTCCTAGCTACTGGAGGCTCTAAGTCCTATGGAAGAACGAGGCAACCTTCTCAGAAGCTTCTTGGACGCTGGCCCTGGCGGCATCTTCCTCTTCGACAATGGGTCCTTCGAAGACCGGATCTAGTGAGAGTTGGGGGTCTCGGCTCTTGTAACACACCAGAACATATTCGGCGACGTTCTTGGCCAGAGATTTCCCCTCCGTCTCCAGCTGTTCAGTGATGACATCACCATCGCATCAAGTTTGCTACCAGTAGAGCTAAGTGCAACCAGCGTCTTGTCTAGCTCCGGTGCTAGGTTCTCCAGACGTACCGGATTGAAGCCAAGCGCACCAAAGCTCTGTCGTCGTGCCCCAAGAAGTCCCAGACCTACAGTGACTCAGTCTTCCTCACGTTCCTCAGCTCCTCCAGTGACCTTCTGGCGGCCGCAAGCTCCGAACTCTCCCAGGCAATGCGCTCGACCTCTTTGACATGTTGCTGAATGCTTTCAGCTACTTGCTTTTCACGGTCAGCGAGCTCCATCTCCCGTAGGTGGATGTGGTTCCACCGCTCGACCAGGTATTTCTCCCTACCTCTCACTTTTCCCTCTCTGGTGGCAACACCAGCTTCTCTTTTAGAGAGCTCCTGCCCCAGCTTCCAGTATTTCTCCTCCTCCTACTTGCACCGCTGATCAAATTTTTTGGTGCGGACCACCAAGTTCTGCTCTCCCAGAGTTAGTTTCTGGGTGAGCTCCCCCTCTCTTTTCAAAATATCCTCTTGCATCTCCAAGAGCTTCTATTCCCTCACATCGAGGTCCGCTCGGCGCTTCAGGAGAATCTCGTTCAGCGTGTTGAGGTTGTCATGACAATCTTCAGTAGCCTCACTGCTTTTCCTAGCATGCTATAGAATATCCTGAGACTTAGCGTCGAGGGCCTTGATGGAGGCCTCTCTTTCTTCTAGCAACTGTCCCCAATACTCCATCCAAGCCTTTTCCTTCTCGACCCACTCCCGTTGGTCGCCAAGCCTTGTCCGCGCCAGCTTGGTTTCGAAATGAAGTATGTTGTGTCAACACTGTAAGGTGTGGCACTCTGCTTCGAGGACCTTGGTGTCATGGTCGAAGGCAAACTGGACTTGACGGAGACTCGAGCAGGCATTGTCGATAGACAACGCCAAGAGAATAGGCTTCGGGACTGTCGGGGTCATCTACGCTGGCTCCAGGGGATCTTCTAGTACAAAAATTGGGTCCCACGCCACAAGTGTGGTCCCCTATGGTCCTGCGGCACTAGGGCTGCCCTCTGGAAGCTCTTCTACTTCTACTGCCAATGATGAGGGTCCCACTGTGGGAACTCTAGCCTTTGAGGCTGATGCCGAAGGTCCTCCTGACGGATCTTCAACTGACGGCTCTGCAGATGGAGGGCCCACCATCGACTCCTCTGGGTACTCCAGCTCAGACATTGTGACGCCCGGTTCCGAAAATGAACCAAGCTAACGCATATGTGTGCCCAGGATGTTCAACACACATACACGAGTGATTCACAAACGATATACAGAAAATTACCACAACTCAAATTATTAAATAAGTACTCTTATTACATAATTCATTAAATCCTCGAATACAAGCTCTAATGAATATTAATGACAAGTTCAACTATTGCAGCGGAAATAAACTAATTAAGCAAACTAAGCAACTATGCAGCATAAGCGACAGGGTATATATGCGCAGCTCCAATCAACACCACAGGCAAAGCTGACGGTAGACACGGCCTAGAACTCCGCATTATCGCCATTAAACTCCCAATCCTGACCTGCAACTGTTGGGGTGGGGGATTGCAAGAGTGAGTACATGTCGTACTCAGCAAGTGTGGAATGACATGTGGCTGATTCAAATGACGACAATAATAATGGCAAAGTGCTGAAAAGTACAGTAAAACATTTGAAAAGCAACATATTATATGTATGTGAAGTAAACCCACCATAATCATAAATAATGTCATAATACCAGTCCATAATTCACCATCCTTATCAATAATTCCAGATTTCACCATTGCCAATAACCATATTCAATACCAGAAATAAATCCATAACCATCCATAACCATCACCATAACCATTACCAATACCAAATACCCTCTAATCATGGAAGTTGTCCAGGTGCTCATAACCGGGAGCACGGCTATCATGATAGTTTTAATTAACTCTGCAGAGTTTGTACCTCTTTACCCACGTGTTCGTGATTTCATCACCTTTCGGCGACTAGGAACCTCCCTTATGCCCATGACCCGTCGGTCACATTACACACTTCCGTTGGTGTGTAGCCAAGAGATCACGAAATAGCCTTTACAAAGGGATTACTAGCCTATTTAGACCCCACTGAGGTTTCACCGGTGGCGATGCCTCCAACTGAGCACATCTTCAACCAAGGGCCCCCTCTTGAGCCATTCGGATCCCAGGGTAGTCCCACCAATCATCAACAAACCCAATCCGACTACCCCTTCCCCGAGCATCCACAATGGTCCAAACAGCACTAGCAAAGCCCTAATTAATCAGCTACGCCGCACCCATACCTGGCCTCGTGGTGGCACTGTAGTCCTGGCTTATTCTCGCATGAACCGGTCCTTAGATCTAAAGCAAGCAAACCACCATAACATCCAACCCATCCACATACCAGGCTTGCTTAGATCACCCATTACCATACCATATTTAACAACTCCATGTTAACCATAATCTCATCCATGCATAATTAAATTGAGTGGTATAGTTATTCCCATCCCAGTTGATTAAGCGAAGCAAAAGGTAAAAAGTCCATCCCGACGCTCTACCATAAATTCCAGGTGACAAGGGTGGTCAAACAAAACTAGTAAACTTCCTACCATAGGATTTCCCATCAAATTGACACAAGCATGCAGTTTTACAAACAAAACATTTATTTAAAAACAGGATCAATATGCTTCAAGGACACTTGCCTTGCTCTTGCTGTTGATTAGGGTCAAAGCCTTCAAACTCTTGATGTTGTAGATCTTCCGTGGCACTCTCTAGCGCAAATCCGTCTAATCCACACAATAAACATACAAGACAAGAAAAACAATCAAAGAGTGCACAAATATTACTCAATATGACATGACATGCATGATTGATGCAAATGCAAGGTAGAACTTGTTACTAGATTGCTTTTAATGATCACTAACTAGCTCTAATAGATTTTAACAAGTTTATACAGGTTTGGGGTCGATTAGATCAAATTTTAGAATTAATTCAACACAATTTAACCAGAAAGATCGGACTAGTCTGCTAGGGACCGGACAAGTCTGCACTTGACGAGATCAGCAGATTAGGGTTTTCTAGATCGACGTGAATTTGGAGATTAGGGGTTGAATTCACATAAGGAAAAGAGAATAGAAGGTATACCAGGTGTTTAGAACTCCAATGAACCAAGAAACTTGGAGGTAGCACTTGGATCTTGATGATCTAGGGTTGGTGATGAACTTGGAGATGAATTGGTGGTGAAGGGCGAAACTTGGTGGAGATCTTGATCCTCCTTCGTTTCCTCCTCTTCTTCCTCTTGCTTGGGATCTTCTCCTCCCTCCTTGATGGTGGATCCCCACGAACTAGGGTTTGGGTGGGTGGAAAAGTGGCAAATAGATGTCAAACCAAGGGGTTGGGCTGTTTATATAGAGGTGGAGGCTAGGGTTAGATGGATCTCGAGTTTTGGGATGAGCAGAGGCCGGTTTAGAGTCCCACATGGGCTCTAAAAGAGTTAGGCACGACGTCCCTAGGCCCACTTAACGTGAAACCCAAGAAACAAGTCGTAAAACAAAAGATCAACTCGGAGTCGCGAAATATCGGACAAGTCCGGACAGGACCGGACTAGTCTGAAGTCGTCCAGAGAGAAAATCGGACAAGTCTGACCAAAAATCGGACAAGTCCGAATTTGAACAGAGAGGAAAAACGGACAAGTCCGCTGGAACACCGGACTAGTCCGGAAAAGTCCAGGGACTTGGCAAATTTTCAAGGATTCAGGTAATATCGGACTAGTCCGCACAAAATCAGACAAGTCCGAAAGTTTCCAGAGCCAAAATCGGACTAGTTCGCAGCAAAAACGGACAAGTCCATTTTTAGTCAGAGAGAAATCGGACTAGTCCTCAGTAAAATCGGACTAGTCCGCACTTTCCTGCGTTTTAAGTGCGGTTTTGCTCCAAATCAATTTTAAATGCTCTGAATCAATATTAAACTCGTTCCTCTTGTTGTGGGCTAATGTTAAACATGTATATGAGTGCATGTAGGGCATGATGCATGAAAATGAGGGTGTTACAAACCTACCCCCCTTAAAATGAATCTCGCCCTTGAGATTCGACGCGGAAGAGAAGAGATAGGGAAATTCCTTCTTGAGATAATCTTCTAGCTCCCAAGTTGCTTCTTTTTCGGTATGGTGCTTCCATTGGACTTTACACCATCGAATCACCTTGTTCCTTGTGACTCTCTCCTTGGTTTCCAAGATTTTGACCGGTTGCTCGGCATACGTCAAATCTTCCTCTAGTTCCAATTCTTCCATTGGCACTTGATCTTCCGGTACCCTGAGACACTTCTTGAGTTGGGAAACATGAAACACATCATGTACGTCTGAAAGATGAGCTGGCATCTCCAACTTATATGCTACTTCTCCTCTTTTGTCCAAAATCTTGAATGGTCCAATATAACGAGGTGCGGGCTTGCCTCTTATGTTAAACCTCTTATGACCTCTCATTGGTGACACCTTGAGGTAAACAAAATCTCCTATTTCAAAGGCTAATTTCCTTCTCCTATTATCCGCATAGCCTTTTTGCCTTGATTGGGCAGCCCTCAATTTTTCACAAATTATTTGGACTTGCTTTTCGGCTTCTTGCAACACGTCCGGACCAAATACTTGAGTTTCTCCTGCCTCATTCCAGAATAAAGGTGTCCTACACTTCCTCCCATAAAGCGCTTCATATGGTGACATTTTCAAGCTTGCTTGGTAACTATTGTTGTATGAAAATTCCGCGTATGGCAAGCTTTTGTCCCAACTTTTCCCATGCTTTAAAGCACAAGCTCTTAACATGTCCTCCAAAATCTGATTAGTCCTCTCGGTTTGTCCATCCGTTTGAGGATGATATGCTGAACTAAAATTCAACCTCGTTCTCAAAGCTTCATGCAATTTTTGCCAAAATCTGGAGGTAAATTGAGAACCTCTATCCGAGACTATCTTCTTAGGGACTCCATGTCGACACACAATATGCTCCATGTATATTTCGGCCAATCGTGCAGCTGTATACTTGGTCTTCACAGGGACAAAATGAGCTGACTTGGTTAAGCGATCCACAATTACCCAAATTGAGTCATACCCGGACTGAGTACGTGGTAACCCAACTATGAAGTCCATACCAATTTCTTCCCACTTCCATTCCGGAATCTTCAACGGTTGCAATAGTCTGGCTGGCCTTTGATGTTCCGCCTTGACTCGTTGACACACATCACACAATGCAACATATTCGGCTATGTCCTTTTTCATGCTATCCCACCAATAGTAAGTCTTCAAGTCCTTGTACATCTTCGTACAACCGGGGTGAATCGAGTAAGGTAAGTCATGTGCCTCCTTTAATATTGTCTCCCGAATATGTTTTACATTAGGCACAACGATTCTCTTTCCGAGCCATAAGGTACCATATTCGTCTTCATCAAATCTGAATTCTCTCCCTTCTTCGGTCCTTTCCTTGATTTCATTGATCTCTTCATCTGCGGTTTGGGCCTCTCGAATTTCTTGCTCTAAGGTTGGGTTTAACTCCATCATCTCCATCTCATTTACAAACCCGAGGTTCAACCGTTCAAACTCCTTACATAACTCGAATGGTAACTCTCGAACCGTGAGTTGATGACTTACTCCTTTTCTACTCAAAGCATCGGCCACTACATTGGCTTTTCCTGGATGATAGTTGATCCCCAAATCATAATCCTTGATGAGCTCCAACCATCTTTGTTGCCTTAAGTTCAGATCCGTTTGTGTGAAAATATACATCAAACTCTTATGATCCGTATAAATTTCACACCTATGTCCCAGAATATAGTGTCTCCAAATCTTCAATGCATGTACCAAGGCTGCTAGTTCAAGATCATGCGTGGGGTAATTCTGCTCATGTTTCTTCAATTGTCTTGATGCATAGGCGACCACTTGACCTTCTTGCATCAATACACACCCAAGTCCTTGTCTTGATGCATCACAATAGATGTCGAAACTCTTGCTTACATCCGGCAATACCAAAACTGGGGCTGTTGTTAACCTCTTCTTCAACTCCTCAAAACTGTTTTGACAAGCTTCAGTCCATTGGAACGCCTTTCCCTTCATTAGCAACTCCATCATAGGCTTGGCTATCTTGGAAAAATCCTTGATAAACCGACGGTAATATCCAGCCATCCCAAGAAAACTCCTTATTTCCTTGACATTTTGCGGCGGCTCCCACTTCAACACGTCTCTCACTTTTCCGGGGCCAACCGATACTCCTCCTCCTGAGATTATATGACCCAAGAATGGAACCTCTTTCAACCAAAACTGACACTTGTTGAACTTGGCATACAATCGATGCTCCCTCAATTTTTGCAACGTAAGCCTCAAGTGTTCCTCGTGTTCCTTCTCATCCTTCGAGTAGATCATAATGTCATCAATAAACACCACAACGAACTTGTCCAAGTACTCCATGAAGACTTTATTCATGAGGTACATAAAGTAGGCAGGCGCATTTGTCAATCCAAAAGACATCACAGTGTACTCATAAGATCCATACCGTGTCCTAAAAGTTGTCTTGGGTATGTCCGATGGTCTAATCTTCATTTGGAAGTATCCCGACCTCAAATCAATCTTGGAAAATACACAGGCACCTTTCATCTGATCAAATAGATCCTCTATACGGGGCAAGGTGTACTTGTTCTTGATGGTCACCTCGTTGAGAGCTCGGTAATCCACACACATTCTTTGGGATCCATCCTTCTTGTCCACGAATAGAACGGGCGCTCCCCAAGGTGAAGAGCTTGGGCGAATAAAACCCTTCTCTAATTGTTCTTGAATCTGCTTCTTGAGCTCTGCTAATTCCATAGGAGGCATCCTATACGGCCTCTTAGCTATAGGTGCAGTTCCAGGTATTAAATCAATAACAAACTCAATGTCTTGATCGGGTGGCATACCTGGCAACTCATCTGGAAAAACATCCAAAAATTCACACACTACCGGAATCTCCTCAATTGCGACACCGTCCATATGATTCAATTCCAATTGCTTCGGTGCGGTTTGAGATGCTTCAAATTCTACGGTGATCCCTTCCTCATTAGTCAACTTCACCGTCTTTGTGGCACACTCAATAACTCCATTGTGCTTCCTCAACCAGTCCATACCAAGTATAATATCCAACCCTTGAGAATCTAAGACAATGAGGTTGGCGGAGAAGTCTACCCCCCTTATTCTAAGGCTTACTTTTGGACATACTATATTTGTCCTCATCTCTCCTCCAGGAGACTTAACCAATAGAGTAAACTTCATATGAGAGATAGGCAAACTATACTTGGCAACATACTTCGATGCAATGAATGAATGCGATGCTCCAGAATCAAATAACATAGTCGCGGGGTTGGAGTTGGCGAGAAACATACCAATGACCACGTCATCTGCTTGTTGAGCATCCTTCGTAGAGACATGGTTCACGTTGCCATGAGCAAAATTCTGCTGTCCACGGCTTCCTTGTGGCTGTCCTCCATTAGGTCTTGGGTTTTGCCTCGATGCATTGCTTCCTTGACCAAGGCACGACTTAGGACATTGATGCGCAAAGTGTCCAGCTTCTCCACAAGTATAACACTTCTTAACTCCACCATAATTATTGGGACGAGCTTGGTTTTGAGCATTGGCTCCAGGAAAATCAGCACGAGGTGCATAAGGCATTTGAGGCCTAGGTGCTTGCATAACAGGGCGCTGCTGCACAAACTGAGTTGGGCGCGGTGCATAACCAGGGCGCTGAGCAGGGATAGAGGAGCTGTAATGAGGCGCATTGGGCGGCGCAAAGCGAGGGTGCACATTACTTCCTTGTTGTTGTTCTTGATATGGTGCCTTCCTCTTGATTTCTTGCTCCATCTCACGGATCTTGTTCTCAACCACAATTGCTTTGTCCACAAGCTTCTGGAAATTGACATAATCACAGTTGAGCAATTGCACTTGGATCGTATTGTTCAATCCCCTCATGAACAAGTATTGCTTCCGGCTGTCCCGGCTAACATCCTCAGGCGCATATCTTGAGAGTTGAGTGAACTTATTGAGATATTCACTCACGCTTGATCTTCCTTGCCTTAAATTCTCAAATTCTTGCCTCTTCAAGATCATAACACCTTCGGGCACATAATGAGAACGAAAATTCTCCTTGAATTCAGCCCAAGTGATTCTTTCTTGGTTCTCATGAGCACTGCAATAAGCATCCCACCAATCCGCAGCTGCTCCAACGAGTTGATGAGAAGCAAATAGCACCTTCTCTCGGTCACTGCATTGGACAATGGCTAGCTTCTTCTCCACGGACTTGAGCCAATCATCCGCATCCATAGGGTCTGCGGCTTGAGCAAAGGTTGGCGGCCTAGTCCTCATAAACTCTCCCAATCGGTTATGAGGAGGTGGGGGTGGCGGTGGAGGCATGTGGGGCTGATTGTCGATATTGCCAGCCTGCAGCTGTCCCATAGTCTGTATCATGGTCTGCATGAGCTGGTTTTGCATGGCCAATAGCTGCTCGATGTTGATACCTCCCTGAGTAGATCCTTGCCCATTGTTGTTCTGAGGCACTCCATTGTTCTCCTCTTCATCATTGCCATCCCTGTGGTTGCGAGTCCTCACCATCTGAAGAAAAGCAGTAGGTAAGAATTAGAAAATGTCCCCAACTATTTGCATCAAGGGATATGAAACTAAACAGCTAGCTACACTAGCCTAGGTGGACATGGCAATGCTAAGGCATCCCAAAATCCTCTATTAAGCACACAAGCAAACAATATATATAGCAAACAGCACTCCAAGCAAAAACACATCGATTCCTGAGTGCTCCTATGTGCTCTAAAGTGTCCATTCTATCTAGGCTGCGTCCTACGGTCAACGTGTGGCTCTGATACCAATCTGTGACGCCCGGTTCCGAAAATGAACCAAGCTAACGCATATGTGTGCCCAGGATGTTCAACACACATACATGAGTGATTCACAAACGATATACAGAAAATTACCACAGCTCAAATTATTAAATAAGTACTCTTATTACATAATTCATTAAATCCTCGAATACAAGCTCTAATGAATATTAATGACAAGTTCAACTATTGCAGCAGAAATAAACTAATTAAGCAAACTAAGCAACTATGCAGCATAAGCGACAGGGTATATATGCGTAGCTCCAATCAACACCACAGGCAAAGCTGATGGTAGACATGGCCTAGAACTCCTCATTATCGCCATTAAACTCCCAATCCTGACCTGCAACTGTTGGGGTGGGGGATTGCAAGAGTGAGTACATGTCGTACTCAGCAAGTGTGGAAAGTATGACATGTGGCTGATTCAAATGACGACAATAATAATGGCAAAGTGCTGAAAAGTACAGTAAAACATTTGAAAAGCAACATATTATATGTATGTGAAGTAAACCCACCATAATCATAAATAATGTCATAATACCAGTCCATAATTCACCATCCTTATCAATAATTCCAGATTTCACCATTGCCAATAACCATATTCAATACCAGAAATAAATCCATAACCATCCATAACCATCACCATAACCATTACCAATACCAAATACCCTCTAATCATGGAAGTTTTCCAGGTGCTCATAACTGGGAGCACGGCTATCATGATAGTTTTAATTAACTCTGCAGAGTTTGTACCTCTTTACCCACGTGTTCGTGATTTCATCACCTTTCGGCGACTAGGAACCTCCCTTATGCCCATGACCCGTCGGTCACATTACACACTTCCGTTGGTGGTGTCCAAGAAATCACAAAATAGCCTTTACAAAGGGATTACTAGCCTATTTAGACCCCACTGAGGTTTCACCGGTGGCGATGCCTCCAACTGAGCACATCTTCAACCAAGGGCCCCCTCTTGAGCCATTTGGATCCCAGGGTAGTCCCACCAATCATCAACAAACCCAATCCGACTACCCCTTCCCCGAGCATCCACAATGGTCCAAACAGCACTAGCAAAGCCCTAAATAATCAGCTACGCCGCACCCATACTTGGCCTCGTGGTGGCACTGTAGTCCTGGCTTATTCTCGCATGAACCGGTCCTTAGATCTAAGGCAAGCAAACAACCATAACATCCAACCCATCCACATACCAGGCTTGCTTAGATCACCCATTACCATACCATATTTAACAACTTCATTTTAACCATAATCTCATCCATGCATAATTAAATTGAGTGGTATAGTTATTCCCATCCCAGTTGATTAAGCGAAGCAAAAGGTAAAAAGTCCATCCCGACGCTCTACCATAAATTCCAGGTGACAAGGGTGGTCAAACAAAACTAGTAAACTTCCTACCATAGGATTTCCCATCAAATTGGCACAAGCATGCAGTTTTACAAACAAAACATTTATTTAAAAACAGGATCAATATGCTTCAAGGACACTTGCCTTGCTCTTGCTGTTGATTAGGGTCAAAGCCTTCAAACTCTTGATATTGTAGATCTTCCGTGGCACTCTCTAGCGCAAATCCGTCTAATCCACACAATAAACATACAAGACAAGAAACACAATCAAAGAGTGCACAAATATTACTCAATATGACATGACATGCATGATTGATGCAAATGCAAGGTAGAACTTGTTACTAGATTGCTTTTAATGATCACTAACTAGCTCTAACAGATTTTAACAAGTTTATACAGGTTTGGGGTCGATTAGATCAAATTTTAGAATTAATTCAACACAATTTAACCAGAAAGATCGGACTAGTCCGCTAGGGACCGGACAAGTCCGCACTTGACGAGATCAGCAGATTAGGGTTTTCTAGATCGACGTGAATTTGGAGATTAGGGGTTGAATTCACATAAGGAAAAGAGAATAGAAGGTATACCAGGTGTTTAGAACTCCAATGAACCAAGAAACTTGGAGGTAGCACTTGGATCTTGATGATCTAGGGTTGGTGATGAACTTGGAGATGAATTGGTGGTGAAGGGCGAAACTTGGTGGAGATCTTGATCCTCCTTCGTTTCCTCCTCTTCTTCCTCTTGCTTGGGATCTTCTCCTCCCTCCTTGATGGTGGCTCCCCACGAACTAGGGTTTGGGTGGGTGGAAAAGTGGCAAATAGATGTCAAACCAAGGGGTTGGGCTGTTTATATAGAGGTGGAGGCTAGGGTTAGATGGATCTCGAGTTTTGGGATGAGTAGAGGCCGGTTTAGAGTCCCACATGGGCTCTAAAAGAGTTAGGCACGACGTCCCTAGGCCCACTTAACGTGAAACCCAAGAAACAAGTCTTAAAACAAAAGATCAACTCGGAGTCGCGAAATATCGGACAAGTCCAGACAGGACCGGACTAGTCCGAAGTCATCCAGAGAGAAAATCGGACAAGTCTGGCCAAAAATCGGACAAGTCCGAATTTGAACAGAGAGGAAAAACGGACACGTCCGCTGGAACACCAGACTAGTCCGGAAAAGTCCAGGGACTTGGCAAATTTTCAAGGATTCGGGGAATATCGGACTAGTCCACACAAAATCGGACAAGTCCGAAAGTTTCCAGAGCCAAAATCAGACTAGTCTGCAGCAAAAACGGACAAGTCCGTTTTTTAGTCAGAGAGAAATCGGACTAGTCCTCAGTAAAATCGGACTAGTCCACACTTTCCTGTGTTTTAAGTGCGGTTTTGCTCCAAATCAATTTTAAATGCTCCGAATCAATTTTAAACTCGTTCCTCTTGTTGTGGGCTAATGTTAAACATGTATATGAGTGCATGTAGGGCATGATGCATGAAACTAAGGGTGTTACAGACATGGTCGCCTCCGGAGTAATCAGCTCTGAGGCGGACATTGGAGCTTCGTCTGGAGCCCCCACCACCGCCGACTCAGGCGCTGGTACTTCTAATGCCTCTAGCTTAGGTGTCAAAGATTCAATAATCTCCGACACGGAGACTGGAACTTCGGGCACCTCTAGCTCGATCACTGAATCTTCAACAACTTCCAGCACAGGCGCCAGAGCTTAAGTTACCTTCGGCTCAAATGTCGGAGCTTCCACCATCTCCGTCTCCTAGACCGGAGCTTCAGCCGCCAACGCTGTGGCTGCCGGCGCATCTTCATCAACTTCTCCTCCGTGGTCTGGCACTACCATGGGAGTTTCTGGCGCCTCTTGTGGATCCAAGTCCACGACAGCTGGCGCCAGAGCTTCCGTATCCTCTGCCACCACTTGGGGAGGCACAAGGGTTGATGTCGGAGCTTCCACATGCTCAGCTTCAGTCACTGTAGCAGGTGCCAAAGCCTCAGACTTCTTTCTCGACACCCTAGAAACAAAAGATCGGGAAAATTAAAAACATGATAAATATAAGATGGGCACCTCAGGGTGAGATGACAATGCTTACCTGGGAATGCTACCGCCCCAGTCACCATGGAATTTCTTCTTGTGAGGCCCGAAGTCTGAGCCCACCAGATCCGACGAGGCAAAGACCTCAGACCTCGACTGGGAGCTAGCAGCAGCAGCTGGAGTCTTCTTAGTCGGGACCTCCCTTGGCTGGGAAGGACCACCGGACCTGGAGCCCACAGCTGGCACCGGAGCCAGAGTTGATTTACCGAAGCTTGCGCTCCTTGAGGACGTTGACACCGAAGGTGGCGTGGCCGCTGAAGTTCTGCTTCACCGAGGAGAAGGGGATGTTGAAGTCGAAGTCGACCTGATGGAGCTCCCATCTACATGCCTCAACTTCCTCTTCTGGCTGGAACATTCGGCCAGCTCCTTGCCTTTGCCTTTGCCCTTGCCAGTGTCATCAACCTTCTGGCTTGGAGCAGCGGGGGCTACCCTTTCTAAAGCTCTGGGGATCGCAACCCCGGAGATATGGCGCCTCTCGACCACGCCCAGGTCATCCAATGCCGGCATTCTTCTCCGGATCTCGTTGCTAACCTCCGGAACCATGTTCAGAGGCAAGAAAGCAGCTGGTGGAGCCAGGGCGTCGCGGGAGATACCTCCATTCTGAAACTTCTTAAGATGAATCTTCAAAGCTTCATCATCTAGGTTGGTGTTCAAACTGACTTCAACTCGGTTGTGGTCCATTTCACTATTGAAAGCTCGCGCGGGCCACTCCCTAGTCTTCAGCGAAACCCACATGTTCACCAAGAAATTGTTGAATACCATTTGAGGAGTCACTCCTCCCTCTACACATTCTTCAATCCTTTCTAGGATGGGCTTCTACACTTCCGAAAGCTCCGGAACTACATTCCAGGCATCGGTGTCGACATTGGGAAGACCCTTGGGCAGCTCTAGCCTCTCGTTCTCCTTCATCGTGATGATCACCCAATACTTCTTCCAATCGTCCCACTTGCCGGAGGGGAAGGTCTTCAAGTACTTGAAGGGGAAGTTCTTCCGCTTCATGAAGTAGTAGAAGCCTAACAACTCCGTCCCCTTGTCGGTGGTGTGGACCGTGAAGAAGGTCCGGAACAGCTCAATGCAAGGAGACACGCTGAGCCACATCTCGCAAAAGTGGACGAAGGTCGCCACCAACATGAGGGAGTGGGGGCCGAGATGATAAAGTTGGAGGCCATAGAAATCCAGCAGCATCAAGAGAAAGCTTGAAAAAGGTGGGATCAGACCCACCATGGTGTACGCTGAGAAGTATATCATCTCTCCGGTGGGCTCCTTCTTGAAGGGGAGCTTGCTGAAGCAGATGTTCTTGTTGCTGGAGTCGCTGGACCACCCCATGTAGGTCCAGACACTCGCCATCTCTTCGTTGGTCTTAACCTTGATGAGGGGAAGACCCGACCCATCGCGGCAAAGTGGAGCGAAAATTGGAAGGCTATGCAAAGGTGGAGAGGCTCTGAGCGCAAGTTCGATTGAAAGCGTAAAGAGTCCTCAAACCGTGCGGGCTTTCATTATTAAGTAAGCCTTTGCAACGCTTGGATGGAAACCACAATTGGATCGAAATTACATTTTCAAAAATGTACCCTGTCAATGATGAATGGGCCCGGGTCCACTCCGGCGGAAAGGCCGAAGTTATTACCCCTCGTGAACCGTTGTTGTCGAAGTGTTTGAAACGACATTTCCCCTGATACTACTAAAGTGTAGCCCGCGGAGGTTCTTGTTATGGTTGGGGTACACAGAGATCGAGATCAAGATGATGACACCAGAGATTTACGTGGTTCGGGCCGCCTGAGCGTAACACCCTACTCCACGGGGTTTGTGTTGTTGTGTTGTATGAGTCTATTTCTTAGTAAGCGGGTTAAATTAGATCAGATCAGATCATCTTGGGTACGTGCGGCACAACCCTTTTATAGTTCTAAGGACTGACCATTACAAAGCTTGTCTGGCCCGACATATGGCCCTGGCATATTTAATGGCCTAATACACTGTCTAAAGGGTATTAAGCATGATTAATAGTGTGATAACGTGCCTTAATGGTTGTGTTACCCCTATTAACAGTGCTCTGATCGTGTGTCATTAATACAAAATTAATGACATGTAATTAAATCTTGTAACTGCCGCTTTAATTACGCTTGATTGTTCGTGCTGAAGGAGATCTGCCAGTGTATATGTCGATGAAGGTCTGGAGGCTCCACCCATGGAAGCTCCGGAGCTTTCACTTACGGGAGGTTAGGTCCGGGGCTGCTGTACACATGTCAGCACCAGAGCTCCTCTCTGCTTGGGGTTAGCTCCGGGGTCGTTGTACACGTGTTGTCATCGAAGCTTTCCTTCCTTGGGAGCTTAGTTCCAGTTTTCCTTTACACGTTTTGACCCACGAGCTACCCATATGAGGGGAGTGGGTCCGGAGCAATGTGACATGTGGGGCCCGAGGTGACCTTAAACTCTGACAGGTAGAACTCCCTTGTACTCTTCATGGTACTAAGGGGTACCCAGTACATAGGGTACCGACAGTGGCTCTCGGGCCTACCTCTGGGAGAAACCCTATGGGTTAATTTATTCTATCGGAGGGGGCCATTCTCGATTCTCGCGCTTCGATTTCAAGAGTCTTCTAATATGTTGTTGGAGCGATGGTCCGGGAGTAAACCATTGACATGTGGCTTGTTATGAATGCGGCAGATAAGATCTTTGAGTGAGAATCTCACGCAATTGAAGGTCACCAGTTCCCAATACGAAAACCGTATCGGTTTCACGCACCCTGTCAGGGTGCCGCCATCGAGTTTCCCGCCGCTCATCATGACAACGGTTCGCCTTAGGTAAGAACCTCGATCTCTTCGTCTGGGTGGCCCCAAACCCACTCGTCAATGATGGGGTAGGCTTTTGAAAAGTGCCTTCGTCCTCACTGTGGTTTCCATCCAAGCGTCGCGGAGGCTTACGTAAGAGAGAAAGTGCGCACGGTTTGAGGACTCTTTATGCCTACGATCAAATTTGCGCTCAGATCCTCCCAAACTCCGCCTAACTTCCCTTCCTTTGCTCCGCTTTGTTGCAATGGAGTTGGGTCTCCCCAAGAGCCGCCTCAAGAGTGACAATGATCCGAAGAAGGTCCGGACCTATATGGGGTGGTCCAGCAACTCCTTCAACCACTTGGTTCGTGCCGACAAGCTCCCGTTCAAGAAGGAGCGCAGTGGCAACATAGTGTACTTCTCGGCGTACGCCATGGTGGGATTCATTCCACCTTTCTCTACTTTTCTTTTGATGCTGCTGGGCTTTTATGGTCTGCAGCTGTATCACCTTGGCCCCCATTCTCTTCTTCTCAAGGCGACGTTCATCCACTTTTGCGAGATGTGAGTGGGTATTCCCCCTTGCATCGAGCTATTCTGCACCTTCTTCACCATCCACACCACCGACAAGGGGATTGAGCTTCTTGGCTTCTACTATTTCGTGAAGCGCAAGAACTGCCCCTTTAAATACTTGAAGTCGTTTCTTTCCGGCAAATGGGACGACTGGAAGAAAAATTGCATCATCATTACAGTGGAGGAGCACGAGAAGTTGGAACTGCCCGAAGGTCTCCCCAACGTTGACACCGACGCTTGGAGTGTAGTTCCAGTTCTATCAGATGCCTTCAACCCCGTCTTGACCAGGATCCGCGAATGCGTGGAGGGTGGAGTGACTCCTCAGATGGTCTTCTGCAACTTCCTGGTCAAAAGGTGGGCCCAGCTAAGGAAGAGGGAGAAGCTCGCGTGGGCCCTCAACAGCATGATGGATGACGACCAGATTGAAACTGATCTGAAACCCAACTTGAATGACAAAGATTTGGAGCTTCATCTTAAGAAATTCCAGCATGGGATAAACGTCAACGGCAATGACTTAGTTCCACCGGTAGCTTTCCTCCCTCTGAACATGGAGGCGCAGTTCAGTAGGGAGCTCTGGAGGAGGATGTCGGTGCTTGACGACCTTGGTGAGGTAGAAAGGCGTCCGACCACTAGGTTGGTGATCACTAGAGCTTCCGAGGGTGGTCCTGCCTCCGCCTCGACCCGGAGGATTGAAGACACTGGCAAGGGCAAGGGTAAAGAGCCAGCTGAGCCCTCTAGCCGGAAGAGAAAGTTGAAGCATGCTGACGAGAGGTCCATCAGACCTGCTCCTTAATACCACGGCTCCTTCTCCCCGGCGGGGGAGGTCTTCTGCAGCTACCCCTGCTCCGGTGCAAGCATCTTCAAGAGGCGTCAGCTCCGGGCAGTCGACCCCAACCTCAGTGCTAGCTGAAAGCTCCAGACCCGGGAGTTCTTCCCGGCCAAGAGAAGCTCTGGCCGAAAGGACTCTGGCTGATGCGAGTGGTCCTCCATTGAGGTCTGAAGTCGTTGTCTCACCAGACTTGGTGGGCTCTAGCTCTGTGCCTCAGAAGAAGAGGTTCTGAGGCGATTGGGGTGGTAGCATCCCTAGGTAAGCATTGATTGCTCGCCTTAAAATGCTAGTTTTGTTTTTGAAGTGTATTTAATCTTCTCTTCCCTTTATTTCTAGGGTGTCGAAGAAGGGGTCAGGAACTTCAGCGCCTGTCGCGGCGGTTGGGGCTGCACGTGCCGAAGCTCCTGCTTCAAGCACTGAGCGTCCTCCTGAAGTGGAGGCAAAAGTTGCGATAGCTGCGGCGCCAGCTGTCGTGGACTTGGACTCGGAGTCCTCGCCCGAAGCTCCTGTGGTAGCGCCGGACCACATGGGAGAAGTCGAAGAGGTACCCCTAGCGACAGTCGCAGAGGTTGATGCTCCAGCACCGACGATGCCAGAAGTTCTGGCCTTTGAGTCGTAAGTTGTCGAAGCCCTGGCCACTGAGCTAGTGGTAATTGAGCACCGGCTATTAAGCCAGAAATCACTAAAGCTCCGGCCTTTGTGCCAGAAGCCGTTGAATGTGGTCCGACGATTGAAAGTGCATCTCACACGTTGAGAGCTCCCTTGGATTACAACACGAAATACCACCAAAACACACTCAAAAGATTACAATTAAATCGCAGGAGTGTGTTAGAGAATCAAACCAAGAGCTCAATGGTGTTGAACGTGTCTCTCCAATGATCTAGAGTGAATCCTCAAAGGATTGATCGTTGTTGCGCTTAATTTTGTGGAGAGATGTGTTTTTGAGGCTCTTAGGAAGTGTGACGGTTCTAGGGTTCGAGTGTGTTAAAAATATGGTCGTACAACTCTATTTATATGGGTTTCTAAAAGTGACCGTTAGGGTTCAGAAAGTTCGGACTAGTCCGTGGTGGTCACCGGACTAGTCCGGTGTGCTGAGTGTAGCAAACCCTAAGTGTCCCGAAATATCGGACTAGTCCGGCTAGGAGCGGACTTGTCCGATTTCGCTACTGGAAATCTTTGGACTAGTCCGATAGACATTGGACTTGTCCGGTTATGTGAAACCCTAAGTGTATAGGATGACAGGTCCGCACTTGGAGGACTTGTCCGATTCAGATCAGAGAGTTTTTTGGACTAGTCCGTGCAAACATCGGACTTGTCCGATTTGGATCGGAATGGATATCGGACTAGTCCGGATGTGATCGGACTTGTTCGATTTAGTGTGACTTGTGAAGTGTTTTGAGGACTAGTCCGCACTGGGGAGGACTAGTCCGATTCTGGTCAGAAAGGATATCGGACTAGCCCGGCGTCTGTCGGACTAGTCCGGTCCTGTGTAACTTTGTGCAATGTGTGTGTTTAAATGTGGTTGAGCTCTTGGGATGTGTTTCCTTAACACACTCCATACACAATAATCTACTACTCTTCTTCCTTGAGCTCATTCCCACTTTGCTCCTCATTCTTCCTTCTTTTTAGTACTTTGTTCATTTTTCTATCATAAGCCTGCACTCATCTCAACAAAGAGGTTAGAATCCCAATTGCTTGTCATAAATCATCCAAAACCCACAAGGGAGTCCTAGATGCATTTTCAATCTCCCCCTTTTTGGTGATTGATGACAACCAATTGAGATTTCAAAAAATATGATAAAAATTGAGATTTTCATAGAGTATGCACATATGAATCCAAAATACATCAAGCAGTGAGAGTATAATCCATATGTGCATTCTTTATGGTGGGATACATAACTAAGTACACTGAAACATAAAGAATGACATAATTGACTTTAATCAACCAATAGCAAGCATATATGTCATTTTATAGCAAAATCACAGTTTTCATAAATACTACTAAAAGGATCAAATCATTGCATCACAGAACCATAATTAATATAAGATCATTGTTAAAACATTACAAGCCACAAAAGAGTTAAAAAGCATAAAGAGAGCTCTCTCCTTGCACCCTACAGCTAAAGCTAAGACCCCCCCCCCCCTCAATCTCTCCCCCTTTGGCATCAAGACACCAAAAAGAAGGAGAGGAGGGTCCTAAGGTCTTCACTCTTCACTGTCGGTCCTCTCATCGTCGTCTTCGTCATCTTCATCTTCATCTTGATGACGAGGAGGAGAAGGAGGGGCGGAGCCACTCTAGTCCCCAATGCCAAAGTAGGCAAGCTCGGAGGGGATCAAGGGCCCGAGCTCAGTGAAGTCCAGGTCGGAGTCTTCAGAAATCACTGGAGATCCAATGGGGTCGATCTCCAGCTTCTGGCAAATTTGCTTCACATTTGCCATGATGTACCTCATGTCCTCCTTTCTTTTCTGATTGAGCTTGTGGGCCTTCACTTTGGCCTTCTTGCAGGAGGCAAAGATTGCAGCTAGATATTTAAGGATCCCACTAGCTGATCCTTTTTTAGGGGTTGCCCTACCAGCAGGGGCAGCACTTGCATCTTCTCTTGTTTTTGCCAGTGCCTCAGGACTGGAGGTCGGCGAGGGAGCAGCCTGGAGATTTACTTGTTGAGGCTTCAGAGGCCTTAGAGGTGTGTGCTCCACATCTTTGACAAACTCGATCCCTGTGACTTTCTCAATCATGAACATGAGATAAGGGACATAGCCACAGGATCTGTTAGGAGTGCAGGATATGTTCACCATGTCATTCCAAATGTATTCCGCCACATCAAATGGACGATTTTTGCTTATGACCCTCATCAGAGTTCGGAGGTATCCTTGCACACTCCCTGCATCCCCATCCTTAGGGGCTATTGTCTTCCTCAGGACTCTGTTTAGCACCACAAAGAATGGCTTCATGTTCTTTGTGGAAGGAGGGATGAACTTTGAATTGGGCTCATAGAGAAACTTCATCTTTTCCTTCTCGATGACACCAACATTGTGAATAATAACATTGTCATTGATTGAGGTGTCAAGATGCAACATACTCGCAAATTCTTCATATGTGATAGTGTACTTGGATCCATGAGTCATCCAAGTCACTTTCTATTCTTCATCGCTTGCAAAGTAACAAGTGGCATAGAACTGAGCCACCACTTCATCATTCCAATTGTACTTGAAGGCAAAGAGTTCCTTCAAGCCATGTCTTTCAACTACTGCAATCACTTCATCAAATGCAGATCATCTCTTCTTCTCAAGATGTGCTTCGAAAATTTCCAGCTCTGGGGCCGGAATCACTGCTTCCTCCGGCTCAACAGCCGGAGCTTCCAACATCTCAGTATCAAGACCCGGGGCTTTAACCTCCGAGGCAGGTGCTGCTGGCGCATCTTCTCTCCCGTGGTCCGGCGCTACCACGGGCGTCTCAGGGGATGAGTCGAGGTCCATGACCACGACAGCTGGCGCCGGAGCTGCCGCAACTTCAACCACCACTTGGGGCGGCACCGGGACAGGAGCAGAAGCCTCTGCCCTCACAGCTCCAGCTGCTGTGGCTGAGGGTGGAGCCTCACTCCTCTTCTTGGGGACGCTGCAGATGATGGATGAAAAAACATAAAAAACAGTTACTACAGCAAAACAACTGTCTGAGGTAAAGATTAAAAATTACCTCGGAAGGCTTCCGCACCAGCTTGCACGGAATCTCTTCCCCTGGCATTCTGGACTGACCATGGCCGCCGCCGGCGTGATAGCTCCGGAAGGCCCCCCGGAACTTGTTGCAGCCGCGGGCATGTCCTTAGTCGAGTCCCCCATCGACCGAGAAGGACCTCCGGACCCAGAGGCCTCAGCTGGCCCTGGTGCTGGAGTCACATGCCCGGAGCTAGCACCCCGAGAAGACACTGCTGCAGGTACAGTTGTCGTAGTTGTAGAAGACCTCCCCCTCCGCGGAGAAGGAGCTGCTGCAGAGGATGCAGGCCTGACGGACCTTCCGTCGGCATGCCTTAGCTTCCTCTTCCGGCTCGAGGGTTCGGCCATCGGCTCCTTACCCTTGCCGACGACTTCGGTCCTTGGCTTTGGGGCAGGGTCGGAGCCACCTTCAGAAGCCCCAGGGATCACCACCGTGGAAGTCGATCGTCTCTCGATGACACCAAGGTCGTCAAGCACCGACATCGTCCGCCAGAGCTCCCTGCTGAACTCTACTTCCATGTTCAGAGGGAGGAAAGCTGGTGGCGGGGTCAAGTTATCACCCGCGACGTCGATGCCATGCTAGAACTTCTTGAGATGAAACTCCAAGGTCGCCCCCTCCATGTTGGACTTCAGCCCGGTCTCGACCCGGTCGTCATCCATCACACTGTTGAGGGCCCAAGCGAGTTTTTCTCTCCTCTTCAGCGGTGCCCACCTGTTGACCAGGAAATTGCAAAATACCGCTTGAGGAGTTAATCCTCCCTCCACACAGTGGCGGATCCTGGTCAGAGCAGGGTTGAAGGCATCCGACAGCACCGAAGCTTCACTCCAGACTGCAGTGTCGATGTTGGGGAGGCCTTCGGGCAGCTCCAGCATCTCTTGCTCCTCCACCCGGATTACTATACAGTCTTTCTTCCAATCGTCCCACTTTCGAGAGGGAAACGATCGGAGGTACTTGAATGGGCACTTCTTGCGCTTCACAAAGTAGTAGAAGCCAAGGAACTCATCACCCCTTCCAGTGGTATGGACGGTGAAGAAGGTCCGGAAAAGTTCAATGCAGGGGGGAATGCCCACCCACATTTCATAGAAGTGGACGAAGACATGCACTAGAAGAATGGAGTGGGGGCCAAGGTGATACAGCTGCAGACCATAGAAGTCTAGCAGCATCAAGAAAAAGGAGGAAAAAGGTGGGATCAACCCCACCATGGCGTACGCAGAGAAGTACACCATCTCGCCGGCGTGCTCCTTCTTGAACGGGAGCTCCCCACCGGCGCAGACCAGGTGGTTGAAGAAGTCCGAGGACCACCCCATGAGGGCCCGGACCCTCTTCAGGTCACCTTCGGTCTTCAAGCGGCTCTTGCGGAGACCCAACTCCATCGCAGCACAGCGAGGCAAGGGAGGAAAAGCAAGCGCAAGTTTGGGAGTTCGAGCGCAAGTTCAGATGAGAGGCTTAAAAAACCCCAGACGGTGCGTGCTTTACTTCTTAAGTAAGCCCCCGCAATGCTTGGATGGAAACCGCAGGGAAGCCGAAGATACTATTTCACCCTACCGATGACAAGAGGGTCCGGGACCACCCCGATGATCAAGTCGAGGTTCTTACCCAGTCGAACGGTTGTCATCATGAAAGGCGGGAAGCCCGAAGGCGGCGGCCTGACAAGGCGCGCGGAACCGATACGATTTTCTTATCAGGAACCGGCGACCTTCAATTGCGTGAGATCTGCACGCCAAAGATATCATTTGCCGCACCAGGGATATGCCACGCAGCGAGGATTTAACTCCAAAACTATCACCAGTGGCACCACTGAAGACCTTTGAAGACTCGGGTCAAAAGTCGAATGATGGACCCACCTCCGGCGGAATGACTTCACCCAAGGGGTCTTCCCCAGAGGTGGGCCCAGGGGGCCACTGTCGGTACCCTGGGTATCGTATACCCCTTGAGATTGCAAAGATCTCAAGGAAATGTCATCTACTTTATTTGAAGACCTTCGGAGGCCCACATGTCAGACATAACCGGACCCGCTTCCACAACATGGTTAGTCCCAGGGTCGCCACGTGTACCATCAAAATCGGAGCTACCGCCCACAAGGGGGAAGCTCCGGGTTATGTACCATAACGGCACCCCCGGACCTAACCCCAGACCGAGGGAAGCTCCGGAACTGACACGTGTCTGGTGGCACCGGATCTATCTGTTCCCCACGGTATGCTCCGGAGCTGCCACATGTCCAACCATCGGATCTTCAGCCTCAAACCTCCGGAAGACTCCACAACGGCTCTGGGTCTTCAAAGAGGAATCAAGGACTTCAAGACCTGATTAAGTGTCATTAATACTATGTTAATGACACACGATCAGACGACCCTTATTACCAGTAATGGCGCTGTCAAAGCCCGTAACTCGGTCATTAAGGGTAATTAAGCGCATCAAATGCGTATCAATATTAGTAACCACCAGGGCCACATGTCGGGCCAGGCCAACTTGTAACGGCCTGTCCTTATACTATAAAAGGACAGGCCGACGATACATAGACAGACCTGACCTGCTCTGATCTGATCTAGTCTGATCAGCAAACACACGCTCTCAACTTACGTTGAGCTCATACATCCAATACAACACCAACACATCCTGTGGAGTAGGGTATTACGCTCAGGCGGCCCGAACCACGTAAACCTTCGTGTATCCTGTGTCATTTTTCGTATCACCTTCTTGAATCTCCGCACGCCCACACCGAACCTCAAACTCCGCAAACACTTTCAGTAGTGTCGGGAGACCTGCCGGATCAAAACCACCGACAGTTGGCGCGCCAGGTAGGGGGCGCTTGAGATTTCAAGAATGGTGAACTCAGCTGCTGAATCATCCAGTGGTCATCCCGCTGTTCAAGCTGTTGGGGGCAACCCCTCCAATATGCAGCCACCAGCAGGAACCTCAGTTCCAGCAGGAGTCACACTTCCACCACCGCCGCCTTCACCAGCAAATCAAGATGGGCAGCGCGATGGTGCACCAGCGTCAATCACTGCGTCGGCGAATCATGACAACCCGGAACACGTGCTCCATGCATCATGTGCTCTCCTTCAGCGTCCACCACCTCCGGATGCATCCTGGGATGCAATGGAGTAGTGGAGGGCCGATATGGAGCACTTGGTTGCAGCAGCAGCTGACCGCATCAGCAACTAGGGTCCTCCTCCTTCAGGACAGGCCCCGACACAGCGACGGACCTTGTCTGGTGACTGGGTCCACACGTTTCCAACAACAGGAGACGTGCTGCATCACAGCAGGTGATGTCGTTGCCCTCCGGGGCGCGACGCACTCAGACGGTGTCAAGGCTTTCAACTCATGACCTCCAGGCGGAGCTTGATCGCCGATACCGTCAACAAGACGGCCGAGTCCATATTGAGTGTGCT
Source organism: Tuctoria greenei (assembly GCA_036927565.1). Classification (NCBI taxonomy): domain Eukaryota; kingdom Viridiplantae; phylum Streptophyta; class Magnoliopsida; order Poales; family Poaceae; genus Tuctoria; species Tuctoria greenei. The sequence continues at coordinate 137,465,952 of JAYESD010000010.1, read as the reverse complement.
CGTGAAAGACGAGAAGCTCAGGATATTCCTGCTCCTGAAGGAGTAGGAGGAGGCTGTTCAGCCCTGGCCATGCATCTGCGTATGGTCAGGTGGCCACAGAAATTCAGGCCTCACCTGCCGGAGAAGTTTGACGGGACCGTTAATCCTGTCGAATTTCTTCAGATTTACTCCACTGCTATCCTGGTAGCTGGGGGAAATGAGGTCGTAATGGCCAACTATTTTCCAGTGGCTTTAACAGGGACCGCCCGGTCCTGGTTTATGAGCCTTCCACCCAACTCCATCAACAATTGGGAGGAGTTGTGCCGGCAGTTCACCGCCAACTTCGGGAGTTCATACACCCGACCAGGCACCGAGCTAGACCTTTTTGCAGTCGTGCAAAAAGGGGGAGAATCCCTACGATCATTCATCTAGAGATTCTCTCAGGTACGAAACACTATCCCTTCTATCTCTAGCGCTTCTATCATTGTGGCATTTAGACAGGGCGTACGAGATAAGAAGATGTTGGAGAAATTGGCGATCAAGGAGATCACCAGTGTCACGGAACTCTTCAGCCTGGCTGACAAATGTGCCAGAGCTGCGAAGGGTCGTGAAATGCACTCCAAACCACCTCCGGAGGATCACAAGAAATCCTCCAAAGGCGAAGCCACTACCTCCGGGAGTGGCAAGAAGAAGTCGTCGCCCGGCGCATCTAATGTTGCTGCTGCTGCAGCTCCGGGTGGCCGGGGGCCACGCCCCGAGAAGCGACCTCGACCGTCTTCTGAAGACGGTGGCAAACCCAAGGTGTGGTGTCCAATTCATAAGACGGACAACCACAGTTTGGAAGACTGCCGGGAGGTCCAAAACCTTGTCGAGCGCTACAACAAGCGCCGGGAAGAAGTTCCTTCCTGACAGAGGGAAGGAAAACAAAAAGTTGACGAAGCTCCAGCTGAAGAGGAGTTAGGTTTTCAGTGTCTTAAAGGTCCTGAAGGCCGTCTACACCTTCGTCGACGACGATTCTGACGTCGCTAACAACGAGCGTCGGAAGACCATGAACACCATTTTTGGTGGATCATGGGACATCACCTCCCGTCGCATCCTCAAGACAATGCGTCGGGACATGGCCGCTGTAGCTCCTACAGCCAGGGCGGAGCCTCATCGGAAGTGGATGGACACAACCATCACTTTTGATGCTTCGGACTGCCCTCGAAGCATGGTTGGAGCAGGCCAGTTACCTTTGATGGTATCTCCTACCATCAATAACATTCAGCTTCACCATGTTATGGTAGACGGATGTTCGGGGCTAAACCTCATAAGCTTTGAAGCTTTTACTAAGCTTCAGCTCCGACCTTCGGATCTTCACCCCTCCCGACCTTTCTCCGGAGCAGGTCCGGGAGCCATTACCCCACTCGGTGCTATTACTCTCCCCGTTACCTTTGGGACCCGGGAGAAGTATCGCACTGAGAAGTTGGTCTTTGACGTTGCTTAGATCAACTTACCTTTCAACGCCATCCTGGGAAGGCCTGCCTTGTACAAATTCATGGCAGCTGCTCATTATGGCTACCTGGTGTTAAAGATGCCAACACCAGTAGGCGTTCTCCGGATTCGCGGAGATCGCACTGCTGGAGTAACCGCTCTGGAAGAACTTCATGCGCTTACTACAGCGCAAGAGGAGGATTCCAAGCAGGAGCAAGCTTCAAAACCCCCGAGCATTCATCAACGAGGCTCGACTTCTGCACCTCGTGTGCAGCCAAGCGGCGACACCGACATTCCTGTCAAAGTCGTCCAAATCGGTTCCGATGCCGCTCAGACCACCCGTATATCTTGGGGACTGAATGACAAATAGGAACTCGCGCTGATCGCTTTCCTCTGGGCTAATGTCGACGTGTTTGCCTGGCAACCGTCACAAATGCCTGGGATCCCCAGGGAAGTGATTGAGCACAATCTGAAGATCAACCCTGACTCCCGGCCCGTGCAACAGAAGCCTCGGAAGCAATCCATAGAGCAACAGAACTTCATTCGACAAGAAGTGAAGAAGTTGCTCGAAGTTGGATTCATCCGAGAAGTCTTCCATCCAAAATGGATGGCAAACCCAGTCGTTGTGCCCAAGGCTGGCGGGAAGCTTCGGATGTGTATTGACTACACAACACTAAATAAGTCATGTCCAAAAGATCCATTCCCACTACCTAGAATAGATCAGATAGTGGATTCCACCTCCGGGTGTGAATTACTGTGTTTCCTTGACGTATATTCTGGGTATCATCAAATCAGAATGTCTAGGGAAGATGAGGAGCATACCTCTTTCATCACAGTAGATGGATTGTACTGTTATACAGCCATGCCATTTGGTCTCAAGAATACAGCTTCAACCTTTGTACGAGCTATGTACAAAACTTTTGAAGAACTCATTAGAGACATAGTGGAAGTGTACGTCGATGACATCGTGGTCAAGGTCAAGAACAAGGAGTCACTCCTTGACACCTTACAGGCCGTCTTCGACAAGCTGCGGGTCACCCGCACAAAGCTAAACCCAGACAAGTGTGTCTTCGGGGTTAGCTCCGGAAAACTTCTTGGTTTCCTGGTAAATCACCGGGGCATAGAGGCTAATCCGGCGAAGATCAAAGCCATTGAAGACATGCGGCCACTAGCCCGCATCAAGGATGTTCAAAAGCTGACTGGATGTCTAGCAGCCCTCAGCCGGTTCATTTCAAGACTGGCAGAACGGGCACTTCCCTTCTTCAAGTTATTGAGGAAGTCCGGACCATTCCAATGGTATGAAGAAGCAGAAAATGCGTTCCAGGAGCTAAAACAGTTCCTCACCACCCTACCAACTCTTGTAGCTCCGAACCCTGGTGAGCCTTTGCTGCTTTACATTTCAGCAACTAACGAAGTTGTCAGTATGGTCCTGGTTGCGGAGAGACCAGAACCATCCCATGCTCAGGAATCCAGACCCCTCCGGGAGGGTCCGAAGGTTCCTGAAAGCGAGTCTGGGTCCCAGTTCCCAGACTTGAGTCCACAAGAAGTTACTTCAAAAGACCCAGACCCCTCCAAGAGGGTCTAGGTCGCTACTTAAAAAGCTCCGGGTCCCTCCAGCAAGGACCCAGAGGTCCCCGAAGAAGGTCCGGATCCCTCTGGGAGGATCCGGGTCAATGAAGAGGAAGCTCCGGGCCCCTCCGGGAGGGTTCGGACCATCCAATGCCCAGTGTACTTCATCAGTGAAGTACTTCATGATGCCAAGACTCGATACCTAGAGGTGCATAAGCTGCTCTATGCAGTTCTTATCGCCTCCAGTAAGCTTCGCCATTACTTCCAAGCTCACAAGATTTTAGTGGTGACTTCTTACCCACTTCGAGCAATCTTGCATAATCCCAATTCAACTGGGAATATTGCAAAATGGGCAGCGGAATTGGCCGAATTTGATCTCGAATTCATTCCAAGACAAGCAATCAAGAGTCAAGCATTGGCAGATTTTGTGGCGGAATGGACTCCCTCTCCATCAAACCCTGGGGGCCCCAGTGAGCAGAAGCCGGAACACAAGTCTCCGATCTTCACCGAGCCTCACTGGACCCTCTACTTCGATGGCTCCATGCAAAAGCAGGGGGCCGGAGCTGGAATCCTTCTCCTCGCACCAACCGGGGAGAAGGTAAAATACATGGTACACCTTGACTTCAAGGCGACCAACAACATGGCGGAGTTCGAAGCACTCATCTACGGACTAAAGGTGGCACTGTCATATGGTGTCAAGCAGCTGCTGGTCAAGGGAGATTCACAGCTCATCATTAAACAAGTGAAGGGTGAATGCTCCTGCAACAATCTCCAGCTAGTTGCTTACCTCCTTGAAGTCCAGAGGTTTCAGAAGGACTTCGAAGTCCTAGACCTCCACCACGTCCAGCGTGTCCACAACGCTGAAGCCGACGAACTCTCGACGAAAGCGTCAACCGGAGCTCCAGCTCCTGACGGAACTTTTGTCCGGACGTTGTCAAGACCCATAGCTCAGCCTGCCGAACTGAGAGAAGGGGGCGAGAACAGCATCCCGAAGCTGACGGTCTCGATGGCCCTGTTACCATGGCAGCCATCAAATGTCGTAGGTGCTGCCGGAAGCTCCGAGCAACCCAGCACGCAAGACTCAAATGCTCAAGTTAGCTCCGATGCATGGATCTCGGAGATCCGGAGCTACTTGAAAGACAACATCCTTCCTGACGATGATGTATCCGCTGACCGGATAGTCAGATTGGCTAAAAGATACACGTTGTTAGAAGGGGATTTCTATTGGCGCGGTGCCAACGACGTCCTAATGCGGTGCATCACAAGGGAAGAAGGTTGCGAGCTCCTCGTAGAAATCCATGGAGGCGAGTGTGGGAACCACGCGTCTTCCCGCACGCTGGTCGGTAAAGCCTTACGACATGGTTTCTAGTGGCCTACAACACTCCAGGATGCAACTGAGCTGGTGAAGAAATGCAAAGCATGCCAATTTCATGCAAAGCAAATTCACACACCGGCTCAACCTCTACAAATGATACCTCCTACATGGCCCTTCGCCGTGTGGGGGATGGACATCTTGGGACCTTTCCCAAGAGCCGTCGGAGGTTATAAGTTCCTGTATGTCGCCATTGACAAGTTCACTAAGTGGCCAGAAGCAACTCCAGTTGTAACAATAAACAAGCAATCTGCTATCAACTTTTTGCAGTCCATTGTATGCAGATTTGGAGTCCCAAAAAAAATCATCACTGATAACGGGACCCAATTCACAAGCTCTGCATTTCAAGGATATTGCGATGACCTCGGCATTCAAGTTTGCTATTCCTCCGTAGCTCACCCGGCAAGCAATGGCCAGGCCGAGAGAGCAAATGCTTAAATCCTGAAAGGACTCAAAACGTGAATCTATGAGCGCCTGAAAAAACTTGGAGCCAACTGGATTGAAGAGCTTCTGCCCACTCTATGGGCCAACAGGACAACTCCAAACCGGTCAACTGGAGAGACACCCTTCTTCCTGGTGTACGGAACTGAAGCAATCCTTCCTCTGGAAATCACCTTGGGGTCACTCTGGGTCCGAACCTTCGACGAAGCCACGCAGGACCAGCTCCGACGTGAAGACCTAGACCTCCTAGAGGAGGGAAGGTGCCAAGCAGCTGTTCTGAATGCCCGATACCGCCAAGCCCTTCGGTGCTATCATCAGCGGCATGTACACAACCAACAGCTCGAGGAAGGTGATCTGGTGCTGCGGAGAATACAATCTAGAGAAGGGTTAAACAAACTCTCCCCCAGCTGGGAAGGACCCTTCCGAGTGATTAAAGTATCCCATCCCAAAAGCATTCGCTTGGCTACCGAGGATGGGACACCTCTCCCAAATCCTTGGAACATTGAGCACCTCTGTAAGTTCTACACTTAACATCACGGAGGTGAGTCTGTAGTAACTTGAGGTGTATGTTATAGAGTCATTGTACAAAGTCGGGTAGTTCATCCGGGAGAATAGCCGGACCTTTCCCGGAAGGTCCGCAAAGTTCACGCAACACTTGTCACAGTCTCAGGACTAAAAGTGTGGCTAGCTACCGTGGGTCAAACGAGAAATGAAACACGCTTAGCCTGGTTCCGTACCCTAAGAGTGTACTTGTTTCCCCTGTACCGCGGACCTATAATGAAAGACATCTTCATGTGAAACAGACTCCACGTGCATTTATTTTGTACAGGCTCAACATTTTTTATTTTTCTCTTTCTTGTCTATAACAAAGTTGTGCAATTCTTAAGAAATTTCAGTTTGACCAGTTCATGTACAATTCGAGCTGTATTGTCAATTCTTTTGGATTCAAATATTGTTCATGGCCCACTCGCCTGAATGCCGCCAAGCCAATCTAGGGTGGGGTGTGCTATCGACTTAGTATGGTCAAGCACCCTAAGTACGCCACTCTACCTACACCCCGGCAGGCTGAAGTAAGGCGGGTCCAAGTACAATTGAATCTGAAAGAAAGAAGGCAACACATTTGGTTGTATTCAGAATTGTGTTTGATCTAAAATTTTCTTGGGAATCATAAGCCGCAACAAAGTTAAAGGCAAGAAGCGAATTTTACTATTTTTCTTGGCTTCAGTGTGCAGGAAAAATAAAGAATCCACATTGATGGAGAAAAACCGGAGCTAACAAAGCTCCGACTCCCCCTAGGTGGCTTGTAATCGATGTTAAACATGGAAAACGAGCATCACCGGAGTAACCAAGCTCCGGTAATGCTAGGGGGGGCAGCCGTGGACGCAGTAAAAGATGGTGAGAAGACCCCAGAAGTGGAGTCTGCTGCCGAAAAGCTACGCGTTGGCAAAGGTCACTGCCGGAGCCACTAAGCTCCGACACCCCGGAGGACTAACTATCGATGCTCTACGCGTTGATAGGGACTATTGCTAGAGCTACTAAGCTCCAACGGTAGTCAATGCCGGAGCTTCTGAGCTCCGACAACCTCAGGGGGCCTTCACTATAGAAAACTTCGGACCTACACTCTACAAGTTCGAAGCAAATGATTCTTCAACAAAACACAATATCCTCTTGGTACATGTTCACAATCAAATTGTGTACATCTACCAGGGGGCCAAGTGAAGACAAAAGTGTTGAAGACAAAAAATGAAATTTACAAAAATTTGGATTTCATTCATCTGGAGACAAGGGATTACAAAATTGGGGAAGAAAAAGAGAGAATACAAGTGGGAGCTACAGAGATGGTCCTAGACCCTATGGAAGAACTGGGCGACCTTCTGAGCAACCTCCGACACGTTGGCTCGGGTGGCTTCACCTTCTTCTTCAACGAGACCTTCAAGCACCAGGTGCAGAGGAAATTGGGGATCCCGGCTGGTGTAACATGTCAGCACATACTCTGCGACGTTCTTCGCCAGGTACTGCCCCTCAACCTCCAACTGGTCTGTGATGACGTCACCCACCTTGAAGAGTTTGCCACCCGCCGAGCTCAACGCTTGCAACGCCAGGTCCGGCTCCGGCTCCGGATCATCCGGACGCACGGAACTGAAGCCCATTAGTGTCAGTGCGTCGTTGACTTTGCTCAGGAACTCCCAAACCTGTAGGGAGTCCGCAGTCCTCAAGCCCTTCAGTTCCTCCAAATATCTTTTGGTCGCCGCCAGTTCAGAATTCTCACGAGCAAGGCACTCAACCTCTTTGGCATTTTGTTGAATCTTTTCAGCAACCTGCTTCTCGAGTTTTCCGAGCTCCTCCTCCCGGAGGTGGATCTTGTTCCGGCGGTCGACCAGGTCCTTCTCCCGGCCCCTAACTTTCTTCTCCCTAGCAGCGTTGGCACACTCTTGCTGGTAGAGTTCCTGCCCTCGCACCCAGGCCTTCTCCTCCTCCTCAACGCAACGCTCCTCCAACTTCTTGGTGCGTTCCTTGAGGACCTTGTCAACCAGAGCCACCTTTTCGGCGAGCTCCTCCTCCCTCCTCAAGACATCATCCCGCAGCTCTAGGAGTTTTTGCTCTTCTTCTTCGAGCTTCTTCTCCCTCTCCTCAAGTGCCTCCTGGCGCTTGATGAGGGTAGTGTTAATGGCTTCAAGCCTTTCTTGGCGATCATCAGTCGCACTATTAGCTGCCTTGGTCTGCTCATAAATGGCCCGGGATTGAGCGTCGAGGGCACAAGTCAAGCTCTCCCTATCATCCAATAATTTTCCCCAGTATTCCAGGCGGACCTTTTCCTGTTTGACCCACTCCTTGTCGTCTGCCAGCCTCGACTGCGCCAGCTTGGTCTCAAAGTAGAGCTGATTACGCCACCGCCTAAGGGTTTGGCGCTCCTCTTCAAGAGCCTTGCTGTCGTGGTAGAACGCCAGCTGGACTTGACGTAGACTGGAGCAAGCGTTGTTAATGGACAACGACAGGGGAATAGGGTCCGGACCTACTAGGGTCTCCTCCGCTAGTTCCAGCGGGTTCTCGCTTACAAAAATTGGGTCCCACTCCACAAGAGTGGTCCCCTGAGCCTCCATGGCACTAGGGCCGTCCTCTGGGATAGCCTCAGTCACCACTGAGGAGGGTCCCGTAGAGGAAGTTCCGACCTCCGGAAGTGGTTCCGAAGGCCCTGCCGCCAGGTCTTCATTTGCCCCCTCAGGTAGGGGGCCAGTGACTCCATCAGGACACCCTAACTCAGCGGCAGGCACCTCAGCCGTCATCACTTCCGGAGCAGGGGCTACTTCCGGCTCCGGCCTGGGCTCCTCCTCCGCTGGTGGCTCGGGTGCTGACGCCTCGACCATCACGGGTTCGAGTGCTCATGCCTCCGCAACAACCGGCCCTAAGGCCGGAGCTTCAACTTCAACTGGCTCAGGCACCGGAAGGTCTTCAACTCCAACCGGCTCTACAGCCAGAGCTTCAGTGGCAACCGGCTCTGAGGCCGGAGCTTCGGAGGTAGCCGGATCAACCACCGGGACTTCCTCAACTTCCGGCTCAACCGCTAGGGCTTTGACAATTTCCAGCTCTGGGGCCGGAATAACTGCTTCCTCTGGCTCAACAGTCGGAGCTTCCAACATCTCAGCATCAAGACCCGGGGCTTTAACCTCCGGGGCAGGTGCTGCTGGCGCATCTTCTCTCCCGTGGTCCGGCGCTACCACGGGAGTCTCAGGGGATGAGTCAAGGTCCATGACCATGACAGCTGGCGCCGGAGCTGCCGCAGCTTCAGCCACCACTTGGGGCAGCACCGGGACAGGAGCAGAAGCCTCCGCCCTCACAGCTCCAGCTGTTGTGGCTGAGGGTGGAGCCTCACTCCTCTTCTTGGGGAAGCTGTAGATGATGGATGAAAAAACTTAAAAAACAGTTACTACAGCAAAACAACTGTCTGAGGTAAAGATTAAAAATTACCTCGGAAGGCTTCTGCACCAGCTTGCACGGAATCTCTTCCCCGGGCGTTCTGGACTGACCATGGCCGCCGCCGGCGTGGTAGCTCCGGAAGGCCCCCCGGAACTTGTTGCAGCTGCGGGCATGTCCTTAGTCGAGTCCCCCCTCGACCGGGAAGGACCTCCGAACCCAAAGGCCTCAGCTGGCCTTGGTGCTGGAGTCACATGCCCGGAGCTAGCACCCCGGGAAGACACTGCTGCAGGTACAGTTGCTGCAGCTGTAGAAGACCTCCCCCTCCAGGGAGAAGGAGCTGCTGCGGAGGATGCAGGCCTGACGGACCTTCCGTCGGCATGCCTTAGCTTCCTCTTCCGGCTCGAGGGTTCGGCCATCGGCTCCTTACCCTTGCCGACGACTTCGGTCCTTGGCTTCGGGGCAGGGTCGGAGACACCTTCAGAAGCCCTAGGGATCACCACCCTGGAAGTCGATCATCTCTCGACAACACCAAGGTCGTCAAGCACCGACATCGTCCACCGGAGCTCCCTGCTGAACTCTACTTCCACGTTCAGAGGGAGGAAAGCTGGTGGCGGGGTCAAGTCATCACCCGCGACATCGATGTCGTGCTGGAACTTCTTGAGATGAAACTCCAAGGTCGCCCCCTCCATGTTGGACTTCAGCCCAGTCTCGACCCGGTCGTCGTCCATCACACTGTTGAGGGCCCAAGCAAGTTTTTCTCTCCTCTTCAGCGGTGCCCACCTGTTGACTAGGAAATTGCAACCACGTGAGGAGTTAATCCTCCCTCCAAACAGTTGCGGATCCTGGTCAGAGCAGGGTTGAGGGCATCCGACAGCACTGGAGCTTCACTCCAGACTGCAGTGTCGATGTTGGGGAGGCCTTCGGGCAGCTCCAGCTTCTCGTGCTCCTCCACCCGGATGACTATCCAATCTTTCTTCCAATCGTCCCACTTTCTAGAGGGAAACGGCCGGAGGTACTTGAATGGGCACTTCTTGTGCTTCACAAAGTAGTAGAAGCCAAGGAACTCATCACCGCTTCCGGTGGTATGGACGGTGAAGAAGGTCCAGAAAAGTTCAATGCAGGGGGGAATGCCCACCCACATTTCATAGAAGTGGACGAAGACAGACACTAGAAGAATGGAGTGGGGGCCAAGGTGATACAGCTGCAGACCATAGAAGTCTAGCAGCATCAAGAAAAAGGAGGAAAAATGTGGGATCAACCCCACCATGGCATACGCAGAGAAGTACACCATCTCGCCGGCGTGCTCCTTCTCGAACGGGAGCTCCCCACCGGCGCAGACCAGGTGATTGAAGAAGCCCGAGGACCACCCCATGAGGGCCCGGACCTTCTTCAGGTCACCTTCGGTCTTCAAGCGGCTCTTGCAGAGACCCAACTCCATCGCAGCACAGCGAGGCAAGGGAGGAAAAGCCAGCGCAAGTTTGGGAGTTCGAGCGCAAGTTCAGATGAGAGGCGTAAAAAACCCCAGATGGTGCGCGCTTTCCTTCTTAAGTAAGCCCCCGCAACGCTTGGATGGAAACTGCAGGGAAGCCGAAGATACTATTTCACCCTACCGAGGACAAGAGGGCTCGGGACCACCCCGACGATCAAGTCGAGGTTCTTGCCCAGGCGAACGGTTGTCATCATGAAAGGCGGGAAGCCCGAAGGCGGCAGCCTGACAAGGCATGCGGAACTGATACGATTTTCGTATCGGGAACCGGCGACCTTCAATTGCGTGAGATCTACACGCCAAAGATCTCATTTGCCGCACCCGGGATATGCCACGCGACGAGGATTTAACTCCAAAACTATCGCCAACGGCACCTCTGAAGACCTTTGAAGACTCGGCTCAAAAGTCAAAGGATGGACCCACCTCCGGCGGAATGACTTCACCCAAGGGGTCTTCCCCAGAGGTGGGCCCAGGGGGCCACTATCGGTACCCTGGGTACCGTATACCCCTTGAGATTGCAAAGATCTCAAGGAAATGTCATCTACTTGATTTGAAGACCTTCGAAGGCCCACATGTCAGACATAACCGGACCCGCTTCCCCAACATAGTTAGTCCCCGGGTCGCCACGTGTACCATCAAAACCGGAGCTACCGCCCACAAGGGGGAAGCTCCGGGTTATGTACCATAACGGCACCCCCGGACCTAACCCTAGACTGAGGGAAGCTCCAGAACTGACACGTGTCTGGTGGCACCGGATCTATCTGTTCCCCATAGTATGCTCCGGAGCTGCCATGTGTCCAACCGTCGGATCTTCAACCTCAAACCTCCGGAAGACTCCACAACGGCTCCAGATCTTCAAAGAGGAATCAAGGACTTCAAGACTCGATTAAGTGTCATTAATACTATGTTAATGACACACGATCGGACGACCCTTATTACCAGTAACGGCGCTGTCAAAGCCCGTAACTCGATCATTAAGGGTAATTAAGCGCATCAAATGTGTATCAATATTAGTAACCGTCGGGGCCACACGTCGGGCCAGGCCAACTTGTAACGTCCTGTCCTTATACTATAAAAGGACAGGCCGACGATACATAGACGGACCTGATCTGCTCTGATCTGATCTAGTCTGATCAGCAGACACGCGCTCTCAACTTACGTTGAGCTCATACATCCAATACAACACCAACACATCCCGTGGAGTAGGGTATTATGCTCAGGCGGACCGAACCACGTAAACCTTCGTGTCTCCTGTGTCATTTTTCATATCACCTTCTTGAATCTCCGCGCACCCACACCGAACCTCAAACTCCGCAAACACTTTTAGTAGTGTCGGGAGATCTGCCGGATCAAAACCACCGACAATTGGCGCACCAGGTGGGGGGCGCTTGAGATTTCAAGAATGGTGAACTCAGCTGCTGAATCATCCAATGGTCATCCCTCTGTTCAAGCTACTGGGGGCAACCCCTCCAATATGCAGCCACCAGCAGGAACCTCAGTTCCAGCAGGAGTCACACTTCCACCACCGCCGCCTTCACCAGCAAATCAAGCTCGGCAGTGCGATGGTGCACCGACGTCAATCACTGTGTTGGCGAATCATGACAACCGGAACACGTGCTCCATGCAGCACGTGCTCTCCTTTAGCGTCCACCACCTCCAGATGCATCCCGGGATGCAATGGAGCAGTGGAGGGCCGATGTGGAACACTTGGTTGCAGCAGCAGCCGACCGCATCAGCAACCAGGGTCCTCCTCCTTCAGGACGGGCCCCGACACAGCGACGGACCTTGTCTAGTAGACTTGGTCCACACGTTTCCAACAACAGGAGATGTGCTGCATCACAACAGGTGACGTCGTTGCCCTCCGGGGCGCGACGCACTCAAACGGTGTCAAGGCTTTCAACTCATGACCTCCGGGCGGAGCTTGATCGCCGATACCATCAACAAGATGGCCGAGTCCATATTGAGCGTGCTCGTGAAAGACGAGAAGCTCAGGATATTCCTGCTCCTGAAGGAGTAGGAGGAGGCTGTTCAGCCCTAGCCATGCATCTGCGTATGGTCAAGTGGCCACAGAAATTCCGGCCTCACCTGCCGGAGAAGTTTTACAGGACCGTTAATCCTGTCGAATTTCTTCAGATTTACTCCACTGCTATCCTGGCAGCTGGGGGAAATGAGGCCGTAATGGCCAACTATTTTCCAGTGGCTTTAACTGGGACCGCCCGGTCCTGGTTTATGAGCCTTCCACCCAACTCCATCAACAGTTGGGAGGAGTTGTGCCGGCATTTCACCGCCAACTTCGGGAGTTCATACACCCGACCAGGCACCGAACTGGACCTTTTTGCAGTCGTGCAAAAAGGGGGAGAATCTCTGCGATCATTCATCCAGAGATTCTCTCAGGTACAAAACACTATCCCTTCTATCTCTAGTGCTTCTGTCATTGTGGCATTTAGACAGGGCGTACGGGATAAGAAGATGTTAGAGAAACTGGCGATCAAGGAGATCACCAGTGTCACGGAACTCTTCAGCCTGGCTGACAAATGTGCCAGAGCTGCGGAGGGTCGTGAAATGCACTCCAAACCACCTCCGGAGGATCACAATAAATCCTCCAAAGGCGAAGCCACTACCTCCGGGAGTGGCAAGAAGAAGAAAAATACCAACGGCAAGAAGAAGTCGTCGGCCAGCACATCTAATGCTGCAGCTGCTGCAGCTCCGGGTGGCCGGGGGCCACGCCCCGAGAAGCGACCTCGACCGTCTTCTGAAGACGGTGGCAAACCCAAGGTGTGGTGTCCAATTCATAAGATGGACAGCCACAATTTGGAAGACTGCTGGGAGGTCCAAAACCTTGTCGAGCGCTACAACAAGCGTCGGGAAGAAGTTCCTTTCCGACAGAGGGAAGGAAAACAAAAAGTTGACGAAGCTCCGGCTGAAGAGGAGTTAGGTTTTCAGGATCCTAAAAAGGTCCTGAAGGCCGTCTACACCTCCGTCGACGATGATTCTGACGTCTCTGACAACGAGCATTGGAAGACCATGAACACCATTTTTGGTGGATCATGGGACATCACCTCCCGTCGCATCCTCAAGACAATGCGTTGGGACATGGCCGCTGTAGCTCCTACAGCCAGGGCGGAGCCTCATCGGAAGTGGATGGACACAGCCATCACTTTTGATGCTTCGAACTGCCCTCGAAGCATGTTTGGAGCAGGCCAGTTACCTTTGATGGTATCTCCTACCATCAATAACATTCAGCTTCACCATGTTATGGTAGACGGAGGTTCGGGGCTGAACCTCATAAGATTTGAAGCTTTTACCAAGCTTCAGCTCTGACCTTCGGATCTTCACCCCTCCCGACCTTTCTCCGGAGCAGGTCCGGGAGCCATTACCCCACTCGGTGCTATTACTCTCCCCGTTACCTTTGGGACCCGAGAGAAGTATCGCACTGCGAAGTTGGTCTTTGACATTGCTCAGATCAACTTACCTTTCAACGCCATCCTGGGAAGGCCTACCTTGTACAAATTCATGGCAGCTGCTCATTATGGTTACCTGGTGTTAAAGATGCCAACACCAGTAGGTGTTCTCCGGATCCGCGGAGATCGCACTGCCAGAGTAACCGCTCTGGAAGAACTTCATGTGCTTACTACAGCGCAAGAAGAGGATTCCAGGCAGGAGCAAGCTCCAAAACCCCCGAGCATTCGTCAATGATAGTTTTTCAGAGAAAAAATGAGAGAGATGATTTTCACAATCCAATCAATATATTTGAAGAATTCATACAAGTATGCAACATTTCAAGCCACACTCCAAGCATCAAGGATATTCAGTTCATTTCGGAGTTCACAAAAACGTTTTTCATCAAGTGGCTTGGTAAATATGTCGGCCAATTGCTTTTGGGTGTTGACATGTGAAATGGCTATGTCTCCTTTCATGGAATGATCTCTCAAAAAGTGATGTCTTATGTCTATGTGTTTAGTTCTGGAGTGCTCAACTGGGTTGTGGGCAATTTTAATGGCACTCTCATTGTCACAAAGGAGTGGAATATGGTTCATATTGTAACCATAATCCCTTAGAGTTTGTCGCATCCAAAGGAGTTGAGCACAACAACTCTCGGCTGCAACATACTCCGCTTCGGCTGTGGATAAGGCAATGAAATTTTGTTTCTTGGAGGACCAAGAAACTAAGGATCTCCCTAGGAATTGGCATGTGCCGGAAGTGCTTTTTCTATCTACTTTGCCCCCGACATAATCTGCATCGGAATAACCGATGAGATTGAATTTTCAGCCTTTTGGGTACCAAATACCAAGGTTGGGTGTATGAACTAAATATCTCAAGATCCTTTTTACGACTGTCAAGTGACATTCTTTAGGGTTGGCTTGAAATCTTGCACACAAACATACACTCAACATAATGTCTGGCCTAGATGCACATAAATAGAGTAGAGATCCAATCATGGAGCGATATACCTTTTGGTCGACGTTAGGTCCATCTTCATTGAGATCCAAGTGGCCATTTGTTGCCATGGGGGTCTTTATGGGCTTTGCCTTGTCCATACCAAACTTCTTAAGTATGTCCTTCGTGTACTTGGTTTGGCTTATGAACATCCCTTCCTTTTGTTGCCGCACTTGGAATCCCAAAAAGTACTTTAACTCTCCCATCATTGACATTTCAAACCTGTTTGTCATGATTTTACTAAATTCTTCACAAAAATATTGGTTAGTTGACCCAAAGATTATATTGTCAACATAAATTTGACAAATAAAAAGATCATCATCAAAATTCTTTGTAAATAGTGTATAGTCTACTTTGCCAATCTTAAATCCATTTTTAATTAAGAAATCTCTAAGACACTCATACTAAGCTCTAGGAGCTTGTTTGAGGCCGTAGAGAGCCTTACGCAATTTAAACACATGGTCGGGGAACTCTTCATCTTCAAATCCGGGTGGTTGCTCCACGTACACCTCTTCCTTGATTGGTCCGTTGAGGAAGGCGGTTTTCACATCCATTTGATACAGCTTGAAATCATGGTGAGTAGCATATGCAAGTAATATTCTAATAGATTCAAGCCTAGCTACTGGAGCAAAAGTCTCGTCGAAATCCAAACCTTCGACTTGTGAATACCCTTTGGCCACAAGTCTTGCCTTATTCCTTGTCACCACTCCGTGTTCGTCTTGTTCGTTGCGGAAGACCCACTTGGTGCCGACAATGTTTGCATTGGGTCTTGCCACAAGTTCCCACACTTCGTTCCGCTTGAAGTTGTTCAATTCTTATTGCATTGCCACCACCCAGTCTGGATCTTTCAATGCATCTTCAACCCTGCATGGTTCCAAAAAGGATACAAACGAATAGTATTCACAAAAGTTAGCTATGCGAGATCTAGTGGTTACTCCCTTTTGGATGTCACCGATGATGTTGTCGATTGGGTGATCCCTTTGGACGCATTGGTGTACTCTTGGGTGTGGAACTTGAGGAGTTGTATCTTCATGATTATCTGCTTCTCCCCCTAAGTCATTGCCTTCGTTGACTTGTTGATTATCTTGGTATCTTTGTGGTTGATCTTGTGTTGAAGCTCCCCCTTGATCGTTGATATCCTCTTGTGGTTCATCTCCCTCATGTACATGTGGAGGTGGCTCTTGTGGTCGAACCTCACCTAGAGCCATTCTCTTCAATGCTTGACAAGGAGCTCCTTCTTTACCTAGTTCACATGGATCAACTTGCTCCTTTTGGGAGCCATTAGTCTCATCGAACACTACGTCACGTGCTATTTCAACAAGTCTGGAGGTCTTGTTGAAAACACGATAGGCGTAAGTGTTCGAATCATAACCAAGCAAGAAACCTTCATCGGACTTCGAAGCGAACTTTGAAGTCCTAGGCTTCTTGTTTAAGATATAGCATGGAGAACCGAAAACTCGAAAATATGAAATATTTGGTTTGTTACCGGTGAGTAGCTCATAGGATGTCTTCTTGAGTAGTCAATGAAGATAAAGTCGATTTACAGCGTGGCAAGCGGTGTTAATCGCTTCCCCCCAAAATCGATCCGATGTCTTGTACTCATCGAGCATTGTTCTTGCCATCTCTATGAGTGTTCGATTCTTCCTTTCGGCAACTCCGTTTTGTTGTGGGGAATATGGCGCTGAAAATTCGTGCTTGATGCCCTCTTCATCAAGGTACTCATCTACTTGTGTGTTCTTGAACTCCGTGCCATTGTCGCTTCGAATATTCTTGATTGTCAATGAGAATTCATTTTGAGCTCGCTTGAAGAACTTCTTGAGTATTCCTTGTGTTTCTGACTTATCATGCAAAAAGAAAACCCAAGTGAAGCGAGAAAAGTCATCAACAACTACTAAACCATATTTGTTACTATTGATGCTTATGTAAGCAATTAGACTAAATAAGTCCATGTGAAGTAGCTCGAGCGGTCTTGTTGTAGTCATGACGTTCTTTGCGGGATGAGGTGCTCCAACTTGCTTCCCGGCTTGGCACGCGCTACAAGGCATGTCTTTCTCAAAAACAACATCCTTCAAACCGCGGATGTGATCGCCCTTGAGGAGTTTTTGAAGATTCCTCATACCAACATGCGCTAGCCGTCTATGCCACAGCCAACCCATGTTGGGTTTTGCAATCAAGCATGTGTCAAGTTCGGCTTTATCCTTGTTGAAATCAACAAGGTAGAGCTTTCCCTTCAACAAGCCCTTGAAAGCAATGGAACCGGCACTCCTCCTAGAGATGGTCACACCCTCGTTAGTGAAGAAACAATTATAACCTTTGTCACATAGTTGAGATATGGACAGCAGGTTATAATCTAAGGTTTCAACATGTAGTACATGAGAAAGTGTGTGTTTAGATGATATAGCACTTTTACCGGTACCGAGCACCCTTCCTTTACTGTTATCTCCAAAGTAGATGCTCTCATTTTGGTTCTCATTCTCTTCATATTCCACGAATATTCTTCTTTCTCCGGTCATATGGTTGGTGCACCCGCTGTCTAGCACCCGTTTAGATCCACCGGGGGAATAGGCCTGCAAAAACAAATTATGCTTTGGTTTTAGGTACCCAAGTTTGCTTGGGTCCTTGGAGGTTAGTTACAATACATTTGGGCACCCACACATGATATTTAGTGTTCCCATGGCGTGGCCCAACATAATGAGCATAAACCTTGCCAAAGTTATTTCTCATTAACACATAGGAGGCATCAAAGGTTTTAAACAATAGTTGTTTATGTACCGGACTAGTCCGGGGGCCCGGACTTGTCCGGACACCGACCGGACTAGTCCGATGTTCCAGTGCAGGTACAATCTTAATCTGTGACTTTCCAGTTTGAGAGGGTCTTCCTTTTACAAAGGTAATCCTCTCCTTGTTATTCTTATGACTTCTAGCATGCTGCTTTTCACCATAAGAGTAACCAATGCCATATTTGACGTTTGGAGGTCTTTGGACCAAGTATGCACTACGTGCATAGTTGATCTTCTCCTTGTCAAATATGCCACATTGGGAAGGATGTTTATCCTTTGTGGAGGTTGACTTCTCCTTCAAACTGGTATCACCTTTCTTACATGTACAAGCATGAGCTAAATCAGTTTTAGTGGGTTGAGAAGGTGAACTTGAAGAGGAGGAAGGTTCACTCAGCTTGAGTGACTCAACTTGCACTTCAAGGATCTTGTTAACCTTGATAAGGTCAGCAAGTTGGTCCTCGATTGCAATATTTGAGTTGGTTAACTCCAGGCAAGCTTCCTTGCTTGAAGCTAACTTAAGCTCTAGTGAATTGCTTTTCTCCTTTTCAAGTTCTAGAAGTTTGTCAAGTTTGACATACTCCTCCTTTTGGGAGATAATCATGTACTCTTGACGATGAATTAACCTCTCCTTCTCAACAAGTTGATAAAGTAAAAATTTCATTTTTGTTGCAGCTTTTCTATCTAGTCCAATAAGCATATCCTCATTATCACTATTTATTTCATCATCACTAGAGTAGGAATGCACGGAAGGGGCTTTGATGGTTACCTTGCGTTAAACTTCCTTTGCCATGAGGCAAGTACCATTTCCCTTCCTTGTGCCGAGTGTAGGGAAGAGAGTAGACTTCTTGGACGTGCTCTCGATAGCTATGCTAGCCATCTCTTCTTCTTCGGATGATGAGGACTCATCATTTGAGTCCCACTCCTTCCCTATGTGAGCTTTTTTGGCTTGTTTCTTCTTCTTGAAGAATTTCTTGGGTTGATGCTTGGCTTCTTTTGTCTTCTTCTTGTTCTCTACGTAAGGGCAATCAACAATAAAGTGGTTGTACTCACCACAATTATAGCATGCCCGCCTCAACTTTGCCTTTGTTCTGTCCTTGTACTTTCCTTCACTTGATTTTGTACCTTGTCTTTTCTTCATTATTCTCTTGAACTTTTTCATGAATAATATCATGTCATCTTCATCTAGTTCACTGCTCTCGTCGTCACTGTCTTCCTCTAGTTGTGCTTCTCTAGCTTCTTTGGATGGGGGCTTGAGGGTGGACTTCAAAGCAACCCCTTTCTTCTTTGCCGAGGTGAGGTCGGCAATTTCCTTGACGTGCTTTGCTTGTTTTTCCATCATCTCAAAGTTGATGATCTTTCCAAGCAATTCATCCGGAGTCATCCTTTTGTATCCGGAGCTTTCTCTAATCATGGAGCATAGTGTGACATTGCGAGGCATAAAAGCTCTTGTAACACCCTAAATTTTCGCATCCTGCATTGCATACATGATCATGCATTAAACATTAGTAGGAAAAAAAAAAGATAATAAAAGTATAAAACATACATATATGTGTAGCAAAAGAAGAAATAGAAAATAATAATTATAGCCTAAAACCTGTAACAGGGAATAAGTATAAAAATAATAATAAAAAATATATATAAATATATTTATAACAATTATATATATATAATAATAAATAAATAAAATGAATAAGATATAAAAAATAATAAAATATAAATAATAAAATATATTATAATAATAATATAAAAAGGATAAAATAAAATATATAAAAAAATAAATGAGTAATATAAAAAAATAGTAATATATTATAAAAAAGAAAAAAAAAGAAAAAAAACAAAACCAATCAACCGCCGGCCAGGCCGGCCGAGCCTCCCGCGTGGCCCCACGCCACCACGATTC
This sequence comes from Tuctoria greenei, assembly GCA_036927565.1. Classification (NCBI taxonomy): domain Eukaryota; kingdom Viridiplantae; phylum Streptophyta; class Magnoliopsida; order Poales; family Poaceae; genus Tuctoria; species Tuctoria greenei. The sequence goes on along the minus strand of JAYESD010000010.1, from coordinate 137,446,600 downwards.
CCGCTCCCGCTCCCGATGCGCGCCGCCCGCCGCCCGAGGCACCCGGCCCCACTGCACCGCCGCCCCGCACGCCCGATGCTGCGTACCCGCCCGTGCCCCGCCGAAAATCCCGCCGCTCCCGCCAAACACCCGTACGCGCCGAGCGCGCAGCGCCCCTGGGCCCCACGCCGCCGCTTGCCCTGCCGCCCGCTCCCAAAGCCACGCGCGGCGCTCGCCCCGACGCCCCGGACCCCACCCGCCTGGCCCGCCGAACCGCGCCGCGCCTCATACGCCCGGCCTGGGCCCCGCCTCCCACCAGCGCCCTGCGCGCCGCCCGCCGCTGGCTCCCGCCCCCGCGCAGCGCGTGCCCCGGCCCCACCTCCGCCGAACGCGTCGGCTCGGCCGCCCGCCCCGACTCCCCTGGTCCCCGCGCCCGATGCCGAATCCCGCGGGATTCCCGCCGTGCCCGCGCGTACGGAACTGACTCAGGGCCCCCGATCGAGACCCCCCACGCGCCTATAAAAGACCGTAGGCCCTAGTTTCTTTCCCACGGAGTCCAGAGACGCCGCCGCCGGTACAGAGGGAAAAGGCACCAGAGAACAGAGGCGCCCCAGGGGAAGAAAAGGAAGAAAAAAAAAGAAGGGGAAGAGGAAGAAAAAAGAGGAGGGCGCCACCGTCCGCCGGAGATCGTCGTCGCCATCGCGTCGCCGTCGTCGTGCCGCCGGAGGACCCTGCGCATCTACTTCGTCTACGCATTGTCCCCATCCCTCGATCATCAAAGCCATCGCATCTACGGTAGGCCATGTTCCCGATGCGAATTTTAGCGACCGTATTGAATCTAATAGACGTAAATTGATCGTAGTTGTGTCATCTTTTTAATTTCAGCAGCATTAATTCTTGCTAAAACCCCCGTAAACTCATATGAACACGTATGAACTAGTTGCATCTAATTATTAAACAACCGTGGTTAATTAATTATTGTACTTTGCATGCATGCATTTCATCACATGTTGATTAATGGGTGTGCATCATGTTGATTTGTACGTATTTTCTTGTATGTGTGATCACGAGTAGAGGGAAGTGCTCAAGAGATCTTGTACGAGGATTTCCAGAATCAAGATTTTGAAGCGCTTGAGCAACCCTATCCGCCGGAGCAAGGCAAGTGTCCTTGAAGCATATTTATCCTGTTTTTAAAATAAATGTTTTGTTTGCAAAATTGCATGCTTGTGTCAAATTGATGGGAATCCTATGGTAGGAAGTTTACTAGATTTGTTAAACCACCCTTGTCACCTGGAATTTATGGTAGAGAGTCGGGAAGGGTTTTTACCTTTTTGCTTCGCTTAATTAATTGGGATGGAAAAAACAACAATACATATTTAATTATGTATTAATGATATTCTGGTTAATGTTAACTGGTCGATACGGTACGGTAATGGGTGATCTAAGCAAGCCTGGTATGTGGATGGGTTGGATGTTATGGTGGTTTGCTTGCTTTAGATCTAAGGACCGGTTCATGCGAGAATAAGCCAGGACTACAGTGCCACCACGAGGCCAAGTATGGGTGCGGCGTAGCTGATTAATTAGGGCTTTGCTAGTGCTGTTTGGACCATTGTGGATGCTCGAGGAAGGGGTAGTCGGATTGGGTTTGTTGATGATTGGTGGGACTACCCTGGGATCCGAATGGCTCAAGAGGGGGCCCTTGGTTGAAGATGTGCTCAGTTGGAGGCATCGCCACCGGTGAAACCTCAGTGGGGTCTGAATAGACTAGTAATCCCTTTGTAAAGGCTATTTTGTGATCTCTTGGCCATATACCAAAGGAAGTGTAATTGGCATAAGGGAGGTTCTCTAGTCGCCGACGGGTGATGAAATCACGAACACGTGGGTAAAGAGGTACAAACTCTGCAGAGTTAATTAAAACTATCATGATAGTCGTGCTCCCGGTTATGAGCACCTGGACAACTTCCATGATTAGAGGGAAATTGGGATTTGGGATGGTTATGGTTTGGTAATGGTTATGGTTGATATTATGATTATGGTTATGGTCATGGATGGAATTATGGTTTATGACATTGATTATGGTTATTGGTAATGGTGATTTATGGACTGGTATTACTATGGTTACATGGTTTATGATGGGTTTACATACACATAATATAATATATTGCTTTTCAAATGTTTTACTGTACTTTTCAGCACTTAGCCATTATTATTGTCGTCATTTGAATCAGCCACATGTCATACTTTCCACACTTGCTGAGTACGACATGTACTCACTCTTGCAATCCCCCCCAACAGTTGCAGGTCAGAATTGTGAGTTTAATGGCGATAATGTGGAGATCTAGGCCGTGTCTACCGTCAGCTTTGCATGTGGTGTTATTGGAGCTGCGCTATCCCTTTTGCTTAGTTGCTTAGTTGTTTAATTAGTTTATTTCCGCTGCATTAGTTGAACTTGTCATTAATATTCATTAGAGCTTGTATTCGAGGATTTAATGAATTATGTAATAAGAGTACTTATTTAATAACTTGAGTTGTGGTCATTATCTGTTTATCATTTGTGAATCACTCGTGTATGTGTGTTGAACATCCTGGGCACACATATGCGTTAGCTTGGTTCAGTTTTCGGAACCAGGCGTCACAGCTCTAAGGATGAGCTTTACCACCTCGTGGTCATTCCACTTCTTGCTCCCATATGATCGAACCTTGTTGACGAGTGTCTTCAATCATTTGTACATATCTTGAGGTGACTCATCTTCCTCAATTGCGAATCTTCCTAGTTCACCTTCGATCATCTCAATCTTTGCTTCACGAACATGTCGCTCACCTTCATGTGCAGTTTGTAGTGTATCCCATATCTCCTTAGCAATTTCGAGTCCATCAACCTTGGTGAACTCGTCCCGACTGAGTGAGGAGGTGATTACTGTTGCGGCTTGAGAGTTTCTATGAATAGCCTGCTCTTGGCTTGGGGTGAGCTCTTCATCGTCGTCCGGAATATCTATCCCTGTGCATACAACATGCCATAGACTTGGATTGAGGGAAATCAAATGCATTTTCATATTTTGCCTCCACATTGAGTAATCACTTCCATCGAAGTGTGGGGCTTTTCCAAGTGGGATAGATAAGTAATGACTATTATTGGAATTTAGACGATCATAGTTAAAAGGATATCGGGAGTAGTCGGTGTGACTACTCCCCTTCTTCTTCTCTTCAACTTTCACTTTCCCTTTGGAAAGTGCCTTCTTTCTGAGCAGCACCTTTAGCTCCAGCGTCTCCTCATCATCGTCCTTGAAGTCTTGAATGGCTTCAAGGTACTTCTCCATCTTTTGGGTCTTGTCGTTGTTAACCTCCTCTTGGTTGTTGGTTTTGTGGATGTCCTTCATCTCTGACATGATCTCTTCGAGTGGTTAGACTCTTTCTTGAAGAACCTACTCTGATACCAATTGAATGTGGCCTAGAGGGGGGTGAATAGGCCTTTTTGTAAATTGTCGGATCCTGCAACACTTAACAACCAGTTCAATACCAGAGATATCGGACTAGTCCGGTAAAGTGCGAACTAGTCCGGTGTTCACAGACTAAGTGGATTGAGCTTGATCGATTAGATTGATTCTTTTATGTATGTAGCGGAAATATAGAATCAAATAAAGGTTTCAATGTTATAAGCTAGATTATATCACAATTAAATCTTATGTTTAACAATCCAACATGAGATAAGAAATGATTATGAAACCCTAGGTTATATTGATGAATTTGAATGATGAACACCAAAAACACAAGACATAAGGATTTATCCCGTGGTTCGGCTCCCACAAAGGCAACCTACATCCACGTTGAGGAGTCCACAAAAGGACTGAGTCTTCTCCAACTCTACCCTCGTCGGATCGCCACGAAGGCCAATCCTCTTCCACTAATCACAAAGGATAAGCTACTTGAGGAGAAGGAGGTTGCCATCCGGACGCTTGACGCTAACTCCAGGGAAATCCTTGAGCGGGCCAAGGAGAGGCGTGATGCTACTGATGAGCGTTACGAAAGCCTTAATGAATTGAATGAGGTTCTCCTAAAGCGTCTGGCTAACGTGGAGGCAAGGGGAGAAAAGCTCCTGGAGCAGCAGGAGGATGTCATGAAAAGGGAGGCGGAAGTCACCCAAAAGTTGACTCTGGGTGAACAGAATTTGGCGGATCGCTCAAAGAAGTTTGAGTAGTGGAGTGAAGATGAAAGAAAGAAGTACTGTAAGATGGGGCAGGAGCTCTCAAAAAGACAAGCTGATGTTGCCACCAGGGAAGGGAAGGTGAGAGGTAGGGAGAAAGACCTGGCAGAGAGGCGAAACCGCATCCACCTCCAGGAGTCGGAGCTGACCGACCGCGAGAAGCAGGTTGCTGAAAGTATGTAGCAACATGCCAAAGTGGTGGAACGCCTTGCTCGGGAGAGTTCGAAGCTAGTGGCCGCCCGAAGGTCACTGGAAGAGCTGCAGAGCTCAAAGGCAATCGAGTACTTGATGATATGGGACTTCTTGGGATGTGCAGACAGGGCCCTTGTGCCTCTTGGTTTCAGTCAAGTACGCCCGGAGGACCCAGCGCGGGAGCTGGACCAGACGCTAGTGGCACTTGGCTCTACTGGCAGCAAACTCGACACGATGGGTAATGTCATCGCCGATCAGCTGGAGATGGAGGGTAAATCTTTGGCCAAGAACATCGCCGAGTATGTCTTGGCGTGTTACAAAAGCCGAGACCCCCAGTTCTCTCTTGATTCAGTCTTTGAAGGAATCATTGCCGAGGAAGAGGATGCCGCCAGAGCTAGTGTCCAAGAAGCTGCTGAGAAGGTTACTTCATTTTTCCACAGGACTTAGATCCTCCAGTGGCTAGGACTTTTCTCCTTTTGCCCCTTGTAACCCCAATTTTGTAATCCAGTACTTTTGATTAATGAAATCCTCCTTTCTGTCATGAATTTCACTTTGTCTTCAATATACTGTGTTGTATCTTGTTGGCCTCGTGGTACATGTATATCATTGTGATGCCCGGTTCCGAAAAATGAACCAAGCTAACGCATATGTGTGCCCAGGATGTTCATCACACATACACGAGTGCAATCACAAAAGACTATACAGAAAATTACCACAAGACAAGATTAATTAACCAAATTTTACTGAACAAACCATATTATCCTCGAATACAAGCTCTAATGAATATTTATGACAAGTTCAACTAATGCAGCGGAAATAAACTAATTAAGCAAACTAAGCAACTAAGCAACATAAGCAATAGGGTATATATGCGCAGCTCCAATCAACACCACAGGCAAAGCTGACGGTAGACACGGCCTATAACTCCGCATTATCATCATTAAACTCTCAATCCTGACCTGCAACTGTTGGGAGGGGATTGCAAGAGTGAGTACAAGTCGTACTCAGCAAGTGTGGAAAGTATGACATGTGGCTTATTCAAATGACGACAATAATAATGGCAAAGTGCTGAAAAGTACATTAAAACATTTGAAAAGCAGTATATTATATGTATGTGAAGTAAACCCATCATAATCATAAGTAATATCATAATACCAGTCCACAATTCACTATCCTCATCAATAATTCCATATTTCACCAGTTGCCAATAACCATATTCAATACCAGAAATAAATCCATAACCATAAAACCAACCATAACCATCCCAAATACCATCCCAATACCAAATACCCTCTAATCATGGAAGTTGTCCAAGTGCTCATAACCGGGAGCACGGCTATCATGATAGTTTTAGACACACTCTGCAGAGTTTGTACCGCTTTACCCACATGTTTGTGATTTCATCACCCGTCAGCGACTAGAGAACCTCCCTTTCGACAATTACACTTCCTTTGGTGTATGGCCAAGAGATCACGAAATAGCCTTTACAAAGGGATTACTAGCCTATTTAGACCCCACTGAGGTTTCATCGGTGGCGATGTCTCCTACAGAGCACATCTTCAACCAAGGGCCCCCTATTGAGCCATTCGGATCCCAGGGTAGTCCCACCAATCATCAACAAACCCAATCCAACTACCCCTTCCCCGAGCATCCACAATGGTCCAAACAGCACTAGCAAAGCCCTAATTAATCAGCTACGCCGCACCCATACTTGGCCTCGTGGTGACACTGTAGTCCTGGCTTATTCTCGCATGAACCGGTCCTTAGATCTAAGGCAAGCAACCACCATATCATCCAACCCATCCACATACCAGGCTTGCTTAGATTACCCATTACCGCGTTACATTAACTAGTTCATGTTAATCATAATCTCATAAAATGCATAATTAAATTGAGTGATATAGTCGTTTTCCTATCCCAGTTAATTAAGCAAAACAAAAAGGTAAAAATCCCTTCCTGACTCTCTACCATAAATTCCAGGTGACAAGGGTGGTCAAACAATTCTAGTAAACTTCCTATCATAGGATTCCCATCAAATTGACACAGCATGCAGTTTTGCAACCAAACATTTATTTTAAAAACAGGATCATTATGCTTCAAGGACACTTGCCTTGCTCTTGTTGTTGATTATGATCCAAGCCTTCAAACTCTCGGTGTTGTAGATCCTCCGCGGCACTCTCTAGCGCAAATTCGTCTAATCCACACAATAAACATACAAGCTAAGAAACACAATCAAAGAGTGCACAAATATTACTCAATATGTCATGACATGCATGATTGATGCAAATGCAAGGTAGAACTTATTACTAGATTGCTTTAAGGGTCAATTACTAGTTCTAATAGCTTTTAACAAGTTTATACAGGTTTGTATGTGATTAGATCAAACTTTAGAATTCATTCAACATAATTTAACCAGAAAGATCGGACTAGTCCGCTAGAGACCGGATAAGTCCGCCCTCTGCGAGATCAGCAGATTAGGGTTTTCTAGATCGACGTAAATTCGGAGATTAGGGGTTGAATTCACATAAGGGAAAGAGAATAGAAGGTATACCAGGTGTTTAGTACTCCAATGAATCAAGAATCTTGGAGGTAGCACTTGGATCTTGGTGATCTAGGGTTGGTGATGAACTTGGAGATGAATTGGTGATGAAGAACGGTAGCTTGGTGGAGATCTTGATCCTCCTTCATTTCCTCCTCTCCTTCTTGCTTGGGATCTTCTCCTCCCTCCTTGATGGTGGCTCTCCACGAACTAGGGTTTGGGTGGGGTGGAAAAGTGGCAAATGGATGTCAAACCAAGGGGTGGGGTTGTTTATATAGAGGTGGAGGCTAGGGTTAGATGGATTTTGAGTTTGAGATGAGTAGAGGCCGGTTTAGAGTCCCTCATGGGCTCTAAAAGAGTTAGGTACGATGTCCCTAGGCCCACTTAACGTGAAACCAAAGAAACAAGTCGTAAAACAAAAGATCAACTCGGAGTCGCAAAATATCGGACAAGTCCGGAAAGGACCAGACTAGTACGAAGTCGTCCAGAGAGAAAATCGGACAAGTCTGGCCAAAAATCGGACAAGTCCGACTTTTAACAGAGAGGAAATCGGACAAGTCCGCTGGAACATTGGACTAGTCCGGAAAATTCCAAGGACTTAGCAATTTTTCAAGGATTCTTGGAACATCGGACTAGTCCGCACAAAATCGGACAAGTCCGAAAGTTTCCAGAGCCAAAATCGGACTAGTCCGCAGCAAAAACGGACAAGTTCGTTTTTAGCCAGAGAGAAATCGGACTAGTCCTCAGTAAAATCGGACTAGTCCGCGCTTTCCTGTATTTTAAGTGCAGTTTTGTTCCAAATCAAATTTTAAATGCTCCAAATCAATTTTAAACTTGTTCCTCTTGTTGTGGGTTAATGTTAAACATGTATATGAGTGTATGTAGGGCATGATGCACGAAAATGAGGGTGTTACAAACCTACCCCCTTAAAATGAATCTCGCTCTCAAGATTCGACGCGGAAGAGAAGAGATAGGGGAATTCCTTCTTGAGATCATCCTCCAATTCCCACGTCGCATCTTTTTCTGTGTGGTGCTTCCATTGAACTTTACACCATCTAATAATCTTGTTCCTTGTGACTCTCTCCTTGGTTTCCAAGATCTTGATCGGTTGCTCGGCATAAGTCAAATCTTCCTCTAATTCCAATCCTTCCATTGGCACTTGTTCTTCCGGTACTCTCAAGCACTTCTTGAGCTGGGAAACATGAAATACATCATGTACGTCTGATAGATGAGTTGGCATCTCCAACTTATATGCTACTTCTCCTCTTTTGTCCAAAATCTTGAACGGTCCAATATAGCGAGGTGCGAGTGTGACACCCGGTTCCGAATATGAACCAAGCGTAACGCATATGTGTGCCCAGGAAGTTCATCACACATATACGGTTGCATCACAAACGATATACAGAATTTAACTACATCTTAACTAATAAATAAGTACTTTATTACAATAATCCAATAGTTCACGAAAAATAAAACTCTAAATAATTGCAGCAGAAAATAAAATAAACAGCACGACTCCAATCCACAGGCAATTGACGGCGGTACGCAACCTAGTACTCCACGTGATCCTCAGGGTACTCCCAAATGTCTCCAGTAGCTGTTGGGGGGATTGCAAGGGTGAGTACATGTCGTACTCAGCAAGTGTGGAAAGTATGACATGTGGCTAATTCAAATGACGAATGTAATAAATGGCTAAGTGCTGAAAAGTACAGTAAAACATTTGAAAAGCATTATACTATGTTTATGTGAAACAATCCCATCATAACCCTCATATTAACAAAATATAAACCATATCCAATTATTGCCAACATTACCATTATCCATGTCCAATTACCATAACTCGATTTCATAACCATGACCATAACTATTACCAACCCATAAACCATAAACCAACCATAACCATTACCAAACCATAACCATCCATAACCATCCCAAATCCCAATTTCCAACTCTAATCATGTAGGTCATCCAGGCGCTCATAACCGGGAGCACGGCTATCATGATAGTTTTTAACACTCTGCAGAGGTTGTACCACTTTACCCACATGTTTGTGATTTCATCACCTTTCGATGACTAAGAAACCTCCATTGTGCCATCTCACACTTCCGTAGGTGTGTGGCCAAGAGATCACAAAATAGCCTTTCAAAAGGGACTACTAGTATGTACGGGCCCACTAAGGTTTCACCGGCAGGCTTGAATCTCTATTCTCCCACCCACGGGCCCCCTCGTGTGCCATGCGGATCCCAGGGCAGTCCTCCTCGACTCCCATTCCCCGCGCCATCCAATGGCCCATACAATACTAGCAGCGCTCCTAATTATTCAGCTACGCCGCACCCATACTTGGCCTTGTGGTGGCACTGTTGACCTGGCATATTCTCGCATGAACCGGTCCTTAGATCTAAGGCAAGCAAACCACCATAACAACCAACCCATCCACATATCCATGCTTGCTTACATCACCCATCGTATTGACCAGTTCACATTGACCAGAATATCATTGGTGCATAATTAAATGTGTAGTATTGTTTGCCATCCCAATTAATTAAGCGAAGCAAAAAGTAAAAACCCTTCCCGACTCTCTACCATAAATTCCAGGTGGCAAGGGTGGTCAAACAAAACTAGTAAACTTCCTACCATAGGATTCCCATCAATTTGACACAAGCATGCAAGTTCGCAAACAAAACATTTAATTTAAAATAGGATCAATATGCTTCAAGGACACTTGCCTTGCTCCGGCGGATGGGGTTGCTCAAGCGCTTCGAAGTCTTGGTTCTGGAAATCCTCGTATGCAGCCTCTTGAGCACGTTCCTCTACGCGTGATCATACATACAAGAAAACATATACAATCAACATAATGCACACACATTAATCAACATGCGATGATATGCATGCATGCAAAGATCAATTATTAGTTTACTACGGTTGTTTATTAATTAGGTGCAACTAGTTCATACGTGTTCATATGAGTTTACGGGGGTTTTAGGGTGGATTAATGCTGCTGAAAATAAAATTATGGTGCAACAAAAATCAATTCACGCCTATTAGATTCAATATGATCGCTAAAATTCGCATCGAGAACATGGCCTACCGTAGATGCGATGGCTTCGATGATCGCGGGATGGGGACAATGCGTAGACGAAGTAGATGCATCCTCCGGCGGCACGACGACAGCGGCGCGATGTCGACGTCGATCTCCGGCGGACGGTGGGGCCCTCCTCTTTTTCTTCCTCTTCTTCCCCTTCTTTTCCTCCTTTTTCTTCCCTGGGCGCAGCTCTCTGGACTCCCTTTTTTCCTCTCTGTACCGGCGGCTGCGTCTGGCGGCTGGGAACGGGGGCCTTCGGTGTTTCTTTTATAGGTGCGGCGGGAGCTATCGGGGCCGAGTCGATTGGGAGGCGGGGCGGGATCCACGCGTACGCGGGAGTCGGGGCGGGACGGGAGAATCGGGGCGGGGCGGGAGAATCGGGGCTGGGCGGGAGGCCGCGGAGGCCACGCGGTCCCGGGCGTGGGGCCTCGGGCGCGGGCGTGCTAGGGCGAGGCCGCTCGGTCGGCTGGGCCGCTTGGCCTGGCCGCCGGGTTGGCCTTTTTTTTCTTTTTTTTTCTTTTCTTTTATTATATAATTTATTATATATATACTTTTTTATATATATTATTAATATTATATATTTATTATTTATTATTTATTATTTTTATAACATATATTATTAATATATTTTTTTCTATTTTTATATATTGTTATATATATTATTTATATATATTTATATATATTTTATTATTATTATTTTTATACTTATTCCCTATTACAAGTTTTAGGCTATAATTATTGTTTTCTTTTTCTTCTTTTGCTACACATATTTGTATATGCATGTTTTATTATTTTTCTTTTATTCTACTAGTGTTTACTGCATGACCATGTATGCAATGCAAGATGTGAAAATTTAGGGTGTTACAAACCTACCCCCCTTAAAGTGAATCTCGCCCTCGAGATTCGATAGCGTGGAGAAAAGGTGAGGGAATTCTGCCTTCAGGTCTTCTTCACGTTCCCATGTAGCTTCAGCTTCCGTATGGTGTTTCCATTGCACTTTGCACCAACGGATCCTCTTATTTCTCGTGACCCTTTCCTTCATATCCAAAATTTTGATAGGTTGCTCGACATAGGACAAATCCTCCTGAAGTTCTAACTCGTCCATCGGCACTTGTTCTTCCGGTACCCTGAGACACTTCTTGAGTTGAGAGACGTGAAACACGTCGTGTACATCGGAGAGATACGTCGGCAGCTCAAGTCGATATGCCACTTCTCCTCGTTTGTCCAGAATCTTAAATGGTCCGATGTAACGTGGTGCCAGTTTTCCTTTGACGTTAAACCGTCGCTGACCTCTAATAGGTGACACTTTGAGGTATACAAAATCTCCAACTTCAAAAGTCAAACTCCTTCGCCTATTATCAGCATAACCTTTCTGTCGAGACTGGGCAGCCTTTAAGTTTTCCCGTATTATTTGGACTTGCCTTTCAGCTTCTTGTAACACGTCGGGACCAAACACTTTATTCTCTCCGGTTTCATTCCAAAACAAGGGAGTCCTACATTTCCTTCCGTATAATGCTTCATAGGGTGACATTTTCAAACTTGCTTGGTAACTATTGTTGTACGAGAATTCAGCATACGGCAAACTTTTATCCCAACCTTTCCCATGCTTTAATGCACAAGCTCTTAACATGTCTTCCAAAATTTGGTTGGTCCTCTCGGTTTGTCCATCTGTTTGAGGGTGATACGCCGAACTGAAGTTCAACCTTGTTCCCATTGCTTCATGCAATTTCTGCCAAAATCTGGAGGTAAACTGAGAACCTCTATCCGAGACTATCTTCTTCGGTACTCCGTGTCGGCACACAATATGTTCCATATACAATTCTGCTAGCTTCGCGGTGGTATATGTGGTCTTGACGGGGATGAAGTGGGCAGATTTTGTCAATCGATCCACAATAACCCATATTTAATCATAGCCAGACTGAGTTCGCGGTAATCCAACTATAAAATCCATACAATCTCTTCCCACTTCCACTCTGGGATCTTCAATGGTTGTAACAATCCGGCTGGCCTTTGATGTTCAGCCTTAACTCGTTGGCACACATCACAAAGTGCAACATATTCGGCTATGTCCTTTTTCATGCTGGCCCACCAATAGCATGTCTTTAAGTCCTTGTACATCTTCGTACAGCCAGGATGAATTGAGTAAGGCGAGTCATGTGCCTCCTTCAATATTGTTTCACGAATATGCCTGACATTAGGTACCACAATCCTCTTTCCAAGCCATAAGTTACCCTGTTCGTCCTCATCAAATCTGAATTCCTTTCCTTCTTGGGTCCTTTCCTTGATTTCCTGTATTTCCTTGTCCTTTGTCTGTCCTTCCCGTATTTCCTGCTCTAATGTTGGGTTGACTTCCATCGTTCCCATCTCATTTATGAATCCAAGGTTCAACCGTTCAAACTCCTTGCATAACTCGGATGGCAGCTCTCGAACTGTGAGTTGATGACTTACTCCTTTTCGGCTCAAAGCATCGGCCACTACATTGGCCTTTCCAGGGTGATAGTTGATTCCCACGTCATAATCCTTGATGAGCTCCAACCATCGGCGTTGCCTCAGATTCAGATCCGTTTGCGTAAATATGTACTTGAGACTCTTGTGATCCGTATAAATCTCACATCGGTGACCAAAAACATAGTGTCTCCATATCTTCAAGGCGTGTACTACGGCTGCGAGTTCAAGGTCGTGCGTAGGATAATTCAACTCATGTTTCTTTAGTTGCCTCGATGCATAAGCTACCACTTGGCCTTCTTGCATGAGCACACATCCTAATCCTTGTCTTGATGCATCACAATATATATCAAAACTCTTGCTCACGTCCGGTAATACTAACACCGGCGCGGTTGTCAACCTTTTCTTTAACTCCTCAAAGCTATCCTGACAAGCTTGAGTCCATCGGAATGCCTTTCCCTTCATGAGTAATTCGGTCATAGGCTTGGCTATTTTGGAGAAATCCTTAATGAATCGGCGGTAGTATCCAGCCATTCCAAGGAAACTCCGAATTTCCTTGACATTCTGTGGCGGTTCCCATTTAAGCACATCTCTCACCTTCCCTGGGTCAACTGATACTCCTCCTCCGGAAATAATATGGCCTAAGAAAGAAACTTCCCGTAACCAAAATTGACATTTACTGAACTTGGCATACAATTGATGCTCCCTCAACTTCTGCAGCGTAAGCCTCAAGTGTTCCTCGTGTTCCTTCTCATCCTTCGAGTAGATCATAATATCATCGATGAACACTACAACGAACTTATCCAGATATTCCATGAAGACCTTATTCATGAGATACATAAAGTACGCAGGCGCGTTCGTCAATCCAAATGACATGACGGTGTACTCATAAGATCCATATCGTGTCCGAAATGCTGTCTTGGGTATATCCGATGGTCTAATCTTCATTTGGAAGTATCCTGACCGCAAGTCGATCTTGGAGAAGATACAGGCACCCTTCATTTGGTCGAACAAATCCTCTATACGGGGCAGTGAGTACTTGTTCTTAATTGTCACTTCGTTGAGAGACCTATAGTCCACACACATCCTCTGGGTTCCATCCTTCTTATCCACGAAGAGCACTGGGGCTCCCCACGGGGATGAGCTTGGGCGTATAAAACCCTTCTCTAGCTGCTCTTGAATTTGCTTCTTGAGCTCTGCTAATTCCTTAGGAGGCATCCTATACGGCCTCTTAGCTATAGGTGCAGTTCCGGGTATCAACTCAATGGCGAATTCAATGTCACGATCAGGTGGCATACCTGGCAACTCATCTGGAAACACGTCCGGGTACTCGCGAACAATCGGAATGCTTTCTAATGTCACTTCTTCCACGTGATTCAGCATCGCTTTCTCTCTTGCAGGTTGGGCTGCCTCAACTTCGATGCGTGTACCATGTTCACTTGTCAACTGCACAATCCTCTCGGCGCATTGAATGACTCCATTATACTTGCTCAGCCAGTCCATTCCAAGTATTATGTCTATTCCTTGGGAGTCCAATACTATGAGGTTTGCGAGAAAGTCTACCCCCCTTATTTTAATGCTTACTTTCGGACATACTATATTTGTCCTCATCTCTCTGCCAGGAGAACTTACTAGCATAGTTTGCTTCATATGAGATATAGGCAAATTGTACTTGGCAACATACTTTGATGAGATGAATGAATGAGATGCTCCTGAATCAAATAAAACAGTTGCGGGGTTGGAGTTGGCGAGAAACATACCAATCACGACGTCATCAGCTTGCTGGGCTTCCTCGGTGGAGACATGATTCACATTGCCACGAGCAAAATTCTGCTGTCCACGGTTGCCTTGTGGTGCTCCTCCATTTGGTCGTGGGTGATTTGGCCTTGGTGCATTGTTCATAGGTCCATAGTTTCTCTTGGGGCATTGACTTGCAAAGTGTCCGGGTTCTCCACACACATAGCATGTCTTACCACCCGTAGCATTGGGGAAGTTTGGGCGCAACTGGTTTTGAGCATTTGCCGCCATGTTAGGACGCGGCGCAGGTGGCACAGGATTGCGAGGCGCTTGCATGGCGGGGCGTTGCTGCTGTGGCTGATTTGGGCGGGGCGGATAAGCAGCGCGGTATGCGGGAGCAGATGGGTTGTATTGTGCTGCAGTAGGTGGTGCATAGCGGGGGCGAACATTACTTCCTTGTTGCGGTCCATGATGTGACATCTTCCTTTTGTTGTCCTGCTCCATCTCACGAATCTTGTTCTCAACCACAATAGCCTTGTCAACCAGCTTTTGGAAGTTTGGATAATCAGTATTGAGCAACTGGACTTGAATTTCATTGTTGAGACCCCTCATAAATAGATACTGCTTCCTACTATCAGTTTTGATGTCTTCTGGGGCATGTCTAGATAATTGAGTGAATTTGTTGAGATACTCACTCACGCTCATCCTTCCTTGCCTGAGATTTTCAAAGTCTTGTCTTCTCAGTATCATAACTCCTTCAGGTACATAGTGGGAATGGAAACTCTGCTTAAACTCAGCCCAAGTGATTGTCTCCTGATTATCATGAGCGTTGCAAAGAGCTTCCCACCAGTCAGCGGCTGCTCCAACTAGTTGATGTGATGCAAAGAGAACCTTCTCCCTATCAGTGCACTGGACAATAGCAAGTTTCTTTTCAACGGACTTCAGCCAATCATCAGCTTCCATTGGGTCTGTGGCTTGTGCAAAGGTAGGCGGTCTGGTCCTCATGAACTCTCCCAAACGGTTGTGATGTGGCGGGGGTGGCGGTGGAGGCAGGTGGGGCTGATTGTTGTTGCCAGCTTGCAGCTGTCCCATGGTCTGTATCATGGTCTGCATGAGCTGGTTCTGCATAGCTAACAGTTGTTCAATATTGATAGCTCCATGAGCGGGTCCTTGTCTGTTGTTGTTCTGAGGTACTCCATTGTTCTCCTCCTTATTATTGGCATCCCTCTGGTTGCGAGTCCTCACCATCTAGAGAAAAGCAATAGGTAAGAATTTAAGAAACGTCCCCAACTAAATGCATCAAGGGATATGAAGCTAACCAACTAGCTATACTAGCCTAGGTGGACATGGCAATGCTAAGGCATCCCAAAATCCTCTATTAAGCACACCAACAAACGCATCGATTCCTGAGTGCTCCTATGTGCTCTAAAGTGTCCATTCTATCTAGGCTGCATCCTACGGTCAACCTGGCTCTGATACCAATTTGTGACACCCGGTTCCGAATATGAACCAAGCGTAACGCATATGTGTGCCCAGGAAGTTCATCACACATATATGGTTGCATCACAAACGATATACAGAATTTAACCATGTCTTAACTAATAAATAAGTACTTTATTACAATAATCCAATAGTTCACGAAAAATAAAACTCTAAATAATTGCAGCGGAAAATAAAATAAACAGCACGACTCCAATCCACAGGCAATTGACGGCGGTACGCAACCTAGTACTCCACGTGATCCTCGGGGTACTCCCAAATGTCTCCAGTAGCTGTTGGGAGGGATTGCAAGGGTGAGTACATGTCGTACTCAGCAAGTGTGGAAAGTATGACATGTGGCTAATTCAAATGACGAATGTAATAAATGGCTAAGTGCTGAAAAGTACAGTAAAACATTTGAAAAGCATTATACTATGTTTATGTGAAACAATCCCATCATAACCCTCATATTAACAAATATAAACCATATCCAATTATTGCCAACATTACCATTATCCATGTCCAATTACCATAACTCGATTTCATAACCATGACCATAACTATTACCAACCCATAAACCATAAACCAATCATAACCATTACCAAACCATAACCATCCATAACCATCCCAAATCCCAATTTCCAACTCTAATCATGTAGGTCATCCAGGCGCTCATAATCGGGAGCACGGCTATCATGATAGTTTTTAGCACTCTGCAGAGGTTGTACCACTTTACCCACATGTTTGTGATTTCATCACCTTTCGATGACTAAGAAACCTCCATTGTGCCATCTCACACTTCCGTAGGTGTGTGGCCAAGAGATCACAAAATAGCCTTTCAAAAGGGACTACTAGTATGTACGGGTCCACTAAGGTTTCACCGGCAGGCTTGAATCTCTATTCTCCCACCCACGGGCCCCCTCGTGTGCCATGCGGATCCCAGGGCAGTCCTCCTCGACTCCCATTCCCCGCGCCATCCAATGGTCCATACAATACTAGCAGCGCTCCTAATTATTCAGCTACGCCGCACCCATACTTGGCCTTGTGGTGGCACTGTTGACCTGGCATATTCTCGCATGAACCGGTCCTTAATTCTAAGGCAAGCAAACCACCATAACAACCAACCCATCCACATATCCATGCTTGCTTAGATCACCCATCGTATTGACCAGTTCACATTGACCAGAATATCATTGGTGCATAATTAAATGTGTAGTGTTGTTTGCCATCCCAATTAATTAAGCGAAGCAAAAAGTAAAAACCCTTCCCGACTCTCTACCATAAATTCCAGGTGGCAATTGTGGTCAAACAAAACTAGTAAACTTCCTACCATAGGATTCCCATCAATTTGACACAAGCATGCAAGTTCGCAAACAAAACATTTAATTTAAAATAGGATCAATATGCTTCAAGGACACTTGCCTTGCTCCGGCGGATGGGGTTGCTCAAGCGCTTCGAAGTCTTGGTTCTGGAAATCCTCGTATGCAGCCTCTTGAGCACGTTCCTCTACGCGTGATCATACATACAAGAAAACATATACAATCAACATAATGCACACACATTAATCAACATGCGATGATATGCATGCATGCAAAGATCAATTATTAGTTTACTACGGTTGTTTATTAATTAGGTGCAACTAGTTCATACGTGTTCATATGAGTTTACGGGGGTTTTAGGGTGGATTAATGCTGCTGAAAATAAAATTATGGTGCAACAAAAATCAATTCACGCCTATTAGATTCAATATGATCGCTAAAATTCGCATCGGGAACATGGCCTACCGTAGATGCGATGGCTTCGATGATCACGGGATGGGGACAATGCGTAGACGAAGTAGATGCGTCCTCCGGCGGCACGACGACGACGGCGCGATGTCGACGTCGATCTCCGGCGGACGGTGGGGCCCTCCTCTTTTTCTTCCTCTTCTTCCCCTTCTTTTCCTCCTTTTTCTTTCCTGGGCGCAGCTCTCTGGACTCCCCTTTTTTCCTCTCTGTACCGGCGGCTGCGTCTGGCGGCTGGGAACGGGGGCCTTCGGTGTTTCTTTTATAGGTGCGGCGGGAGCTATTGGGGCCGAGTCGGTTGGGAGGCGGGGCGGGATCCGCCCGTACGCGGGAGTCGGGGCGGGACGGGAGAATCGGGGCGGGGCGGGAGAATCGGGGCGGGGCGGGAGGCCGCGGAGGCCACGCGGTCCCGGGCGTGGGGCCTCGGGCGCGGGCGTGCTGGGGCGAGGCCGCTCGATCGGCTGGGCCGCTTGGCCTGGCCGCCGGGTTGGCCTTTTTCTTTTTTCTTTTTTTCTTTTTTTCTTTTCTTTTATTATATAATTTATTATATATATACTTTTATATATATATTATTAATATTATATATTTATTATTTATTATTTATTATTTTTATAACATATATTATTAATATATTTTTTCTATTTTTATATATTGTTATATATATTATTTATATATATTTATATATATTTTATTATTATTATTTTTATACTTATTCCCTATTACAAGTTTTAGGCTATAATTATTGTCTTCTTTTTCTTCTTTTGCTACACATATTTGTATATGCATGTTTTATTATTTTTCTTTTATTCTACTAGTGTTTACTGCATGACCATGTATGCAATGCAAGATGCGAAAATTTAGGGTGTTACAGCGAGCTTGCCCCTTATGTTAAACCTCTTATGACCTCTCATTGGTGACACCTTGAGGTAAACAAAATCTCCTATTTCAAAGGCTAATTTCCTTCTCCTATTGTCCGCATAGCCCTTTTGCCTTGATTGGGCAGCCCTCAAGTTTTCACGAATTATTTGGACATGCTTTTCGGCTTCTTGCAACACATCCGGACCAAATACTTGAGTTTCTCCTGCCTCATTCCAGAATAAAGGTGTCCTACACTTCCTCCCATAAAGTGCTTCATATGGTGACATCTTCAAACTTGCTTGGTAACTATTGTTGTATGTAAATTCTGCGTATGGCAAGCTTTTGTCCCAACTTTTCCCATGCTTTAAAGCGCAAGATCTTAACATGTCCTCCAAAATTTGATTGGTCCTCTCGGTTTGTCCATCCGTTTGAGGATGATATGCTGAACTAAAACTCAACCTCATTCCCAAAGATTCATGCAATTTTTGCCAAAATCTGGAGGTAAATTGAGAACCTCTATCCGAAACTATCTTCTTAGGGACTCCATGTCGACACACAATATGCTCCATGTATATTTCGGCCAATCGTGCAGCTGTATATTTGGTCTTCACAGGGACAAAATGAGCTGACTTGGTTAAACGATCCACAATTACCCAAATTGAGTCGTACCCAGACTGAGTATGTGGTAACCCAACTATGAAGTCCATTCCGATTTCTTCCCACTTCCATTCTGGAATCTTCAACAGTTGCAATAATCCAGCTGGCCTTTGATGTTCTGCCTTCACTCGTTGGCACACATCACACAATGCCACATATTCAGCTATGTTCTTCTTCATGCTATCCCACCAATAGCTAGCCTTCAAGTCTTTGTACATCTTCGTACAACCAGGGTGAATCGAGTACGGCGAGTCATGTGCCTCCTTTAATATTGTCTCCCGAATATGCTTCACCTTAGGCACAACGATTCTCTTCCCAAGCCATAAGGTACCATGTTCGTCTTCGTCAAATCTGAATTCTCTCCCTTCTTCGGTCCTTTCCTTGATTTCCTTGATCTCCTCATTCGTGGTTTGTGCTTCTCGAATTTCTTACTCCAAGGTTGGGTTTAACTCCATCATCTCCATCTCATTTACAAATCTGAGGTTCAACCTCTCAAACTCCTTGCATAACTCGGATGGTAACTCTCGAACTGTGAGTTGGTGACTTACTCCCTTTCTACTCAAAGCATCGGCCACTACATTGGCCTTTCCCGGATGATAGTTGATCCCCAAATCATAATCTTTGATGAGCTCCAACCATCTTCATTGCCTCAAGTTCAGATCCGTTTGTGTGAAAATATACTTCAAACTCTTATGATCTGTATAAATTTCACACCTATGTCCAAGGATGTAGTGTCTCCAAATTTTCAATGCATGTACCACGGCCGCGAGTTCTAAATCATGTGTTGGATAATTCTGCTCATGTTTCTTCAATTGTCTTGATGCATAGGCGACCACTTGACCTTCTTGCATCAATACACATCCAAGCCCTTGTCTCGATGCGTCGCAATAAATATCAAAACTCTTGCTTACATCCAGCAATACCAAAACTGGGGTTGTTGTCAACCTCTTCTTCAACTCCTCAAAACTGCCTTGACAAGCTTGGGTCCATTGGAAAGCCTTTCCCTTCGTTAGCAACTCTGTCATAGGCTTGGCTATCTTGGAGAAGTCCTTGATAAACCGACGGTAATATCCAGCCATCCCAAGAAAACTTCTTATTTCCTTGATGTTTTGCGGCGGTTCCCACTTCAACACGTCTCTCACTTTTCCGGGGTCAACCGAAACTCCTCCTCCTGAGATCATATGACCCAAAAATGGCACCTCTCTCAACCAAAACTGACACTTGTTGAACTTGGCATACAATCGATGCTCCCTCAATTTCTGCAATGTAAGCCTCAAGTGTTCCTCATGTTCTTTCTCATCCTTCGAGTAGATCATAATGTAATCAATAAACACCACAATGAATCTATCCAAGTACTCCATGAAGACCTTATTCATGAGGTACATAAAGTAGGCAGACGCATTTGTCAATCCAAAAGACATCACGGTGTACTCATAAGATCCATACCGTGTCCTAAAAGCTGTCTTGGGTATGTCCGATGGTCTAATCTTCATTTGAAAGTATCCCGACCTCAAATCAATCTTAAAGAAGACACAAGAACCCTTCATCTGATCAAACAAGTCTTCTATGTGTGGCAAGGTGTACTTGTTCTTGATTGTTACCTCGTTGAGAGCTCGGTAATCTACGCACATCCTTTGGGATCCATCCTTCTTGTCCACAAATAGAACGGGCGCTCCCCAAGGTGAAGATCTAGGGCGAATAAAACCCTTCTCTAGTTGCTCTTGAATTTGCTTCTTGAGCTCCGCTAATTCCAAAGGAGGCATCCTATACGGCCTCTTAGCTATAGGTGCAGTTCCAGGTATTAAATCAATAACAAACTCAATGTCTCGATCAGGTGGCATACTTGGCAACTCGTTCGGAAAAAAACATCCAAAAATTCACACACCACCGGAATCTCCTCAATTGCGGCACTGTCCATATGATTCAGCTCCAATTGCTTCGGTGTGGTTTGAGATGCTTCAAATTCTACGGTGATCCCTTCTTCGTTGGTCAACTTCACCGTCTTCGTGACACACTCAATAACTCCATTATGCTTCCTTAACCAGTCCATACCAAGTATAATGTCCAATCCTTGAGAATCCAAAACAATGAGGTTGGCGGAGAAGTCTACCCCCCTTATTCTAAGGCTTACTTTCGGACATACTATATTTGTCCTCATCTCTCCTCCAGGAGACTTAACCAATAGAGTAAACTTCATATGAGAGATAGGCAAACTATACTTGGCAACATACTTCGATGCAATGAATGAATGTGATGCTACAGAATCAAATAACATAGTCGTGGGGTTGGAGTTGGCGAGAAACATACCAATGACCACATCATCCGCTTGTTGAGCATCCTCCGTAGAGACATGGTTCACGTTGCCACGAGTAAAATTCTGCTGCCCACGGTTCCCTTCTGGCTGTCCTCCATTGGGTCTTGGGTTTTGCCTCGGTGCATTGCTTCCTTGACCAAGACCTGACTTAGGACATTGATGCGCAAAGTGTCCAGCTTCTCCACAAGTATAACACTTCTTAACTCCACTAGAATTATTGGGACAAGCTTGGTTTTGAACACCTGCAGCAGGAAAATTAGCACGAGGCGCATAAGGCATTGGAGGCCTAGGTGCTTGCATGACAGGGCGCTACTGCACAAACTGAGTTGGGCGTGGTGCATAACCAGGGCACTGATTAGGAATAGAGGAGCTTTAATAGGGTGCATTTTATGGTGCAAGGCGAGGGCGCACATTACTTACTTGTTGTTGTCCTTGATATGGCGCCTTCCTCTTGTTGTCTTGTTCCATCTCACGAATCTTGTTCTCAACCACAATTGCTTTGTCCACAAGCTTCTGGAAATTTGCATAGTCACAATTGAGCAATTGTACTTGGATCTCATTGTTGAGGCCTCTCATGAACAAATATTGCTTCTGGCGGTCCCGGCTCACATCCTCAGGCGCATATCTTGAGAGTTGAGTGAACTTATTGAGATATTCACTCACGCTTGATCTTCCTTGCCTTAAGTTCTCAAATTCTGTTCTCAAATTCTTGCCTCTTCAAAATCATAACACCTTCCGGCACATAATGAGAACAAAAGTTCTCCTTGAATTCGGCCCGAGTAATCCTCTCTTGATTCTCGTGAGCTTTGCAATAAGAGTCCCACCAATCCGCAACTGCTCCAACTAGTTGATGAGAAGCGAAAAGCACCTTCTCCCAATCACTGCATTGGACAATGGCAAGTTTCTTCTCCGTGGACTTGAGCCAATCATCCGCATCCATAGGCTTAGTAGCTTGAGCAAAGGTCGGTGGCCTGGTACTCATAAACTCTCCCAATCGGTTATGAGGGGGTGGGGTGGCGGTGGAGGCATGTGGGGCTGATTGTTGATATTGCCAGCCTGCAGCTATCCCATAGTTTGTACCATGGTCTGCATGAGCTGGTTTTGTATAGCCAATAGTTGCTCAATGTTGATAGCTCCCTGAGTAGATCCTTGTCCAATGTTGTTCTGAGGCACTCCATTGTTCTCGTCCTCATCATTGACATCCCTCTGGTTGCGAGTCCTCACCATCTGAAGAAAAGCAATAGGTAAGAATTAGAAAACGTCCCCAACTATATGCATCAAGGGATATGAAACTAAAAAACTAGCTACACTAGCCTAGGTGGACATGGCAATGCTAAAGCACCCCAAAATCCTCTATTAAGCATGCAAGCAAACAATATATATAGCAACAACACACCAAGCAAAAACACATCGATTCGTGAGTGCTCCTATGTGCTCTAAAGTGTCCATTCTATCTAGGTTGCATCCTACGGTCAACCTGTGGCTCTGATACCAATCTGTGACGCCCGGTTTTGAAAAATGAACCATGCTAACGCATATGTGTGCCCAGGATGTTCATCACACATACACGAGTGCAATCACAAAAGAGTATACAGAAAATTACCACAAGACAAGATTAATTAACCAAATTTTACTGAATAAACCATATTATCCTCGAATACAAGCTCTAATGAATATTTATGACAAGTTCAACTAATGCAGCGGAAATAAACTAATTAAGCAAACTAAGCAACTAAGCAGCATAAGCAATAGGGTATATATGCGCAGCTCCAATCAACACCACAGGCAAAGCTGACGGTATACACGGCCTAGAACTCGCATTATCACCATTAAACTCCCAATCCTGACCTGCAACTGTTGGGGGGGGGGGGGGGGTTGCAAGAGTGACTACATGTTGTACTCAGCAAGTGTGGAAAGTATGACATGTGCCTTATTCAAATGACGACAATAATAATGGCAAAGTGCTGAAAAGTACATTAAAACATTTAAAAAGCAGTATATTATATGTATGTGAAGTAAACCCATCATAATCATAAGTAATATCATAATACCAGTCCACAATTCACCATCCTCATCAATAATTCCATATTTCACCAGTTGCCAATAACCATATTCAATACCAGAAATAAATCCATAACCATAATACCAACCATAACCATCCCAAATACCATCCCAATACCAAATACCCTCTAATCATGGAAGTTGTCCAGGTGCTCATAACCAGGAGCACGGCTATCATGATAGTTTTAGACACACTCTGCAGAGTTTGTACCGCTTTAACCACGTGTTTGTGATTTCATCACCCGTCGGCGACTAGAGAACCTCCCTTTCGCCAATTACACTTCCTTTGGTGTATGGCCAAGAGATCACAAAATAGCCTTTACAAAGGGATTACTAGCCTATTTAGACCCCACTGAGGTTTCACCGGTGGCGATATCTCCTACAGAGCACATCTTCAACCAAGGGCCCCCTCTTGAGCCATTCGGATCCTAGGATAGTCCCACCAATCATCAACAAACCCAATCCAACTACCCCTTCCCCGAGCATCCACAATGGTCCAAACAGCACTAGCAAAGCCCTAATTAATCAGCTACTCCGCACCCATACTTGGCCTCGTGGTGGCACTGTAGTTCTGGCTTATTCTCGCATGAACCGGTCCTTAGATCTAAGGCAAGCAACCACCATATCATCCAACCCATCCACATACCAGTCTTGCATAGATCACCCATTACCGCGTTACATTAACCAGTTCATGTTAATCATAATCTCATAAAATGCATAATTAAATTGAGTGATATAGTCGTTTTCCCATCCCAGTTAATTAAGCGAAGCAAAAAGGTAAAAATCCCTTCCCGACTCTCTACCATAAATTCCAGGTGACAAGGGTGGTCAAACAATTCTAGTAAACTTCCTATCATAGGATTCCCATCAAATTGACACAGCATGTAGTTTTGCAAACAAAACATTTATTTTAAAAACAGGATCAATATGCTTCAAGGACACTTGCCTTGCTCTTACTGTTGATTAGGATCAAAGCCTTCAAACTCTCGGTGTTGTAGATCCTCCGCGGCACTCTCTAGCGCAAATCTGTCTAATCCACACAATAAACATACAAGCCAAGAAACACAATCAAAGAGTGCACAAATATTACTCAATATGTCATGACATGCATGATTGATGCAAATGCAAGGTAGAACTTGTTACTAGATTGCTTTAAGGGTCAATTACTAGTTCTAATAGCTTTTAACAAGTTTATACAGGTTTGGATGTGATTAGATCAAACTTTAGAATTCATTCAACACAATTTAACCAGAAAGATCGGACTAGTCCGCTAGAGACCGGACAAGTCCGCCCTCTGCGAGATCAGCAGATTAGGGTTTTCTAGATCGACGTAAATTCGGAGATTAGGAGTTGAATTCACGTAAGGAAAAGAGAATAGAAGGTATACCAGGTGTTCAGGACTCCAATGAATCAAGAATCTTGGAGGTAGCACTTGGATCTTGGTGATCTAGGGTTGGTGATGAACTTGGAGATGAATTGGTGATGAAGAACGGTAGCTTGGTGGAGATCTTGATCCTCCTTCGTTTCCTCCTCTCCTTCTTGCTTGGGATCTTCTCCTCCCTCCTTGATGGTGGCTCTCCACGAACTAGGGTTTGGGTGGGGTGGAAAAGTGGCAAATAGATGTCAAACCAAGGGGTGGGGTTGTTTATATAGAGGTGGAGGCTAGGGTTAGATGGATTTCGAGTTTGAGATGAGTAGAGGCCGGTTTAGAGTCCCTCATGGGCTCTAAAAGAGTTAGGCATGACGTCCCTAGGCCCACTTAATGTGAAACCAAAGAAACAAGTCGTAAAACAAAGATCAACTCGGAGTCGCGAAATATCGGACAAGTCCGGAAAGGACCGGACTAGTCCGAAGTCGTCCAGAGAGAAAATCGGACAAGTCTGGCAAAAAATCGGACAAGTCCGACTTTTAACAGAGAGGAAATCGGACAAGTCCGTGGAACACCGGACTAGTCCGGAAAAGTCCAAGGACTTAGCAATTTTTCAAGGATTCTTAGAATATCGTACTAGTCTGCACAAAATCGGACAAGTCTGAAAGTTTCTAGAGCCAAAATCGGACTAGTCCGCAGCAAAAATGGACAAGTCCGTTTTTAGCCAGAGAGAAATCAGACTAGTCCTCAGTAAAATCGAACTAGTCCGCACTTTCCTGCATTTTAAATGCGGTTTTGTTCCAAATCAAATTTTAAATGCTCCAAATCAATTTTAAACTCGTTCCTCTTATTGTGGGTTAATGTTAAACATGTATATGAGTGTATGTAGGGCATGATGCATGAAAATGAGGGTGTTACAACGATTGAAATGTGTACATGTACCAAAGGTTGTGGCAGTATGTTGACGACTTGAATGCTTTGCACTTGTAGATTTTAGGTCCGAAGTCTTCAATTATGAGGCGTCGAAGGCTGGCCTCCTGGGATTGGCGGAGATTGGTAGCTCCGACAATTTCCAATGTCAACATATAAACATTGACGGTCGGAGCTTGGTAGCTCCTGATGTCGTCGCACGAATAGTTGAATTTATGCCTCCAGGGGTTGTCAAAGCTTTATAGCTCCGACGTCACCTACTGTGAATATATTAAACATTGATGGCGGGCCCCCTTGGAGGATGTCGGAGCTTAGTAGCTCCAGCGTCGTTCACCATTGCTATGAATTTCTATTTTTCCTGCATATTAAATACAAGAAAAGAGTAAAATTCGTCCTCTTGTCTATAAATCGTTTGTGACTTATCATTCTTATTTGAGTTTTAAATCCGAAGAAACTCGATATGGTAACAAGTATATTGATGTAATCTATCCGGACCCATATGCTTTTCTAGTACTCACCTATTGAGGCCTGCCGGAGTGTAGGTAGAGTGACGTACTTAGGTCAGGACCAGACTAAGTCGATAGCACACTCCGGACCTACGTTGGCTTGGCGTTCAGGCAAGTAGACTATACAACATGTTAAGATTCAGAGAGACCAACAATATAACTTGTAACACATGTGAATAACTTGGACAAAAACTAAAAAAGAATTGCGCAACTTTATTATAGACAAGAAGGATAAAAATAATAATTTGATATGCCGAGCCTTGTACAAAAGTAAATGCACGTGGAGTCTGTTTTTACACAACAATGTATTTCATTATAGGTCTGAATTACAGGGGAGACAAGGACACACTGAGGGTGCGGGACCAAGCTAAGTGCGCTATACATCTTGTACCAACCCAGGGTAGGTAGTTACACTTTTAGTTCAGTGACTGTAGTGTACTTGAACCTCCCGGAACCTCCCTGAGGGGTCCGGATGTTCCCCGGAGGTCCTACCCCTGTCTGTTTATCAACTCTATAACATAAATCATGTGTAATTAAAGGCTCACCTCCGTGATTCTAAGCATAAAACTTACGGAGGTGCTCGATGTTCCAAGTAAAAGGAAAAGATAGATTCCCTCTGGATTCTTGTCAAACATTTTTCAAAACAGCGAAGAATTGCGTAGTATAGTAGTAGGAAAAGATAGATTCCCTCTGGATTCTTGTCAGATTAGGGAGCGGAATCCTATCCTCAGTTGCCAAGCGAACGCATCCGGGACGGGATACTTTGATCACTCGGAATGGACCTTCCCAGCTGGGAGAAAGTTTGTTCATTCCTTCTCGAGTTAGTATCTTCCGAAGCACCAGATCACCTTCCTAGAGCTATCGGTTACACACATGCCTTTGATGATAGCGCCGGAGCGCTTGGCGATAACGTGCATTCCGAGCAGCTGCTTGGCACCTTCCCTCGTCGAAGAGGTCAAGATCTTCACGCCGGAGTTGATCCTGCGTGGCTTCATCAAAGGTCCGGACCCGGAGGGACCCCAAGGTGATCTCCGGAGGAAGGACTGCTTCAGCTCCGTACATCAGGGAGAATGGAGTCTAGCCAGTTGACCGGTTAGGTGTTGTCCTGTTCACCCATAGTGTGGATGGAAGCTCTTCAATCCAGGTTGCTCCATGCTTTTTAGGCGCTCGTACGTGCGCGTCTTGAGTCCCTTTAATATTTCTGCATTTGCTCTCTCGGCTTGGCCATTGCTTGCTGGATGAGCTACTGAAGCGTAGCTTAGTTGAATGACGAGGTCTTTGCAATATTCTTGAAATGCAACACTTGTAAATTGAGTTCCGTTGTCAGTTATGACTTTGTTTAGAACTCCAAATCTGCATATAATGGACTTCAAGAACTTGATTGTTGATTGCTTGTTGATTGTCACAACTGTAGTTGCTTCCAGCCACTTAGTGAACTTGTCGATAGAAACATACAGGAACCTGTAACCTCCGACAGCTTTTGGGAAAGGTCCCAAGATGTCCATGGCCCACACAGCGAATGGCCATGTAGGAGGTATCATTTGTAGCGATTGAGCCGGTGTGTGAATCTGTTTTGCGTGGAACTGACACGCTTCACATTTTCTCACTAGCTCAACCACATCCTGAAGTGTTGTAGGCTAGTAAAAGCCATCCTGAAAGGCTTTACCTACCAGCCTGCGGGAAGAAGCATGGTTCCCACACTCATCTTCCCTTGCAATGCACCACATTAGGACGTCATTGGCACCACGTCGGTAGAGATCCCCTTATACTAGCGTGTATTTTTTAGCCAATCTGACAATTCGGTCAGCAGATACACTGTCTTCAGGAAGGATGTTGTCTTTCAAGTAGCTCCGGATCTCTAAGATCCATGCATCGAAGCTAACTTGAGCTTCTGAGTCTTGCGTGTTGGGTTGCTAGGAGCTCCCAACAGCACCTATGACCTTTGGTGGATGCCATGGAAATAGGGCAATCGGGACTGCCAGCTTTGAGGTGCTGGTCTTGCCCCCTTCGCTCAGCTCGGCAGGCTGAGCTGTTGGTTTTGACAACCTTCAGACAAAAATTCCGTCGGGAGCCAGAGCTCCGGTTGAGGCTTTCGTCAAGAGTTTGTCGGCTTCACCGTTGTGAAGACACTGAACATGATGGAGATCCAGGACTTCGAAGTCCTTCTGAAGTCTCTAGACTTCAAGGAGATAAGCAGCCAGTTGAGGATTGTTGCAGGAACATTCACCTTTGACTTGTTTTGTGAAGAGTTGTGAATCTCCCTTCACCAACAGCTGTTTTACACCATAAGATAGTGCCACCTTCAGTCCGTCGATGAGAGATTCATACTCCACCATGTTGTTGGTTGCCTTGAAATCAAGGTATACCATGTACTTGAACTTCTCCCCAGTCGGAGCCAGGAGAAGGATTACAGCTCCGGCCCCCTGCTTTTGCACGGAGCCGTCAAAGTAGAGGGTCCAGTGAGGCTCGGTGAATACCGGAACTTTGGGTTCTGGTTTCTGTTCACTGTGGCCCCCAGGGTTTGATGGAGATGGGGTCCACTCCGCCACGAAGTCAACCAAGGCTTGACTTTTCATTGCTTGTCTTGACACGAATTCTAGATCGAATTCGGCCAGTTCCGCTGCCCACTTTGCAATGTTCCTAGTAGAATTAGGGTTATGCAAAATAGCACGCAGTGGAAAAGAAGTTACCACTGATATTTTGTGGGCTTGGAAGTAGTGACGAAGCTTCCTTGAGGCAATAAGAACTGTGTAAAGTAGTTTATGCACCTCAATGTATCTTGTCTTGGCGTCGTGGAGTACTTCACTGATGAAGTACTTTCATAAGGACCCGGAGCTTCATCTCCATCGACTCAGACCCTGTTGGAGGGTTATAGACCTTCAGGTTGTGCTTCATGGACCCTCCTGGAGAGGTCCAAAACTCCTTCTTGTTCAACCCGGACCTTGCTAGGAGGATCTAGATCATCTTGGTCAGCCAGGTGAACCTCCTCAAACGAATGAAGTTGATCTCCTAGCATTTTGTTTTGAGGTTCCGTGTCCGGGAGTTGAGACCCAATCACGTCTTGAGGTGATTCCGGACCCTCCCAGAGGGGTCTGGACTCTTGGGTTGGATGTGGCTCTGGTCTTTCCGCAACCAGGACCATACTGACAACTTCGGTGGTTGCCGAAATGTAAAGCAGTAAAGGATCACCAGGATTAGGGGCTACCAATATCGGTAGTGTGGTAAGGAGTTGTTTCAGCTCTTGAAACGCCTTTTCTGCTTCTTCAGACCAATGAAACGGTCCGGACTTCCTCAAGAGTTTCAAGAAGGGTAGCGCCCATTCTGCCAGTCTTGAGATAAACCGGCTGAGCGCAGCTAGGCATCCAGTTAGCTTCTGGACATCTTTAATACGGGTTGGGGGCCGCATATCCTCTATGGCCTTGATCTTCGCCGGATTTGCTTCAATTCCTCGGTGAGTCACCAAGAACCCCAGAAGCTTCCAGGAGCTAACCCCGAAGACACACTTGTCCGGGTTCAGCTTGGTGCGCGTGGTGCGCAGTTTGTCATAAAATGGCTTGTAAGTTGTCAAGGAGTGACTCCTTGTTTTTTATCTTCACAACGATGTCATCGACATACACCTCCACCAAGTCTCTAATTAGCTCTCCAAATGTTTTGTACATAGCTCGCACAATGTTGAAGCAGCATTTTTAGGACCGAATGGCATGGCAGTATAACAGTACAATCCATCTACTATTATGAAGGCAGTATGCTCTTCATCTTCCTTAGACATTTGGATTTGATGATATCCAAAATATGCATCTAAGAAACACAATAGCTCACACCCAGAGGTGGAGTCCACTATCTGATCTATTCTAGGTAGTGGAAATGGATCCTTTGGACATGCCTTATTTAAGCTGGTGTAGTCGATACACATCAAAAGCTTCACACCGGCCTTGGGTACAAAAACTGGGTTTCCCAGCCATTTTGGATGGAAGACTTCCCGAATGAATCCAACTTCGAGCAACTTCTTGATTTCCTATCGGATGAATTTGTCACTCGATTGATTGCGTCCGGGGCTTCTGGTGTACAGGTCGTGCGTCTGGGTAAATCTTCAGATTGTGCTCAATTACCTCCCTAGGGATCCCAGGCATTTGTGATGGTTGCCAGGCAAACACGTCGACATTAGCCCGCAGGAAAGTGATGAGCGCGAGTTCCTATTTGTTGTTCAGACCCCCCGATATACGGGTAGTCTGAGCAGCATCAGAACCAATTTGGATGACCTTGACGGGAATGTCGGTGTTGCCGCTTGGTTGCACATGGGGTGTGAAGGTAGAGCATTTATGACGAATGCTCAGAGGGTTCGGAGCTAACTCCTTACCAGATGCTCCCTCATGCGCTGTGGTAAGCGCATAGAGTTCTTCTAGAGCAGTAACTCCCGCGGTGCGATCTGCACAGATCTGGAGAACGCCCGTGGGTGTTGGCATCTTCAACACTAATTAACCATAATGAACTGCGGCCACGAACTTGTATAAAGCTGGCCTGCCCAGAATGGCATTAAATGGCAGACTGATATGCGCAACGTCGAAGACCAATTTCTTAGTTCTATAGTTCTCCCGGGTCCCGAAGGTCACTGGGAGTGTTATAGAACCGAGAGAAGTGATGGTTCCCGGACCTACTCCATAGAAAGGTCGGGATGGTCGAAGGTCCGAAGGCCGAAGCTGAAGCTTAACGAAATCTTTGAAGCTTATGAGGTTTAGCCCGGAACCTCCGTCCACCATTACATGGTGGATTTGAATATTGTTAATGGTGGGTGACACCATCAACGGGAGTTGGCCAGCTCCAATCATGTTTCGGGGGCAGTCCAAAGCATCTAAAATGATGGGAGTATCCATCCACTTCCGATGTGGCTCCGCCATAGCAGTGGGAGCTGCCACGGTCATGTCCTGCCGCATTGTCTTGAGGATGCGGCGAGAGGTGATGTCCCAAGAACCACCATAGATGGTGTTCAGGGTCTTCCGGCGCTCGTTGTCAGAGATGTCAGATTTGTCATCGACAGAGTTGTAGACAGCTTTCGGGACCTTTTTGGGGTCCTGTAAACCTAGCTCCTCTTCGGCCGGAGCTTCGTCGACTTTTTGTTTTCCTTCCCTTTGACGGAAAGGAGCTTCTTCCCGGCACTTATTATAGTGGTCAGCAAGGTTCTGGACCTCCCGACACTCTTCCAAGCTGTGTCGGTTCGTCTTGTGAATCGGACACCATGCTTTGGAACTGTTGTCGTCTTCTGATGAAGGACTAGGTTGCTTCTCGGGGTGTGGACCCCGGCTTCCAGGAGCTGCGGCAGCAGCAGCGGCTAGTGCGCCGACCAACGGCTTCTTTTTGCTGTTGGGCTTCTTCTTCTTTTTGCCACTACTGGAGGTAGCGGCTTCAGTTTTGGAGGACTTCTGGTTGGCCTCCGGTGCTGGTTTAGAGTGCATTTCACGGCTCTCCGTAGCTCTAGCACATTTTGGCTAAGCTGAAGAGTTCCGTGACGCTGGTAACTTCTTTAATGGACAGCTTCTCCGGCATCTTCTTATCTCGAACACCCTGTCTGAAAGCAATGATAACAGAAGAGCTCGAGATTGAAGGAATAGTATTCCGTACCTGAGAAAACCGCTGGATAAAGGATTGTAGCGATTCCCCCGATGTATGCTTTATAGCAAACAGATCCAATTCAGTGCCAAGCAGGGTGTAAGAACTCCTGAAGTTGGCAGTGAACTGTCGGCATAGCTCCGCCCCACTATTAATGGAGTCGGGTGGAAGACTCATAAACCAGGACCTTGCAGTCCTAGTTAAAGCCACTGAGCAGTAATTGGCCATAGCCTCATCACCCCCTGCTGCCAGTATGGCAGTGAAGTAGATTTGAAGGAATTCGGTGGGGTTGACAGTCTCATCGATTTTTTTTGGCAAGTGAGGCCGGAACTTATGTGGTCATCTGACCATGTGCAAATGCATGGCTAGGGCAGAACAGCCTCCTCCTACTCCTTGAGGAGCAGGGTTGTCCCGAGCCTCTAGCCTCTCACGAGCACGCTCGATATGGACACGGTCGTCCTGCTGCCAGTAACGGCGATCCAGTTCCGACCGCAGGTCCTGAGTCAGAATCCTGGTGATGGTATGGGTGCGTCGCACCCCAGGGGCAACAAGGTCACCTGCTAGGATGCAGCACATCTCCTTTGTTGCAAGACGTGTGGACCAAGTCGTCCGGACAAGGTCCATCGTTGTGATGGTGCTCGCCCTGAAGGGGGGGCGCCTTGATTGGTGATGCCTACAGCCGCAGCTGCAACCAGATGGTCAACATCAGCCCTCCACTGCTCCATAGCACCCTGGGGTGCACCTAGAGGCGGTGGGTGTTGTAAGAGAGCTCGCGTAGCAATGAGCGCGTGCTCAGGATTGTTGTTTGTCGATGCAGTGGTCGATGCAGATGCCCCATCTTGTTGACCAGCATTGTTTACCGGAACAGATGGTGCTATAGTGCCTGCTGGAACAATGGCACCTGCTGGTTATTGGGCATTGCAGGGATTGCCTCCAACAGGTTGTCCAGCATGGTTGCCATTGGAGGATCCGGCAGCTGAATTCACCATCTTGTGATCTCGGGACCGGATTCCCCCTACCTGGGGGGCCAAATGTCGAAGTGTTTGAAATGACACTTTCCCCGGTACTACTAAAGTGTAGCCCGAGGAGGTTCTTGTTATGGTTGGGATACGCAGAGATCAAGATCAAGATGATGACACCATAGATTTATATGGTTCGGGCCACCTGAGCATAACACCCTACTCCATGGGGTTTGTGTTGTTGTATTGTGTGAGTCTATTTCTTAGTAAGCAGGTTAGCTTGGATCGGATCAGATCATCTTGGCTACGTGCGGTACAACCCTTTTATAGTTCTAAGGACTGACCGTTACAAAGCTTGTCTGGCCCGACATGTGGCCCTGGCTTATTTAATGGCCTAATACACTATCTAAAGGGTATTAAGCATGATTAATAGTGTGATAAAGTGCCTTAATGGCTGTGTTACCCCTATTAACAGTGCTCTAATCGTGTGTTGTTAATACACCATTAACGACACGTAATTAAATCTTGTAACTGCTGCTTTAATTATGCTTGATTGTTTGTGCAGAAGGAGATCTGTCAGTGTATACGTAGATGAAGGTCCGAAGGATCCACACCTGGAAGCTCTGGAGCTTTCCCTTACGGGAGGTTAGGTCTGGGGCTACTGTACACGTGTCGGCACCGAAGCTCCTCTCTGTTGGGGGTTAGCTCCGTGGTCGTTGTACACGTGTTGTCACCGAAGCTTTCCTTCGTTGGGAGCTTAGTTCCGGTTTTCCTTTACACATGTTGACCCAGGAGCTACCCATATGAGGGGAGCAGGTCCGGTGCAATGTGACATATGGGGCCCGAGGATACCTTCAACTCTGACAGGTAGAACTCCCTTGTACTCTTCGCGGTACTAAGGGGTACCCGGTACACAGGGTACTGACAGTTGTCATGATGGGAAGTTGGAAGCCCGAGGGTGGTGGCCTGACAAGGCACGCGGAACCAATACGGTTTTAGCATTGGGAACCGGTGACCTTCAATTGCGCGAGATCCACACGCGAGGGTCTCACCTGCCGCATTCAAAAGAAGCCACGCGGCAATGGTTTAATAGCGAACCATCGCCCCAACTGCACATCAAAATACCTTTGAAGCCGTAGTGCGGGAATCAAAGATGGCCCCACCCCTGGTAGAATAACTTAATGTAGGATCAAAGAGCACGTGAAAATCTACCAGAAGGAGGGTGAATGGTAGATTTAAAAAATCTTACGCAGCAGAAACAATTAAATCCCAACCCCTTCGGCAAAAAAATGATTTGTTAAAGAAATCATGTGTGAGACTAATCTAAACGTGTTTCACCATGACAAAAGTGATAGATATCAGAGAGAATCAAATCACGAAGATGACACAATAAGAATCACTCAAATCCGTCGAGACAAACTCAAGTTACGATTGAAAGACCGAACAAAGGTCAAACTGTCCTATCCGAGAAAAACAGTTCTGGAACGCTGCAAAGAAACTCGTGTAGATCAGAAACCACAAATCCAATGACTGTGAAATTTTGATAGATGATAGATAATCAAGTTGTAAAGACAACTCAAAAAGAATCACGTCAATTGGATCTGTAAAACTCGAGTTATGATAAAACCAGCAAAGAAAGGTAGTTATGTGCAGAAAACTCAACGAGAAAAATTTGTCTGGAACAAGTCGGACGAACAAGGCACAAAAGTTCCTTTCAACTACGAATTTTATTCAATATAACACAAGTGGAACAGCCACCAAAGTCGTCACACACGAGCTCTGGCCTCCCTTGCTTATATAACCAGCCCTTAGGCCAACACAATCTCAACTAGGACTCTAATCCTACTCAAATCACGAATTGAAACTTTCCATAACTGCTTAGGACTCTTCTATACGTAGATAGAAGCAATCTTAAGACTTCCAAACACATTAGGAATGTATCCCACATTCCTAAAACAACTCAAATTTGTGACCCACACGGAATCCTATCATAACCAACTCAAATATTTCCATATTTGGGTCAAACACGACTCAGCTGCAGCCTGAGTCCATAACATAGTCGGTTGGACCTTTCCGACCAATTCTTTACGTCCACGTCTCTTCATCACGCCTCGGAACCATGTAGCAACATCCATGCACTCCTTGCATACATGCAAACATCTTCCAACAACGTCCACGATACCTTCATATGCATTGTTCTTGATTCAAACATGCTGCGCAACCTCCCGATCAACTCAACCACAATTCCTCCCAAACTTGGTTGTTGAACATCATCTTCTCCCTAAGACTAGTTCAATGGATCCCATCACCAGCCATGTCTTGAACTCAAGCAACACCTGCACATGAATAAACAATCAATACTTTCGAGCACAAGTCCTCGACTTGACTCACTTTAGTTCCGAAACTACAACATCTTACGTGAGCACTTCACATAAGCATGTTGCAAAGCATAGCAAAAACGATATCATCCATATCAACAAAAACGCATCAAAAACTTAGCAAATGAATAATAAGCAATCTTTCCAACAATGTAAAGCAAGTTCGAGACAATGCACAGTAAAAGCATGAACACTGCGATCAAGCTCCGAACCTTGCCAAAGCTAACCGAAGCTTGAGACGGAGCTTACCAAAGCTAGTACAACCTAGTGCCGGAGCTTGACAAAACTAGTCGGAACTAGTCAACCCAAAAGCTAGAGCTAGAAAAACATGTTGGAGCTAAACAACATAAGTCGGACCTATCAAAACATATCGGAGCTTAACAACGACATGTCGGAGCTATCAAAGACATGCCGGAGCTAAAGACAATGCTCACCGGACCTACCCAAAAACATATTGGACCTAGACAAAGAAAGTTGGACCTATTGTTGGACCTTGCAGAAGCTCGAAGCTAGAGTCGGACCTTGCCAAAAAGATGTTATGGCAGCATTCAAAACTTTTATTGTCAAAGCCAATGTATTCAGCACACATAGGTGTCACAATCTCCCCCTTGATGAATGCATTGGCAACACCATTTAAAATCTGAACATTGACATGAAAAGTTTTGAGAACAATTTCTCCTCCTTTTTGAAAATCAAATGAGATAGAAATAAATTTCTCCCCCTATACATATTTCTCCCCCTTGCATACTTATCTTTAAAAAATCACCATATTATATCTCCCCCTTCGACAATGTATTCAGCAAGGTCAAAAAGAGAAATTTTAATTGCTATGAGCATATTATAACATATACATATAAAACAAAGATCATCCAAGTCATACTATCAAGTAACTTAGACTATCACATCAATGAGATACATAAAGTAGTGTAAACCATGCTAGAGATCAAATGTAATTTTCAATTTAAGAAAGTAATGCTCACAAACTTAACTATTTCAAGACCTGAAAGCATGACACTTGTTGCTGCATTTTACTATTTTTCAAAGCACAAATTTTGATCATATAATATTTCCAAGACATTATATGCGCATATGCCTTATTCTAACCAACCAAGCTAAGCCTATGTCATTTGACAATCAGAAGCTTAAGGACATGGTTTTAGTCATACACAACTTCTTCCAAGTTCATATCTAAGTACAATGATAAGACATCTCAAAAGAAGAAGTGCGATGCATGCATATTCTCTTCATCTTTTCTCAATTTAAATTTGTTCATAAAAATTCAACATGTGAGTTGATTACTTGATTAATTCTTTATGATTAAAAGCACTTGTGAGCATGCAACAAGTTCAAAACAGCAAGAAAGTTCG
This sequence comes from Tuctoria greenei, assembly GCA_036927565.1. Taxonomy (NCBI): domain Eukaryota; kingdom Viridiplantae; phylum Streptophyta; class Magnoliopsida; order Poales; family Poaceae; genus Tuctoria; species Tuctoria greenei. The sequence goes on along the minus strand of JAYESD010000010.1, from coordinate 137,410,159 downwards.
ACCATGACCAGATTTAGTGTAAGTAATTATTCCAATTACTAGACATGGCAAAAACTACAAAATGTGTAACACGAGTAATGTAGTAAGAACTTTCAACATGTAAAAGGAATCACAAAGTCATATACGTATGAAATATTATGCTCATATTATTTTAAGTTCAGACTCACACATAGATTTCTCAAGTTTCAAAACTCCCCCTAGATTTAAGCCATGAGGATGCATAACCCCTATTTCACTACGAATAAAACAAAAACGAGTGAAATCCAAAGGTTTTGTAAAAATGTCAGCCAATTGTTGTTCGGTATCTACATGGTGAATCACAATGTTTCCTTTTTCAACATTATCATGGAGAAAGTGATATCTAATGTCAATGTGCTTAGTTCTAAATGTTGCACGGGGTTTTTAGCAATGCAAATGGCACTCGTGTTATCACAAAACAGTGGAACACTATCTAGATCAACCCCATAGTCCTTAAGTGTTTGAACAATCCAAAGAATTTGTGAGCAAGCACTAGCAGCAGCTACATATTCAGATTCGGCTGTGGATTGTGCAACTGAGTTTTGTTTTCTAGAGGACCAAGCAACTAGTGAATTACCAATAAAATTACAAGCACCGGAAGTACTTTTACTGTCAATCCTACAACCTCCAAAGTCAGCATCAGAAAAAACTTTCAAAGTAACGGTTGAGGAAGAAGGAAGAAAAATGTCAAATTCTTGAGTTCCATGTAAGTACCTTAGAATCCTTTTGAGGGCTTGACGATGTGAAGCACGTGGGGAGGCTTAAAACCGTGCACAAAGACATACGTTCAAGTGTACGTCTAGTCTTGATGCCGTGAGGTACAAAAGTGATTTGATCATGCTTCTATATTCTTTTTGATCTACGGGTTCACCATCTTCATCAAGTTCAAGTGTTGTTGTTGTTCCCATTGGTGTCCGAAGAGGCTTGCTTTTGTCCATGTTGAAGCGCCTTAGGAGATCTTTTGTATACTTCGTTTGATGCACAAAGGTACCTTCCTTGGTTTGCTTGATTTGCAGCCCCAAAAAGTACGTGAGTTCTCCCATCATACTCATCTCAAATTTTGAACTCATCATAGCTAAAAACTTGGACACAAGATCATGAGAAGCACAACCAAAGATAATATCATCCACATACACTTGAATGAATAATGAGTCATTGCCATGCTTAAGCACAAAAAGAGTTTTATCAACCTTGCCCATGGTAAACTCCTTTTCATGTAAGAATGTTTTTAACCTATCATACCATGCTATATGGGCTTGTTTGAGACCGTACAAGGCTTTGGACAGTTTGTAAACATGATTAGGAAAATCTGGATTTTCAAAACCCGGTGGTTGTTTGACATAAACCTCCTCAATCTATGTAGCCATTAATAAAAGAACTTTTAACATCCATTTGATATATCTTAAAACCTTTAGATGCAGCAAAAGCTAATAAAATTCTTATGGCTTCTAATCTAGCAACAGGAGCAAAAGTTTCATCAAAATCAAGACCTTCAACTTGAGTGAAACCTTGAGCAACCAACCTAGCCTTATTCCTAACCACAACCCCATCCTCACTTTGTTTATTTTTAAGCACCCATTTAGTTCCAATTAAAGTATGACCTTGAGGTGGAGGTACAAGTTTCCAAACATTATTTCTTTCAAAATTTTCTAACTCTTCTTGCATGGCAATAATCCAAGATTCATTAGTGAGTGCGTGTGATATATCTTTGGGTTCAAAAGAAGAAACAAAAGCAAAATGAGCATGAGAGTTTTGATCGTAAAACCTGGACCGTGTGACTCGTTCGTGCAACATTCTAATAATTTGTTATGGGGGTGACTTTTGAGAACCCGGAGGGGAGTGGACACTTCACAAGCTTCTTCTTATTCATGTTCATCACAAATCGATGAACTTGTTACTTGAGGAGCATCTGGACCAGCAATGGTGGTCGTCGGTGCTGGTTGTGAATCAAAATCAGGAGCTGGAATAATGTCATTAGCTGCTGAATTTTCGGGCTGCAGCACCATTTCTTCCTCATCTTCAACGAAAATGCTCTCCCCCTGCGGATATGGATCCGGACCTACAATGTTTGATCTAGTACTTGTGCTAACTTCATCATAATACACCTCACAAGTCTCCATAATTTTGTTAGTGTCAAGTAAAAGCACACGGTAACCTCTAGTATGAGATGGATAACCAAGAAACATGCCATCAATGGTTCTAGGTTCAAATTTATCAAGATTACCATGTTTCTTAACAAAGCATTTGCAACCAAAGACCCGAAAGTGTGTAACACTAGGCCAATGTCCAAATCGGAGCTCATATGGTGTTTTACCTAGCTTAGCGCGCAAGAAAACACAATTTGAGACATAACAGGCGGTTGCAATTGCATCAGCCCAAAATTTCCTAGGAGTTTGATATTAATCAAGCATATTCCTAGCCATCTCAACTAAGATTTTGTTATTTCTTTCTACAACACCGTTTTGTTGAGGTACATATGGTGAAGAAAATTGATGATCTATTCCATTTTCAGCACAAAAGTGATCAAAAGATTGTTTTTTAAATTTGGTTCTGTTATCACTTCTAATTGCTTTTAAAGATCCTGGGTGATCAATTGATAATCTAAGAAATAAATTCGTAAAGTGACTAAAGGCATCATTCTTAGATGTCATAAAGTAAACCCACGAGTATCTAGAATAATCATCAATAATCACAAGAACATACCATTTACCTCCGAAGGATTGAACGCGTGAAGGTCCTACGGTGTCAAGGTGCAAAAGTTGACCCAGTTTAGTTGTCATGATCATTGTGAGAGGAGTATGTGAACCACAAATCCAATGACTGTGAAATTTTGATAGATGATAGATAATCAAGTTGTAAAGACAACTCAAAAAGAATCACATCAATTGGATCTGTAAAACTCGAGTTATGATAAAACCAGCAAAGAAAGGTAGTTATGTGCAGAAAACTCGACGAGAAAAAATTTGTCTGGAACAAGTCGGACGAACAAGGCACAAAAGTTCCTTTCAACTACGAATTTTATTCAATATAACACAAGAGGAACAGCCCCCAAAGTCTTCACACACGAGCTCTGGCCTCCCTTGCTTATATAACCAGCCCTTAGGCCAACACAATCTCAACTAGGACTCTAATCCTACTCAAATCATGAATTGAAACTTTCCATAACTGCTTAGGACTCTTCTATACGCAGATAGAAGCAATCTTAAGACTTCCAAACACATTAGAAATGTATCCCACATTCCTAAAACAACTCAAATTCGTGACCCACACGGAATCCTATCATAACCAACTCAAATTTTTCCATATTTGGGTCAAACACGACTCAGCTGCAGCCTGAGTCCATAACATAGTCGGTTGGACCTTTCCGACCAATTCTTTACGTCCACGTCTCTTCATCATGCCTCGGAACCATGTAGCCACATCCATGCACTCCTTGCATACATGCAAACATCTTCCAACGACGTCCACGATACCTTCATATGCATTGTTCTTGATTCAAACATGCTACGCAACCTCCCGATCAACTCAACCACAATTCCTCCCAAACTTGGTTGTTGAACATCATCTTCTCCCTAAGACTAGTTCAATGGATCCCATCACCAGCCATGTCTTGAACTCAAGCAACACCTGCACATGAATAAACAATCAATACTTTCGAGCACAAGTCTCGACTTGACTCACTTTAGTTCCGAAACTACAACATCTTACGTGAGCACTTCACATAAGCATGTTGCAAAGCATAGCAAAAAAGATATCATCCATATCAACAAAAACGCATCAAAAACTTAGCAAATGAATAATAAGCAATCTTTCCAACAATGTAAAGCAAGTTCGAGACAGTGCACAGTAAAAGCATGAACACTGCGATCAAGCTCCGAACCTTGCCAAAGCTAACCGAAGCTTGAGACGGAGCTTACCAAAGCTAGTACAACCTAGCGCCGGAGCTTGACAAAACTAGTCGGAACTAGTCAACCCAAAAGCTAGAGCTAGAAAAACATGTCGGAGCTAAACAACATAAGTTGGACCTATCAAAACATATCGGAGCTTAACAACGACATGCCGGAGCTATCAAAGACATGCCGGAGCTAAAGACAATGCTCACCGGACCTACCCAAAAACATATCGGACCTAGACAAAGAAAGTCGGACCTATTGTCGGACCTTGCAGAAGCTCGAAGCTAGAGTTGGACCTTGCCAAAAAGATGTTATTGCAGCATTCAAAACTTTTATTGTCAAAGCTAATGTATTCAGCACACATAGGTGTCACAATCTCCCCCTTGATGAATGCATTGGCAACACCATTTAAAATCTGAACATTGACATGAAAAGTTTTGAGAACAATTTCTCCTCCTTTTTGAAAATCAAATGAGATAGAAATAAATTTCTCCCCTATACATATTTCTCCCCCTTGCATACTTATCTTTAGAAAATCACCATATTATATCTCCCCCTTCGACAACGTATTCAGCAAGGTCAAAAAGAGAAATTTTAATTATTATGAGCATATTATAACATATACATATAAAACAAAGATCATCCAAGTCATACTATCAAGTAACTTAGACTATCACATCAATGAGATACATAAAGTAGTGTAAGCCATGCTAGAGATCAAATGTAATTTTCAATTTAAGAAAGTAATGCTCACAAACTTAACTTTTCAAGACCTGAAAGCATGACACTTGTTGCTGCATTTTACTATTTTTCAAAGCACAAATTTTGATCATATAATATTTCCAAGACATTATATGCACATCTGCCTTATTCTAACCAACCAAGCGAAGCCTATGTCATTTGACAATCAGAAGCTTAAGGACATGGTTTTAGTCATACACAACTTCTTCCAAGTTCATATCTAAGTACAATGATAAGACATCTCAAAAGAAGAAGTGCGATGCATGCATATTCTCTTCATCTTTTCTCAATTTAAATTTGTTCATAAAAATTCAACATGTGAGTTGATTACTTGATTAATTCTTTATGATTAAAAGCACTTGTGAGCATGCAACAAGTTCAAAACAGCAAGAAAGTTCGACCATGACCAGATTTAGTGTAAGTAATTATTCCAATTACTAGACATAGCAAAAACTACAAAATGTGTAACACGATTAATGTAGTAAGAACTTTCAGCATGTAAAAGGAATCACAAAGTCATATACGTATGAAATACTATGCTCATATTATTTTAAGTTCAGACTCACACATAGATTTCTCAAGTTTCAAAACTCCCCCTAAATTTAAGCCATGAGGATGCATAACCCCTATTTCACTACGAATAAAACAAAAACGAGTGAAATCTAAAGGTTTTGTAAAAATGTCAGCCAATTGTTGTTCGGTATCTACATGGTGAATCACAATGTTTCCTTTTTCAACATTATCATGGAGAAAGTGATATCTAATGTCAATGTGCTTAGTTCTAAATGTTGCACGGGGTTTTTAGCAATGCAAATGGCACTCGTGTTATCACAAAACAGTGGAACACTATCTAGATCAACCCCATAGTACTTAAGTGTTTGAACAATCCAAAGAATTTGTGAGCAAGCACTAGCAGCAGCTACATATTCAGATTCGGCTGTGGATTGTGCAATTGAGTTTTGTTTTCTAGAGGACCAAGCAACTAGTGAATTACCAAGAAAATTACAAGCACCGGAAGTACTTTTACTGTCAATCCTACAACCTCCAAAGTCAGCATCAGAAAAAACTTTCAAAGTAACGGTTGAGGAAGAAGGAAGAAAAATGTCAAATTCTTGAGTTCCATGTAAGTACCTTAGAATCCTTTTGAGGGCTTGACGATGTGAAGCACGTGGGGAGGCTTGAAACCGTGCACAAAGACATACGTTCAATTGTATGTCTAATCTTGATGTCGTGAGGTACAAAAGTGATTTGATCATGCTTCTATATTCTTTTTGATCTACGGGTTCACCATCTTCATCAAGTTCAAATGTTGTTGTTGTTTCCATTGGTGTCCGAAGAGGCTTGCTTTTGTCCATGTTGAAGCGCCTTAGGAGATCTTTTGTATACTTCGTTTGATGCACAAAGGTACCTTCCTTGGTTTGCTTGATTTGCAGCCCCAAAAAGTATGTGAGTTCTTCCATCATACTCATCTCAAATTTTGAACTCATCATAGCTAAAAACTTGGACACAAGATCATGAGAAGCACAACCAAAGATAATATCATCCACATACACTTGAATGAATAATGAGTCATTGCCATGCTTTAGCACAAAAAGAGTTTTATCAACCTTGCCCATGGTAAACTCATTTTCATGTAAGAATGTTTTTAACCTATCATACCATGCTATATGGGCTTGTTTGAGACCGTACAAGGCTTTGGACAGTTTGTAAACATGATTAGGAAAATCTGGATTTTCAAAACCCGGTGGTTGTTTGACATAAACCTCCTCAATGTATGTAGCCATTAATAAAAGAACTTTTAACATCCATTTGATATAGCTTAAAACCTTTAGATGCAGCAAAAGCTAATAAAATTCTTATGGCTTCTAATCTAGCAACGGGAGCAAAAGTTTCATCAAAATCAAGACCTTCAACTTGAGTGAAACCTTGAGCAACCAACCTAGCCTTATTCCTAACCACAACCCCATCCTCACTTTGTTTATTTTTAAGCACCCATTTAGTTCCAATTAAAGTGTGACCTTGAGGTGGAGGTACAAGTTTCCAAACATTATTTCTTTCAAAATTTTCTAACTCTTCTTGCATGGCAATAATCCAAGATTCATTAGTGAGTGCGTGTGATATATCTTTGGGTTCAAAAGAAGAAACAAAAGCAAAATGAGCATGAGAGTTTGGATCGTAAAACCTGGACCGTGTGACTCGTTCATGCAACATTCTAATAATTTGTTATGGGGGTGACTTTTGAGAACCCGGAGGGGAGTGGACACTTCACAAGCTTCTTCTTATTCATGTTCATCACAAATCGATGAACTTGTTACTTGAGGAGCATCTGGACCAGCAATGGTGGTCGTCGGTGATGGCTGTGAATCAAAATCAGGAGCTGGAATAATGTTATTAGCTGCTGAATTTTCGGGCTGCAGCACCATTTCTTCCTCATCTTCAACGAAAATGCTCTCCCCCTGCGGATATGGATCCGGACCTACAATGTTTGATCTAGTACTTGTGCTAACTTCATCAAAAGACACCTCACAAGTCTCCATAATTTTGTTAGTGTCAAGTAAAAGCACACGGTAACCTCTAGTATGAGATGGATAACCAAGAAACATGCCATCAATGGTTCTAGGTTCAAATTTATCAAGATTACCATGTTTCTTAACAAAGCATTTGCAACCAAAGACCCGAAAGTGTGTAACACTAGGCCAATGTCCAAATCGGAGCTCATATGGTGTTTTACCTAGCTTAGCGCGCAAGAAAACACAATTTGAGACATAACAGGCGGTTGCAATTGCATCAGCCCAAAATTTCCTAGGAGTTTGATATTAATCAAGCATATTCCTAGCCATCTCAACTAAGATTTTGTTCTTTCTTTCTACAACACCGTTTTGTTGAGGTACATATGGTGAAGAAAATTGATGATCTATTCCATTTTCAGCACAAAAGTGATCAAAAGATTGTTTTTTAAATTTGGTTCCGTTATCACTTCTAATTGCTTTTAAAGATCCTGGGTGATCAATTGATAATCTAAGAAATAAATTCGTAAAGTGACTAAAGGCATCATTCTTAGATGTCATAAAGTAAACCCACGAGTATCTAGAATAATCATCTACAATCACAAGAACATATCATTTACCTCCGAAGGATTGAACGCGTGAAGGTCCTACGGTGTCAAGGTGCAAAAGTTGACCCAGTTTAGTTGTCATGATCATTGTGAGAGGAGTATGTGAATCTGCAACCATCTTAGCATGTCTACAAGAAGAGCACACAATTTTTTTGTCCCCTTTAAAATTAGGCAACCCACGTATGCGATCAAGAGCACTAACACACGCTAGATGATCAAAGCCTATGTGACCAAGTCTACAATGCCAAAAATATAAGTCCTTTGAATCATTAGAAACTAGACACCTATGCTTAGAGGAAGACATATAAAAATAAGCTTTAAAAGCTCTTCCAAACCGAGACATGCTAAAAATAAGCTCACTATTTGAATTTATAACTTTGCAGCAACTTTTAGTGAAAATAATTTCTAGATTTTCATCTAGCAGTTGTGAAACAGAAAGAAAGTTGTATTTCAAATTTTTAACAAGTGCCACATCCTTCAAAGTGTAGTGATTATTTACTCTAACCGAACCCTTAGCAATTATAGGAGTTGAAGAATTATCAGCAAAAGTAACATTCTCTACACGTGACACAAAAGAGAGGGACGAGAACCATTTTTTATTATTGGTCATGTGGCGTGAGCAACCTGAATCCACAATCCAAATGTTCTCCTTCCTCAAGCGTGTAACCTACATAGAAGCACAATACGTCGATGACTCAATAATGGGGTTAGTCAAAAGGCATTTAGGAATCCAGTACTGAGTCACACGACGTCCAGCAAGAATAACACGCGAAAGCTGAGACAAAACAGCAGGTTTATGAGCCAAAGTTTGAGGATTTTTGTACCGAACTACTGACTTATCAGATGTTACATTTGTAGCATGAAACACGGTAGGTTTGGGAGCAAACTTTGCATGTTTTCGACTCATTACAGCAGATTGCATGTTCCTATCATTATGTGCAGCAAATTTTGCATGAAAGTTATGAGATTTAGCAATCATTTTTTCTTTTTTCTGTTGTTTAGCTAGTCTATAACAAAAATCTATGACATGACCATCTCTACCACAGTAGGTACAATGAAATTTAACTTCGTGTTCATGTCTAGATGAGCAAACAACATTTTTATTTGACACCGAATGAGACAACACTCCTGCGGATTTGAAAACCACTTCTTTTTATTTAGGAACTGTTTGAATCAAACCACTTCCTAATGACTTTACAATTTTAGGTGGATGTGACTTAGCATGAGCATGAGAATCAAAACCTAAATCAATTTTATCATTGCAAGACCTGGAAGAATTCAGCAGCAAGTTTAGGTTCTTATTCCCATTACAAAACCGATCTAATGTCCTATGCATGTTATCAAGTTTATTGGACAGATCAAGGCAATTTTCACATAAAGTTTTTCCTTTTATTTTGCAATTGGAACAAAATTTAACTTCATGAGAGCGTAAAGCATTGTTCAATATAGAAATTTCATTCATAGCATCTTGTAGTTTCTTATAAAGATCATCATAAGTAGAACAATGCAAATCAAATGTAGAACAGCTAGCATCTTTCAAGTTTTTATCATTAAGTGCGGCAAGCTCTCTATTCTGTTCAATTTCTAACTCAAGTTTATCAAGTTGGAGGTGTGCGCACTTCTTAATGAGGACAATTGTTCATATATTAAATCACATGAGGGACATGCATCATCACTAGGAATCAAAGTTTTTAAACGGTTGATTTCATATTCTAGTTATTCAATTTTAGCAGCATTGTCCCTAAGCTTTTTGTCCTTTTTCTTAACTATAATAGTGGCACGAGAAATAACATCACACATTTCTTCACAAGTAGGACATACCTCTTCATTGTCGTTGTTATGTTCTGCATCATCCATACTTGATCTTGATTTGCTCGCCATGAAGCACAAGTTCTTAACTATAATAGTCGCTTTGAGATAATCCTTGTATGATCAAGTTTCGAGCCTTGTTGTTGTTGTCGACATCTCTCAGATTTGTAGTTGTAACTTGAAGCCTTGTGCCTGGATGAAGGCTTCCACACGTGCCTTCCAAACCTGAAAATCAATACCACTAAACACACAAGGTTTTGCGGAGTATTTCTCCATGATGATTAGTCAAAAACATGTGCAAATCACAGAGATTAGAGCACCATTGCTCTGATACCAATTTTAGGATCAAAGATCACGTGAAAAGCTACCAGAGGAGGGGGTGAATGGTAGATTTAAAAAATCTTACGCAGCGGAAACAATTAAATCCCAATCCCTTCGGCGGAAAAACGATCTGTTAAAGAAATCGTGTGTGAGACTAATATAAACGTTTTTCACTGTGACAAAAGTGATAGATATCATAGAGAATCAAATCATGAAGACGAAACAACAAGAATCACTTAAATCTGTCGAGAGAAACTCAAGTTACGATTGAAAGACCGAACAAAGGTCGATCTGTCCTACCCGAAAAAAACAGTTTTGGAACACTGCAAAGAAACTCGTGTAGATCAGAAACCACAAATCCAATGACCGTGAAATTTTGAAAGATGATAGATAATCAAGTTGTGAAGACAACACAAAAAGAATCACGTCAATTGGATCTGTAAAACTTGAGTTATGATAAAACCACCAAAGAAAGATAGTGTTGTGCAGAAAACTCGACGAGAAAAACTTGTCTGGAACAAGTCGGACGAACAAGGCACAAAAGTTCCTTTCAACTACGAATTTTATTCAATAGAACACAAGAGGAACAGCCCCCCAAAGTCGTCACACACGAGCTTTGGCCTCCCTTTCTTATATAACCAGCCCTTAGGCCAACCCAATCTCAACTAGGACTCTAATCCTACTCAAATCACGAATTGAAACTTTCCATAACTGATTAGGACTATTCTATACGCAGATAGAAGCAATCTTAAGACTTCCAAACGCATTAGAAACATATCCCATATTCCTAAAACAACTCAAATTCGTGACCCACACGAAATCCTATTATAACCAACTCAAATCTTTCCATATTTGGGTCAAACACGACTCAGCCGCAACCTGAGTCCATAACATAGTCGGTTGGACCTTTCCGGCCAATTCTTTACGTCCACATCTCTTCATCACGCCTCGGAACCATGTAGTCACGCCCATGCACTCCTTGCATACATGCAAACATCTTCCAACGACGTCCACGATACCTTCATATGCATTGTTCTTGATTCAAACATGTTGTGCAACCTCCCGATCAACTCAACCACAATTCCTCTCGAACTTGGTTGTTGAACCTCATCTTCTCCCTAAGACTAGTTCAATGGATCCCGTCACCAGCCATGTCTTGAACTCAAGCAACACCTGCACATGAATAAACAACCAATACTTTCGAGCACAAGTTCTCGACTTGATCATGTTAGTTCCGAAACTACAACATCTTATGTGAGCACTTCACATAAGCATGTTGCAAAGCATAGCGAAAACGATATCATCCATATCAACCAAAACGCATCAAAAACATAGCAAATGAATACTAAGCAATCTTTCCAACAATATAAAGTAAGTTCGAGACAATTCACAGTAAAAGCAGCAACATTGCGATCAAGCTTTGAACCTTGCCAAAGCTAACCGGAGCTTGAGTCGGAGCTTACCAAAGCTAGTACAACCTAGCGTCGGAGCTTGCCAAAGCTAGTACAACCTAGCGCTGGAGCTCGCCAAAGCTAGTCAGAACTAGTCAACCCAAAAGCCGGAGCTAGAAAAACATGTCGGAGTTAACCAACATAAGTCAGACCTATCAAAACATATCAGAGCTTAACAACGACATGTCGAAGCTATCAAAGACATGCCAGAGCTAAAGACAAAGCTCGCTGGAGCTACCCAAAAACATGTCGGACCTAGACAAAGAAAGTCGGACCTATTGTCGGACCTTGCAGAAGCTCAGAGCTAGAGTCGGACCTTGCCAAAAAGATGTTATGACAGCATTCAAAACTTTTATTATCAAAGCCAATGTATTCAGCACACATAGGTCTCACACTTAACCCAAAGGATTTATCCTAGAGGTGGGCCCGGGGGCCACTGTCGGTACCCTGCGTATCGGGTACCCCATGATACCGCGAGAAACACCGAGGAGTTCCACCTGTCCGAGTTGAACACCTCCGAAGGCTACACGTGCAACATAGCACTGGACCGCCTCCCTCGTTTGGGTAGCTCCTGCACTGCCACGTGTAACACAAGGCGAGAGCTAACTCCCCCTGTAGGGAAGCTTCGGTCTTGCCACGTGTCCAGTGACTCCGTACCTAACCCCCAGTAGAGGGAAGCTCCGGTGTTGGCACGTGTATAGTGGCTCCGGACCTACCTCCCCATAACAGGAAGCTCCGGAGCCACCATGTGTCGAACCTCCGGACATGGGATAGTAACGAAGAGACTAGCGGATCTCCAACGGTGCGGACATTCAAGGGACAAAAAAATCTACAGCTACAAGATCTGATTGTGTGTTATTAATGTCATATTAATGACACACAATCATAGGACTCTCAACAATGGTAATGCCGCCATTAAGGCGCGTTATCATGTTGTTAATTGTGCTTAATATTCACAGATCATGTATTAGGCAATTAACTACCGCCAGGGCCACATGTCGGGCCAATGTTGATGTAACGACCAGTCCTTGGACTATAAAAGGGTTGCATTGCACGATACATAACAACCAAGCTCACACGCTCACAAGCGCCAGACACTCATACATTCAACACACATCCCGTGGAGTAGGGTATTACGCTCAGGTGGCCTGAACCACGTAAAATCATTGTGTCACCATCTTGTTTGTAATCTCAAGTGCGCCCCAACCAATCAAGAACCTCCGCGGGCTACGATCTAGTAGTATCGGGGGAAGTGTCGATCGCACACTTCGACAAGGCGGGACACATTCGAAATATCAAGCCTTTCTATAGTGTGCTCAACTATGTGCTCTAGAAGACAATAACCCCAAAAGATGGAGATGTGGGCATCATTCAAGGAAATTTGAGACATCAAATGTTGCTTATTGATGGAGATATCAGTTTCAATGTAGTGGACTATATCTTTGATGACATCTTCAACATCTCTCACACACCCAACCAATCATGTGGCTATGCACCTTATATTATGTACATGATCGAAAAGATGTCCGAGCTGACCTTCAAGAAGGATATCACTCACAGGAGACTTCGTCCTCAAATTCCTCCGCTAGAGCCCGTTGCACCAAGAAGAAAGAATGTGGATCCTCCTGCCTCATCCTCTCATTCTGTGGCTTCTCCACCTCCTCCTCCTCCATCACAATCCGGAAGTGGCTTCTTCAAGTGCTTCAAGGCAATTTTCGCCTCTTGGCGGAAGGTGGAAGTTCGGCAACGTCGCATGGAGCGTCGCCAAGAGAAGTATCTCAAGGCAATGTGCGACAAGCTCAAAGTTCCCATGTCTCGCGCCGCAAAGAGTGATGGAGAGATGAATCTGTTCCTCGAGTTCACCACCAAAGAACTCGCTCAGTTTCGTGATGTTAGCACCTCCACGGCGGCACCCTCCAAAGAAGAAGGCAATGATGAAGACACCGAAGATCCGAATGCCATGGATAGCGATAGTGAGCGGCAACAAGGAGGAGACGACGACGACGAAGACGACGATGAAGAGTAGATCTTAGGACTCTCCTCCTCTCTTTTCCTTTTAGGTGTCTTGATGCCAAAGGGGGAGAGATTGGAAGGGGGTACTTAGAGTTTTTACAAGTCGTTGTCTCTTTTGATCCTACTATGGACATGTATTATGTTTTAAAACTCTCGCATTTCAATTTGTGTAAGACTTGATATATTATGGATTGTATGCACTTTACATGTTTGTTATGCTTAATTATGATGTGATGCTTGAAATGACTTATTTATCACTCATATTCATTGTCTTATCACAAATTATGAACACATCACTTAGGCACCCCACCATAATATGTATATGTATGATAACTCTCTCAATTTCCTTAGTCTTAATGCATACATTGAGGGGGAGTTACTCATACACATACATGTTATGAAAACCAATTAATATATTTTTGTTGAAGCTTAATGTGTTGTCATCAATCACCAAAAGGGAGAGATTGAAAGTGCATCTAGGCATCCCCGTGGGTTTTAGATGATTGATGACGACAATTAAGAGACTAATGAGCTGAGTTGATCTTAAGCACAGGTGTGATGATTGAAATGAGAAAAATCCCTCAAAAAGAAAAAGGTTGAAATGGGTGTCGAAGACTCAAGCATAAAAATTTGGGTTTCTATTGTGTTGAGTTTAGACTAGTTGTATCATGTGTGAGGGTGTATGTATCAAGTGCATTGAGATCATCAAAGAGGGCTCAAAGTAGTGGTTGAGAGAAAAACCTAAGTGAGAAGCCTTTGAGAGAAAATTCCCAGTGACCGGACTTGTTCGGGTGACCAGATTAGTTCGTTTTGGGACAGACTAAAGGTCTCTGTTGGAGTTCGGACTTATCCGTATGGGTACGGACTAGTCCTTTCAGCCTTGGTGAGCGTCTGTGGAGCTAAGTCCTGTGAGGCCAGACTTGTCCGCCCTAGTGGTCGTACTAGTCCGGACCCCTCTGAGTAGTTCGTTTTAGGACTGACTAAATATTTATGTCCGAGTTCAGACTTGTCTGTTTTGGTATGAACTAGTACGCTTGAACCTTAGTATGAGATCCCGAAGCCAAGTTCTGGGAGACCGGACTTGTCCGCCCCAGGGGCCGAACTAGTCCGGGCTCTCCCGGAGTAGTCCGTTTTCAGCTGGGCTAAAGTGTTTTGTCTGACTTCAGACTAGTCCGTTTTGTGCCAGACTTGTCTGGATTGCCATGACCGTTTGAAATTCAAATGTTGGCGGGGATGTCACCAGTTTTATCGATCGGTGATGTCGAATTAACGGTGGTCCCAAAAAGCCGAACTAGTTTATGGTCCAGTGCCGTACTAGTCCGGCTTTGTGTTGATGGCAATGGTTAGTTGTCGAGACCCCTATAAAAAGGAGACCACCGGCTCCTATTTGAAGTATCTTGAACCCTAGCGCCGTCACAACTGTCCTTGAGCCTTCCAAAACCTTCTACTCCGCCTACTTGCCCTCTAAGACCAAATCTTGAAGAGATTAGAGTTTGAAAAGGAGAGTGAAGGAAGATCATCGTGCTTTGGCTCTCAGTTTGATCTCTTGCACTTGGTGCTGCGTTTTGTGGCTTGTGTGAGTTGAGATTCGTGTGCTCCTTGCTGTATTGATTTGTGGGAGCCTCAACTTGTGAGCAGCCCCAAAAACTTGGTGATTACCCTTTGATATAGTGGAAACCAAGTCGGCCATTGTGATGGCTTAGTGAGAAGAGGGTCAAGTGAGACCCGGTCCTTGTGTGGACTTCTCAACATGGATGTAGGCTTCTTTGTAGAGTTGAACCACGAGATAAATCGTGTATCTCTTCTCACTTTACTTTTCATAATCACTAGAATTGCTTTTAGGGTTAATATCGTTCTTCGTTTTGATCTTCGTTGAAATCTTGCAATCTAGTTGCTTACAGTTGCTAATCTAAGTTGTACTAGGTTGCTAGACATTGCATCTATCTTTCATGAACCTAAATTTCGTAAAAAAAAATTGTAGAAATAAAGTTTTAGATTTTCATCCTATGCTGAGCGGACTAGTCCGACCCTAACCAGACTAGTCCAGTCTCAGTGTTTTAATCTTGTTTGATTAAGCTATTTCAAGTCATATTGCCTATTCACTCCTCCTCTAGGCGACTTTCACTCATGCAATCTTCTGTGCTGGCTGTACATGGAAATTGAGCAATGCATTATCCTTTGTCCTCTCCTCTACTACTACTAGTCTCCTCCCTCATGACCACTTCAGGATCGCCAGCGAGCGCATTGTCACAGGCTTATATTGCACAAAAAGAAAATGGTGTTAGTGTTAGTATGACCGGACTTGTCCGGACTAGTAGTAATGATAACTGGACTAGTCCAGTCAGTTCAGTAACTATCAGTTTGAACTCGAAATTGACATGTGTTCTAATTAAAAAGACACAAACCACCGAATGTTATATCTCTAATCAGGAGACACAACTATTCCTAAAGGGTGGGAGACCCCCTCTTATGTCTTTTGGTCTAATATAAGAGAGGTGTGTGATCAAATAAGGCTTACGTAAGCACGTACATACACTTTAGACACTTGAACTCTTTTAGTTCTCAGAATCCGATCAGCATACCAAGAGAAGAACAAAGGAAAATGCCTTTAGTCGTCGTTCTGCAGCCTCACCTTGTTGACTTATGATCGCATCATCAAGTAACAACAAATAAAGGAAAAGATATTAGTAGTGTTCTTGTACTATTTGAAAGATAGCACTTGATGTTGATCTTGTATTCAGTTTTCTCCTATATAATTCAAAATGATCTAGTGACTATTTGATCTTTAGGCTTCCTTTTGATTCTAACAAACAGACGACTCACAGATCATAGAGTTCAAGCTCAGTCACTAACACTGTAATGTATCACCCATAGCATACATTAGATAAGGTGCCTACACTTGCCAATAAGGGCAGGAAAACATGTCAGCCTCGGACTTGTAGAGGAAGGGCCAGCAACAAAATGGTGAAGGTGAAACCCCTCCACAAGCAAGAGAACGGGGAAATACATGACTAAGATGCTACTAATAGTACTGAGAAGCTAAACCCAAGTCAAGGTCCTTGAGTTAGTCTTTGCAGTTCGCCCTGCTCATCCAGTGTTTCCATCAGAAGAGGGGGTGCATACTGCGCTGTCCCCTGGTGCTCCTCCGCGTCCTGGCAGAACGAAAGGATAATGGTGTCGATTGACATCTCAACCACTTGAAAGAAGAGCTTGGCGACTATGTAACCAAGTGCCCATGTGACCTGCATCGTCAGAATGCAACTGTTAGCAATGGAAATGAAAGCACTTGAATTGAAAAGAAAAAATGGCTGAGGTGCTCACCAGTACAGGGATAAATGGAGATGATATCTTATTGTGAGCTGATTTATACTTGTGAGTATCCAACATCAGAAAGGCAAAAAGCGCGCAGAATAGGCTCACACAGAGTTTCCCCAGGAATAGGATAACATCTCCAATGACATTTACCTTTCCTATGCGAAGTATGTTATTCATTATCAAACCGGTTGCAAGCACAGAAGCTTTGAAGAAACCTTTTCCGGTAATGGCAATCTGCACCAGCAAAACATGGGGTCAAAGGTACAAGCCTTTTCAGTTTAATAGGAGAACCATTTAGCATGAATAAGAGTATAAGACTGCTGCAAAATTAAAACTTAAAAGTGCTACAGCATCACCCGCAGATATAAAATGGATTTGACCAACTGCTAGCAACACAAGAATTGAGCTATTGATCAAGTATATATCTGCTAGTGACATTATCTAGAACTATCAGGTGGCGAACACCGCTGGTGTATTCACACCACAAATTCGGCAAAACGATAAAAAAATTACAGGATGGAAACACTAATATAAGTAATAAAGTTGTATACCCACCATTATATAGGCATTTCGATTTACTGACTTGAGGGTCCAGTCAATGCAGCCCAGGCAACAATGAGAAGATGAAGATGTCATTTTCCCAAAGCAGCTTTCCCGAGCAGAATCAACTAGCTTCAATTTGCGACGGAGGCATTCTAGAATGAACCTCACCCACTCAACAACAGATACAACAAGTGAACCCAAAGCAACAGATCCAAGACTGTAGCGCAACAGCCGCTTCAGTGAAGAGACTACAGTGATAAATGGTATATCATGCTGCACGCAAATGTTTCAATGGTCAATGTAAGGAACAACAAATAAACTTTGACAGAAATGACTAAATATAAAGGTCAATTCATTTGAGTTTCTGATTTCTAAATGCTTACTGATATTTCACCACGTGCCCAGTAGTATGAAGCAACTGATCCCGCAATCACAGTTGAAGAGCACGCGAGAAAGAATTGAGTCGCCCAGTAGCAGCCAAATAAGTGGAATAGAATGGCAATGCTAATATGTGGGGTGTAGTGGATACTGTATCCACAGCAATTGTCACAATTTACTCTGCCCAACTTCAGATCATATTGACAGCAATCTGTATTGCAATCATTTCGGACAACTTGACCCGAGCTGAAGAGATGGAGCGTGGCAGAAAACCAGAACATATAGAAGATAGCAAGGACAAAGTATGGTACAATTGGGAAAATTATTAATGCCTGAACTTCACCAATGACCTTTGCAGCAACCTGAAACAAGTATCATGGTTAGTGTTGGTTGTTGGTTGGCATATTCACAACAGAGATGGCATTTATGCCCTCAAGCTTTTGTAATAGACTAGAGTACTCATTATTAACTGAATAAGAAACAATGGAATGTATCCAGCTATTTGCATACCTTTAAGACAGGTGTTGCTATCAGTATTCGGCGGACAATAGCTATTGAGGACAGGAAAGCAATGATCATTATTGCAGTCATGAAAATCGTAGCAGTATGAAGGTGGCTGATTTCCTGGTAAGAAGATGGGATTATAAGGCACCAAACAGAAGCAGCTAGTATATCTTTTAAAAGACTGATTCCATTGGAGATACTTACCCGCCCACTTATGTGAACATATGGGTCACTTTCACCAATGACAACAGTTAAGGGATCATTGCCTATCCAGCCAGCTGAATATGTGACGCATCCAGTTACAATTAGTGATAAATAAATTATATATGTACAATGTATCAGTAACATAACATGGAGCATGCTTTGTGAACAGATACCCAACTTAGGAACTGGAATAGTGTGTCATACCTTTAATGTAACAAAACATTGTTACAGATATAACCAGGGCATTGAAGAGAATTACAGTTATCCACGTCATGGCCGCAACAAAATAACGAATCATAAGCAACCAGATCACTGACAAGAAGAGCGGGAGAATTCCACCACAAACGATAAACACCGGCCAGGACTTCCCAATGTCTGCCACATATCTCTGCAGACAGAAGATAAAGTAGTTCATTATCTAAAAAAATAAAGATAAAGTAGTTAATGATTCTCAAGTGATGTACTCATATACAGTAGTTATCAATCTGGTCAAGGCTCAGCCTAATCTGCTACCAAGTACTAATTTCTTTCACAATAATCATCAATGCATTACTTTCCTTTGAGAAAAAAATATTATAGATTTAGGTTAATGTTCATAATCAATCATTTGTCACTTAATGTCAGTATAAACTAGGAATGTTTTAAAAATAAGATAAAAATGGACTACATGAGAAAGGAAATGATGCCATGAAAGTTACAAACCTTTAATACAGCTGATCTGGAATCGATGGCCTTGTGTACTGTTTTATCTATGAGAATATTTTCATCAATGCTGACACCACCCATCTGCTGCCAATGCTTCAAGGAGACATTGGATGCGCGCGCAATAAATTGGCAGCTCCAATAGACTGAAGGGAGAAGGAAAGAAAAATTAAGTTACTAATCTCATACTATTAATTTATAACAGGAACTATGTTTATTACTTGATACCAGAAAGCGGTAAAACGGCTATGGGCTGTCAGATGAATATTACCATTTACAGTTGGGAATATAACAGGATAACATGGACCCTGAAGCTGAAGAGAACTATTTCTCATATCTGGTGTGAGAAACTCGAAATAGTCATAGTCCCTGTTGATCCAGTCATCAACAGAGAGGCGTATGTCTCCTTCTGGATAATCACAAATAAAGTTCAATCCATCAACTGCTGGAATTGGGCACTCCATCAGGCAGATGGCTTTGGCATCAGCCAGGTTAAACTTGCTGTCCTTGAGTCCACTTTGGTAAACCTGGTTTGGGTTCATCCAGTATCTGACATCAAGCTCATGCAAATTTGGGTCACCATGCTTGTCGCCACAAACATTCCCTTTGTAGTCCAGTTCGTAAGTTAGCCTGAAATATTAGGATACCATTTTTATTCAGTTCCTCATACATGCAGATTGCAATGTTAGTAAGGTTCCTCGTCGGTGTCAGTTGACCAACTACTATTTTGATATGCCACAGCACTTTTAGCAACTTATTTTTAACTAATCTAGTGGGAGCTCCAGAAATCGAATGAAAATTAAGATGACGATGCATAACATATAGTCTGCATGAGGACCAAGATATGTATCTGGTTCTGCAGACCTAAATATGTAGCGGGATCGTCGAAATAGTGTATAGCAGTTATGGAATGACAGCGATGTACAGGCTGCATAAACACTCAAGAAGATCCGCAACATTGAATTTTATCACTGAAAAAGAGAATAATTATCGGGACCAGGCTGCTGTCACTAAGGGAGCAAATGGTCACAAAGTGCCGTATACAATTCCGTGGACCACACCAGCCTATTATAACCAGCAAATGCTCATTTTTGCCTCTGAAAAGTCAAGAACGCTTCACTCTGTACCTAACCCGGTAGGAATACTGGAGCGAAAGACAAAGATTCGCACTGCAAAATACAAGCCGGAAATTTTATTCCTTAGCAGGAAAGATCCATTCCGTAACTCGTTAACGATCACTGAGTGGATTATGATGTTGGTTTATCTATGCGAGCAGCAGAAACAAGTTTTTCCCCCAACCATTTCATTCAAGATTTTTCTTTGTGAGACTTCGAAAAACGAACAGCTAAAACCAACTAGTGGGGAAAAAAGTGCAATCTAATCGCCACCAACCAAGAGAAAATAAAAATCTCAGCGAGACATGAATTCTCCCGATAATGAGCGCCCAACCCCAGCTGAAGAAAGCGAAACCAAGAAGCACGAGGAGCACAGATCCTGAGAAGAGAAACAGGGTGAGCTTGAATCTGAGCATGGTAGAGCTCACCTTAGCGGGTTGCCCTGGTTGAATCCGAAGCTGGAGTTGACGATCATGGCGACCCAGAAGGCCGCGAAGAGCACGAGGAAGGCGATGTCGCGGCACCTACGATTGTGCCGGATAATGCCGGCGCCGCCGCCTCCCCCGCCCAGCTCGTCCTCGCCGGCGGCGGCCGCCGAGGGGTACCGGCCTATGATGGCGCCGAGGGGGCCTCCCATTCGGCCTGTACTCTTCCTCCTCGCCCACCACCACCACCGCCCCTTCCTCTTCGAGCTTGGCCGCTTCGATTTGGTGGCGTGAGCGAGAGCGATCTGTGTGCGAGTGGGGGAGGCAGGCAGGCAGCTGAAGGAGCGGAGTGGAGTGGAGCGGAGAGGAGAGTGATGGGGTGGGCTTGTCCTGCTCTCTGAAAAGGAGCGAGAAATGTGTACCGCGTCACATGGCCGGCGCCCACCAGTACAGTAACCGCAACGCGCTTGCCTTCACTCGCCACGGTCAATGCAGAGCGCGGCACTGATGCTCGTGGTTACTTGTGCTCATTACCATGCTTTGCATGTTTTGACCTCACTAAACCAGATTGTGACAGTACAGATACACATATAATGTGCTCCTACTCCTATTCGTCCGAAAATTATATGCATGCCGACGGATCAGGTGAACCAACCCTTACTGGCCATTTTGATTTAAGAAGATCACCATCAACGGGACGATGACTATACCTTCTATGTTTAGCTAAGAGTTATTAGTGATCTTTCAGTCAAATTCCTGGTTTGACTCGAGAAATGGATGGGCCAAATCACTTCTAACAGTGATGGATCAGGTGGAGGGAGGCCCCGCCCCGTACGTGAAAATTGAGCTCGCGGATCTTGTTTTTTTCTTCGAGCGGGTGGAAACAGTTGTGATGGTGCGACAGATCATGAAAAGTCCCACACACCACAAGGAAATCCAGGTGCCGTGAAAGAGCCCATGGTAAAAAGTACGTACTGTACTAGTAGTACTGTAACTCTTAAGATGGGCTGACAGGCTTTGCATTCACCACTCGCAAAGCCCAAGAAGTGCAAGGCCTATTGTTTCTGTACCCAGACGTGGTTCTCACTCGCAATAACAAAACATCTATCACTAACACCGATAGATATTCAACACGAATAAACTAATACATTTCTTCTGGGTCAAGCGATACGAGTATCTCCTGGCACCGAAACCATTCTCAGGTTCTGGCAACCAACTAGATGAGGTGGATAAAACTACTCATCTGATTTTCCATGGTTCATACGTACGTGTTACCAAGTGCGATAGAGTTCTTTCAGGCCACAAGTAAGCAAATCTCCGGTGCTTTCGTATTTGTCACTTCGATTCTTGCGTAAAAGACCAGTTGGAAGGGCATAAGTCCCGTGCTGTGCTTCCATCCTTATCCTTGATCTGAAGATCAGCATCATGCTTTACAAGCAATGCAGCAATGTCCTCTCTTTCACAAAGGACGGCATAGTGAAGTGCTGTGTGTCCTTCATTATCCTGAACATGAAAAAGACAAGCTCAGCACAGCTCAAACTCTTCCTTGAAAGAGTTTTGCAGCTCTATGGATCTACGATGCCAAGGCAGGCTCATTTACCAATGGATTTTACTCATCAAACATACCAACTATGAACTTTAGAGTGCAATAAATATATATGGATGATTCCAACTTACCTGTGCATTCAGATCGGCATTTGCATTTGCAAGAACTTTAACAGCATCTAGATGGCCACGGTCAACAGCCCAGTGCAGTGGAGTCCTGCCTTCACTGTCTGAAACCATCATAACCCGACGAATTATGCTTATAACAGAATATAAGCATTTGATAGTTCATAGTTGACAGACACAGACCTCTCACGTTGACTTCCACACCAGAAGCCAGTTGTTTTACTATGTCATCAATTGTCCCTTCCCTTGCTGAAACATGGATATCACCAAGTTCTCTGCATATAAAATTAAAGTTTGTTTAAATTTTAGAAACAGCAGTCACATCCCCACCAGTAAAGTATTAGGTGTCTGGATAATGTACATAATTAGATATGCAGAAGACAATGAATATGCCATTTTGCTTGCAGTTGACAAAATAAGTGCAGTTCGAGCCAACATCACCAATTATATATGCACAAGACGATGAAGATTGCATTTCGCTTGCAGTGGACAAAAGAAAGTGTCCTTGAGCCACCATCACCAAGTTACAGTGTTACACAACGAAGTGACAGGTGCAGAAGGAATCCATGAAGCAAACAGCACTCACGAATCATTTCCTTGATCTTCCTCGTACATTAAACTGCTAAATACAGGTCCCATCGGTCCCTTTGAACCTGATGCAGATGTTATGCTATCTTCATCTTTCCTCTTCTAAGATTATGTCATAGAAAAACAAACACAATCAGGATTCCTATGCAAACTGCCGCAAATGAATCATCAATAATAACGCACAGAGCTTACTGTGCTTGAACCAGCTGCCCAGTTTGGGAATAGTTCATCAACAATTGTGATGTACTCCTGCATAGCTTCTTCTGTAGGCATAGCACCCAGCTTATGCCATGCATTCCTGGAATATTCAGGTCGCATAACAAAAAAAATGTTAAACCAAATTGACTTTTTCATGCAGAGAGCAGGCGACAGATCTAAAAAAGAGTAGCATGCTTCTAGAATAAAATTGAAGTAAAACGCATAAGCTTTCTAGATAGAGATTTGAAGCTAACCAAGCCAACACGTCAAATTTACAAAAAAAAAAAGGAAGTAAAAGGCCAGAATTCAGCGAGGGAAAAAGATGAGAGCTATGCCATTTAGCGCGGGCCTTGAGCTTGAGGGCAGACGGCTGTGGTGCGGTGCAGGGCCCCTCGGTAGCGATCTTGTAGAGGCCGTAGAGCCTGAGCTGCGCCTCCTCGGGAATGCTGGTGCCGGACGCAGCGGATGCCGCGACGAAAGCGGAGGCGGCACTGAACTCCTCGTCGAGCTCCGTGCTCTCGACGCCCTCCCAGTCGCTGTCGCTGTCATCGCC
This sequence comes from Tuctoria greenei, assembly GCA_036927565.1. Lineage (NCBI taxonomy): Eukaryota > Viridiplantae > Streptophyta > Magnoliopsida > Poales > Poaceae > Tuctoria > Tuctoria greenei. Next base: position 137,386,602 of record JAYESD010000010.1, on the reverse strand, counting down.
GGAGTCATCGCCGTGGGCGTCTCTGGGTGGAGGCGGAGGTACTGCGGGGGCCGGAGTGGCCGGGCGCGCAGGGGATCGGGAGGCGGCTGTGGGGGACGAGGGCGGGGAGCGCGTGATGCGGAGGTTGTCTTCCTTGAAGGCGATGACGGTGGATATGAGCTTGGCGACCAGGAAGGCAAAGATGAGTCCGATGACCGCGGCCTGTGCCAGCATATGCCAGTCCCCGTCCATGGTCGACGCTGACGAGGTGGTGACCTTGATGCGGCGGTCCGAGGGAGTTGGAGTTGGGGTGGAAGACTGGGGAACTGGGTAAGGGAGACGACGGACTAGAAAGTAAAAGACGGAGACACCAAGGACTAAAGGGTAAAATGAGCTCCTCACCGTTTCTTCTTCATTCCAACCTCAGCTCGCACTTCTTCTCCCGCGCGGGCCAGCTTCTCCTTATGGGCCAAATTTTTCCTTCTTCCGCGCTAGGCCGTGGGCCGTGGCCTTCATTCTTGTTCTCTCGCGGCCCGCGGGTTTTCAGTTTTCCTGCCGGCATGCTCCTAGGCCTGATATCTTCAAATTTGTGGGCCTTGACACCTCAAAAAAAATATGTGAGCCTTGTACTAACCTTGTCCATGAGTCACATTTCTTTTTTCAAAAAAAAAACTTAGCATTTTTTAATTTTAAATACAAATTTGGATTTAAATTTTTGTAGTCTATTGAGTGGGTATTTTAATAAATACAATTCCATTCATCAATTTTGTTAATATGTCAAATAAATACACTACGAAGGCCGAGACAATTGGAATTTTGCTATCGTCAAGAGTAGGTTTCGCTAAAATGTTATCCTCAACACACAACACGCCCAAATACCATTATAATAGAGTCACAATTGCTCATTTGTCATCGAGACATGATTTCAGCTCTAATTAATCTGTTTTAACAGCAACCCAGTCATAAATTGACCAAACTACCGTTGTTTTATTTAAAACTACAATAAATTAACAAAAAAATCATAAAAAATAGGAAAAAGTAAAGAAAATTTCAAAACGGATTACCAATTAACAGAAAATCATAAAAAACCAGGAATAAGTAAAAAAATATATAAAAACGTAATAAATTTAATAAAATCATAAAAAATCAGAAATAAGTTAAAAATTTATAAAAACAAATAAAAATTAATGGAAATTTATAAAAAATCAGGAATAAGTAAAAATTTATAAAAACTGAAGAAAATTAAAAAAAAATCAGAAAAAACCATAAAAAAATAAAAAGAAAAAATACACAGAAAATACAAATAATTTTGGAAAAAAAATAGAATTAAAAAAAACAACAGAAAAATTTCAAAAATAGAAAAAAATGTACAATTTTAGAAAAATGTTATAATATTGGAAAATGCAAAGAAAAATATTAGGAGAAATAGGAAAAATATATTTACAAATTGATCATATACAATATGATGTGTTTTGCAACTTCAACGTATCAAAGGCAACTTATTGCATTCTGCAATGTCTGTACACTATGCACTTGTTGGTTCTGAAGTACTATGACTGAAATACAATATCACGCTGCTTACTGATGCGGGTGGACTGTGGTCTAGAATGGTGAAGCTGGCCTATTTGTAGCCGAGTTAGATTCAAAGATTCTACTGGTTAGTGAATCAAAATCCAGACAACTGGGCTCTGCTATCTCTGTTTGCAGCATCAATTCAGTCCGCCTGCATTCTACTCAAGTGAAAGGAGCTGATGGAAGTAGTACCTACTCATCAAAAGCAACAACTCCCTGCATTCCACTCATCCTGAGCAGTAGCAGCTTACCTACATGCATGCATGCATGTCAATATTATTGTATATTATGATCAATTTATAATATATTTTCCAATTTCTCCTAATATTTTTCTTTTCATTTTCAATTATTATAACATTTTTCTAAAACTATACATTTTTTCTATTTCTGAAATTTTTCCTATTTTTTTGAAATTCTAAAATTTTTTCCAAAATTATTTGTATTTTCTGTTTGTTGTTTTTTCTTTAAAAATTTTTTATTTTTTTTATGATTTTTTTATTTTTTGTTAATTTTATACCATTCTTATAATTTTTTACTTATTCCTGATTTTTTATAACTTTCTGTTATTTTTTATTTGTTTTTATAATTTTTTAACTTATTTCTGATCTTTTAATGATTTTTTATTAAATTTATTACGTTTTTATATATTTTTTACTTATTCCTGGTTTTTTATGATTTTCTATTAATTGGTAATCTGTTTTTATATTTTTTTACTTTTTCTTGATTTTTATGATTTTTTGTTAATCTATTGTATTTTTAAATAAAACAAGGGTAGTTTGGTCAATTTATGAGTGTGTTGCTATTAAAACAAACTAATTAGAGGTGAAATCATGTCTCAATAGCAAAGGAGCAATTGTAACTCTATTATAATGGTATTTGAGCGTGTTGCATGTTGAGAATAGCATTTTAGTGAAACCCACTCTTGGTGATAGCAAAATTCCAATTGTCTCACGAAGGTCAGAGTACAAGACAGAACATCATCACGATGTTAAAATTTACAGAGGTCAGCGCCTGGAAGTAGGGATGTTCCATCTGGCACCATGTTATGATACTTACGACATCACCTTAGCAAAAAGAGCTTCCGTAGCTGCTGCTCTTACGTGGCTTTTGTACATCTTTCACACTCTGCACTAGTAATCACAAGCATTTGAAAAATTTGTTGAAATCCACAACTATAAAAGATTGTTGATGCACTTTGAACGTAAAAAAGGTAAATAGACTAGTAGCTTCTTATTGTGGGATCAATTCATCAATCCTCTTGTCCAGATCATCATGTGAACTTGCAGCCTCCATAACCTGTCGTCACGTCACGGGAAAAGATATCACTTGTAATAATCGTAGAAATTTGACTATTATCAGCGCGTGTGGGAAATGAAAGTATTGAAAGCATAACGAAGCACCAGAAATTGTTTTGAAATGATACGATGCAAAGGTATACTATACCAGTTGAGCGAGAAATAGAAAAACCTCGCTTACTTGGATCAACTGTAGTAACAACTCCAGTGTCGCCAAAATCGCAGTCGAATGCATGCTGGCCATTGGACTGGAAATACAGGTTCATGGCGTATGCAGCGTGGCCCTGAGTAGTGTCTGGTTCATAGCAGATGCCGCCCGGCCGTATCGCACTGCAGTCGATGCCGTCTTGGCCGCACGCAAAGTCAATGTTCTCCTGCAGCATCAACTCGTCTACCGCCGGCTTCGGCACGCACCATGCCTGCGCAGCAGCTACTCTGCCCCGGCCTGCTGGCGGTGTCACCTTCGCAGTCACCGGCGGCTCAACCGTTGTCTCTGGAGCAGCGAGGATGCCGACGTCGTAGACCGGCGTCATGTCGCCGCGGAACAGGCCGAAGTTTCTCTCGGACACGGGGCCGGGCTTGAGGTTCTCGTCGAAGAGGGAGAAGATGGAGACCTCGAAGGTTCGGTTGGGCATGAGCGGGGTGCCTACGCCGGAGCCGAGGTGCCGGATGGCGTTCTTGTTGTAGTCCCGGGCGAGGTCCGCGCCTACGCCTACCTCCCAGTCCTCCCCGGCCGACGGCCACCCGGTCTCGGCCACGACGATGTCGACGTCGCTGAAATTCAGCTGACTCATCGCCGAGTGCATGGCGTCGAGCTGCGCGTCCAGCATGTTGCTGTACTGCAGCCCGGAGCCGTCGTCCATGACGCCGGCGTTCACCCGGAACAGCGCGAAATCGAGCGTGTCGTTTGTCAGCCCGTAGAACGGGTACGCGTTCACCATGAAGGGCGCGCCCGTGGCGCGGAGGAACCTGAGCAGCGGCTTGACGATGGCCATCTCGTAGCCGTCGCGGAACCGGCCGGCTGACGGCGGCGAGGACGCGGCCAGGACACCGAGCGAGTGCGTGGTGGAGACCTTGATGTCACGTTGCAACGACGGCGAGGAGACGAGCGCAGTATGCAGGTTGCGAACGGCCGGCACGAGGCTGAGGAGCAGCGTCCGGTTGGCCTCGGTGGTCACCTCGTTGCCCACGAGGACCCGCGAGATGTTGGTGGCGCGCGCGTAGGGCGCCACGTTCTCGCGCACCCACCGCCGCGCGAACGCGAGGCTCTTGAGGCGCGGGACGAGGCCGTTGGGCACGGTCACGTCCACGGCGAGGCCGGTTTCCGCCAAGGCCCGCAGCAGGAGCGGGTCCGCGTCGAACAGCCTCACGCGGTCGACGAGCGTGTCCCGGGCCAGGAACTGCGCGACGTCGGCCGGAGGAGGGAGGGTCGTTGCCCGCGTGCCGTAGTTCACGCCGATGCCGCCGGCGACCGTGCCGGCAAATGCCATGATCATTTATAGATTTCCCAGGGATCGATCGGCGAAAACATCTGTCGTAAGCGCAACACAACGACTTGCCTTTGATAGCAGAAACCGAGAGCAGCGCTGGGAGGATGATCAAGACGGCGCCCGGGAGCATCGTTGCTAGGATTCCCCTTGTGTTGCTAGGTTGCTACTCTACTCGTCGTGAGCTGTTACAGACGCCAGTAGAGTGAACGAATAGTGATGCTTCGAGATGCAGATCGTAACAATTTTAAATGGAAGAGCAGGTTGGGACTGCCACGGCTTATAGCAGCATCAGGCTGTTGGCTCTTGCGTGATGCCGGAGTAACATTTCTGATCTTGCAGTTGAAACGGATGCTTTTCTTTGGCCTCCGGTTACACATGTTTGTTCTCTCTCGTGTCCATGAGCATGGTTCTTTGCTTAACGCTTTCCGTTTCTGGCTTGTGCGAGCATTGTCCCTTCCTTCACAAACACTACTGTGACAAACTGCCAAATGTGAAAAAAAAACTACTGTAGTTTCTTCTTGAAGAACAATTGTCTGCACGGCAAATGTATGCGTCCCCAAATCACAAACATTTGGATGGTACCGCTCTCCAGCCATAACAAGTTCAGAGTTCAGATGCATGAAGCAAAGCATTGTGAAACGGTACTAGAATATCACATGAATAAATTTTAGTTATACCGAACCACAAGCATCTGTATGATACAACGGATACTGGCATCCCACCACACCCTAAAATCACAAATAAATATCCTGTATTCACAAACACGTATGAGGGGCATTCAGACAATCCGTTGGATGCAGGGTTTTCAACTCAAACTGTTAGTTTGACTCCGGTCTAACCGGGATACTCGAGAGCGGCGGACGTGGGGCAACAACCCCGTCTGACTCCTTCTACCTGTTCGGAGGCGCAACCGACTTCCGTTTGGTGCGGTCCCTCGCGCATGCGCAACATCAATATAAGGATGAGAGGGGCCGGGGTTTTAGATTACCAGTTAATGTAGTGCCTAATCCTTCTCCCACAAATCCTAACCCGATCTCTAAGTCGTGCGAAACAAGGGGAAGGACGCCGCCACTACCGTTACTGCACCGAGCCATCACTGCATCGGCGATCACCCTGCATCGACGATCTACCCGCATCGAGCTACTCTCCTGCGACCATCCACCGAGCCCAATGACATCAGGTGGATCCACTGAAGATAACCTCCCCTCTCACCTCTCTCCCTCAAATCCTACTCCATCTACTGTGTTCATAGGTTGCATGTTAGATTGGTTGCCTAATTTGTTTGTGATTGAATTAGAACTAAGCACCCTCGGTTAGGTGATTGCTAGATCAGTTTCTAAGGCACATCAGTTTCTAACATTGGCATCAGAGGCAGGCTAGCTAATCACTAATCGGAGAATTAAGTTCTAATTAAGTCTAATTGATTTCTAATCATGTTTTAGTTGAGTAATTGGTCTCTGTTGATTAAGATTAAGTTCAAATTAGTGTTAAGTCTCAATTAAGCAATTAGAAGGAAGCGATTTCGATTTTAGTCCTAGATTAATTAGATCTAAACTTAGAAATAAGAAAAGAAAGGTGAACCGATGATGATCGATCAACTCAGAATAAGAAGGATGGATCTGACTTAAGTGAAGATCGACGTACCTCTTCTCCTTCGGGGGGGGGGGGGGGGGGGGGGGAGGTGCTATCGCTGTCTTCTTTGCGCTAGTGAACCCGTACTTCACGGGATCCAGCAACGTCAAATCCACCGTCGGGCAACCGTTAGAGGCACCGTGGCCTAAGCACGCCAGACTAGGGTTAAGGGCCGAAGCCCTAACCCTAGGGGAACCTCACCATTGGCGGCACAATGTGCGCGCCGTGGTAGAGGGCTTGGCGACACTGACGTACCTGCAAACAAAGTCACTCAGAACACTCAGTCCTCGTCGAGCGAGGGTTAAGGGTTGGAACCCTAACCCTAGCCACGGGTTTTCTTCAACGGCGACCGGCACGCTACCTTGGCCGACGACGGGCCACCTCTTGGTCGCTCGCCGACGGCGAAAGTGCGGCTGTCGGTACCCTGCGTACCAGATACCCCTCGGTACTGCGAGAAGTGCAAGAGAGTTCCACCCGTTAGAGTTGAAGGTCCTCTCAGACCCCACATGTCACATTGCACCGGACCCGCTCCCCTCATATGGTTAGCTCCTGGGTTAACATGTGTAAAGGAAGACCGGAACTAAACTCCCAGCGAAGGGAAGCTCCGGTGACAACACGTGTACAACGGCCTCAGACCTAACCCCCAGCAGAGAGGAGCTCTGGGGCCACCACGTGTACAACAGCCCGAACCTACCCTCCCGCAAGGGAAAGCTCCGAAGCTGCCACGTGTGGAGTCTCCGGACCTACTTCACCAACGAGTACATTGGCGAATCTCCTTCTGTACAGACAATCAAGAGACAGTTAAAGCGGTAGTTACAAGACCTGATTACATGTCATTAATACAATATTAATGACACACGATCAGTGCGCTGTTAATAGGAGTAACACAGCCATAAGGGCGCATTATTTCACTATTAATCATGCTTAATACCCTTAGATAATGTATTAGGCGATTAAAAACGTCGGGGCCACATGTCAGGGCAGGCAAACTCTGTAACGATCGGTCCTTATATTATAAAAGGGATGTGCCGCACGATACAGAGACATGCAAGCCGACTGGCATACCAGCGCAACAGACACACACAATACAAGAACACAAACCCCGTGGAGTAGGGTGTTACGCTCAGGCGGCCCGAACCACGTAAAACTCTCGTGTCATCATCTTGATCCTGATCTCTAAGCGCCCCAACCAAAACAAGAACCTCCGCGGGCTACATTTGATAATATCGGGGGAAGTGTCGTAAGAACACTTCGACATTTGGCGTGCTAGGTAGGAGCACCTCCGAGATCTCAAGATGGTGAATTCCGTCGCAAGATCTTCCAATGGCAACCGCGCTGAACAACCCGCTGGAGGCAGTCCCTCCAACGTGCAGCAGCCAGTGGGTGCCATTGTTCCGGCGAGCAATATGGCTCCGCAGCCACCATCTGCTCCGGTCAACAACGTTGGGCGACAAGATGGTGCATCTGTGTCGATTACTGCATCGACAAACAACAACCCTGAGCACGCACTCATTGTTGCGCGAGCTCTCCTGCAACACCCACCTCCTCAAGGAGCACCCTAGGGTGCCATGGAGCAGTGGAGGGCTGATGTTGACCATTTGGTTGCAACAGCAGCTGCTGGCCCCAGCAACCAAGGTCCTCCCCCTTCGGGGCGAGCACCATCACAACGATGGACCTTGTCTGTCCGACTTGGTCCGCAAATCTCTCAGCCTAGGAGACGTGCTGCATCTCAGCATGTGACTTCGCTGCCCCCCGGGGCACGACACACCCACACCATCATCAGGATTCCGACCCACGACCTGCGGTCGAAACTTGATCGCTGTTATCGGCAACAGGATGGTCGTGTCCATATCGAGCGGGCTCGCGAAAGGCGAGAGGCTCGGGATAATCCTGCTCCTCAGGGAGTAGGAGCAGGCCGTTCTGCCCTGGCCATGCATTTACGCATGGTCAAATGGCCACAGAAGTTTCGACCTCACTTGCTGGAAAAATTCGACGGGACTGTCAACCATGCAGAGTTCCTTCAAATATACTCTACTGCGATACTGGCAACAGGGGGTGATGAGGCCGTGATGGCCAACTACTTCTCAGCGGCCTTAACCAGGACAGCAAGGTCCTGGTTCATGAGTCTTCCACCCGACTCCATTAATAGTTGGGCGAAGCTATGCCAACAATTCACTGCCAACTTCGGGAGTTCTTACACCCAGCCTGACACTGAATTGAATCTGTTTGCTGTAAAGCAAACATCGGGGGAATCGTTGCGATCCTTCATCCAGCGGTTTTCTCAAGTACGGAATATCATCCCTTCAATCTCAAGCTCTTCTGTTATCGTTGCAATCAGACAGGGCTTTCGAGATAAGAAGATGCTGGAGAAACTGTCGACTAAAGAGGTCACTAGTGTCACGGAACTCTTCAACTTAGCAGACAAATTTGCTAAGACTGCGGAGGGCCATGAAATGCACTCCAAACCAGCTCCGGAGGACAATAAAAAACCCTCCAAAGTTGAAGCCACTACCTCCGGTGGTGGCAAGAAGAAGAAGAAATCCAACAACAAGAAGAAGACGTCGATCGGCGCACCTGCTGTTGCGGCTGCTGCAGCTCCGGGTGGCTGGGGCCCATGCCGTGAGAAACGGCCTCGACCATCGTCAGAAGATGGAGGCAGTTCCAAAGTGTGGTGCCTGATCCACAAGACGGGCCGACACAGTTTGGAAGAATGTTGGGAGGTCCAAAACCTTGTCAAGCGCTATAACAAGCACCGGGAAGAAGCTCCTTTCCGCCAGCGGGAAGGAAAGCAAAAAGTCGACGAAGCTCTGGCTAAGGAGGAGCTAGGTTTCCAGGACCCCAAAAAGGTCCTGAAAGCCGTCTACAACATCGTTGATGATGATTCCGACGTCTCCGACAACGAACGTCGAAAGACCATAAACACCATTTTTGGTGGTTCTTGGGATATTACTTCTCGCCGCATCCTCAAGACAGTGCAACGAGATATGGCCGTTGCAGCTCCCACCGCTAAGGCGGAGCCCCATCGGAAATGGATGGATACTCCCATCATTTTTTATGCTTCAGAGCCCTCGCAACATGATCAGGGTCGGCCAACTTCCGTTAATGGTGTCTCCCACCGTTAACAATATCCAACTTCACCATGTGGTGGTGGACGAAGGTGCAGGACTGAACCTCATAAGCTTCAAAGCCTTTATCAAGCTTCAGCTCTGACCTTTGGACCTTCGCCCCTCTCGACCTTTCTCTAGGGTAGGTCCGGGGTCCATTACGCCTCTCGGGTCCATCACACTCCCGGTGACCTTCGGGACTCAAGAGAATTATAGAACCGAGAAGGTGGTCTTTGACATCGCACAGATCAGTCTGTCGTTCAACACCATTTTGGGCAGGCCTGCCTTGTATAGGTTCATGGCCGCCACCCATTATGGTTATTTAGTGTTGAAGATGCCAACACCTGCGGGCGTTCTCCGGATCTGCAGAGATCGCACTGCAGGTGTCACTGCATTGGAAGAACTCTATGCGCTTACTACAGTGCAAGAGGAAGCATCCGGTAAGGAGCCAGCTTTGAACCCTCCGAGCATTCGTCATAGAGGCTCTACCTTCGCATCTCGTGTGCAACCAAGCGGCGACACCGATGTTCTCGTCAAACTCGTCCAAATTGGTTCCGATGCTGCTCAGACTACCCGTACATCGGGGGGTCTGAACGACAAATAGGAACTTGCGCTCATCACCTTCCTCCGGGCTAATGTCGACGTGTTTGCCTGGCAACCGTCACAAATTCCTGGGATACCTAGGGAGGTGATTGAGCACAATCTGAAGATCTATCCCGATGCACGACCTGTACACCAGAAGCCCCGGAAGCAATCAATCGAGCGACAAAACTTCATCCGACAAGAAATCAAGAAGTTGCTCAAAGTTGGATTTATCCGGGAAGTGTTTCACCCAAAATCGCTGGCAAACCCAGTTGTGGTGCCCAAGGCTGGCAGGAAGCTTCGGATGTGCATCGACTACACCACGTTGAATAAGGCATGTCCAAAAGATCCATTTCCACTACCTAGAATAGATCAGATAGTGGAATCCACCTCCGGGTGTGAGCTATTGTGTTTCTTAGATGCATATTCTGGATATCATCAAATCCAAATGTCTATGGAAAATGAAGAGCATACTGCCTTCATAACAGTAGACGGATTGTATTGTTATACTGCCATGCCCTTTGGTCTCAAAAATGATGCTTCAACATTTGTGCGAGCTATGTACAAAACATTTGGAGAGCTAATCAGAGGCTTGGTGGAGGTGTACGTTGATGATATCATCGTAAAGATCAAGAACAATGAGTCACTCTTCAACAACTTACAAGCTGTCTTCGACAAGCTGCGCAACACGCGCACAAAGCTAAACCCGAACAAGTGTGTCTTTGGGGTTAGCTCCGAGAAGCTTCTAGGTTTCTTGGTGACACACCGAGGAATTGAAGAAAATCCGGCGAAGATCAAGGCTATATAAGATATGCGGCCACCAACCCGTATCAAGGATGTTCAGAAGCTAACTGGATGTTTAGCTGCGCTCAGTCAGTTCATCTCAAGACTGGCAGAACGGGTGCTACCCTTCTTCAAACTATTGAGGAAGTCCAGATCATTTCATTGGTCTGAAGAGGCGGGAAAGGCATTCCAAGAGCTGAAGCATCTCCTCACCACACTACTAATCTTGGTAGCTCTGAATTCTGGTGAGCCTTTACTACTTTATGTTTCTACAACCACAAAAGTTGTTAGCATGGTCCTGGTCGCGGAAAGACTGGAGCCACTTCCAACTCAGGAGCTTAGACCCCTCCGGGAGAGTCCGGAGCTACCTGAAGGAGAGTCTGGGTCCCAACCCCCAGACATAGAACACCCAGATGGAATGCTAGGAGACCAATCCCATTCACATGAGGGAGCACTCCTGGCTAACCAAGGCAATTCGTACCTTTCCAACAAGGTCCGGGTTGAGCAACAAGAAGGCTTGGACCCCTACGGAAAGGTCCGGGTCGATGGAGAAGAAGCTTCAGCCCCTCTGATAGGGTTCGGATCGTCCAGCGTCCAGTGTACTTCTTCAGCGAAGTACTCCATGATGCCAAGACAAGATACATTGAAGTGCATGAGCTGCTTTATGCAGTTCTTATTTCCTCAAGAAAGTTTCGTCACTACTTTCAATCCCACAAAATCTCAGTGGTAACTTCCTTTCCACTGCGTGCTATTTTGCATAACCCCGATTCTACTGGGAATAGAGCAAAGTGGGCAGCAAAACTGGCCGAGTTCAATCTCGAATTTGTGTCACGACAAGCGCTCAAAAGTCAAGCTTTGACTGACTTTGTGGCGGAGTGGACTCCCTCTCCAACAAACCCTGGGGGCCCCGGTGAGCAGAAGCCGGAACTCAAGGCTTCGGTCTTCACTAAGCCTCACTAGACTCTCTACTTTGACGGCTACGTACAGAAGCAGGGGGAAAAGCTGGAATCCTCCTCCTCACTCCGACTGGGGAGAAGGTCAAGTATATGGTTCACCTTAATTTCAAGGCAACCAACAACATGACAGAGTATGAAGCTCTCATTTACGGACTCAAGGTGGCACTGTCCTTCAAACAACTGCTGGTGAAGGGAGATTTGCAGCTTATCATTGAACAAGTTAAACGTGAACGCTGTTGCAACAATCCCCAGCTAGCTGCTTACCTCCTTGAAGTCCAAAGGCTTCAGAAGGACTTCGAAGTCCTGGATCTCCACCATGTGCAACATCTTCACAATGTTGAAGCCGGCGAACTCTCGATGAAAGCCTCAACCAGAGCTCCGACTCCTAATGGAATCTTCGTCCGGAGGTTGTCAAGACCAACATCTCAGTCTGCCGAACTGATTGAAGGGGGTGAGACCAGCACCTCGAAGCTGGCAGTCCCGGTGGCCCTGTTACCATGGCGTCCACCAAGGGTCGTAGGTGTTGTTGGAAGCTCCGAGCAACCCAGCACGCAAGACTCAGAAGCTCAAGTTAGCTTCGATGCATGGATCTCAGAGATCCGGAGCTACTTGAAAGACAACATCCTTCCTGAAGACGGTGTAACCGCTGACCGGATTATCAGATTGGCTAAAAGATACATGTTGGTAGAAGGGGATCTCTACCGACGCGGTGCCAACGACATCCTAATGCGGTGCATTGCAAGTGAAGAAGGTCGTGAGCTTCTCGCAGAAATCCATGGAGGCGAGTGTGGGAACCACGCATCTTCTTGCACGCTGGTCGGCAAAGCCTTCCGCGTTGGCTTTTACTGGCCTACAGCACTCCAAGATGCGGTTGAGCTAGTAAAAAAGTATGAAGCGTGTCAGTTCCACGCAAAACAAATTCACACACCGGCTCAATCACTGCAAATGATACCTCCTACATGGCCATTCGCTCTGTGGGGTATGGACATCTTGAGACCATTCCCAAAAGTCATCGGAGGTTACAGGTTCCTGTATGTTGCCATCGATAAGTTCACCAAGTGGCCGGAAGCAACTCCAGTGGTAACAATCAACAAGCAATCAGCAATCAAGTTCTTGAAGTTCATTATATGCAGATTTGGAGTTCCAAACAAATTCATAACTGACAACAGAACTCAATTTACAAGTGTTGCATTTCAAGAATATTGCGAAGACCTCAACATTCAACTTAGCTACGCCTCTGTAGCTCACCCAGCAAGTAATGGATAAGTCGAGAGAGCAAATGCAAAAATATTAAAGGGACTCAAGACGCGCACGTATGAGTGCCTGAAAAGCACGGAGCCAACTGGATTGAAGAGCTTCCGTCCATATTATGGGCAAACAGGACAACACCTAACCGGTCAATTGGGGAGACTCCTTTCTTCCTGGTGTACGGAGCAGAAGCGGTCCTTCCTCCGAAGATCACCTTGGGGTCCCTCTGAGTTTGGACCTTCGACGAAGCCACACAGGACCAGCTCCGGCGTGAAGACCTTGACCTCGTCGACGAGGAAAGGTTCCAAGTAGCTGTTCTAAACGCACGATATCGCCAAGCGCTCTGGCGTTATCATCAAAGGCATGTGCGCAACTGACAGCTTGAAGAAGGTGATCTGGTGCTTCAGAAGATACTAACCCGTGAAGGGATGAACAAACTTTCCCCCAGTTGGAAGGCCCCTTCCGAGTGATCAAAGTATCCCAGCTTGGATGCGTTCGCTTGGCAACTAAGGATGAGATTCCGCTTCCCAATCCTTGGAACATTGAGAACCTCCATAAGTTTTACGCTTAAAATCACGGAGGTGAGTCTGTATTTACACAAAATGTATGTTATAGAGTCAATACACAGAGACGGGTAGGTCCTCCGGGAGAACATCTGGACCCTCCGGGAGGGTCCGGGAAGTTCAAGTAGCACTTGAGATAGTGTTGACGGCTGTTATATACCAAATTCATCCGTCAATTTAACTAAATTAGGTGAAGGATCTGTCATTTCTTGTACACATCACCTTTCTATCTAACCCAATTCCACTTGGACATGGAGAAATATGTGTATGCAACATTTTATGCAGGAAATGAGGAAATGTAGAGGGACCAATCCTATACAATATCATCCCAGCCAATCAGGCGACGACATGTGGCATCCCATAGATCAAATGGCCCACAAACAGAAGTATCCAAGAAGATCCAACGGTGTATCACCCATATACATCAATGGGACCCACCTGACAGCCACCTGGAGAAAACACACGAGAAACGGTGCAATGACCAGGTCGGCCGAACCAGGGGGTCGGCCGACCTGGTCTTTGCACCAAACTTGGTCAGCCTCCACGTGTTGGCTCCTCCTGGCTCCCTGGAGTCAATGACGACTGATTCGCGCGCTTTTGGTGACGGGAACCGACCTCAACACTAGTATAAAATATAAATAGGACCCCATACCCCTCACTTTAACACACACCACTTGGGCATCATTCTATTGTATACACTATCTTCCATAGTCCTTAGAGGAGTTAGAATGTAGAGAGGAGAGCCTCTAGTCCCAAGTCCAAATTGGGAAAGGAGTAGAAAGAGTCTCTATTCCCAATTCCACATTGGGAAAGGTATGGCTTATGTATTCCTTCTTGTATTTGTGACTTTGTGCTCAATAAAGATATTATCTTTAGTCTTCTTTTATACGTATACTTGGACAAAGTGTTTCTTGTTTGATTGTGTAGTCCATGTATGTGGAAGGTATAGTCTTTATGATTTCACTCTCATGATCACATCTTATGGTCATAAACACTATAGAGCCCCACTATAGTCTATGTAGTTCTGATATGATTATGTTAATATGAATGACTTATCCTATGCTTCAACATTGGTTCAACGATGTTTAGGTTAGTCATTGCCTTAGGATGGCTTGTGCCATGGCTCCTAAGGTATTTGCTTAGTATGCTAGCATGGTGCTAGGGTATTTAAGTAGCGTTGGATGTCTCGTAGACCCACGGATTGAAGAGGTAGGCAGTAGGTGGTGACAGTCCTATTTGTCCTTTGTAATCCTCGACGTTCGGCTATGCCACATGCTCTTGGCGGGAGTCCCCCTAGTATTGCTAGGGGTAAGCCCGTGCCCGATGTGTTGAATAGCATTGCATAGGAATTCATCATTAACATGACCATTAGTATCTACCTTAGGCTATGTATATGTATTGGGAGCATTGTAGGAGCAACTCTCCAACTCTTAATCCAATCTCCCTCTAGGACCCATTTACCCTCTAGAATAGATTGTCTAAGTGTGTGTCACACTACCCCTATTATCAACTTACCCTTGTACGGATAATGGATTAGTATCCCATAGCTTGACCATAAGAGTAGTATATACTTTACTCCATTGCCTTCCTTTGGGATAAATACGATACCCTTAGGAATACTCATGGGTGAAATGCTACAACGGTATCTTCCGTGCACTTGCGGATCTCATCTCTTTACTGGAGATGATCTGTGGTGTTAAGAAATACCAACAAGCATTTCTGGCGCCGTTGCCGGGAATGATTTGTTAGTATATCTTAGGAGCCGTCAACAAGCATTTCTGGCGCCGTTGCCGTGGAAGGCAAAGGAAGTGAAGGATAGCTATCACTTGTGATTAAGCTATAGGTACTAATATTTATTAGGCAGGATTACCCTTGTTTGTTTTCTCCTTTGTGTGAAAACAGGGTAGTGTTGGCCAACCCATTGTATGGGATGACCAACAAGGACGCAAGTGCTAAACTGCAAGATGATTCAAGGCGTACCTCAACAAATGTCCGTTTGGCAACACCATTGCCTATTGCGAAAGAATTTCAACTTTCAGTAGGAGCCAAAGTCATCCATACCCAAGCTTGGGGGAGGCTCCAAGAGTTCTTCTTGGTTTTCCTCCACCATGGGGTGGATAGTTGGCTCTTCATCCAACACTCATGTCATGGGTTGGCTCCACCAATCCATGACCACATACGTGCTGGAGCTGAAGGAGCCCTATTCTCATCCATCATGGATGAGAAGAAGGTCTCCACTCAAGGGGTGAATTGAAGAATGCTCGAGTTCCCGTAGCTTGTCATGCACACCACTTCACAAGGTGGACATGCTAGTTATGGAACTACACCTCATTGAAGTATCATGAATACCAAGTCAATGGAGATTTGTTTGGATAATCCAAGTCGTGGATATTCACATGATTTGTGAAAATCCATGTCATCATGGGACGCGTGAGAATTATTTCCCTAAGATCCATGAAGACCTTTTTCAAACAGCAACTCCAACGGCTACCATTCACAAGGTGGTCAAGGGTGGAATTAACATCACCCTTGTATTCAAGGAGGCTATGGCTTTCCAAGGGATTTAAGTTCAACTAGCCTACCTTGAAGTATCTTAGCCAAGCATAAATCAATGAAGATCTTGGCCAAGGACAAGAACTTAAGGAGCATTCGAAGTTCAAGATATCCCACATCACTTGTTGGGATTCCCACACTTCGACCAAACCCATTCAACCTAGGGCAAGTGACATTGTGGATGATGTGTTTCTTGTTTGATTGTGGAGTCTACATGTCATCATGCCCAAGGAAGACTTTGACCCATGATCAAGGTATGGGTTGATTCAATAGAATAGCAATATTGTCAGAGTGGCACCCCTAATAAGGACAAAGCCTCACCATGCTCATGAAGGAATACATTCAAGAGGGAGAACCCATCACTACAACAACATGTTTATATCAATACAACGGGGAGAGGCTAGGGCCACCATGTGGCCCACATGTCCAAATGACAGCCAAATGAGCTTGGCATGTCAAAACAGGAGAAATCGTCCACATCTTCAACCCCGGGATTGGACAACAAAGCATTGCGCTGAACAGGACGGAGGTAAGTCCTACTCATCGAACTTCAAAAATTCGGTGAGTCCTTGCCAATAGGTTAACTGGTAGTTATCTCATATTTGTTTTCCAAATTGCATCAACCCTTGCATTTACATATTTGAAATTCCACACTTGCATGTTGGAAAGTAAAATTTCCAACCATTATAAAACTAAAAATTTGAATTAGGAGAGAAATTTAATTGGATATGAACTACGTGCATGACCACTTGAATTTATCTTCCTAGTTCAAACCAAAAAGATTTTCTTTGACCCTCATTGCATTTACAAGTTATTTCAAGCTGGGCAAGACAATTTGAAAATTGGGTTCAATTTGCTTTTTGGATAATGTAACCCATTTTCGAGTTGTTTTGTGTATTCCTGATTAAAGTGTAGCTAGGTCAAAATTGTGAAGAGGTGGTTTGGCAAGAAAGTGGAAGGTTTCATCAAGCTCAAGTTACCGTTGGGAGAATTTGAGAACACTTTTCTCCTTCAAACTTATTTTGAGTTTGAGGAAGAGAAATGTTCAAGAGGATGACCCAATGGAGGAGACAGAACCAAATCCATCGCCAAATCCAACCTCAACTTGGCATTTGACATCAACCATCAAGCCTATGCCAAAAATCAAGGTTGTGAGTTTCTCAGACAAAGACTTTCGTCACCAATTACTCTTCAAATGAGGTATGAGTTTAGAATTTTTTCATTGTTTGGTTTGCCATAGAATTGAATGTATTTGCTTGCATTTGTGAGGAAAGTTGACACTTCCTGATCATTCAATTCTCAAGCATCCTCACAAGAGTAAGCGTGGGTATTGACTTTTGGATCTCCAAAAGGAAATCCCACCTTACTTGGAAAAATCTGAAACAAGTACCTAGAATCCTTTAAGAATTGTTTTGTAGACTTAGTCATTTTTGTCTAGGTTTAGAAAATAAAACTTTTAGGCATGACTTAATTGGTGAATTGGCATATAGAAACTTGGGCATAGTGACAACCATAGTTTTTAATTGAGCTTCATGCATAGATGGTGTCACTAGATTTCAAACTCCTAGGAATAAGTGATATCCTTGCTCTAAAATTGAATTGCATTTTTTGGAGGAGTCACTAAATTTTAAATTCCTAGTGAAGTTCAGGAGGATAAAATTGAGAATGTTGTTTTTCACGGTCTAAATGATAAAATTTGCTCTTGAAAGCTAAGATGGTTAGAAACTTTAAAATATGTAGGGATCCATATAGTATATTTCTATCACATGCATTGCTATGAGTAGAATCTTTAGAAAATATGCAACATGAATTATCCATAAAGCTCCACTCTTATCAATGAATAACACATTGATCATGGATACACTTGACATTGGAACCAATGCATCTTTGGTTTTTTTCTTCTCCGTATGTACAAATGAAAGTTCGGTTACCTAACCTGAGTGTTCATTTGTACAAGTATTGGGAGCTAACCATCCCTCTCTATTCAATAGAAGAAGTTTGCAGGAGTAATATTACTATGCAGGCATTCAAGAAGCTGATTGTTGGGATCCCTAGAGGATCCCATTTCAACATCTCTTGGCCAAGGAGTAAATGAGGATGGTTGCTACCTATCGGAAATTATGCCCGAAGGTCAATCGTAACTATACAAGGCTAGAGATTTGAAAATGGGAACCCTCCATGAGCAACCAATGGGCTGCCACGAATGGGTGAGAGCATTATGCTCTCAACTATTCTAAGCACTCATTCAAGCTCAAGGGATTTGCCACCATCATTGGGTACAAGTTATTCCTATGTGGCTAAGAGTTATGATGTACCATGATCAAGAAATGACAAGATCACACCCAATTTATATTGGGTGCAAGTTGTTCTTATGTGGCTAGAAGGTATGTCATGCCTTAGCCAAGGAACAACAGATCACACTCAACCCATGATGAGTGCATGTCATTCCTTTGTGGTTCTAGGTATGTTGTACCTTACCCAAGGAACAACTGATCATACCCAATGCATGTTGGGCACATGTCACTCCCTTATGACAAAAAGATATGATACACCTTAGCCAAAGTATGACGAACATAATCAATGTATGTTGAGTGCACGTCATTCCTTTGGATCTAAATGTTATCATTATCCTAGCCAAGGAATGACAAATCACACCCAACACATGGAGACCGTGATGTGCGGACAATCAACATCGGAAACACTCTATTCAACCACACTCATGGTGTCAATGGGAGGCAACACAACAATCAACACTCAACCCTCCATTGTCAAAGCCATGTTGTAACAAGGATAGGCCAACTCATGGCCTACCTCGGTTGTTAGGGTTTTAACCCCTATCACAGACCTTGATCAAGAATAAGCTTGGGAGAGGACCCCCATTTGAGGTAACTTGTATCACACCCACTACATTTTTGTTTCAAATCGTCCATTGCATATTTATTTTCCATCCATCCATCATCCACCTTGCATTTAAATATATATATATATATAAATAGGTTATATTTGCTTTCATCAAATAAAGATGTGCGGTAAGAATGATTTAGAATTCACATAGATGAAATGATGAATAGTTGCTCTGTTTTATTTTTCTAAGTCTCTAGTTTACAATTTGCTACTCTCCGAATATTGCTTTCATTGGTTTGAAATACTTTTACCTTAATTTGGAAGTCGTGGGTAGCAAAATCTTAATCTAATTCTAGGTTGTTGCAAGATTAGAATTAGTAATAGGGTTGTTAGTCCTAGTTTGAAAGTAAAACTTAGATTCTCGGAGAAATTCTAAAAAGATTTAAGTTTCCCTCAATTGATTGGAAATACCTACCAAAGCTATATGATGTTCATACATAGACAAAACCTTATGCATATGCTATTTGCTTTCACATTGAGCCTAGTCAAACTAGTATAGACCTATGTGAGAAATCATTAAACTCTTTTTGAATACAAGACTTCACTTGCACATGTTATACTTCTACACTAGAAGTAAGCAAAACGTCCATCATATCCACCATACCACAACAAAAAGAGAAACTTCATGTTATTCATGTTTAGCACTCTCTTCAAAATTCATTGCAAAGAAAGAGAGTAGAAGATATGGCTAAAAAAAAGAAGCATGCTTACATCATAAGCATGAGAAAAAAAAGAGAGAGAAAAGAAAAGTAGCCATGTTTCATCCCTGCAAAAGAAAAAGAGTATATACCAAAAAGGAGTTATCTCAAGTATTCACATCCACTTCCACTCCATCACACATGCACTAGTCTCAAATCAAAAAGTTTTGATTTGAATTCTTCTAAGGCTTACTCTATGACTTAGCAATATATGTGATGCAAATATGCCTACTTACTTTCCTTACCAAGCTCCACATACCAGCCATATTAATTGAGTAGGAATAGTAGAGGCATAATGCTTTGGTGAGGAAATATTTCCACTATCCACAAAGGAGTGACTGAGAGAATCAAATTGAGGTACTTAATATCTAAATTGAATTCTCCGGGATTTAAGTGGAACTTGATTTCTAAGGCTATGTTAGCTCCATTTGCTATTCTACCTTTCAACTATTCATGAATATGAAAAGGCATAAGCCCCATGATAACTTAAGAAAGATAGGGTATCATAGCCAATTTCTGCAATACCAGGTAGAGTATCTTGTTGTGCATTAGATACTTTTGAAAATAAGACATTGTAGCAACTCCTGATCATCAACCTAAAGTCTTGACTTTGCTCGGGACGAGCAAAGGATAAGCTTGGGGGAGTTTGTTGACGGCTGTTATATACCAATTTCATCCGTCAATTTAACTCAATTATGTGAAGGATTTGTCATTTCTTGCACACATCACCTTTCTATCTAACACAATTCCACTTGGACTTGGAGAAATGTGTGTATGCAGCATTTTATGCAGGAAATGAGGAAATGTAGAGGGACCAATCCTATAAAATATAATCCCAGCCAATCAGGCGACAACATGTGGGATCCCATAGATCAAATGGCCCACAAACAGAAGTATCCAAGGAGATCCAACGGTGTATCACCCATATACATCAATGGGACCCACCTGGCAGCCACCTGGAGAAAGCACACGAGAAACGGTGCAATGACCATGTCGGCCGAACCAGGGGGTCGGCCGACCTGGTCATTGCACCAAACTCGGTCAACCTCCACGTGTTGGCTCCTCCCGGCTCCCTGGAGTCAATGATGACTGATTCGCGCGCTTTTGGTGGCGGGAACCAACCTCAACACTAGTATAAATAGGACCCCATACCCCTCACTTCAACACACACCACTTGGACATCATTCTATTGTATACACTATCTTCCATAGTCCTTAGAGGAGTTAGGATGTAGAGAGGAGAGCCTCTAGTCCCAAGTCCAAATTGGGAAAGGAGTAGAAGGAGTCTCTCTTCCCAATTCCACATTGGGAAAGGTATGGCTTATGTATTCCTTCTTGTATTTGTGACTTTGTGCTCAATAAAGATATTATCTTTAGTCTTCTTTTATATGTATACTTGGACAAAGCATTTCTTGTTTGATTGTGGAGTCCATGTATGTGGAAGGTATAGTCTTTATGATTTCACTCTCATGATCACATCTTATGGTCATAAACACTATAGACCCCCACCATAGTCTATGTAGTTATGATATGATTATGTTAATATGAATGACTTATGCTATACTTCAACATTGGTTCAACAATGTTTAGGTTAGTCATTGCCTTAGGATGGCTTGTGCCATGGCTCCTAAGGTATTTGCTTAATATGCTAGCATGATGCTAGGGTATTTAAGTAGCGTTGAATGTCTCGTAGACCCACGGATTGAAGAGTAGGTAGTAGGTGGTGACAATCCTATCTGTCCTTTGTAATCCTCCATGTTCGGCTATACCACAGGCTCTTGGCCGGAGTCGCCCTAGTATTGCTAGGGGTAAGCCCGTGCCCGATGTGTTGAATAGCATTGCATAGGAATTCATCATTGACATGACCATTAGTATCTACCTTAGGCCATGTATATGTATTAGGAGCATTGTAGGAGCAACTCTCTAACTCTTAATACAATCTCCCTCTAGGACCCATTTACCCTCTAGAATAGATTGCCTTGGTGTGTGTCACACTACCCCTATTATCAACTTACCCCTGTCCGGATAATGGATTAGTATCCCATAGCTTACCATAAGAGTAGTATATACTTTACTCTATTGGTTTCCTTTTTTGATAAATACGATACCCTTGGGAATACTCATGAGTGAAATGCTACAACAGTATCTTTCGTGCGCTTGTGGATCTCATGTCTTTACTGGAGATGATCTGTGGTGTTAAGAAATACCAATAAGCATTTCTAGCGCCGCTGCCGGGGATGATTTGTTAGTATATCTTAGGAGCCTTCAACAGACAGTCACAACACTAAAAGTGTAACTACCTACCCTGGGTTAGTACAAGATGTATAACGCACTTAGCTTGGTCCTACACACTAAGTGTGTCCTTGTCTCCCCTGTAATTCGGACCTATAATGAAAGACATTATTGTGTGAAAACAGACTCCACGTGCATTTATTTTTGTACAATGCTCGATATATCAAATTATTTTCACCCTGCTTGTCTATAATAAAGTTGTGCAATTCTTTTTGAGCTTTATTCCAAGTAATTCACATGCATTACAAGCTTTATTGATAATCTATCTGGATCCTAACATTGTTGCATAGTCTACTAACCTGAATGCCAAGCCAACATAGGTCCGGAGTGTGCTATCGATTTAGCCTGGTCCTGCACCCTAAGTACGCCGCTCTACCTACACCCCGGCAGGCCTCAGTAGGGTGAGTACTAAAAAGTCATGCGGATCTAGAAAGATTATGTCAATGCGCTTGTTACCATGTCAAGTTTTCTCGGACCTAAAGCTTAAATAGGAACAATAAGTCACAAACAATTTATAGACAAGAGGACGAATTTTACTGTTTTCCTGGCTTTAATGTGCAGGAAAAACATAAATTCACAGTGGTGAGGGATGATGTTGGAGCTACTAAGCTCCGACAACTTCAACGGGGGCATGCCATCAATGTTTTATGCGTTGACAGAGGGATCATTGGAACTACTAACCTCTGACAACTCCTGGAGGCCTATCATCAACGACTCGTACGTTGACATCAGCTACTATCGGAGCTACAAACTTCCGACAATCCCGAGGGGGGCCAATCGTTGATGTATCGAAGAAAAAGACTTCGAACCTAGAAGTTCAAAGTGTCCAAGTCCTCAACATACTGCATAATCCTTTTGGTACATGTCCACACTACAATTGTGCACATATACCAGGGGGATAACAAGACAGAGTACAATATATTGAAGACGACAACAATAAAGTGAAATTCATGTCAGATTCATGGCAAAATGGATTTCATTAATTTGAAGCATTGGATTACAAAATTGGGAGTACAGTAGAAGACAAAAGTAAAAAGTCCTAGCTACTGGAGGGTCTAATTTCTGCAGAAGAATGAAGCGACTTTTTGGGCAACTTCTTGGACGCTGGCCTTGGCGGCGTCTTCCTCTTCGGCAATGGGATCTTCAAGCACCGGGTCCACAGAGAATTAGGGGTCTCGACTCACATAACACGTCAGCATGTACTCTACGACGTTTGTAGCCAAAGTCTTCCCCTCTGTCTCCAGCTGGTCCGCAATAACGTCGCCCATCGCGTCAAGTTTGCCGCCAGCACCATTGAGGGCCACCAGCGCTCGGTCCAAGTCCAGCTCCGGGTTGTCCGGACGTACGGGACTAAAACCTAGCCGTGTCAACGCATCGTTGGCACGCCCCAAGAAGTCCCACACTTGAATGGACTCAGTCTCCTTCAAGCTTTGTAGCTCCTCCAGTGACTTCCGAGCAGCCGCAAGCTTTGAACCTTCGCGGGCGAGGCGCTCGACCAATTTGGCATGTTGCTGCATATTTTCAGCAATTTGTTTCTCACAATCAGTCAGCTCCGTCTTCTGGAGGTGGATGCGGTTCCGCCTTTTAGCCAAGTCTTTTTCCCTGCCTTTTACTCTCTCTCCTCCCTAGCGGCAACGATAGCTTCTCTTTTCGAGAGCTCCTGCCCCACCTTCCAGTACTTATCTTTTTCTTCTTTGCCCCAAAGATCCAACTTTTTGCTGCGATCTGCCAAATTTTGCTCACCCAGAGTCAACTTGTGGGTGACCTCCGCCTCCCTCTTCACTACATCCTCCTGCTGCTCCAGGAGTTTTTCTTCCGTCGCATCAAGGTCCGCTCGACGCTTCAGAGAATTTCATTCAATTCAGTGAGTTTTTCCTGACGCTCATCAGTAGCATCACGCCTCTCCTTGGCTTGCTCGAGGATCTCCCTGGAGTTAGCGTCGAGCGCCCTGATGGTGACTTCTTTCTCCTCCAGCAGCTTGTCCCAGTATTCCAACCACACCTTCTCCCTCTTAGCCCACTCCTGGTTAGTCAGCCTTGTCGCAAGCGTGGTCTCGAAATAGAGCATGTTGCACCAACACCTTAAGATGTTGTGCTCCTCCTCCGGGGCTTTACTCTCATGATCGAAGGCGAGCAGGACTTGTCGGAGGCTCGAGCAGGCGTTGTCTATGGACAACGCCAGAGGGATAGGCTCCGGGCTTGCTGGAACCAACTCCGCAGGCTCCAGAGGATTTTTCATCACAAAAATTGGGTCCCACTCTACAAGGGTGGTCCCCTGAGCTCCTGCAGCACTAGGGCCACTCTATGGAAGCCCTTTGTGAGACATATGTGTGCTGAATACACTGGCTTCGACAATAAAAGTTTTGAATGCTGCTATAACATATTTTTAGCAAGGTCCGACTCTAGCTCCGAGCTTCTGCAAGGTCCGACAATAGGTCCGACTTTCTTTGTCTAGATCCAACATATTTTTGGGTAGCTCCGGTGAGCTTTGTCTTTAGCTCTGGCATGTCTTTGATAGCTCCGACATGTCTTTGTTAAGCTCCGATATGTTCTGCTAGGTTTGACTTATGTTGGTCAACTCTGACATGTTTTTCTAGCTCCGACTTTTGGGATGACTAGTTCCGACTAGTTTTGGTTAGCTCCGACGCTAGGTCCGACTAGCTTTGGTAAGCTCCAGCGCTAGGTTGTACTAGCTTTGGTAAGCTCCAGCTCAAGCTCCGGTTAGCTTTGGCTAGGTTCGGAACTTGATCGCAATGTTCCTGCTTTTATCTTGCAATGTTTCGAACTTGCTTTATATTCTTAGAAAGATTGCTTAGTATTCTTTTACTAAGTTTTTGGTGTGTTTTGGTTGATATGGATGATATTGTTTTGCTATGCTTTGTAACATGCTTATGTGAGGTGCTCACGTAAGGTGTTGTGTTTGGAACTGACTTGAGTCAAGTCGCGGACTTGGGCTCGTACGGATTGGTTGTTTGTTCATGTGCATATGTTGCTTGAGTTCAAGTCCTGGCTGGTGACAGGATCCTTTGGACTAGTCTCAGGAAGGAGATGAGGTTCCAACAACCAAATTCAGGAGGAATTATGGTTGAGCGGGTCAGGAGGTCGCGCAAAATGATTGAATCAAGGGCAGTGCATATGAAGGTTATTGGACGTCGAAGGAAGGTGTTTGCACGTATGCATGCGGTGCATGACGTGTCAACATGGTTCCGAAGATGGTTTATGGATGGGAATATCTTCTTGGAAGGATCGGATCGTATCGGTTAATGACTTTGGCTGCGGCGGAGTCGGTTATGGCTCGGTATGGAAAGTATCGAGTTGGTTATGATAGGATTTCGTGTGGGTCACGAATTTGAGTTGTTTTAGGAATGTGGGATATGTTACTAAGGTATTTGAAAGTCTAAAGATTGCTTCTATCTGCATATAGAAGAGTCCTAACCAGTTATGGAAAGTTTCAATTCGTGAACGGAGTAGGATTAGGGTCCTGATTTGAGTTGAGTTGGCTTTCGAGCTGGTTATATACGCAAGGGAGGCCAGAGCTCGTGGTGCACGACTTTGGGGCTGTTCCTCTTGTTTTCTATTGAATAAAATTCGTAGTTTGAAGGAACTTTTGTGCCTTGTTCGTCTGACTTGTTCAAGACAAGTTTTACTCGTCGAGTTTCTGGACAGCACTACCATTTGTCGGTGGTTTTATCATAACTTTTGAAGATTGACCTTTGTTCGATACAATTGATGTGATTCTTTTTGTTTGTCTTCACAACTTGATTATCTATCATCTGTCAAAATTTTACAGTCATTGGATTTGTGGTTTCTGATCTACACGAGTTTCTTTGCAGCATTCCAAAACTGTTTTTTCTCGGGTAGGACAGATTGACCTTTGTTCGATCTGTCGATCATAACTTGAGTTTCTCTCGACGGATTTGAGTGATTCTTCTTGTGTTTTCTTCGTGACTTGATTCTCTCTGCTATATATCACTTTTGTCCCGGTAAACACATTTAGATTAGTATCACACACGATTTCTTTAACAGATCATTTTTCCGCCGAACGGGTTGGGATTTAATTGTTTCCGCTGCGTAAGATTTTTAAATCTACCATTCACCCCCCTCTGGTAGCTTTTCACGTGATCTTCGATCCTACAATTGGTATCAGAGCTACGGTGCTCTAATCATTATGATTTGCGCGTGTTTTTTTACTAATCATCATAGAGAAATACTCCGCCAAACCTTGTGTGTTTGTTGGTATTGATTTTCAGGTTTGGAAGGCACAGATGGAGGCTTTCATCTAGGCGCAAGGCTTCGTAATATGGGAGAAGGTGTACAAGCCTTACGAAGTGCCACCTAACGATCAAGTTACAGCTACAAACCTACAGGACATCGACAACATCAACAAAGCCCGAAACTTGATCATCCAAGGACTCACTTAGAGCGACTTCGACCGAGTTGCACATCTTCGATCATCATACGATGTATGGAGAGCACTTTGTGACTATCACGAAGGATCCAACATGATCAAAGAGGTAAGGCAAGACATGTTCAAGAAAGAATACATGCGCTTCGAGATGCAACTCGGTGAGTCCATCGTTGATCTCTTTGCTCGCTTTAACAAAATTCTCAGTAACTTGCGTAGTGGGTCAACGTTAATTTTTCTGATGTTGAAAATGCTAGGCAACTTCTTAGTGCATTAGACATGTCAATCTGGGAGATGAAAGTTACATCTATTCGTGAATCTACTGTCATGAGTACACTTACTTTAGATGTGCTTTACTCTAAACTCAAAACTCATGAAATTGACATCTTATCGTGTAAGAATCCAAACAAGTCTATTGCTTTTGTTTCACAACGTGACATGCCTAGCTCCGGTCAATCTTCATCATGTGGTACACTTGCTTTGTTGTCCTCTCTAACCCTTGAACAGATTGAGGAGTTTCCAGAGGAGGAGCTAGCACTTCTCTCTACTAGGTTCTCAAAAGCATTGCAAAATATGAGAACTAGAAGGAGAGGAAGCCCCGAACCTCAATGATGCCTCAAATGTGGTAAGACAGGGCACCTTCGTACGGAATGCCCTAACCTTTCAGGTTCTACTTCTCGAGAAGAAAAACAATCAAGGACGAAACACTCCTCAACAAATGATAAGAAGAAGAAGAAGGTCTTTACAGGTCGCCAACTGGTGAACAGTTTTATCTCCGCACTCCAGGAACTTGGCTCAAGCGACGTGGACATTGGAAGTGGCGAAGATGAACATGATTTGACCAACTTATGCTTCATGGCGGGCAAAACAAGATCAAGATCAAGTCAGGAGGATGCATAACACAACAGTGACGATGATGAGGTATGTTCTACCTGTAATGAAATGTGTGATGTAATTTATAGTGCAACTATTATTGTTAAGAAAAAGGACAAAAAGCTTAGGAATAATGCTGTTAAAATTGAATCACTAGAATTTGAAATCAACCGTTTGAAAACATTGATTCCTAGTGATGATTCTTGTCCCTCATGTGATTTAATCTATGAATAATTGTCCACACTAAGAACTGCACACTCCTCCATTCTAGATAGACTTGAACTTGAAATTGAAAAGAACAAAAAGCTTGCTGCACTTGACACTGGAAACTTAAAAGATGCTTCTTGTTCTACAATTGATATGCATTGTTCTAGTTGTGATGATCTTGAAATGAGACTAAAAGATGCTATGAATGAAATTTCAGTTTTGAATAATGCTTTACGTTCTCATGAAGTTAAATATTGTTCCAATTGCAAATTAAAAGGAAAAACTTCATGTGAAAATTGCTTTGATCTGTCCAATAAACTTGATAACATGCATAGGACATTAGATCGGTTTTGTAATGGGAATAAGAACCTAAACTTGTTGTTGAATTCTTCCAAGTCTTGCAATGATAAAACTGGTTTAGGTTTTGATTCTCATGTTCATGCTAAGACACATCCACCTAAAATTATAAAGTCATTAGGAAGTGGTCCGATTCAAACAGTTCCTAAACAAAAAGAAGTGGTTTTCAAATCTGCAGGAGTGTTGTCTCATTTGGTTTCAAATAAAAATATTGCTTGCTCATCTAGACATAAACTCAAAGTTAAATTTCATTATACCTACTGTGGTAGAGATGGTCATGTCATAGATTTTTGTTATAGACTAGATAAACAACAGAAAAGGGAAAGAATGATTGCTAGATCTCATAACTTTCATGCAAAATTTGCTGCACATATTAAACCAAATGTCAGGAACATGCAACCTGCTGTTATGAGTCAAAAACATTCAAAGTTTACCTCTGTACCTTCTATTTTTGCCTCCGGAGCTACTGATTTTTGTGCTACACAAGTAACACCTTATAGGTCAGTAGTTAGGAACAATAAACCTCAAACTTTGACTCATAAACCTACTGTTTTATCTCATATTTCGCGTTTTTTTCCTGCTGCACGTCGTGTGACTCAGTACTGGGTACCTAAATGCCTTTTGACTAACCCCAATATTGAGTCATCGACGTATTGTGTTTCTATGTAGGTTACATGCTTGAGGAAGGAGAACATTTGCATTGTGGATTCAGGTTGCTCACGCCACATGACCGGTAACAAAGAATGGTTCTCCTCCCTCTCTTTTGTGTCACGTGTACAAAATGTTACTTTTGCCGATAATTCTTCAACTCCTATAATTGCTAAGGGTTCGGTTAAAGTAAATGGTCACTACACTTTGAAGGATGTGACACTTTGCTAAGGGTTCGGTTAGAGTAAATTCTTCTTGTGTTTTCTTCGTGACTTGATTCTCTCTGATATATATCATGTTTGTCCGGATGAAACACGTTTAGATTAGTATCACACACGATTTCTTTAACATATCGTTTTTCGGCCGAAGGGGTTGGGATTTAATTGTTTCCGCTGCGTAAGATTTTTAAATCTACCATTCACCCCCCTCTGGTAGCTTTTTACGTGCTCTTCGATCCTACACCCTTCAGCAGCAGCAGAGGAAGAACCCACTGAGGGAACTCCCACCTCCTGAGCGGAAGTTGAAGGCGTCGCTTCCGGGTCTTCAGTCGCCAGCTCCGAGGATGGAGGACCTGTTGCCACCTCTTCGTGCTGCTCTAGCTCCAGTCCAGCTACCTCCAGGGCAGCTACCTCCGCGGCAACACATGGGGCTTCACCCAGGGCCTCTACTGCCTCTGGCTCAGACGCCGGCACGACAGTCACTTCCGGCTCGGCGACCGAAGCTTTAGGCATTTCTGGCTCAGAAGCTGGACCCTCAAAAATTTCTGGCCCAAGGGCCAGAGCATCGACCATTTCCGGCTCGATGGCCGGAGCTTCCATTGTCTCTGGCTCAGTGGCCAGGGCTTCGATAACTTCTGGTTCAAGGGCCGGAGCTGCTGGCGCCACCGGCCCCACTACCACTTCTGGTGCGGGGACCGGAGCTTCGGCAACCTCTGGTTCAGAAGTCGGAGCCTCTGACATCTCCAACTCCCGCTCCGGAACTTCAGCCTCCAGCACTGTTGCCAGAGGTACATCTTCAACTTCTCCCCCGTGGTCCGGCGCTATCACGAGAGCTTCAGGCATCTCTTCTGGATCCAAGACCACGATAGCTGGCGCCGGAGCTGCCGTGACTTTTGCCACTACTTGAGGAGGATGCTCGTGGACGAAGCCAGAGCTTTAGCATTCGACACCCTGGAAATAAAGGGATGAGAAGATAGAAGACACAATAAAAACAAGATCAGCATTTTAAGGTGAGCACACAATGCTTACCTAGGGATGCTACGATCCCAGTCGCCTCAGAACCTCTTCCTCTGAGGCATGGAGCCAGAGCCCATCGAGTCTGGTGCGACAACGACTTTGGACCTCAGTTGAGGACCACTTGCGGCAGCCGGGGTCCTCTCGGTCGAAGCTTCTCTTGATCGGGAAGAACTCCTAGGCCTGAGCTCTTAGCCGGCGCTCAAGCAGGTGTTGATTGCCCGGAGCCAGCGCCTCTCGAGGACGCCCGCGCCGGAGAAGGTGCAGCTGCAGAAGACCTCCCCCGTCGTGCAGAAGGAGCTATTGTAGAGGGACCAGCCCTGACGAACCTTCCATCAGCATGCTTTAACTTCCTCTTTTGGCTGGAGGATTCAGCTGGCTCTTTGTCCTTGCCGATGACTCCAACCCTTTGGCTCGAGGCGGAGGCAGGCCCTCCTTCGAAAGCTCCGGGGATTACTACCATGGAGGTCCGGCGCCTCTCCACCTCACCAAGATCATCAAGCGCTGGCATTTTCCTTCGGAGCTCTCCGCTGAACTCTGGCTCCATGTTCAAAGGAAGGAAAGCCGCCGGCGGAACCAAGTCGTCGCCTTTGATGTCTATCCCATGCTGGAACTTCTTGAGGTGAAGCTTTAGAGCTTCATCATCCAAATTGGATTTCAGATCGGTCTCAATTTGGTCGTCATCCATCATGTTGTTGAGGGCCCAGGCGAGCTTCTCCCTCTTCCTCAGCAGAGCCCATCTGTTGACCAGGAAGTTGTAGAAGACCATTTGGGGGGTTACTCCACCCTTCACACATTCTCGGGTCCTGGCCAAGATTGGGTTAAATGCCTCCGACAGCTTCGAAACTACATTCCAAGCCTCGGTGTCGACATTGGGGAGACCTTGGGGCAGCTCCAACCTCTCGTGCTCCTTCACCGCAATGATGACCCAGTCCTTCTTCCAGTCGTCCCAATTGCCGGAAGGAAATGACTTCAAATATTTGAAGGGACAGTTCTTGCACTTCACGAAATGGTAGAAGCCAATAAGCTCTGTCCCCTTGCCGGTGGTGTGGATTGTGAAGAAGCTTCGGAAAAGCTCAATGCAGGGGGGAACACCCACCCAAATTTTGCAGAAGTGGACAAATGTCGACACCAACAGAAGAGAATGAGGGCCAAGACGATACACCTGGAGACCGTAGAAGTCCAGCAGCATCAAGAGAAAGCTTGAGAAAGGTGGGATCAATCCCACCATGGCGTACGCTGAGAAGTACACCATCTCGCCATTGTGCTCTTTCTTGAACGGGAGCTTGCCGGTGCGGATCAAGTGGTTGAAGGAGTCACTGCACCACCCCATATAGGTTCGGACCTTCTTCAGGTCGTCATCGCTCTTGAGGCGGCTCTTGGGAAGACCCAACTCCATCGCGGCAAAGCGGAACAAAAGAAGGGAAGCTAGGCGGAGTTTGGGAGGCTCTGAGCGCAAATTTGATCAAAGGCGTAAAGAGTCCTCAAACCGTGCGCACTTTCCTTCTTAAGTAAGCCTCTGCGACGCTTGGATGGAAACCGCAGCGAGAGTGAAATTACTTTTCAAAAAATCTACCCCATCAATGACGAATGGGCCCAGGGCCTCCCCGATGAAGAAATTGAGGCTCTTAATCAAGGCGAACCGTTGTCATGATGAGTGGCGGGAAACCCAAAGGCGGCACCCTTACAGGGCACGCGAAACCGATACGATTTTCGTATTGGAAACCGGTGGCCTTCAATTACGTGAGATCCGCACTCAAAGATCTCGTCTGCCGCATTCATAACAAGCCACACGTCGATGGTTTAATCCCAGACCATCACTCCAACAGCACATCAGAAGACTTTTGAAGTCAAAGCGCGGGAATTGAGAATGGCCCCACCTCCGTTAGAATAACTTAACCCAAAGGGTTTTCTCCCAAAGATGGGCCCGAGGGCCACTGTCGATACCCTGCGTACCGGATATCCCTCGGTACCGCGAGAAGTGCAAGAGAGTTCCACCCATCAGAGTTGAAAGTCCTCTCAGGCCCCACATGTCATGTTGCACCGGACCCGCTCCCCTCATATGGT
Source organism: Tuctoria greenei (assembly GCA_036927565.1). Classification (NCBI taxonomy): domain Eukaryota; kingdom Viridiplantae; phylum Streptophyta; class Magnoliopsida; order Poales; family Poaceae; genus Tuctoria; species Tuctoria greenei. Next base: position 137,355,164 of record JAYESD010000010.1, on the reverse strand, counting down.
TAGCTCCTGGGTTAACACATGTAAAGGAAGACCAGAACTAAACTCCCAGCAAAGGAAAGCTCCTGTGACAACACGTGTACAACGGCCCCGAACCTAACCCCCAACAAAGAGGAGCTCCGGTGCCGCCACGTGTACAACAGCCCCGGACCTACCCTCCTGCAAGGGAAAGCTCCAGAGCTGCCACGTGTGGAGTCTCCGAACCTACTTCATCAATGAGTACATTGGCGGATCTCCTTCTGCACAGATAATCAAGAGACAGTTAAAGCGGCAGTTACAAGACCTGACTACGTGTTATTAATACAACATTAATGACACACGATCAGTGCGCCGTTAATAGGAGTAACGTAGCCATAAGGGCGCGTTATCTCACTATTAATCATGCTTAATATCCTTAGACAGTGTATTAGTCCATTAAAAACGTCGGGGCCACATGTCGAGCAAGGAAAACTCTGTAATGGTCGGTCCTTAGATTATAAAAGGGTTGTGCCGCATGATATAGAGACATACAAGCCGACTGGCATACCAGCGCAACAGACACACACAATACAAAAACACAAACCCCGTGGAGTAGGGTGTTACACTTAGGCGACCCGAACCACGTAAAAATCTCATATCATCATCTTGATCCGGATCTCTAAGCGCCCCAACCAAAACAAGAACCTCCGCGGGCTACATTTGGTAGTATCGGGGGAAGTGTTGTAAGAACACTTCGACAGCGGTCGTGCCAGAAGTCCCCGCGGCGAGCCCTCCAACTCAGATCCGACGGGCGTCGGTTTCCTTGGCGGCTGCCTCCCGGTGTTGTCGACGCCAACGGAGAAGCACCTCGTGGTGCCGTTCCCTCGCCGGAGTCGACGATGCGGTGATGCCGGAGTTTCCGCGCCGCCGACTCGCTTACTCCCTCGCCTCGGTCTCCCCATCGCTCGGCTGCGAAGAGGAGAAATGATTTAGGGTTTCGGTCGGAGGCGGCGAAGCTGTCAGATCAAAAATGAACGCTTCATATCGTCTCGCGTTATAAGTGCTTAACGCTTCTCAGCCGTTGGATTTAGATCGGACGATATGGATCTTGCGTCGCCTGCCACTTAAGAAAATGGGCTCTGAGCCCATGCGGGATGCCCTACTAGGCTCGTGGGCTACCCTTTAAGTTTTTAGGGAATTATCAGTTTTTTGATCGGGTCGTTTTCAGCCATGGGCCGTTTTCGTTAGTGGGTCGTGCGCTGATTTTTTCTTTTTATTTTAAGCATTTTTCTGGTGTTGGGTCGGGCCAGTACAGTAAGCTCTGGGCCAAAATTCAAGTTTTGGTCTGTTTAGAATTTTTAATAGTTTTCCTTTTACGTAAATGTTTTAGAGTGGAAAATAATTCCAAAAAAATTAATAAATGATTACAAAATTAGTTAAATGACTGAGAAAATTAAGAATATTTTGCTTGATGTTTGTGCGCATTTTGATTGCATTATTTCTACATTTTATGCTGTTTATTGTCAATTAGAGCATTTTCTCAGTTATTTAAATGCTATTAAGTGCTTTTTCAAGCAATTTTCATAAATTAAGGAATTAAGTTTTTGCTTCCGTTGTTATTAAGTGATGAATTAATCGAGTAACCAACGTGAAATTTTGATTCATCGAATTTGAATTTAATTTAATTTTGTCTAAGTGGTATTTAAATGAGTAACCAACGTGAAAGATTATGTTTGCCAAAATTAATGTTTAGTTTATTATTTTGAGCTTGTGATTGTTTTAAGTTTCATAAAGTAACCAACGTGAAATATGATTTGATTAAGTTATTTAAGCATGGAATTAAGAGTAACCAACGTGAAATTTAATTTTCATGATAAGTTTATGATACTAAGTTTAAGGTGCATTTTGTGGAGTAACCAACGTGAAAAGCAAAACGTCATTCTTATATTATGACATTTTAAGCTTGATTAATGATCTTCAATTTTGTTTTATGAAGGTTTTGGCTTATTTTCAGCACTTAGCAACATCTCCACAGTTGATACCATCACGGGTCAAAACTATGGAGTGTGGAGAGAGAAGCTTCAGTGTGCCCTTGTGGTGTCTGACCTCGATTTTGAGATTACGACTCCACGTCCTGTGCTGCCTGCTATCCTCGTTGCTGAGACAGGGGAATATGAGAAATCTTTCGCTACGCGGAAGGCTGAGTATCTAAGCTTGAAGGAAAAGTGGATTTGCCTAAGTGGGACACTTCCAACAAGAAGTGTCTTTCATCATTAAGAGCACCATTGCAGATTCCTTTAAGGGAGGAATATTTGATTGTGACACTGCTGCAGAGTACTTAGAGAGAGTTATAGGTCAATTTACTGACTCCACTAAGGCGAGTGCTACCACTCTCATGAGAAAGATTTTCATCGAGAAGTACTCTAGAGGTGGTGTGGGTGAGCACATCAATAAGATGAGTCACTACAACACTAAGTTTAGAGAGCTAAACATTGCGATGCCAGATGAGATGCTCATTTATTTCATCTTCAGTTCTCTTCCTAAGGAGTTTGAGACATTTGTGGTCAATTATAACTCACTCCGTAAGACTTGAAACATTGATAAGGTTGTTGCTATGTGCGTTCAGGAAAAGGAACGCATCAAGAGCTCTAAGAGTGTTGATTATGTTAATCTGGCTGACACTAAGGGTAAGGGAAAGGCAAAGAGATATTTTACTTCTCTTAAACCACCTTCCTTCAAGGCTTCAGGCTCCAGTTCAGCTAATAAGTACAAAGGCAAGTCTCCACAGAAGAGGGACAAAGATAAGTGTATGTTCTGTGAGTCAACTGAGCATTATCAGAAGGACTGCATTAGATTTATTAAGTGGTGTGCTAAGAAAGGTAATGATTTAATTACTTTTGTAAATGAGGCCTTATATGTGAATTATTCACAGTCCACTTGGTGAATTGACTCATGTGTCACTGTGCATATTTACAATTCTATGCAGGCATTAAGTACGATGAGAACTGTAAGAAGAAAGGAAAGAATGATTAAGGTGGCAGATGGGCGTGAAGCCGAAGTCGAAGCCATTGGAGATTTATCTCTTAGATTGATTATCGGCTTTGTACTTAGGCTAAATAATGTTCTTTATGTCCCTTCATTAGAAAGGAACTTTATTTCAGTTTCATGTTTGGATGATTCAGGATATATTTGTCATTTTGGTAATAATAAGTGTTCTATTAGTTATAATAATGAGATTGTTGGTCTTGCCTTCTGACAAGACATGCTTTATTTGTTGTCCACTCATGAGAATGTGTATGCTATAAGTGATGATCAAGTTTCATCTAAGAACGACTTAGGACGTAGTAAGCGCAAAAGAAGCGATTTAGATACTTTGTCGAAATTATGACATTGTCGTTTATGCCATATTTCGAGGGGGGAATCGAGCGATTAGTATATCAATCGATTCTTCCACACTTAGACTTTTCAAATTCTGAGGAATGCATTGATTGCATTAAAGGAAAATTCGCTAAGACTATTAAGAAAAACGCCATACGTAGCACGAGAGTCTTAGAAATAATCTACACGGACATTTGTGGACCTTTTCCCGTGACCTTAGTAGATGGTTATGATTCTTTCATAACATTCACAGATGACTTTAGTCGTTATGGCTATATTTATCCAATCAAGGAGCGATCTGAAGCGTTGGATAAGTTTAAGATATTTAACACTAAAGTAGAAAATCAGCACAACGTTAAGATTAAAGTGGTAAGGTCTGACCGTGGAGGTGAATACTACGGTCGACACACCCCTTATGGCTAAGTCCCTGGACCTTTTGCGGGTTTTTATAGGAAAATGGCATAGTAGCCCAGTATTCTACATCGGACGAACCTTAGCAGAACGGTGTAGCGGAACAGCGAAATCGTACGCTTATGGACATGGTAAGAAGCATGTTAAGCTATTCTACACTACCAATTAGTTTGTGGATGGAGGTCTTAAAGACCGCCATTCACGTATTTAAGTGTGTTTCATCTAAGTCAGTACCTAAGACACCGTATTAGATGTGGACGGGACGTAAGCCCTCACTCTAAACTATCTACATGTGTGGAGATGTCCAACTGAGGCTAAGATGTTCAACCCGAACTTGAGTAAACTGGATTCTAGAACAATTAGTTGTCATTTTATTAGCTATCCTGAAAAGAGTAAGGGATTTAGGTTCTATTGTCCAGGTAGACACACTAAGTTTATTGAAACAAGACATGTCGTGTTTTTAGAGGACACTATGATCAGGGGGAGCATGGTAAGGCGGGAGGTAGACCTTGAGGAGGAACGAATTAGTTTACACGTTCCAATGACTCAAGAACCCTATTTCTCCCTTCCTGTTGCCGCTGCATCACCGGCGCCTATCGCTAGTGATGCACCGCTTGTTGTTGAACCTCGATCGACCACATCAGAAATTAGGTAAGCTCCACCTTCCACGCCCATTGAGGAAGTGGTCGAACCAAATGAAGCTCCACAACAGCCTCCACCATCAGATGATGGGCAAATAAGAAGATCACAAAGAGTAAGACGATCGGCAATCCCAAGTGATTATTAGTTATACTTAAGTGAGAAAATTCATATTGAGGATGACCCCACCTCTTTTGAGGATGCCATGAGAATACCTCGGTCGTCTGAATGGCGTAAAGCCATGGAAGATGAAATAAGCTCCATGAGTGCCAACAAAGTGTGGGACTTAGTAGAGATTCTTAAAGGAGCCATGTCGAAGGTCGTAAACGACACTTCCCCCAGACCGGCTTAGAGAGCAGCCCGCGGAGGTTCTTTGGATTCACGAGGGCTAGTCCCACGAGATCGAACGCAGCAGGATGATGAACACAGCGGGTTTACGTGGTTCGAGCCGCCGGAGCGTAACACCCTACGTCAACGGGAGTGTTTGTGTATTGCCTTGCTTGAGCGTGTATGAGCCTTGGTCTAATTTTTCGGTCCTTTGCGAAGGTCGTCTGCCGAGTCCTTTTATAGTTCAAGGACTCTGCAGTCACAAGGTGAGCCACAGGACCCGACAGGTGGTCCCGGGGAGAGCCAAATCCTATACAAGATCTAGGATTAATTGCTATCTACTTCCCTTTGTCAGGGGCGTCAATGCGCCGTCCCGCCACGTCGTGTGCTAGGGCTACACATAGTTAGTGATGATGGCCGTGCACGTCCCGTCCGTCTTGTCCTCGCGGCTCATTCGTCCGTCTTGCGGCGTGGGTCTGTACCGGCTACTCGGACAAGACAGGACACTGGAGCCTTGACTTACGCATACGCGACTCAGCTTGTCTGGGGAAGGCGCGCGTACTTAATGCCTGTCTGAGCAACGCACGCGTTCCTTTATTGCGGCTTCCTACCGCACTGAGTTGGTCGTCCGCCACGTGGTTGCGCCAAAGCCTGCCTCTGTGGGAAGTCGGGCACTTGACGGAACAGGCCACGTGGCGCATCCGGAGCCCACCCCTATGGAGGGGTGGAGGCTCAGCGCTGCAGGCCACGTGGTAGTTTCGGTGCCTTTCCATGCGAGGACGCGGGCCTGGCCCTGAGGTCCCGATTGACCGAGTGGCAGCTCCGGAGCCCGCCTAAGCGGGGAGGCGAGGGTCCGGTTCTGCCGGCCACGTGGCAGCTCCGGAGCCTGCCTAAGCGGGGAGGCAAGGGTCCAGTTCTGCCGGCCACGTGGCAGCTTGGGAGCCCGCCTAAGCGGGGAGGCGATCGGAGAGGTAGGATCTGGTCCTTCCCTCCTCGATGTGGCAGCTTCGGATTCGGCCTCTTAAGTAGAGGTAGAGTCCTTAGTGGTTTTCTCCCGGTGCGCGGGGGTACCCGGTCTGCGGGGTACCGACAGTGGCCCCCGAGCCCACCTCGGGAGAGTCGTCGATACCGCAGGTGGGGTCTTTTTCCTTTTCTTCCCGCGCAACTATTTTGATTCCACTTCGGGGCAGTTCCCCAGGCGACACGCCCCTGCTGTCGTGGCGACGTGTCCCATTCTGGTAAGTGGTGGTGCTGAACAGGCGCCGCGCGACATGACTCCTGCCTTCAATCGTGCTTTAACTGCGGTGGTTCCCAAGGTGGCTCCTGCACTTCCGCTGCTATTGCCCTTTCGGAAACCGCCGAGTTACCTCCCGCATAGCTAGCCACTCGGCTCGCCTTCTTTACCGAGCGACCCGGGCCCTCATGTCATTGCCTACACGGGATCATTACTCTTCTACTGAGACTGTGGCAATTCACACTTTTGCGCCTGTTGGCTTGCAGGGGTGCATAAAAAGAGAACTTTCCCCCTGAGGGTCCTTTCTCCCGCCTCTACATCCCTGCGCTAGTGCTTTTTGCCCCAAGCCCAGTTCTCGCGCTCTAGCTCCTAGTCTCCCCGTCCAGAGCCTCCCCCTTCAGCCCTCATGGCGAGCATCTTGCCCAAGTCCAAGTTGTCCAGGTCCGCTGACCTGGCCCCCATGCGCCGGCTTCTCGACTGGCATACTCCTGAGCGGGAGTCGTGGCTCCGTCCCGGGAGGCTCCCGCTGAGCCTCTCCGCCGGGGAGATGGTCCTCTTCTCGTCGTACATGCTGGCCAGCTTCGTCCCGCTAGCATCCGCCTTCCTGGTCATGCTCTTGGAGACCTTCAGCCTCCAACTCCACCACCTCGCGCCGAACTCGATCGCCATGCTGGCGGTCTTCGCTCACCTCTGCGAGATGTTCGTGGGGGTGATGCTGTCGGTGAAGCTCTTCCCGTACTTTTTTGTACTGAGGGCCACCGGCAGGAGCTCCAAGGAGCACCTCGACGCCTACTACTTCCAGCACCGGACAAAGGTCCCCACGAGGTACATCGCTTCCTTCAACTCAGCATGGTGGGAGCTGTGGCGTGAAGATTGGGTGATCGCCAAGGTTGAGGCCCACGACCGGATGTGCCTCCCCACCGGAATCCCCTACTCCGAGCGATCATTCTGGGAGGAGCGCCCAGAGCTGGAGGAGGCGTTCAACCCGGTGCTGGAGAGGATCCAGATGCTGGCGAACCACGGATTGTCGTCTGCCATGGTGCTGAGGGACTTCATGTCCCGTCGCATAGCTCCGCTCTAGCACCGCGCCCGTCTGGCATCGATGTTCACCGGCCTGTCGGACTGCACCCGACTCGAGACTGGCCCCGACTCCAACCTGGGCGAGCAGCAGCTGCTCGACATGCTGACTCGGGTCTGCCTCGACGACATCTCCCCTGAGGCACTGGCTCTTCCGTCGGCCTGCCGCCCCTTGTGCTCGGACTCCGAGTTGAGGAGGCAGCTGCTGAAGACGATGCCCTCGACGAGTTCGGGCTAGCGCGGCGCCAGATCGGGGACCCGTTCCGGGGGGTCAACATCGCTGACGACGCTGAGGGAGGTGAGGCTCCCTTAAGCGACGACGATTCTTCAAGCGACGACTCCTCGAGCGGGCCCCAGCACCGTCCATGGGGTGGCGTCGACGCCTCTGCTGACAAGGGGAAGGGGAAGGTGCCGGTTCCGATGTCGGACCCGTCCCCCAAGAAGCGCGCTCGGTCGCCGCCGCCGGCCCCTTCTGCCCCTCGTCAGGACTCCGGAGCCCTGCCGCGCTTGTCATTAGGGGGCGCCGATGGCGCCACTTTGCCGCCCGAGTCCTCCACGCGCAAGAGGGGGTGGCTCCTCAACGCCGACGGGACCCTAGCGTTCCCTCTTCGTTCGGAGGGGCACCCAGACCTCGGGGGTGCCGCCGACGCCACCACCACAGGGCCCCCAGCACACTCAGGGGAGGGGCCCCCGCCACGGGTTCGGGGGGTCCGAATCCCCCCAACCCTTTCGAGAAGCGGTGGAACTTCAACGTCCCCCGGTAAGCTTGCTCAGATTTTACCTTGGGTGTTCTTTGCTGTGCGCCTACCCTGTCATTTTCTTATGATCTGAGTTTGCTTGATTTCAGCGCCACCACAGCTACTCCACCACCCGCGGGCACTTTTGCTGGGGGGTTTGCCGCTCCAGCCGGCTCGCGGGGATCTTCTGCAGTCTCGGGCCCTGCTTCGGTGCACCAGGCTGCTGCCGCTAGGGTGCCCTGGGCCTCCGTGCCCGAGACCCCCGCAGCGGCTGCCGAAGCCCAGCTGCGCGCGCCGACGACCGCTAGCGCGCCCGCCAACGACTCCACCTCCACCGACCATTCCGTGCCGGCCGATGCCGCCGCGCCCTCCGACACTGCTACGTCAGTTAGCCCCACCGCCCCGGGTGCTGCCATCGGGGAGGGGGCCCTGGTCCCCGTCTCCCCAGTGGTCCTCCAAATGGAGGACGACATTGAAGAAGTGGGGAGGCAGGGGCCCGCTGCTACGGTGGAGCCTCTCCCCCTGTCTGAGGCTATGGTCCTGGCCTACTCTGGCTTCCGGCAGGCCCAGGCGGCCCTCGCCCGGGAGAAAGGGCGGCTTGAAGACGAGGATGACCGGCTCCGGGAATGGGCGAGGACCCTGGAGGCCCGGACCCGGCTGGCGAAGAGCCGGGCGACCCAGCGGGAGGCGGTTGTTCGGGAGGAGATGAAGTCCTCGAGCAGGAGCGTGACCTCATCGCCCAGCTGGATGCCGTCACTCAAAAGCTGAAGGCAGACGCCGAGGCTATCCACGCTGAGACCAGCTCTCGCCTCCAAGCCTGCGAGGACCTTCAGCACCTCCTGTATCTCCGAGAGGCTGCTCTAGCATAACGGGAGCAGGAGCTGGCGGCGAAGCAGGCCGAGGTGGAGGCGACCTGCCGCGGGCTCATCCTCCAGCAGGAAGGAGCGAGAGTCCGCGCCGCCGAGCTAGACCGTCGGGAAGCCGCTGTGGCTGAGGCGCAGCAGGCCCAATCCGTTGAGCGCGAGGCCCTCCTGGACCGCGAGTTCAACGTCGCCCTCAAGGAGGGTGACTTGAACCGCCGCGAGAAGGGGGTCGGCGAGCGCGAGAGGGCCCTGGCGGCCAAGGAGAAGCGGTTCCTGGACGGCGGCCCCCGAGCGTTGGCGGCGGCCCAGCAGGAGGTGGAGGAGCTCCGGGCGGCGCGCTCCGTTGAGGCCCGGAAGGTCTGGGAGTTCATTGGCGGTGGCGACTCAGCTCTGGTGCCGCTCGGCTTCAGCCCGGCGCGCGTGGGAGAGCCGGCGCAGGAGGTGAGCCAGGTGTTCCCGGCGTTTGACTCCACCAGCTCGAGGATGCGTTCGCTGGGGGCCATCCTCGACAACTAGCTGGAGGCAGAGGGACGGATGCTGGTGAAGGAGGTGGCGACACACATCCTGTCCTGTGTCCTGCTACCAGAGCTAGTACCTCGACGTCTCCCTGCAGCCGGTCCTCGAGGGGCCCATCGCCGAGAGGGAAGAGGCCGCCAAGTCTGAAGTTTTGAATGCGGTGGCACTCATCGCCTCAAGGTTCCAGCGGAGCGGCTGAGGGCTCCCCGGGCGCCTGTTTATGTTTTTGTCTTTCTGCTTTTGTCTTGTGGTTGGTTGTGGTGACAAACTTTTTATTTGTGTAATAAAAAATCTATCTGTGGTGCCTTTTATACTCAGCCTGCTTTTATTTCCAGCAATATCTTCTAGCTGCTTGTTGTTCCTTAGCTTTCAGGACATGTCGTCCCCCAAAGTATGGCCCCCTGACAGACGTGGCCAGTTGTTATGGGCACACCTGTCATACACTTAGGGCTTAGGGCGGACCGGTGCAAGGGGAGCCTAGGATTCGTAGGTAGCATTGCCGTAGCTGAGTATGCAGGTATGTCGACAGCGGGCCCCCTGGGGGTGCCGCCGGAGCTTCAGTCTGGCGGTGGCCACCATCTTTATTGAGAGGTCGACAGCGGGCCCCCTGGGGGTGCCGCCGGAGCTCCAGTTCGGCGGTGCCCGCCATCTTCAGTGAGAGGTCGACAACGGGCCCCTGAGGGTGCCGCCGGAGCTCCAGTCCAGCGGTGCCCACTGTCTTCGCAGGTACTCTGACGGTGGTTACCGGAATAACTTCCTCAAAGACCTGTTCATAGATCAAAAAAGAGAAGTAATTTTGTCCGCTGGTCACTTTACCCCTGCTCTTTTTATAGTGTCACTTGACTTACAATCCTGGATTGACTCGTGGGGCTTGGGTAATTCAGTGCATCTGCACCTAGGACTCGTCGTCCATACGACCCAAGGGTGGTCCATTTGGCCCCCAGTACTCGGCTGTAGCGCTGGGGAGGCAGAGCGCACAGGCTTAGAGTACGGGACCAGGCTAAGCAAGTTGTGCCCCTGGACCTCCCGCTCGGCGTAAGCCTTTTCCGGGGGAGACCATCTGGAGACACGGGCCCCCGAGTATTGGAACATCCGAGGCCCCATGCACATTGCAGGTACCTCAAGCAACCCCACCTGCAATCCAGACAGCAAGGCTCCCACTATTGCTAAAGCAAGGGAAAAATGACAGCGCTCATGATAGATCACGAGCTATGGCGGGCTTGCAGCAACATCATAAAAATTAAAGATAATTTTTGAATTGACAAACCCTATACCAGGCAGGACAACATTCTTTCATTGTAGTTTCTCATAAGACGGAGCAGACTTTACAAGGGGAATAACCCGGTCTGGGTGTCGGATGAAGTCGATTGCTCCTACTTAGGGTTCTGGACCAGGCTAAGCAGAATGTGCACTCGGAGCCCCATCCCCCTAGCCTAAGTGCTGTCCTGAGATAATATGTAACTTTTACAATGAAATAACATTGTCCCAACCTTGGTTTAGGGGTAGAACTTACGGAGGTGCTCGATGTTCCATGGGTTGGGTAATCGCTGTCCATCCTCCGTAGCCAGGCGGACGCATCCTGGGCGGCAAACCTCTGTTACCCGGAAGAGGCCCTCCCAGCTGGGGGAGAGTTTGTTAGACCCTTCCCGGGAGAGTATGCGGCGCAACACCAGATCGTCTACCTTAAGCTCCCTACTCCGCACGATCCTCTGGTGGTAGCACCGGAGCGCCTGCCTGTACCGTGCATTTCGGAGAGCCCCTCGCACTCGTCCCTCGTCGACGAGGTCCAGGTCTTCACACCGGAGCTGGTCCTGCGCGGCTTCGTCGTACCTCTGGGCACGGGGGGAGCCCATGGTAGTTTCTGGGGGGGAGGACGACCTCTGCCCCGTACACCAAGAAGAAAGGCGTTTCCCCCGTGGCCCGGCTGGTTGATGTCCGGCTAGCCCACAGCGCACACGGAAGCTCATCCACCCAATTTGCATCATGCTTCTCAAGTTGTGAGAATGTGCGAGTCTTGAGGCCCTTGAGGATCTCTGCATTGGCCCTCTCAACCTGCTCATTGCTCTCTGGATGAGCAACGGATGCATAGCAGACTTAGATCCCTAGGTCCTCGCAGTATTCCTGGAACGCTGCACTTGTGAACTGGGTCTCATTATCAGTGATGATTCTGTTCGGGACCCCGAACCGGCAGACGATCGACTTGATAAATTTTACTGCTGACTGCTTGTTGATGGTGACAACTGGGGCAGCTTCTGGCCACTTGGTGAACTTATCTACGGCGACGTAGAGATGCCGGAATCCTCCGACGGCTCTGGGAAAGGGTCCCAAGATGTCCAACCCCCATACAGCGAATGGTCATGAGGGAGGGATCATCTGCAGCGCCTGAGCTGGTGTGTAGATCTGCTTGGCATGAAACTGGCACGTCTTACATCTCTTTACCATCTCGGCGGCATCCTGGAGTGCTATCGGCCAGTAAAAGCCATGCCGAAAGGCTTTACCGACCAGCGTGCGGGAGGACGCGTGGTTCCCACACTCGCCTCCATAGATCTCCGCGAGCAAGTCGCAGCCCTCCTCCCGGGTAATGCATCGCAGTAGGATGTCGTTGGCGCCACGCCGGTAGAGATCCCCTTCCACCAGCGTGTACCTTTTAGCCATGCACACAATCCTTTCTGCCAGGGCATGTTCTTCGGGAAGGATATTGTCTTTCAAGTAGTCCCGGACCTCCGAGATCCATGCATCGGGACTTGCTTGAGCCTCTGGACCTTGGGCGCCCAGTAGCTCGGAGCCTCCGGTGGCGCATACGATCCTTGGCGGACTCCATGGTAGCAGGGCCACCGGGACTGCCAGCTTCGAGGTGTTGGGCTCGCCCCCTTCACCCGGTTCGGCTGCCCGGGTGGTTGGTCGCGGTAACGTCCTTGCAAAGACTCCTTGAGGCATTGGGGCCCCTGTGGAGGCCTTCGTTGACAGGTCGTCTGCGACTGAGTTGTCGGCTCGGGGTACATGGCACAAGTCCAAGACTTCAAAGTTCTTTTCCAGCTTCCGGATGTGCAGCAAGTATGCTGCTAACTGAGGGTCGTTGCAGTTGCACTCTCCTTTGGCTTGCTTGATGATCAGCTGGGAATCACCTTTAGTCAGAAGCTGTCGGACATTGAGAGTCAGGGAAGTCTTTAGCCCAAAGATTAGGGCTTCATACTCTGCCATGTTATTTGTCGCCTTGAAGTCGAGGCGCACTATGTACTTGAACCCAGTCGGGGTGAGGAGCAGGACCCCGGCCCCGGCCCCCTGCTTCCGCGAGGAGCCGTCGAAGTAGAGCGTCCAGGGGTCTCGGTGAAAACTGGAGCCTTGGGCACCGTTTCGCCGTTGTCTGGGCCCCCCGGGTTGCTTGGCGATGGGGTCCATTCGGCCAAGAAGTCCGCCAGTGCTTGGCTTTTGACTGCATGTCGAGGTAAGAACTCCAGCTCGAACTCGGCCAGCTCCGTTGCCCACTTGGCAATGTTGTCAGTCGAGTTGGGACTGTGGAGTACAATCTTCAGTGGGAAGGAGGTGACCACTGAAACCCGGTGAGCCTGGAAGTAATGTCGGAGCTTCCTCGACGCTATGAGCACTGCATACAATAGTTTGTGTACCTCTAAGTATCTTGTTTTTGCTTCATGGAGGACCTCACTGACGTAGTAGACTGGCCGTTGGGAGGTCCGAACCCTCCCTGGGGGTCCGGGGCTCCTTGCAATGCATCTGCATCCCGGGAAATGTGGCGCCCAGGGTCTAGCTGGACCTCCGGGGGCTGGGACCCGTAAGGCACTTGGTCACTGAAACTCACAGTGGGGGGGTCTCTTCTGGGTTTGGCCCTTGAGGCTTAGCCTCCCCCTCTGGGGCTCCTCCTGGTGCTTGTTGCGGCAGTAGCTCCAGCCGCTCTGCAACCAAGACCATGTTGATCACCTCCGTTGTTGCGGTGATGTACAACAGGAGCGGTTCGCCGGGTTCTGGCGCCACCATAATGGGTAGCGTCGTCAGGTGTTTCTTGAGCTCCTGGAAAGCCGCTTCAGCTTCCTCGGTCCAGTCAAAGGGACCTGACTTCCGCAGAATCTTGAAGAAAGGCAGGGCTCGCTCAGCCAGTCTTGAGATGAACCGGCTGAGGGCTGCCAAACACCCTGCAAGCTTTTGCACGTCCTTGATGCGGGCCGGCGGCCGCATCAACTCTATCGTCTTGATCTTCTCTGGGTTAGCTTCGATCCCTCGGTGCGATACCAAGAAACCAAGGAGCTTCCCTGCAGAAACCCCAAAGACACACTTGTCGGGGTTCAGCATCGTGTGTATCGTGCGCAGCTTGCTGAAGACTTGGGCTAGGTTGTCTAATAGGGATGTGCGGGCCCTAATTTTCACCACAATGTCGTCGACATACACCTCTACCAGATCTCTAATGAGGTCCCCAAATGTCTTATGCATTGCACGTACAAAGGTGGGGAGGGCATTCTTGAGTCCATAAGGCATGGAGACATAACAATACAAGCTGTCTACTGTTATGAAAGCAGTGTGTTCCTCATCTTCCCTAGACATAGGTATTTGGTAAAAACCAGAATACGCATCTAGGAAACACAGAAGATCACAGCCTGATGTTGAGTCTACTATTTGATCTATCCTAGGAAGAGAGAATGGATCCTTTGGGCAGCCTTATTGAGGTTGGTGTAGTCGATGCACATCCGGAGCTTCCCGCCAACCTTGGGAACGACAACAGGGTTGGCCAACCACCATGGGTGGTGAACCTCCCGGATGAAACCAGCATCGAGCAGCTTCTTGATTTCTTCACGGATTAAGTTCTGCCGCTCGATGGACTGTTTCCTGGGCTTCTGCTGTACCGGTCGGGCGTCGGGGTAGATCTTCAGATGGTGCTCAATCACCTCCCTGGGGATCCCGGGCATTTGTGATGGTTGTCATGCAAACACATCGACGTTGTCCCGCAGGAAGGTGATGAGCACACTTTCCTATTTGCTGTCCAAGTTCCCCGTGATACGGGTTGTCTGGGCAGCCTCGGAGCCAATCCTGACGACTTTCACGGGGATGTCGTCGTCGTTGGCAGGTTGCACATAGGGTGCAGTAGTGGAGGCTCGCTGCGTCGGGCCTTGCTCTGGCCGACTCTCCTTCGAGCCTCCTGGGGCCGGAGCCCTCCCCGCTGCAAGTGCTTGGAGCTGCTCCAAGACTGACACTGCAGCCGAGTGGTCCCCTCTGATCCTGAGGACACTGGAAGGTGTCGGTATCTTCAGGATGAGATAGCCGTAGTGGGCTACAGCCATGAACCTGTAGAGGGCTGGCCTCCCGATGATTGCGTTGAAGGGAAGGTCGACGTATGCCACGTCGAACAAAACGCTCTCTGTACGGTAGTTCTCCGGGGTCCCGAAGGTCACCGGGAGGTGTATGTTACCGTACGGGAGGATTTGTCCGGGTCCAGCACCCGAGAACGGGCTCGAGGGTGTGAGCCGGGATATTGGCAGCTGCAGCTTTCGGAAAGCCGCCGTGGAGATGAGGTTGAGGCCCGCCCCTCCATCTATCAACACGTGAAAAACCTTCACGTTGGCGATGGTCGGGGACACCAACAACGGGAGCACTCCCGCCCCTGCCATGTTCTTTGGGCAGTCAGAAGCATCAAAGCTGATCGCCGTGCTCATCCACTTGTGGTGGGGAGCCGGACTTGGGGCGGGGGCCACCGCAGCCACTGCACGTCGCAGAGTTTTCACTGCGTTTCGGGACGTGGGGTCTGTAGCTCCCCCGTAGATGACATGGAGGGTCTTGCGGCGCTCCTTATCACTGCTGGAGTCGGAGTCACCACCCTCGAAGACGGCCTTAACCGCCCGCTGGGGTTCTTGGAACCCCATCTCGTTGTCATCCTCCTTCTCGGGATCAGCCTTCTGCTTGCCCTCCCTCTGGCGAGGGGGTGCGCCCTCCTGGCACTGCTGCCTTTGTTTCTGTTCGCGGAAATGTTCCGCGAACCTCTTCACTTCCCGGCACTCGCTAGCACTATGACTATTTGTACAGTGCATCGGGCACTTGAAGTCAGGCTCCTCGGGTTCAGGCGACTGCCTAAGGCGCTTATCTCGGCGCGGCGCTCGGGTTCTGCCGGGTGCCGCAGCTGCCATTGCTTGGGCTCCGGGCTTTGGCCTGTTCTTGCCACTGGCCTTCTTCTTCTTCTTCTTGCCGCTGCTCCTCACAGAGGCTCCTTCCTCAGCCGGGGTGGCCTCCCTTGCTTCTGAGGATGGCTGGGAGTGCCAGTTGCGCCCCTCAGCTGCCCTAGCACATCTGTCTGCCAGGGAGAACAACTCGGAGACATCATGCACCTCGTGCATGGCTAGCTTCTCGAGCATCTTCTTGTCCCTCACACCTTGTCTGAACGCAACAATAACTGATGCGCTAGCAACATGAGGGATGGTGTTCCGTACCTGGGAGAACCGCTGGATGAACGATCGCAGCGACTCTCCAGCGCGCTGTCTAACGGCGTGGAGGTCAAGCTCGGTGTCGGGGCACTTGTAGAAACTACCAAAGTTAGCCACGAACTGTCGGCACAACTCATCCCAGGAGGTTATGGATCCCTAGGGCAGGTTCATGAGCCATGACCGAGTTGGGCCGGTCAGGATGACGGGGAAGTAGTTAGCCATGATGGCCTCGTCGCCTCCTGCAGCTAGTATCGCAGTGGTGTAGATCTGCAGGAACTCGCTCGGGTTGACGCTCCTGTCGTACTTCTCCAGCATGTGCGGCACAAACTTTCGTGGCCAGACCACGAAACGGAGGTGAGGCGCTAACGCGGCACACCCTTGGTTGGGGCTGATTGGTGCCGGCAGCGACATCGCATACCCCGGGTAAATAGGCGGGCTTGCGTACACCTGATGCTGGAGCGGTGTTGCATACGCCTGTGGAGGAGGCGCGACGTACGCCTGGTGCGGTGGAGGCGCGACGTACGTCTGGTGTGGTGGAGGCACAGCATGGGCCTGGGGCACAGGGCCCGTCACGCTGTAATCTGCCTCGAGGTTGCGCCGACGCTCCCTCTGGCGCTCGATGGTGACTCGGTAGTCCTCTCCAGCCCTGCGGCGCTGCAGCCCGGTTCTCAGATCTGTTGTCGAGATCCTGGTCGAGCGCGAGTCTGCCGTCCACCGGTCGATTGTCGGCGTTCGCGATAATGACACATGCATCAGCTGGGCATGTGTCTCCCTCGGTGGAGGCGCATTGAGCGCGGCGGTGACGAGGTGGTCGACGTCGTTAATCCACTGCTGGGTTGCTCCCTGAGGAGCGTCCCCAGCAGGTGGGTTGTGGAGTAGCGCGCGCGCTGCTGCGAGTGCACTCTCCGGGCTTGCAGCCGGCGGCGCCGTGATTGCTGTCACGGCCGGAGTACGCCGCGGAGTGGCATGTCGGCCTGCAGCCGGCGAAGTGACTGCAGGGCGATGTGAAGGTCCTGACCTTCCTGCCCTAGAGCGGTAGCCTGCCCTAGAGCGGGATGACGCCTGATCCTCCGCCACTGTCTGCCGTTGCGACTGCGTCCTGGATGAACCGGCGTTGGATTGGTCGTTCACCATTGCTGCTGGTGGAGATCTTGACGTGGAAAAAGCCCCATACCTGGTGCGCCAAATGTCGAAGGTCGTAAACGACACTTCCCCCAGACCAGCTTAGAGAGCAGCCCGCGGAGGTTCTTTGGATTCACAAGGGCTAGTCCCAAGAGATCGAACGCAGCAGGATGATGAACACAACGGGTTTACATAGTTCGGGCCGTCGGAGCGTAACACCCTACGTCCACGGGAGTGTTTGTGTATTGCCTTGCTTGAGCGTGTATGAGCCTTGGTCTAATTTTTCGGTCCTTTGCGAAGGTCGTCTGCCGAGTCCTTTTATAGTTCAAGGACTCTGCAGTCACAAGGTGAGCCCCAGGACCCGACAGGTGGTCCCGGGGAGAGCCAAATCCTATACAAGATCTAGGATTAATTGCTATCTACTTCTCTTTGTCAGGGGCGTCAATGCGCCGTCCCGCCACGTCGTGTGCTAGGGCTACACATAGTTAGTGATGATGGTCGTGCACGTCCCGTCCGTCTTGTCCTCGCGGCTCATTCGTCCGTCTTGCGGCGTGGGTCTGTACCGGCTACTCGGACAAGACAGGACACTGGAGCCTTGACTTACGCATACGCGACTCAGCTTGTCTGGGGAAGGCGCGCGTACTTAATGCCTGTTTGAGCAGCGCACGCGTTCCTTTATTGCGGCTTCCTACCGCACTGAGTTGGTCGTCCGCCACGTGGTTGCGCCGAAGCCTGCCTCTGTGGGAAGTCGGGCACTTGACGGAACAGGCCACGTGGCGCATCCGGAGCCCACCCCTATGGAGGGGTGGAGGCTCAGCGCTGCAGGCCACGTGGTAGTTTCGGTGCCTTTCCTTGCGAGGACGCGGGCCTGGCCCTGAGGTCCCGATTGACCGAGTGGCAGCTACGGAGCCCGCCTAAGCGGGGAGGCGAGGGTCCGGTTCTGCCGGCCACGTGGCAGCTCCGGAGCCTGCCTAAGCGGGGAGGCAAGGGTCTAGTTCTGCCGGCCACGTGGCAGCTTGGGAGCCCGCCTAAGCGGGGAGGCGAGGGTCCAATTCTGTCGGCCACGTGGCAACCTGGGAGCCTCCCCCAGCGGAGAGGTAGGATTTGGTCCTTCCCTCCTCGACGTGGCAGCCTCGGATTCGGCCTCTTAAGTAGAGGTAGAGTCCTTAGCTGTTTTCTCCCTGTGTGCGGGGGTACCCAGTCTGCGGGGTACCGACAAGCCAAAATAGTAGGTTGTAAATGGGTCTACAAGATTAAGCGTGACACCAAAGGAAAGATCTAAAAATATAAGGATAGACTTGTGGCTAAGGAATTCACTCAGCGGGAGGGTATTGATTACAATGAGACATTTTCTCCCGTGTCATCTAAGGATTCGTTTCAAATCATTATGACATTAGTAGCACATTACGACTTAGAATTGCATCAAATGGATGTAAAAACGGTGTTTCTCAATGGGGATCTTTATGAGGGCGTCTATATGACACAACCGAAAGGTTTTGTTGTTAAGGGTAAGGAACATATGGAATTCCACTTGAAGAAGTCCATTTATGGACTTAAGCAAGCTTCAAGACAATGGTACCTCAAGTTCGATGCGACAATTAGAAAGTTTGGGTTTAAGGAAAATGAGGAGGATAATTACATTTATACTAAGTTTAAGAATGGAAAATTTATTTTCTTAGTTCTTTATGTGGATGACATACTATTAGCTAGTAGTGATGTCAACCTGCTCTTAGAGACTAATAAGTTTTTATCCTCAAATTTTGATATGAAGGATTTACGTGAATCCTCCTATGTTCTAGGAGTTGAGATTCACCGAGACCGCGTTAAGAGGGTATTAGAATTATCTCATAAGGCATACTTAGAAAATGTACTTAGAAAGTGTACTTAGAAAGTACAATATGCACGCCAGTAAGCTCTCGCCTGCTCCAATAGTTAAGGGCAACAGATTTTCAGAATCGCAATCGCCTAAGAATCAGTATGAGGTTGATCAGATGAGAGGAATTCCGTATGCTTCTGCTGTCGGAAGATTAATGTATGCTCAAGTTTGTACACGCCCTGACTTAGCATTTGTGACTGGGATGCTTGGCAAATATCAAAGTAATCCAGAGTCAGACAACTGGAAAGCAGTTAAGAAAGCATTAAGAGCATTAAGATATATACAAGGTACTAAGAACCTCATGTTAAAGTATAGTAAGTCAGACTCACTAGAAATAGTAGGGTATTCAGATTTAGATTACGCGGATTGTGTGGATACTAAAAAATCCACATCAGGCTACATATTCACCCCCGCGAATGGAGTCATATCGAGGAAAAGCTCCAAACAGACAATAATTACATCGTTCACAATGTATGCTGAGTTTATAGCTTGTTATGAGGCCATAGGGCAAGCATCTTAGCTTAAGAAATTTGTTTCCGGTCTTAGAGTGATCGACAGCATTCACAAACCACTTAAGTTATATTGCGACAATCAACCAGCAATAATATACTCTCACAACAATAAATCAAGTGGTGCTGCCAAACACATCGATATCAAGTATTATGTTGTGAAAGAAAGGATTCAGGATAACACAATTAGTCTCGAGCATATAAGTACTAAACAAATGCTTGCGGGTCTACTAACAAAGGGTCTTTCACCTAATGTGTTCAGAGAACACGTAGCCGACATGGGATTAGGGGAGAGCCTGTGATATAAATACTGGACACTAAGGGGCCAGCTAAGTATAAGGTTGTTTCTAATTGTGAGACATATTATGGTCATCGAGTCAAACAGTACGTAAATGATTGTTTTGATGCGTCGTGCTCCTTATATCAAAGCAAGAGGAAATATACATAAGTTTTAGTAAGAGTAAGTTGAGTTAGGTTAGTGAGAAATAAGTTGTCCCAAGATAAGGGGGAGAATGTTAGTTTGACCCCGGTCCAACCGGGATAACCGTAAGGAACAGGCGTGGAGCAACAACCCCGTCCGGCTCCTTCTCCCTCTACGCGTCCTGATCAGGGGCGCAACCGACTTTCGTTCGGTGCGGCCCCCTCTCGAACGCGCAACATCAATATAAGAGGGAGAGGGGCTGGGGCTTTAGATTACCAGTTAATCTAGTGCCTAATCCCTCTCCCACAAACACTAACCCGATCTCTAAGTTGTGCGAGGCGAGTGGAAGGATGTCGCCGCTGCCGTTCCAGCACCGAGCCGTCACTGCATCGGCGATCACCCTGCATCGACGATCTACCCACGTCGAGCTACTCTCCTGCGACCATCCACCCGAGCACAATAGCATCAGGTGAATGCACTGAAAGTAACCTCCGCTCTCACGTCTCTCCCTCTAATCCTACTCCATCTACTGTGTTCATAGGTTGCATGTTACATTGGTTGCCTAATTTGTTTGTGATTGAATTAGAACTAAGCACTCTCGGTTAGGTGATTGTTAGATCAGTTTCTAAGGCACATCAATTTCTAACACAAACATGACAAAGTCCCCTAATTTAAAGAACCTGCCAGTCCTCTTCTCCTGCTTCGCCAGAACCATCAAGGTCATCGTTGTCGACCATGTTATCACCAGAACATCCCAACCCCTATACAGTTGTCTTGACGGTTGAATTGACTGCACAACGGTAAACAGTGGTGCTCCATTGGCCCTTTCTGCCAAATCAGAGGCCCTATAACAGAATTAATCGAAGTCATCTACAACAAAAGATGTAGAGAGAACATCAGTGTTGGAGTTGAGCTTCTACAATAACCGAACAGGCATGCAAGAAAAAGCAGTTGACCGTTGTCACGACAGTAAAAACCAATAGCCAAGGATGGATCTATCTCGTCTAGAGTCATATCTCGGACAATGCTGTGCAAATTCAGATACACAAATAAGGTTTACCATTTGGACATGCAAAGGAGTAATTATGGAACTTCATTCATCAGTCTTTATTCACAACAGCTCACTCATACCTGCAATGGTACGAGGAAGTGTCTGCCTCCAAGTTATCTGGTCCGATGTTCACTGCCTGGTCCAATTATGAAATTATGTTCGTATTTCATACTTCAGATAGAGTATATTGCTTATTCACTAAAGCCTAAAAAGTAGAACTACAGTTTTTCAAAAGCACATATGTTCACATGCTAAATAATATAAGTATTCAGCCTGGCTGGTAAGCTAAGAAAAAGTAGCTTACCAGTTGAACTTCATGGGGATCTAGGAAGAGTGCCCTATCGTCCTGTACCCCGGCCATGTAAGTTGACGTTCCAGGTTTCCCACCTAAAATGCCCAAGCTTTGTGGAAATGTAAATGTCTCCTTCAGTAATGGAATATACCTGATAGCAAGCCCAAGACAAGGAAAAGTTTAGAATAATACAATATTACAGAGCAACCCATCAACAGAAACATCAACTATTCAAAATTTAGAAAATAATACAAAGCGGATCACGTAGGTTTTGCAGCACAAGAGCAAGAAAAAGTAACTTAAGACCTGTAAAATTCAGGTAGAACAACATGGATCGATATTAAACATGTAGTAGATTACTATCTTGCTGGTTACCTTGGATTAATTTTGTCAAGGCCCAGAACCAAGGGAACTAACAAAAGAATAGGTGAACATGATGATTGTCCTTTGTTGAAATCATGGCAAAGCTTAGCAGCCATATCAATGGAAACAACAGGAGCTCCACCTCTTTCACCATCCTCATCACCTGAAACCACATAAAGAGCCACAGGAAAATTTTCTTTTCCATTTGCAACTTCAGGGGCCTGCTCTCTATTTGTGCGGACGAGGGGCTGCCAGGCCCGGCACATAGCGTATGGACCCACCCATGATCCCACAGCCAGACCATAACTCTTCCCAGCTTGAAGTAAATTGTGAATAGAGAAAGCACAAGCTTCAGAATCACCAAATAGGTGCAAGACCCCTATATATTCTGGGTTGAATGGCTGCATATGAACATTTGGTCATTATAAGCAACCCTACATTAAAAATAAAAAAAAATCCATCACCTACTATAACTGGGCCGGAATTCCACATACTTCTTCGTATAGGAAAAAAAATCAAAGACATAATAATCTTCAAGTAAATGATATACTAAAGGTAAGGAAATTATACATGAAAACATACCCATAGGTAACATCAAGAAAAGGCAGGGGGTATCCCTGTGTGGAGTGATATGCTAAGGTAAGGAAATTATATATGAAAGGGAGAAGGATAATTGTGGGGGATGGTAGAAAAGTCAGGTTCTGGACTGATGTATGGCTGTTCAACAAACCTATATCTGTCATATATCCTATCCTATTCCTTCTCGCTCTAGAACAGGAAATTTCTGTTCTAGAAATTACTGAGAGAAACTGGGTAGTGAATTTCAGAATCCATTTACCTCCTTACCTTCACCATCAATGGTATGAGTTGATTGATAAATTAAATTCTGTAACCTTGTCAGGGGGAGAGGATAGTGTAGATGGGAGAAATCTGGTAACGTTTCAGTTAGTTCGATGTATAAACATTTAACTAAGAGAGAGATCGGAGAAGGTCATAAAATGATATGGAAATCTAAAGTTCCCCCTAAAATCAAAACATTCATGTGGCTGCTCCTTAATGATTCTATTCAAACCAAGGATAACCTGTTGAAGAGAAATTAGAAAGGAAATCCTTATTGCTATTTTTGTGATGATCAGGAGAATGCTGAGCATTTATTCTTTACTTGCCCTATAGCAAAAGTCATCTGGTCAGTTATAGCTATATTCTTTGGAAGTTCACACAGACCTTTATCATTTGATCAATATGCAGCTTGGATCAAGCAAGTGTTGCCAGGGGGAGAACCTGTGCACTTTTTTGATCTTGCGGCCTTGTGCTGGGCTATTTGGAAAGCACGCAATAGAGCATGTTTTGAACAGAAAAATATCAAACACCCGTGCGAAATTATTTTTCATGCTTGTGTTTTCATGTCATATTGGGCAGGGTTATTCAAGGAGGAAATGCAACAGATGCTTCGATCTGGGGTGGATACCATACTAAGCAACACGGTGAGAATCATGAAGAATCAAGGGCATTGTCCTGTGAATTATGCCTGTCCCGGAAGAGAAGGACAAGGAAGAGGGCAAAGAGGCCGAAGATGAAGAGAACTGATAAGGTTGCTCGAAGACTGAAGTACCTGATACGCGCGGAAAAAGCAAAAGTGGCAAGTGAAAAGTCAGAGTCCTGTGAGATATTTTGCTTTTGTTTTCTCTTTGTTGAATATGTGTCCTGGCGTAGACTTGCTGTCGGTGTTTGGTTAGCAGATCTCCTTTTTAGCTTAAGTCGATTGAACTTTAAGCTTCTTTTGGATCCCCTCTAGACTGTTCGTTGAATGGGGTGATGCTGTAAGCAAAGGTAACAGGTGAGGGATTATGTGCCCGCTCAAGGAGCAGTAGAGGTGTGAACTGCTGTAAACCTTGATTTCTGTTTCTATGAAATGGAGGTGGAATTATTTCCTTTCAGAAAAAATCTTCAAGTAAAATTTATCTAACCTTCTCTAACTGTTTCCTCCAAGACCTTCCAAGATGGTGAAAAATGAGTGCCTGCATTTTTTTTCCAAATGACTATACTGTTGTTAGTATTATCAAAATTTACAGCTGCGGTAGTCAATAAAGCCAGATTGAAAAAAATAGAGGCCACCTGGGCAACCAGCATCTGACTGCTTCTAACCATGCAACCCCAGTTTACATCACTAGTAAATTTCGAATCAGATATTGCATCAAAGCCTGAGAAAAAAATCATGTCAACATCTCAACATATGTGCACATGAGATTAGTTTTAACCAGGCATGCCATGGAGTTGTACAAAACATAACATTTTCGGTAAGTGATCCATATCCTGGAGGAGAAATCTTGTAAAAAAGCAGAATGCCCAGTGTCTGAGTCGCTGGATGATTCCTCCTTGTAGCATTTGCCAAGAAACCAGACATCACTGGAGGTCAAAACCTTGTTACAGCCCAGAAGACGCCACATGGAGCCGCTGCACACAATCCTCCTCAAAATCCTGGATCAACCATAGGACCCGGAGGAGGACTTTGGTGACTCGGACCCACACGTCTGTGTTGAGTCCTGGTGTGTTTCGGAGATGGTGAAAGGGGGCGTAAAGACATCGATGATGTCTTGGACTGTTTGGAGGCGCTATGAGTCCTGGAGCTAGAAGAAGAAGAAGCAAGAGCAGCTGCGGGTTCTCCCCCTTCGCTCAGAGAATCGGATGGATGTGCTGCATGTCCGTCTGGCAAGCTCGTCATCACCTAACTACACATGTGTGCGTAGGCAGCCGCAGTATCCTATCGAAGCACAAACGCCGCATGTGTACGTAGTGCAGCCGAAATATCCTATCAAAGCAGCCACCAATCAGGTCCGAAAATTGCAACCGGAATTTTGGACGGAGGTGATATGAAAAACAGAAAAGCACAGAGCGAAGCTTAGCAGTACAGCAGCAAGCAGCAAGCAGCACGCAGCACGCATCACGCTGAGAAGCTAAGGTCATGTGTGACACCCACATTTTCAAAAAAAATGTTAAATAGTAAATTATTGGCATTTTGTGAAAAAAAATTAATAAAATAATAATAATAGTAAACTAGAAAAATAAAAATGAACTTAAGGAAAGTGCATCATGTGTATTGCATGTTTAAAGATTTTGATTTCAAAATGCGGTAGAGAATTTCGTTTGAATTTGATATTAAAAAGTTTAAAAAAATGCAAAGAGAAAATGAATAAAAGAAGAAAAAAAAGGATAAAAATCCTCTCATGGGCCTGAACCCAGCGAGCCCATGCCCCCCTTCTCTCTTTCGCCCCCTCTCGGCCCAGCCCACCCGCGCATTTTCCTCTTTCTGTATGGCTGACGCGCGAGGCCCACATGTCAGGTTCTTCTCCCCCACCGAGCCACGACACCCACAAACGGCCGCACGCCGCCACCCACTTTGCCGGCCATTATGGCAGCCGTTTCCCCACTCCCCTTCACTCTTTATTGTTCTCCATCACGCTATCGCGCGTTTCCACTCCATTACCCTTTAAATACCGAGCCGTGCATCCCCCATTCATCTTTTCCCCAAGGTCCAAACCCTAGCCGCCGTCGCACGTATGGCGCCGGCATACCCGATGATTCAACCCATATTTCTTGGTTTTGCTTTGCTTAACTCGTTCCATGTGCCTTTAGGGAGCCACCGGCAAGGTTGCTTCATCGATTTGGAGGTCGCATCGTCGATTTCATCATCCGCCATCGAGCCTCGCCCTCGTCGCCGTTGCGCGCCCGTCTCCGCCCGATTCTTCGCGTGCGTAGCACCACAGTGAGGTTCCCCACCGTCTCCTATTTTTTTCCACATTCTTCGTCACTTTTGGGACACCGGAGCGCCGTTTGGCCAACTCCGGTGAGCCTCCATGGGCGCCGCCGCCCCTGGGTTGGTCCGGCCGCCGTGTGGCGCCCCTGTCTGGCCCCCAGCCCACGTGGCCCAATCCTGTCCCTCAAATCCGAAATCAACGGCTAATAATAGATCAAGCAAATACCCCTTTGCTCCATAAAATCCGGACCATCTACTTTAGATCCAACGACCCGAATTAAATCCATTATAATCGTTGGCAATTTTATGCATAACCCCGTAAATATTTTACACTATTTACAGTTTGGCCCAAATTTTTATAAAACTAACCCTAACTATTCTGGAAATTATGAAATGACTGTGTAATAAAGTAAAAATTACTAGGAAGCCTCTAGAATATTAGAAAATATCAAATTAAATACTGGAAAATATTAAAATAACCCCTGAAATTTATAAAAATAAAATTTTAACCTTTGGATTAATTCTGTTTTTACAAAAGCCCCTGAAAATATCAAAAATTAAATAAAAGTCCATAGTCTCCATAAAACAATCCAATAAATATTTTTAATTAATATTTAGCTTTGTATTAATTTTAATAACTTAGCTAAATTGCTGATTTATGCATAAAATGATTGTAAGTGTATTTAAATTATAAAAATTAATTTTCAAATAAAATATAAATATTAAAAATGGTGTAAAATTTGTAAAATGCATATTTTATGTTGGGAATCTATTTTAAGCATATTCTTGGAGGAGAAAACTTTCTAAAAAATAATAATAGGTTTCAAATAAATATAAAATTTTGTATAAATTTGCTAAAAGTATGTTTTATTCAAATTATCTCATTTAACTCCAAATTCTCAATACTAAATAATTTAAGCCTATGATCTAAACTATACATAAAATCATAAATGCGTAGGATTTTATGTTTGTGTAATTGTAATGTGTATTTTGTGATTGTTCTTATTGTATGTTATTATTTTACGTGCAACGTTGTATCTAGAGTTGGGGGCAGCACCGACTTTCAACCTGCAAGAGCACCAATTTCTTGTCGATCACCAGCCCTACTCCGGAGGCAAGTTCCTTAACCATCTTGCACCATTTTAGTTAAGTTTTAGTTAGATACATGCTCAATTAAAAGATGAGTTATATGTTATGTTTTCTCTAGATTTTTCACAGTATTCGTTGTCGCCATAGTTTGGGTGGATTATAATTAACTAGTTCACGCTTAGCCATGCTTAATTGAATATGAAACAATTTGTCTACATGTTATATTTGATCTACTATGAAATATGAGTTTTTGATAATAATGGGAGTAGTTGATAGGAATCTGATATGAGGTGTTGACTAGTATGGTGCATGCGTGCACAAGACATTGATTTGGGGTTTGACACCTATCGGATTCTAAGGATCGGGTTATGGAAGAAGTTGCTAAGTCATACAGTATCGCCACAGTGTTATATATAGTATAACTTGGTTTAGTAATTTGGTTTCTCCCGGTGTAGCGTTGGTAATCGAATGAGCAGGGAATTAGTTCAGATTACTGCCTTGGGATCCGCATAGCTCAAGAGGGGGCATCTCCTAGCGGAGGGAAAATAGATTCCAAGTGTCAGAGCGGTGAAACCTCAGAGTACCAATGCAAGTCGGGAGAACCATCAGAAAGACCTCATAGTGATCTCCTGACCACACACATATGAAAGTGTGTAATGTGATTAGCACGGGCGACAGAGAGGTTTATATAGTCCACCTGGCAACAAGGGATGAAATCACGAACTGTGGGTAAAGAATACACAATCCGCAGAGTTTTATCAAACTGCCTAGACAGTCGTGCTCACGGACACGAGCAATTTGGGACTAATTTTATAATTAGCACACATGGTCAAATGGTGGATGGTTTGGATTTGGACATTTTCTGGTCACTTTGGGGTTTATGAGTGGAATTCACCTAGATGTAGGTCCTTAACAACAATAAAGATAAGTTGTAATTGCTATAGTGCTTTACCATTAATTGCCTTCCTTGTTATGAACCACATGGCATAAACTTCCCCACTTGTTGAGTACCGTTAGTACTCAAACTTGTTAGTTGCATAATTTTCACTCAGTCTATGAAGACGAAGATGTGAAGAATCAGGACTTCTACGGAGATCCAGACGAGATGTTCTAAGCTGGCGAAACTTAGGGCGACGTCTGTGCTTTGGAGCCTCATTTATCTACTATTTCCGTTGCTTTGTAAATTTCTTTTAGACCTAGATGATCATTTATGTAATAATTTATATACTCAAACATGGTTCAATTTAATGGTATTTCACTTTTATCTACACATGTATGAATTCAACTGATTCTGACACATATAAAAAGCATCGGATTGCCTTCTTAAAAACCAAGTATGACATCATGGCACGCAAGCAAACAAGGTAGTATAACCTACACGTTACCAGCACCGTAACTTACAATTGGGGCAACACAGGTTACAAACAAGCCATGTGTCAGCGTAGAGCTAGGATAGCTTAGAACGTACGACAAAAAATTGAAGCGATCCAGGCTCCACGAGGACTCTAGAGTTGTACAGGCGATCGTAGGAGGAATACAAGAGAAGAGAAGAGGGGGATTGGATTAACTGGTGGAGGAGATCCGGGCAGCGAAGAGAGGGAGCCACCGTGGCTTATGGTGCAGGTGGCGCGAGGAGGGAGGGGTCGGCGACGACGAAGATGGGAGAGGGGGGAGAGGTGGTGGCGAGGCGGAGGCGGAGACGAACGGGGAGGAATAGAAGAGGAAGGGACGGAGACGGAGATGTACACGTACGGTACGGGCGGACGCGGACCGAGCCGAGCCGGGTTCTGTCTCGGTGTGTGCGCCCACGTGTCGTGTTGGTGCTGGTTTGGTATCTCAGTATCCGGCCCATCCGGAATGGGCATTGGCCGCGTGAATGGTTTACCGAGTCCAACTTTGTTGTAGCCTGTCTTAACCAAAAGGCCGGGCCTAAAAATCTCTTAACCAGTACGTCGTCTAGTCTAACAAACACCAGAATAACGTTTTCTCGAAATAAAATAAAGGAAAATTAAAAAGAAGAGTATTTGAAGCTAATCAAAGCTTGCACGATCTAGTGGAACTTGCGTGAGTTGGCAGGAATTGATTAGGTGCAGTGCAGGCATGTTGTCATGTGCCAGTCCAGCTCAAACTGATCAGTACGCAGACAACAACAGCTAGCTGAATTGGTCAAGCAAACAACAGCTAATCAGTCCATCCATCCCGTTTCATCAATAATTACTCCGCACTGCCAGGCCAATCAGGGGCCAACATGGACTCCAAAGGCTTTCTTCATAAGGCGACGACTTGTATGAATTGGTCGCTGCAGAAGGAGCGACACAACTCACAAGGGGAAAGGAAAGAGCAGCGTCTTTGAGAGAGACAGACGCAGAAGAAGAAGAAGAGTAGAAGGCGTCGAGAATCCTCAGGCAAGATGGTGCACGGGAAGCTTGAGGTTCTTCTCATCTGCGCCAAGGGTCTCGAGGACTCCGATTTCCTCAGTAAACCTCTCTTTATCTCTCTTCCTTCTTCAGATCAAAGCTTCTTTCGATTCCTCTCTTGCCTGCGTTCTTTCGATTCCTCTCTTGCCTGCGTGGTCTCTTCGTTGCTGCATCGCTTTACCCTCGATCGGGTATGATAGATATATGATACGTATTCCCTCCGTCCTAAAAAGTTTGTCGCTTTGTAGTTCATTTTTGAACTACAAAGCGACAAATGTTTCGGGATGGAGGGAGTATATGTGTGCGTCATGAGGGTTTGTGGATCGAGAGTGCTCTGCATATCGCCCTGCTTACAGCTACAGCAAGCAGCAATTCGATGTCTCTAGTTCCCACCCTGATAAGCAACAGCATTCGTTTCATCATTCTTTAGCTATTGGCACACGCACATAGGACTGATATATTCATCCCCACGGTCAAACCAAACCAACTTTTGAAAATTCTCACATATTGATTACCAATCATGCTTGGGTCATTACTCACTCCATTCTCTAAAGTTTGTCGCTTTCTAATTCACTTTTGAACTAGAAAGCGACAAACTTTAAAAAACGGAGGGAGTACTCGGGAAAGCAAACTGCACACCAACCTGTCATGATAATCTTTTGTGTTGTTTTCTGATGATTGTGCGTGCAGTACAGTGCACTGAACGCAACTTATTCTCGATACCCTTCGTTACCGAATCATAACTGTTTATTCCATTCTGTGTGATGGTTGAACAGATAACATGGACCCCTATGTGATCATTACATGCCGCTCTCAAGAGCAGAAAAGCAGTGTGGCCAAAGGTACTACTACTTGATTCTTAAACCATCCCCAGCTAGGAATCACTTGGTGCGTTGTGCCCATATGTATGGAAGAAGGGGACAACAAAATCCCAGTCTGATAGTAGCTGAGTTCTACTTTCATTGAATGATTCAGGAGCAGGAAGCGAGCCCGAGTGGAACGAGACCTTCGTCTTCACCGTCTCTGATGACACCCCGCAGCTCGTTGTCAAGATCATGGACAGTGATGCCCTTACAGAAGACGATTTTCTCGGTGAAGCGACGTGAGTACTGATAAATATGATGGTCATGCATCATTAAATACAGTAATCCAGGACTCCAAAGCCTCTCTCTCTATACATATATGTATATCAGTTGCTGAGTTTGGTCGTTCTAAGCCTCACTAGCCTTTCTTCATCTGTGTGTATTGATCCTGAACTTTCAGCATACCGCTGGAGCCTGTGCTTCAGGAAGGCAGCCTACCTCCGGAAGTTCACCGTGTCGTCAAGGAGGACGAGTACTGTGGAGAGATCAAGCTTGCACTCACCTTCACTCCACTGGTAATTAACCTTATGTCACTCCAGTGGTAACTAACCGTATCATAGTCGAAATAATCAAGCGCCTGAATACACAAATGTAATGCTGATCTGATCTGCTGAACGTTTGTCACCAGGAAACTTGCCGCCCCAATAACGAGGATGGAACTTACAGCAGCTGGAATTAATTGATCCGACTGGAAATATTATTGCATCGACAACAGCAAACTTCACTCAAGAACTACTATGTTGTGTACAGCCATATTTGGCATTGTAATGAACTGATTATTTACATGTACTTTAACTTCAAGATACGTTTCACACTTCACAACGTAATATACCAAGTAAAGCAATGCTCTTCGACAGCTTTAGCATAACACATCACGATAACATATAAATTCATTCAAGCATACGAAAGTTCTTAATTAATTGGTCATCACTTGGCATCATAAACAGACATGAGAAGATGCCTTACCACACTGTTAACAGCTATATGAACACTGTTTTCCAACTGCCATTGCCTAAGTAGATAACATAAAGCACTAATGTTAGGATTTGGTCTCTTCCACGAGAGAGAACCAGATTCTACTGAAGACCCCAAAATCCATCTACTAAACAGTCTGCCTTGTTGGACAAATTAATGGTAGCCTGTTGCAGATGATGGACTTTCTGGTTCCCACCTAACGCAACACATAGGTTCTTTCTTGATGGTATGGGGGCTCGAAGCCAGGTGGACCAGCCCAACCAGTTGACTGAGAATGAGGTTGAAATTGATTTGTTACTGTGGAACCTTCCCTTCTAACAACATGGGGCTCAAAGCCAGGTGGACCAGTCCAGCCTTCTAACTGAGAATGATCAGAAGCAACAGGGTTTGAGACACAAGATCTATCTCTCTCACCAATTGGGCCAACTGAGTTTGATCCAGGCAGGCCATCCTGCTGAGATGTTTGGTCAGTAGCAGTTGCAGTTGCATATACAGCACCTTGTCCCTGGTACTCAGCCTGTGTGGCATATCTTGATTCAGCGTAATAGTAAGACCAGTGTGATGTTGGGACTCCAACAGCCATTCGTGAGGGGTCCGGGGAAGTGGAGTGGGAATAGAAATGTGTCATGTACCTGCTCATATCACTCTGAGGAACATTTGCTATTCTAACCTCCAACACATGCCCCTCTAATGGGTAACCATTCATATGTGTGATTGCCACGGCAGCAGAGTAAGCATCAGCAAACTTGACAAATCCAAATCCCTTGCTCACACCAGTGAATTTATCAACAACAACTTTTGCTTGGGTGATCTGCCCGCATGGCAGGAAAAGTTCAATCAACTTCTCAGTTGTGACATGTAAAGGAAGATGGCAGACATATAGGTTAGTCATGTCAATTTGTCTCTGCTGATTGCCAGCCACAATCTGTACTCCCGGAGTATTCATGGCTGCATTAGATTCTCCAGGAAGCCCTGCTACTCTCACAACAAGGCTGCTTCCTCCGATTTGGTAGCCATGCATATGGTCAATTGCAGCAGCAGCAGATGAAGGGTTAGCATACCTAAGCATGCCATACCCACGCGAATGAAACTTCTTTGCTTGAAGAATTTCTCCAAATGGGCGAAAAAGCTCCACAAGCTGATCACAGGTCACAGCTAATGGAACCCCACCAACAAACAGATTAGCCATGTCAATTCCTTTCATGGGATTGCAACCTGGCCGTGAAAAGGCATGATCTTCAGCAATGGTTTGACAAGGTTGTGATGTCTTTACCACTAGCCTCTTTCCTTCAACAAGGTACCCGTCCATATGTTTGATAGCTTCAGCTGCTGAGATTGAATCTGCATAATATACAAGGCTGTACTCAAACTTCATCACTACTTTGTCGATCTGGCCGAAGGGCATGAAAAGGTTAATGAGCTTATCAGCAGTCATAGACTGTGGAAGATCAGTGATATACAGTCGGGACTTGTTGATTTCCAATGAGGAATTTGTTACTGAAGGCGATGAATGCTGTAAAACTGAGCTGGATGCTGACTGAGAAAGGCCTGCAACTCTGACAAAGATTGTTTCCCCTTCAATGAGTGTTCCATTCATCAATGCAACGGCCTCAGCAGCAGACTGAGAATCCTCAAATTTGATGAATCCATATCCTTTACAAGAATTGCTGGCTTTTTCGACGATTCTAGCATGGGTGATTTTACCAAATGGAAGGAAAAGCTCGAGCAGCTTGTTAGTGTTCATGGAGGTGGGGATGTTACTGACATATAGATTAGTCACATCGATTTCCTTCATGGTTCTGTTGCTTGCATGCGACTCCACGAGTGAGCTTGATGATGGTCTTAGAGCTATACCAGATACTCGTACTTCTATCTTCTTTCCCTCAAACAGATATCCATTCAACTGGATAACAGCATAAGCTGCATCGCGAGGCTCAGAGTACTTCACAAAGCCATATCCTTTACTTAAACCTGTCGTGTAATCCGTGACTACCTTTGCACTAGTTACTTGCCCATAAGGTACAAAAAGGTCACGCAACATGTCTGTATTCATGTGCAAGGGAAGGTTGCACACATACAAATTACTCATTTCAATTTCTTTTGTGGGTCGATGATCAGTGACTGATACAGAATGAACATATGGATTGGATCCTGATGATGGAGCATCAGCCACTCTGACCACTAGCATCTTTCCCTCGACCGTGCGTCCATTCATGAGTTTAATAGCTTCAGTAGCAGAGTGAGGATCAGCAAACTTTACAAAACCATACCCCTTGCTCAAACCAGTGAAACAATCATCCACGACTCTTGACTTAACGATTCTTCCAAACGGTAGAAATAGCTCGATGAGCTTGTGAGAAGCCACGGAAGATGGTAGGTTACCTACAAACAGATTAGTGCAATCCCCTGCTTCCAGTCTGCCACCACTCTGAGGCAATGAAGCTGACTGCTCTGGTCTGTTACAGAGAGGTTTTTCCTGCTCATCAACGCGAGTTTTCGTTCTCTCTAACTTAGCAGCAGTAAAACTTTCAGCACTGTACGTGTAACAAGATACATCAGCAGAAAATTTGACAGATAGCCGTTTTTTGAACGGTTTCGTTACCTTTTCTTTTGCAACTAGTACCTCCTCCTGCACATAGCTGCTGCGCCTTGGCGCCTGTTTCAGGTCTCGCTTGTTTTGCTCTTTCTTCAAAGGCTGCTGCAGATACTTGGACTTGTTCTCAACCAATGCGTCTTTATCAGACATATCCGCCTCATAGGGCCGCTTCCTGCAAATACTGTGACCACTAGACACCAGATCGGTGCAAGGCTCGACATGAAATGAGTCATGCTCACCCATGCTTTCATCACTACAAAGCTCTACTTCAAACGGTTCCTCATCGCTGGCATCCTCATTTTCAGGGAGAGCAGCGGCACCACGAGGTGCCTCTTCATTGGCCTCGTCATCCTGTTTTGGTATTGGGTCCTTGCAGGGTTCCACATCTTGTGGCTCGTCATCAACAAATTCACGTTCATGTGGTTCTTCTTCCTCACTATCTTCCTCATATCCAAGAGCAGCACTGTGTTTCTCCTGGAGCTGACCAACCTGGTCAAAGTTCCGGCCCATTCTGGTAACGGAAAATGTGACCCAAGGAGAAGATTATTAGACAAAAAGAAATAGAGGATATGCAAGCAAAACGCATTACATTATACTCCGTTTCTTTTTGTTTCTTTTTATTTATTACCGATTAGTTCATTTTTGAATTAATCGATAACAAATAAAAAGAAAAAAATGGAGTATTTGTCTAGTTCCTCCCGCCTCCCATGATAGTACCGAATATGCAATTCTCTAATGCTAACGATCCATAAAAGTGGCATCTCGTTCTATTAAAATCATGTGACATTCAGGCCACGGCAAAACTCTTCCCGGGAAATTTCAGAATCTCTCGTCCAACATAAATGCTTCTTGTTATGAGAAATACGTGTACCAAACAAAACAAAACCCTAAAAAGAACCCTTGACGCATAACTCAACCCCCTCCCCTACAAAAAAAAAATCGTATGAAAAAGGCGCATAGGAACGTGGCCCAGAATCATAATGGAAAGGGGGAGGAAAGAAAGAAAGGGAAAAAACGGCGTCAAACTAAAAACAAAAAAAAAAAGAATAAGGAAGAGGGGCATGCTGCCAGTAAAAACACAGAACCATCAGATGGAACACGCCGAGAACCAGGCAGAAAAACCCCATAAAACACGCCAACGAAACGGAAAAAAAGGCGACACATGAAGATCGCACAGCAACCACCCGATTACTTCCCAAGGAGCGCGTAACCAACAAGAACGCGGGTTCCGGCGAACGAATAATGCAGAAAAATATACCTCGGTGCGGAAACGAGGGAGCGATCAATGTAATCAATGGAAGAGGCGCTTTGGTTTGGTTGGAGCCAACGCGAGAGGGTTTCTGCAGTGCGGTTATGGAGTGGCAATGGAGAAGGGGCGGCGAAGGTTGGAAGCACAGGCACCGCAGCACCAAGAATGCGGGGGAGTTGGAGTGGAGTGCTGGGTTGGTTGGGTTTTCTCCGTGGGATGTAAAGGAAAGGGGAGAAGGAAAGGGATCTGATTTTACTCCATGGGTTACTTAGTCCATGACATGTAGGGCCACGCTACGTAGGCCCCACATAGCAGTGACCAAATCACAAGTGAGAGATCCTCTTCCGGGGGGAGAAGAGAGCAGAGGAAGCAGTACACTGTAGTCTATAGAATGGTTGGTTATTGTGTGCAGGCCCTCGGCTTGGTGCCGTGCAGGAAGGAAAAGTTGATGCCGCTGTACCAGGGGCTGAATGGCAAAAGCGTGCATCAACCAATCTCCTGGTTACACCTTTCTTCTCCGGAAGGAAAGAAACAGGCTTGTACAGCTTTTTATCACACTATATGAAGACGACGAGTCGATGATTGACATAAAGTGATCCTGCAACCGTAGTATTTTCCCCTCTAACAAAAGACAAAGTAGAGTCGTGACATTGTCCTTGAAGATTTGAAGATTTGAGCAGAAGCATACAGACGTAGATGTACACGAACAATTAGCACGTCACAACAACAAATGATCATCTAAAATACACAGTACACCCGCTTGTGCTGCAATAACAGAATGATCCAACAAAGTACCGTTGAAATGCATGTCAACATTTGTAGTCTAGTACTGATGACTGATACAATTGGCCTAGTATGGTGAAATAAAATCGGTCTGCTAGGTAGATCAGCTGGTTCGTTACGTCAAAGATCCATCTTAAGTCGACAAAAGAGCCTCCTGCATACTAATCTTACTCGTCACCTCAAGAGCTAACCATGTTGAACTGGAACCTAGACAGCTGCTGAGGGATGGTGGAGATGACAGGCCCGTATCGCTGCATCCACATACAGAAATTCAGATATGGATTTAAGATAGGTTGTTGAAAGCACAAAGTAACAAAAAGTCAACATTGCTGGTCATAAGAAGAGGGACGTTGTGGGCAAGTGATAATACAATAGGGTCATTACAAAGGGAGGCCGCATAATAATGTCTTCAAAACTGCAAAGTTTTGAGTATCCTGCTAAAAGATACTTTCTCCTTTCTCAAAAGATTTTCACCTTTCAAAAAAGATGACAATCTTTTGAAAAAGGAGAGAGTACATTATTTTGTGGCAAGTGAAATTCTATTCCTGGCACCAAAGCAAGCTGAAGGTTATGTAGTTTTCTATAGGATAAAAAGAAAAAAAAAAAGATCCAAGAGAAAAGAAGATTAAGCAAAAACTAAACAGGCACTATGAAAATACCTCCTTGAGGATTCACCGTCTTAGAAACTATAGTGACTCGTTTAGAGTATATATACAAAACAAACTATAATGATATCCTACCTGAACATTGTCGTAGAGTTCAAAAAGTGGAACAGCAAGCAGCTTCAAATTCCTTGGAACAGCAAAATACTCTCTTTCTGACAGATGAACAATGAAAAGTTTCTTGCACTCCTGTTCATCAAATTGATCATTTTGTACTATCTCGACAAAACAATAGAAGGTACACAAATACTATGAGAAGAAGAATGTACCTTGGGCTTGGTGATATGCGGAGGGCGGTAAGGATACATCACAGTCTCAAAGTTCGGCCTCCACCACTCAGCAACACATTCTCCAACCTGGACGCATGTTATTATTATTAAGATTTACAATGTATTAGATCAACCTTTGCAAGGCATCCTACAATGTTATTAAGCACATGTTGAAAAGGGGCAGCACCCAAAACTGTAATGTGGGATGTTTAGAGCATATATGCAGCAAAGTACATGATGATTCCTTGGTGAAAGTTCATAATTGATCAAGGGACAATTATCTACAAGCATTTACATGAATATTTGAATATTTCGTAGTCATAGTGAAAGATACGGCATACTAATCAAGTGGGTCTGCCAGTTAGTGTCTCACATCTTAAATCCTGGGATATTGTAATGTGCAAATAATGACCCATCCCACTCTTTCAATCTAGCTGTGCAATACAAACACATCTAGCTATTGATTACTGTATTCCTTAAAGGCTTACACAAAAAGTATGGCAACAGCAAGCATGATAAATAGTGAGTTACAGAACACTTAAAGCCTGAAAATGCAGTTCATTTAAGTATACTGTAACACAGATACACAGACCGGATCAAGCTATAGATTTATTGTTATACGCCTTAAACATAAAAGGGGCAACACAAAGCATCATAAATAGCAAGATATTTATCAGACAGCCTGAAACTGCAAATTCTCTTTCTCTACATTAACATTAAAGCGCTCTAGAGAAATGAGAGATGGCTGGACAGAAAGGTTCAAGACCATCCAAACACTACCCTGCATATCAACTTTAAGGAATCGAATATATGTATATTTGAACAGACTACAGAGTGGAATTTACAATGACTACGAGTAGCAGATAATGATCACTCACCAACTTATTACCTGCCAGTTAGGTGGAAAGGAAGGCGAGTTCACTGCAAGTTTGCTGGACAATTTTCTTTTCAGACCTTCAATTTCTGCAAATTCCAGTCACAAGAGTCAGTAGCCAAATACATAACACGTATAGCTACCATTAAAATGGATTCGAAAGACCCAGAGCAAAAAAAATCAAATACTCACCATTTTCTCCAGGCTTCAAACGTCCACCAGGAAGTTTGCAAAATGTATTTCCAATTTGCAGGAGCAGTATGTGTGGGTGGTTGTGCTCTTGCACCTATATAGGATAGCGTTGAGTGAATATTTTAGTTTGTTTTAAAGGGTGCATGGTCTAATTATCAAAAGTTACATGAATTTTTGTGACAAATTGATATTCGAAGTGTAAATAGAAGTACTTGTGGGGATGGAAAGAGAAACATACCAGTAGGATTGCTTCAACACTTGTGCGCATACCTTCTTTCAAGTAGCTGTGATTTACAGAAATGTCTAGTGGTTAACTTATATATAGTACGTTGGGTGGAACAGGTTTACAATAACATAACAAGCGAAGGGGTGTTTAACTCTTCGGAAGAAACTTAATAAACAACAAATAGATCATAGAGAAATTTCTCCACTTAAAAGATACGAGAATCGAACTCTAAAATTGTATCAATAGAAAGTATAATGTCCCAAGCAACGCTACTCCCATCCGATCCAGTTCCTTTCCTGGGCTGCCTAGTACTCTCCCGTTGAAGCAACTACCTGCGCCAACTCGAAACTAAAAGGAGTTTCGAACATGATCTGAGCACGCTAGGGTTTAGGGTTTCCGGCGAGAATACGAAATCTAGGGCTGGGATCAGGGCGGCAAAAGCCGAAGCCGCCGAAACGAGAGCGGAGACACTTACTTGACCTTCATGCGGGCGAGGCGGTCAGCTACGGAGGTGTCCTTCTCCATCTTGGGGTCCTTGGTGCCGAACGTGTAGCTGGAGAGGGGGTACACGTTGACCACCGGCGCCGAAGAGGTCACCATCTTCTCCCCAGCCTCGGAGAGGTTCAGCGTTCCTTGTCACAGGCTCCGGCGGTCGCGGGGTGGCGGCGGGGACGGTGACACGAGGCTGCTGGGCCGTTGGGTCGGGCCGGGCTAGGGAAATAGGCGTTGACAAGGAAGGGCCGGGTCTCGATCACAACTGTCTCCGGTCGCGTCTGCGGCGTTTGTAGCAA
Source organism: Tuctoria greenei (assembly GCA_036927565.1). Taxonomy (NCBI): domain Eukaryota; kingdom Viridiplantae; phylum Streptophyta; class Magnoliopsida; order Poales; family Poaceae; genus Tuctoria; species Tuctoria greenei. The sequence continues at coordinate 137,317,231 of JAYESD010000010.1, read as the reverse complement.
CGGACAGGATGATGGTGCGGGTGAGGAGGAGCCGCGAATGCCAACCGTCCGATCCGCCCCGCATCAGATGTGATCGCTGGTTTCGGGGATGGAGGTCTGCTTGCTGGGTTCTGCACTTATGTGCATGGTTGAGACAACAGTTTACTACTAATCGTCCTTGCATACATACTACGTTAACAGAAACTGTAGCTGCAAATAAACATTTGTTTGCTTTCCGATCACACAAGCGCGTCGTCGTCGCCGTCGCCGTAGCCGGCCGGGGCGTTCTCAGCCGTGACGACGTCGACGAGGAAGTCGAAGAGGTCGGTGTTCCTCACGGCGTCGGCGACGTCCTCCTTCTGCACGGTCCGGCGCTTGCCCTCCCGCAGCGTGGCCGCCCAGGCGCGGCGCGTGAGCTCGGCGATGAACAGCTCGCACGCCTTGGAGAACACCACCGGCGCCTCGCCGGAGATCATCCTCGCGCCGCCGTCGGTAGCGGTCTCCCCCGCCGACCGCTTCATGATCTTCTTGATGCGCGCCAGCGGGAGCGCGTGGGGCCCCGTCCGCGCCGCGACCCCGCCGCAGAACATGCCCGAGTACGGCCTCGCCTGCCTCATCGCGAGCTTGTTGCTCCTTGGGGAGATTCACAGCGTGTTGCTTCTGTAACTGTAACCGTAAATGAGAGAGAGAGGGGGCAGGGAATCTTATACTCGTGGTCGTGGAGTTTGACCGTGAAGCGCGTGTCGCCGCTGAAGGCCGGCCATGATGGTGGCCGGCCGGCCGCTGCTGATTGGGCATGGCTGCGGTAGCCGAATTTTTTTTATTAATATTTTTTTAAAAATCATTTATAATAAATAATCTACGGAAACGAAAATTGGCTAAAATGACTCAGCTTCGTATGTGCCACATACGAAATGACACGTGGGCCACGTATTTCGTATGAGGCACATACGAATCTGACGTGGCCCGTCACGCGTTTCCAGGGTTCCCGAGGCGGCTGACATGTTTCCGAGGTGGAGCGAATATCGTACGTGCCTCATACGACATTCGGCCCCCGAGGGAATTTCGTATGTGGCACATACGAAATCCGCGCGGCTGTGAGGCCCGTCCGAACCGTCGTATGTGTCACGAACAACTTTCGTCGTCTTTAAAACGGGCATCGGCTTCTTCTCGAGCACAGACCGCCGCGCCTCACCTAGCCGCGCCCGCTCCGCCACGCCGTCGCCGCCCAACCGCCGCCGCCGCCGCCGGCGTGCCGCCGCTCGCCGCCTCCTGCTCGACCACCGCTCCGTCGGCTCTCTGGTCTTCGGTATTATCCGTTCCTTTGTATTTTGTGTTCCTCTTTAGTGGTATTGTGTTATTAGGTTTTGATATTTATTTTAGGTATTTAGTTAGTGATTCCCTTTTAGGTATTTTAGTTAGTGATGTCTCTTTAGTTATTTTAGATAGTGATAGTTATGTGTTATTTTTCTATACGTATTTTAGGTATTTGTCTACATTTAGTTATGTGTTACTTCTCTATATATATTTTGATAGTTATTTTAGGTATTCGTATGTTATTAGGTTCTAGTAGTTCTAGTTTTTAGGTTTGGATTTATATGTTATTTTTAGTCAATGTTGTTTATTTTAAAAGTAATAACATGTAATTAAATGTCAAGTGATAGTTATGTGTTATTTCTCTATACATATTTTAGGTATTTGTCTACATTTAGTTATGTGTTCTTTCTCTATATATATTTTGATAGTTACTTTAGGTATTCGTATGTTATTAGGTTCTAATAGTTCTAGTTTTTAGGTTCGTATTTGTATGTTATTTTTAGTCAATATTGTTTATTTTAGAAGTAATAACATGTGATAGATGTTTAGGTTTCTATTTATTTTTAGATGATAAGACTGTGAATAGGCATTCTGAACATGCGATTAATTTTATTTGTGTGTATAAATTCCAATAGGAATGTCAGAGAAGTTAGTATTTCAGATATTTTATGGAGAAGGCACAATAGTTTATGGCCCTACTGGGTTTGATTTGTCTGGTTTCGCGTTGTGTGATGGAGGGATAACAAGAGCAAATGAGAGGACATTTAGTGGTGTCGTAAACTGGTTGATGAAAAAATTTATCCTTGATCCACAACAACATCAGTTGACATTGAAATGAATGATTAAAAGATGGTTCAAAACTGGGGTTGGGTTTTAGGTACGGACGAATTTCATGCGTGCCTCATACGACGGTACTGTTCACGTCGTATGGGACATGTACGAAATCCGTGCGTGCCCATTTCTTCCACCGTGGCAAGCCTTAACTCCACCGTAGCAGACACCAAATGATGTGGCATCAACCAGATGGGCATTTCGTATGTGCCTCATACGAAATTCGAATTTCGTATGAGGCGCATACGAAGCTGGGTCATTTTGGCAAATTTTCGAATCCGTAGGTTATTTATTATAAATGATTTTTTAAAAGGTATATTAATAAAAAAAATTCTGCGGTAGCCTACGTGTGCAGTCATGTTTGGACGTTGTACTGTACCTTGCATCCTTGCGCTTCTGCAACTGCATTACGCGCACCGTACCGTATTGGGCCTTTTGGGCTGCCAATTTATTCGTATGGAGGGACATTTGGCCCAACATCATTCTGCAAATTTTGTACAGAAACAGCCGCAGCTACGGCCGAACAAATAGCAGTGGTACCAGCTCTCATGAATCGAGTTGAAGTCGTCGCTGCAGCCGGGATGGTATAGTCTATTAAACACGAGCTGATCTAGCTAGAGCATCCAACGACCAACGGGGAGAACAAACAAGGAAGGCGACGAACGGTTGATCACTAGTGTACATCGTGGTATCCAGCGGTTTCATCCAACACCAGTCCCCATGCAAGGCACGAGGACGCGTCAGTGTTACTAGAATACAACCGGAAAAATAAAGAAATAATTACTCAAGCAGCGAAAAGAAGAAGCTAGGATCGACTCGTGAACTGACCGCACGTTCTGCTCTTGAATGATGCTCTGAATTTTTTTCCCCTTCGTTAGATTTTACAATTGATCTGCATTCTAAATTAGACATTTTATAAGTGATCTACTTCTGTCAGCACCCTGCATATCGAGTACCCACAACATCGTAAGAAAAGTTACAGAGTTCCACCTGTCAGAGTTGAAGACCTCCGAAGACTCCACGTGTCCCGCACCACTAGACCCGCCTACCTCATTAGAATAGCTCTGGCGCTGCCACGTGTAAGGCAAGGCCGGACCTAATTCCTTGTATAGGAAAGCTCCAGTCGTGCCATTTATCCAATGCCCCGGACTTAACCCCCAGTAAAGTGAAGCTCTGGTGCTGCCACGTGTAGTCGTGTACAAGCGGCTCCGGACCTGTCTCCCCACAGTGGGAAGCTCCAGAGCTGTCACGTGTCGAGCCTCCGAACCTAAACCTGTTGCGGAAAGATAGACGGTTCTCCAATGGTGTGGAAATTCAAAGGACAGTTAAAACTACCATTATAAGACCTGATTACATGTCATTAATTTGATATTAATGACACACGATCAGATGACCTTTAGTACTGGTAACGCGTCATTGAGGGGTGTTATCACTGTTAAATGTACTTAATACATACAAATTGTGTATTAGGTAATTAAACACCGTCGGAGCCACATGTCGGGTCAAATATGCAATATAACGACCAACTATTGGACTATAAAGGGTTGCGCCGCACGGTACAGTGACAATGAAGCTCATACGCACACAAGCCATCGCATACTCATACATCAACAATCATCCTGTAAAGTAGGATATTACGCTCAAGCAGCCCAGACCACGTAAAAAATCCTCGTGTCACTATCTTGTTCATAACCTCACGCGTGCCCCAACCAATCAAGAACCTCCGCGGGCTACGATCTAGTAGTACCAGGGGAAGTGTCGATCACACACTTCGACATTTGGCGCACCAGGTAGGGGTGCCTTGAGATTTCGAGATGGTGAACTCTGCGGCAACATCGTCCAACGACAACGCCGGACAGTCTCACAAAGGAAATCCCTCCAATGCCCAACAACCAGCTGGCGCTGTTGTCCCGGCGGGTGTTGCTGCACCACCACCACCACTTGCTCTGGCAGCCAATGTCGGACAATAGGATGGTACCCTGTGTCGGTGACTGCATCGACAAACAACCCGGAGAACACGTTGATCGCTGCACGTACTCTGCTCCAGCGTCCTCCGGCGGCTGGAGCTCCTCCGACAGCCATGGAACAATAGCATACTGATATCGAACATCTGGTTGCAGCCGCAGCCGATGCCATCAGTAACCAAGGCTTGTCCCCTACTGGGCAGGCAACCTCTCAGCAGAGGACCTTGTCTGGTAGACTTGGTCCTCAAGTTTCACAACACAGGAGACGTGTTGTATCCCAACAAGTGATGTTGCTGCCTTCTGGAGCACGTCACACTCACATGGTGTCGAGGCTCTCGACCCATGATCCGCGGTCGGAGCTCGATCGACGATACAGGCAGCAGGACGACCGTGTCCATATCGAGCGTGCTCGCGAGAGGCGAGGGGCTCGAGAAAACCCTTCTCCTTTGGGAGTAGGGAGCGGCTGTTCAGCCCTGGTCATTGTTGGTATTTCTTAACACCACAGAGTTATCCGCAAGCGCACGAAAATACCGTTGCAGCACTTCTTCTTAAGGAGTATTCCCAAGGGTATCGAATCCAAAGAACGTGTGTGCTAATCTTTCGAACTAGCCCACCCAAGGACACAAAGTTGTTTGGTAGGCAAGGAACGGAGAGGAATTCAAAGTATTGATCCTAATTCAAGGTAGTTTGCAGTAGATGCTTGCTTTGGGCACATGCTTACTCCTAGCAATAATAGGACGACTCCCGCCAAGAGCCTATGGCATAGCCGAACGTGGAGGATTACAAAGGACAGATAGGGCTGTCACCACGTACTGCCTACCTCTTCCATCCGTGGGTCTACGAGATATCCACTGATGATTTATAACCTAAGCACCACACTTATGTTCTAAATCACTACTCTAGTTGTTTCGAACGAAGCTACAACTAGAGCCACTAATGACCTAAAGCAGTGAACCCACAAGTAACTACTTGTGCAAACTACTAAGAATAAAAGATCAAACTTGTATTGAATTCACAAAGGCTTACTTGATTGAGTAAAACCTTTGTAGGGGTACAAGTATAGAAGAGAGACTTGACAAGCCCAAGCCTCCTTCTCCTAGACTCTTCACCACACTCTCCTTCTACTTTGGTAGCCTCTAGGACTACTCTAAACCTTTGGAGTGTAGCACTATTCTCAACTTTTGGTGTGTGTGAGAAGTGAGGTGAGAGGGTCTATTTATAGGTGGATAAGGGGCGGTTCTCGCCACAATTAACGCGCGAATCAGTCACCATTTACTCCAGGGAGCCAGAAGGAGCCAACACATGTCATTTGACCGAGTTTGGCGCCAGGAAGGGGTCGGCCGAACCCCTGGTTCGGACGACCCGGTCAAGCCTCCCCTCGGGGAGTGCTTCCTCCAGGTGGCTTCCAGGTGGGCCCCCTTGATGTATATGGGTGCAACACCGTTGGATCTCCTTGTATTCTTCTGTTTGTGGGCCATTTGATCCATGTGTTGCCACTGCCTGGTTTGTTGAAATCCATTTACATGGATTCATCCCTGTATGTTTTGGTATTTTGGGTAATAATTCACCTGCATACAAATAAACACCAACACTTGTGGAATTGGGTTAGTGTATAGCCCTACCACTATGTTTTGTGTTTCTTTTATGCACATTATGAGGTGAATTGACGGTCAAAATATGGTACTTAAGGACCGTCAACAGCCATGCACCTTCGCATGGTCTGATGGCCGCAGAAGTTTTGGCTTCATATGCCGGAGAAATACAACGGGACTGTCAACTCCATTGAGTTGCTCCAAATCTACTCCACCGCCATCCTCGCGGCGGGTGACAATGAGGTTGTGATGGCCAACTATTTTCCTGTGGCTTTGACTGGGACAGTCAGGTCTCGATTCATGAGTCTTCTGCCTGACTTCATCAACAGTTGGGCGGAGCTATGCAACCAGTTCACTGCCAACTTCAGGGTTTCCTACACCCGACCCAGCACAAAACTGGATCTGTTCGTCGTACAACAAAAATCGGGGGAGTCGCTACGATCATTCATCCAACGTTTCTCTCAGGTACAGAACACCATTCCTTCTATCTCCAACGCGTCTGTTGTTGTAGCATTTTGACAGGGCGTCCGAGATAAGAATATGTTGGAGAAGCTGGCGATGAAAGAAGTCACTAGTGTCACGGAACTCTTCAGCTTGGCCGACAAATGCGCTAGGGCTGCTGAGGGCCGTGAAATGCACTCCAAGCCAGCTCCGAAGGCTAGCAAAAAGTCCCCCAAGGATGAAGCCGCTAAATCTGGTAGTGAGAAGAAGAAGAAAAGTCCAACGACAAGAAGAAGTCGTTGGCTAGCACGGCTGCTGCAGTTGCTATATCTTCGGGTGGTCGGAAGCCACGCCCCGAAAAGCGACCTCGACCTTCATCTGAAGACGGCGGAGGTCCAAAGATGTGGTGTCCAATCCACAAAATGGACACTCACAATCTTAAAGATTTTCGCGAGGTACAAAACCTTGTCGAGCGCTTCAACAAGCGTTGATAAGAAGCTCCTTTTCGCCAGCGGGAAGAAAAGTAGAAAGTCGACGAAGCTCCGGCTGATCCGGAGCTAAGTTTCCAGGACCTCGAAAAGGTCCTGAAGGCCGTGTACAACACCGTCGACGACGATTCTGACATACCCGACAACAAGCGTCGGAAGACCCTCAACACCATCTATGGAGGGTCCTGAGATATCACCTTCCGCCGCGTCCTCAAGACTATGCGCCGGGAGATGGCTGCCACAACTCCTACCGCGAAGGCAGAACCCCATCAGAAGTGGATGGACACTCCCATCACTTTTGATGCTACAGATTATCCAAGAAACATGATTGGAGCTGGACAACTAACGTTGATGGTGTCTCCTTCCATCAATAATGTCCAACTTTACCATGTCTTGGTGGATGGAGGGTCGACACTTAAGCTACTCAACTATGAAGTGTTCGTCAAGATCCTGCTCCAACTCTCGGGCCTTCGCCCCTCACGTCCTTTCCCTGGGGTAGGTCCGGGGGCCATCAGCCCTCTTGGCTCGATCACTCTCCTGGTGACCTTTAGGACTCGGGAGAACTACAGAACTGAGAAGCTGGTCTTTGACGTGGCTCACATCAGCTTACCCTTTAACGCCATCCTAGGCAAGCCTACCCTGTATAGGTTCATGGCCACAACCCATTATGGCTATTTGGTGTTGAAGATGCCGACACCTTCAGGTGTTCTCCGGATCCGCGGGGATCGTACTACAGGAGTCACTGCGCTGGAAGAACTTCACACGCTTACAACAGCGCAGGAGGAAGCTTTCGGCAAAGAGCTAGCTGCTCAACCCCCGAGCACTAGTCATCGAGGCTCAACCTCTGCACCATGCGTGCAGCCAAGCGGCGACACCGACATTCGCGTCAAAGTTGTACAAATTGGTTTTGATGCTGCCCAGACCACCCGCATATCGGGAGGTCTGGACAACAAATAGGAACTCGCGCTCATCACTTTCCTCCAAGCGAATGTTGACGTGTTTGCCTCGCAACCATCACAAATGTCTGGGATCTCTAGGAAAGTGATTGAGCACAATATGAAGATATATCCCGACGCACGACCAATACATCAGAAGCCCCGGAAGCAATCAATCGAGCGACAGAACTTCATTCGACAAGAAATCAAGAAGATGCTCGAAGCTGGTTTCATCCGAGAGGTTTATCATCCACTATGGCTAGCAAACCCAATCGTTGTACCAAAGTCCGGCGGGAAACTTCGGATGTGTATCGACTACACCACTGTCGAAGCGTAAAAATGACACTTCCCCCAGTACTACTAAATTGTAGACCTCGGAGGTTCTTGAATCAGTTTGGGCGCGCGAAGATCTTAGCCAAGATGATGACACAGTTAGTTCACGTGGTTCGGGCCGCCTGAGCGTAATGCCCTACTCCACGGGGTGTATGTGGTTGTATTGGAGATTTGCTGGTGCTTGCGTGTGTATCAGCTTGCTCCTAGTATCGTGCAACACATCCCTTTTATAGACCAAGGGATGGCTGTTACATGAATTGTCTGGACCGGCATGTGCCCCTAGCGATTATTATTGCCTAATACACAATTAAGTGTGTTTAAGCACCCTAATAGCGTAATAACGCGCCTTAATGGTGGCATTACCAATATTGAGAGTCTTCTGATCGTGCGCCATTAATATTGTATTAATGGCGCATAATCAGGCCTTGTAACTGTAGCAATCTCTGTCCCTAAAAAGTTCATGCTGTTGGAGATCCGTTAGTGTTCCCGCTGGTGTCGTAGGTCAAGAGGTTCAACACGTGGCAGATCTGGAGCTTCTCCTCATGGGGACGTAGGTCCGGAGCCGCTACACACATGGTGGCACTGGAGCTTCCCTCTACTGGGGGTCAGGTCCAGGGTCATTATACACGTGTCAAGCACGGAGCTCCCCTATGTAGGGAGTTTAGCTCCGGTCCTATATTACACGTGGTAGTGCCAGAGCTACCCATATGAAGGAGGTGGGTCCAGTGTCATGTGACACGTGGGTCCTATGGATGTCTTCAGCTTTGACAGGTGGAACTCCCTTGCACTTCTTGCGGTATCATGGGGTACCTGATACGCAAGGTACCGACAGTGGCCCCCAGGCCCACCTCTGGGAGAAATCCTTTGGGTTAAGTTATTCTACCGGAGGTGGGGCCATCCTCGATTCCCGCGCTGCGACTTCAAAGGTTTTCTGATGTACCATTGGGGCGATAGTTTGGGGTTGAACCCTTGCCGCATGGCTTGTTTTGAATGCGACAGATGAGATATTTGAGTGCGGATCTCATGAAATTGAAGGTTGCTGGTTCGCAATATGAAAACCGTATCGGTTCTGAGCGCCTTGTCAGCCAGCCGCCGTCGGGCTTCCCGCCGCCCATCATGACAATGGTTTGCCTTGGGTAATAGCCTTGACTCCTCCGTCGAAGTGGCCCCTGGCCCATTCATCATTGACGAGGTAGATTCTTTGTAATGTGACCTTGCTCTCGTTGCGGTTTCCATACAAGCGTCGTGGAGGATTACTTAAGAAGGAAAGTGCGCACAGTTTGAGGACTCTTTACGCTTTCGATCAAACTTGCGCTCAGAGTCCCCCAACCTTTGCCTAGCTTTCTCTTCTTTCGCTCCACTTTGACACGATGGAGTTAGGTCTTCCCAAAAGCTGCATCCAGAATCTGATGAAGGTCCGGACCTTCATGGGATGGTCCAGCGACTCCTTGAACCACTTGGTTTATGCCGACAGGCTCCCCTTCAAGAAGGAGTGCCGTGGTGAGATGGTGTACTTCTCGGCGTACGCCATGGTGTGATTGATCCCACCTTTTTCAAGTTTCATCCTGATGTTTTTGGACTTCTACGGCCTTCAAATGCATCATCTCGGCCCCCACTCCCTCCTGCTGGTGGCGAATTTTGTCCACTTCTGTGAGATGTGGGTGGGCGTGCCTCCCTGCGTCGAGGTGTTTCGGACCTTCATCACGGCCCATACCACCGGTAAGGGGACAAAGTTGCTTGGCTTTTATTACTTCTTGAAGCACAAGAACTGCCCCTTCAAGTACCTGAAGTCGTTCCCCTCCGGAAAATGGTATGGCTAGAAGAAGGATTGTATCATCATTGTAGTGGTGGAGCACGATAGGTTGGAGCTGCCCCAAGGACTCCCCAACATTGACATTGATGCCTGGAACGTAGTTCCAAAGCTATCAGATGCATTCAAGCCTTTCCTGGCCATAATCCAAGAATATGTAGAGGGTGGAGTGACCCCCCAGATGGTCTTTGGAAATATCTTGGTGAACAGGTGGGCTCCGCTGAGGAGAAGGGAGAAGCGCGCCTGGGCTTTCAATAGTGTGATGGATTACGACTGAATTGAAACCGTTTTGAAATCCAACTTGTACGACGAAGCTTTGAGGCTCCATCTCAAGAAATTTCAACACGGGTCCATCACCGATGACGCCTTGGCTCCGCCGGCTGCTTTCCTGTCTCTGAACATGACTCCAGAGTTCAACATAGAGCTCTGGAGGAAGATACCAGCGCTGGATGACCTCAGTGAAGCAGAGAAGCGCATGACCTCCAGGATTGTAATTCCTGGAGCTTCCGAGGGGGTGGTCACCCCTACTCTGATCCAGAGGGTTGATGACATCGACAAGGGCAAGGGGAAGGAGCCAACCGAATCTTCCAGCTGCAAGAGGAAGTTGAGGCATGTTGATGGGAGCTCCATCGGGTCTACTTCAACTCCAACAACCCCTTCTCCCCGGCGGAGGAGACCTTCGGTGTCCACACCTACTTCGGTGCCAGCGCCCTCGAGGGACTCAAGCTCTGACAGGCCAACTCCACCTCCAGTGCCAATTGTGAGCTCTGGGTCCGAAAGTCCTTCCCAGCCAAGGAGTGTTCCGGCTGAGAAGACTCCAGCTACTGCAGATGACCTCCGACCAAGGTCCGAAGTTGCTGTCTCACCAAATTTGGTGAGCTCCGACTCCGGGCCCCAGAAGAAGATATTTCGCGACGAATGGGGTGGTAGCATCCCCAGGTAAGCATCGCCATCTTACCTTGAAATGTTAATCTGCCTTTGTTATATTCTTAATCTTCTTGGCCTTTTACTCTCAGGGTGACAAGAAAAAAGTCTGAAGCTTCAGCATCTGCTACAGCGACTGGAGTTGTGCATGCTAAAGCTCCGACTTCAACCATTGAGCCTCCTCAGGTGGTGGCAGAAGACACGGCAGCTCTGGCGCCAGCTGTCATGGACTTAGATCCAAAAGAGACGCCAGACGCCCCTGTGGTAGCGCCAGACCACGGGGTAGAAGGAGTTGAAGTTGCGCCCCCAGTAACGGCGTCAAAGACCGAAGCTCCGATGCAGGATCCGGAGGTGTCTGATGCCCTGACACTTGAGCCGGAGGTACTCGAAGCTCTGGCACCCATGCCAGAAGTGGCTGAAGACCCGGCGATTGAGTCGAAGGTGCCCGAAGCTCCAGCCTCTATGCCGGTGATAGTTGAAGTTCCACCTGCTGAGCCGGAAATTCCTGAAGCTCCAGCAGCTGATCCAGAGGTGATTCATGTACAGGCGCCTGAGCCGGCGGTGGAAGTGGCTTCGGATGAAGCTCCGAGAATCGCCCTAGAGGTAATAGCTTTGGAGGTGTCCATGCCCGAGCCTGAACACCAAGAAGAAGCATCGGCAGGCTCTCCACCCGCGGAGCTAGCAGTTGAAGACCCTGCGGTAGGACCTTCGGCATCGTCCTCGGAGGTAGAAGTTCCCCCAGTGGGATCTTCCTCCGCAGCTGCTGAAGAGCTCTCGGAAGGCAGCCCTAGTGCCATAAAAGCTCAGGGAACCACGCTTGTGGCGTGGGACCCTATTTTTGTTCTTGAAGACCCTCTGGGGCCAGCAGAGATGACTCCGGCAGGTCCGGAGCCTATTCCTTTGGCGTTGTCTATTGACAATGCCTGCTCAAGCCTTCGACGAGTCCAGCTCGCCTTCGACCATGATAGTAAGGTCCTCGAAGAAGAGCACCACACATTAAGGCGTTGGTGCAACATACTTCACTTCGAGACCAAGCTGGCACAGACAAGGCTTGCAGACCAAAAGGAGTGGGTCAAGAAGGAAAAGGCCCGACTGGAATATCGGGGCAAGTTGCTGGAGGAGAAGGAAGCCACCATCAGGGCTCTCGACGCTAATTCTCGGGAGATTCTCGAGCATGCCAAGGAAAGGAGTGATGCTACTGACGAGCTTCATGACAACCTCAATGAATTAAATGAGGTTCTCCTGAAGCGTCAAGCAGACCTTGATGCAAGGGAAGAGAAGCTCTTAGAACAACAGGAGGATGTTTTGAAAAGAGAGGAGGAGCTCAGTCAGAAGTTGACTCTGGTTGAGCAAAATTTGGCAGATCGCACTAAGAAGTTTGATCTGTGGAGTAAGGAGGAGGAGGATAAGTACTGGAAAATGGGGCAGGAGCTCTAAAAAAACAGAAGCTGATGTTGCCGCCAGAGAAGGGAAAGTAAGGGGCCAGGAGAAGGACCTGGCCGAACGGCGGAATCGCATCCACCTTCGAGAGATGGAGCTACCGACCACGAGAAGCAAGTTGCTGAGAGTGTTCAAAAACATGCTAAAGTGATCAAGCACCTCGATCGGGAAGGTTCGAAGCTTGCGGCCACCCGAAGGTCACTAGAGGAGTTGCAGAGTTTGAGGGAGACCGAGTCCATACAGGTATGGGACTTCTTGAGGCGAGCCAATGACGCGTTGATGCCACTAGGCTTTAGTCCAGTGCGCCCGGACAATCCAGAGTTGGAGCAGGACCGATCATTGGTGGCTCTCAACTCTGCTGGCGACAAACTCAACGCGATGGGTGATGTCATCGTGGACCAGCTGGAGACATAGGGGAAATCTTTGGTTAAGAACATCGCAGAATATGTGCTGGCGAGTTACAAAAGCCGAGATCCCCAATTCCCTCTGGATCTGGTGCTCGAAGGTCCCGTTGCTAAAGAGGAGGACGCCGCCAAGGCCAGCGCTCAAGAGGTTGCCCAGAAAGTCGTCTCATACTTCCGTAGGACCTAGGACCTTACTTCGCTTGTAACTTCTCCAATTTCTTCTCCAATTTTGTAATCTCCAATCCTCAGATGAATGAAATACAAACTTTTTGAATGATTGAATTCCATTTTGTCTTCAATACATTGTCCTTCATCTTGTTTGCCCCCTAGTAGATTTATACAATTTATTTGCGAACATGTACCAAAAGGATTTGACTATGTGTTGAAGACTTGGATGCTTCGAACTTGTAGACTTTAGGTCCGAAGTTTTTATCTCCGACTTCTCCAAGGAGCTTTTATTTCATCGACGGCATGCCCCTGGTGTTGTCGGAGTTTGGTAGGTCCGACAACACCCACTGTCAATGCGTAGAACATTGACGGTGGGCCCCCTGGGGTTGTTGGATCTTGGTAGGTCCGAGGACACCCACTGTAAACGCGTAGAACGTCGATAGCGCCCCCCCTGGAGTTGCCGAAGCTTGGTATGTCCGACGACACCCACTGTCAACGCGTAGAATGTCGACGGCGGCCCCCCTGGAGTTGTCGGAGCTTGATAGGTCCGACGACACCCACCGTCAACGCATAGAACATTGACGGCGAGCCCCCTGGGGTTGTCGGAGCTTAGCACCTCCGGCATTGTCCACCATCGACATGAATTTTCTATCTTTCCTGCACACTAAAGTCAAGAAAAACAGTAAAATTCGTCTTCTCGTCTATAACTCATTTGTGTCTTACTATTCTTTTTTGAACTTTATATCCGTAAGAATTCAATATATAAACAAGTGCAATGAATTAATTTCTTCAGATTCGAATGTCTTCTGCACCCGCCTTACTGAGGCCCGCCGGGATGTAGGTAGAATGGCGTACTTAGGGTGCAAGACCAAACTAAGTCAATAGCTCACTCCGGACCTATGTTGGCTTGGCATTCAGGCGAATAGACCGTTCAACAATATTAAAATCCGAAGAAATCAACAATGCAACTTGCATTACATATGAATTACTTGGACTTAAAGTTAACAAGAATTGCACACCTTTATTATAGACAAGAAGGAAAGAAAGATAATTTGAAAGAATGAGCTTGTACAAAATAAATGCACGTGGAGTATGTTTTTATACGACAATGTCTTTCATTATACGTCTGGATTACAGGGGAGATCAAGGACACACTTAGGGTTCGAATCCATGCTAAATGTGTTATACCTCTTGTTCTAACCCAGGGCAGGTAGCTACACTTTTAGTGTCGAGACTGTATCAAGTGTTGCTTGAACTTACCGGAACCTCCTGGAGGAGTCCGGATGTTCTCCCAGAGGACCTACCCGACTTTGTATGTTGACTCTATAACACACATGTATGTAATTAAAAACTCACCTGTGTGAAACTAAGCATAGAACTTACGGAGGTGGTCGATGTTCCAAGGATTGGGAAGTTGGGTCCCATCCTCAGTTGCCAAGCAAACGCATCTGGGACAGGATACTTTGATCACTCGGAAGGGACCTTCCCAGATGGGGGAAAGTTTGTTCATCCCTTCACGAGTTAGTATTCTCTGTAGCACCAGATCGCCTTCCTTGAGCTGTCTGTTGCGCACGTGCCTCTGATAATAGCGCCGGAGTGCTTGGCGATAACGTGCATTCCGAACCGCTGATTGGCACCTTCCCTCATCGATGACGTCAAGGTCTTCACGCCGGAGCTGGTCCTGCGTGGCTTCGTCGAAGGTCCGGACCTAGAGTGACCCCAAGGTGATTTCCAGAGGAAGGACTGCTTTAGCTCCGTACACCAAGAATAAGGGTGTCTCTCCAGTTGACCGATTAGGTGTAGTCCTGCTTGCCCACAGTGCGGACGTAAGCTCTTCGATCCAGTTGGCTCCATGCTTTTTCAGGCGCTCATATGTGCGGGTCTTGAGCCCTTTTAAGATTTCTGTGTTTGCTCTCTTGGCTTGGACATTGCTTGCAGGGTGAGCTACTGATGCGTAGCTGACTTGAATGTCGAGGCCTTCACAATACTCTTGAAATGCTGGCCTTGTGAATTGGGTTCCGTTGTTAGTGATGACTTTGTTTGGAACTCCAAATCTACAGATTATGGACTTCAAGAACTTGATTGTTGATTGTTTGTTGATAGTCACAATTGGAGTAGCTTCAGGACACTTGGTGAACTTGTCGATGGCGACATACATGAACCTGTAACCTCCGACGGCTTTTGGGAAAGGTCCCAAGATGTCCATGCCCCACACAACGAATGGCCATGTAGGAAGTATCATTTGCAGTGACTGAGCTGGTGTGTGATTATGTTTTGCGTGGAACTGGCACGCTTCACACTTTCTCACTAGCTCGACTGCATCCTGGAGTGCTTTAGGCCAGTAAAAGCCATGTCGGAAGGCTTTACCAACCAACGTGCGGGAAGATGTGTGGTTCCCACACTCGCCTCCATGGATTTCCGCGAGGGGCTCACGACCTTCTTCCCTTGTAATGCACCACATTAGGACGCCATTGGCACTACGCCGATAGAGATCCCCTTCTACTAGCGTGTATCTTTTAGCCAATTTGACGATCTGGCCAGCGGATACACTGTCTTCAGGAAGTATATTGTCCTTCAAGTAGCTCCAGATCTCTGAGATCCATGCATCAGAGCTAACTTGATCTTCTGAATCTTGCGTGCTAGGTTGCTCAGAGCTTCCTACAACATCTACGACCCTTAGTGGATGTCATGGTAACAGGGCCATCGGAACTGCCAGCTTCGAGGTTCTGGTCTCGTCCCCTTCGCTCAATTTGGCAGACTAAGTTATTGGTCTTGACAACCTCCGGATGAAGATTCTGTCAGGAGTTGGAGCTCCAGTTGAAGCCTTCGTCGAGAGTTCGTCAGCTTCAACATTGTGTAGACACTGAACGTGGTGGAGATCCAAGGCTTCAAAGTCCTTCTGGAGCCTCTGTACTTCAAGGTGATAAGCGGCTAGTTGGGGGTTGTTGCAGTAGCATTCACCTCTAACTTGCTTTATGATTAACTGCAAATCACCCTTCACCAACAGCTGTTTGACACCATAGGATAGTGCCACCTTGAGCCCGTAGATGAGAGCTTCATACTTTGCAATGTTGTTGGTCGCCTTGAAGTCAAGGTGAACCATGTATTTTACCTTCTCCCCGGTCAGAGCAAGGAGAAGAATTCTAGCTCTGCCCCCTGCTTCTGCACGGAGCCATCGAAGTAGAGAGTCCAGTGAGGTTCGGTGAAGACCAGAATCTTAGGTTCCAGCTTCTGCTCACTGGGGCCCCTAGGATTTGATGGAGAAGGAGTCCACTCCTCGACGAAGTCAGCCAAAGCCTGATTCTTGATTGCTTGTCGCGGCACGAATTCGAGATCGAACTCAGCCAGCTCCGCTGCCCACTTTGCGATGTTCCCAGTAGAATTAGGGTTATGCAATATAGCACGTAGTGGATAGGAAGTTACCACTGATATCTTGAGGGCTTGGAAATAATGACGAAGCTTCCTTGAGGCAATAAGGACTGCGTAAAGCAGCTTATGCACCTCGATGAAGCTTTGATACCAATTGTAGGATCGAAGAGCACGTGAAAAGCTACCAGAGGGAGGGGGTGAATGGTAGATTCTAAAAAATCTTACGCAGCGGAAACAATTAAATCCCAACCCTTTCGGCAGAAAAATGATCTGTTAAAGAAATCATGTGTTAGACTAATCTAAAGGTGTTTCACCGGGACAAAAGTGATATATATCAGAGAGAATTAAGTCAAAAAGAAAACACAAGAAGAATCACTCAAATCCTTCGAGAGAAACTCAAGTTATGATCGAAAGATCGAACAAAGGTCAATCTGTCCTACCCGAGAAAAACAGTTTCGGAACGCTGCAAAGAAACTCGTGTAGATCAGAAATCACAAATACAATGACCGTGAAATTTTGAGAGATGATATATAATCAAGTTTTGAAGACAACCCAAAAAGAATCACATCAATTGGATCTGTAAAACTCGAGTTATGATAAAACCACCGACAAAGGTAGTGCTGTCCAGAACTCGACGAGTAAAACTTGTCTGGAACAAGTCGGACGAACAAGGCACAAAAGTTCCTTCAAACTACAAAGTTTATTCAATAGAACACAAGAGGAACAGACCCAAAGTCGTGCACCATGAGCTCTGGCCTCCCTTGCTTATATAACCAGCTCGAAAGCCAACTCAACTCAAATCAAAACTCTAATCCTACTCCGTTCACGAATCGAAACTTTTCATAATTGCTTAAGACTCTTCTATATGCAGATAGAAGCAATCTTAAGACTTCCAAACACCTTAGAAACATATCCCACATTCCTAAAACAACTCAAATTTGTGACCCACATGAAATCCTATCATAACCAACTTGATACTTTCCATACCGAGCCATAACTGACTCCGCCGCAGCCAAAGTCATCAACCGATACGATCCGATCTTTCCAACCAGATCTTCTCATCCATAAACCATCTTCGGAACCATATTGCCACATCATGCACCGCATGCATACGTGCAAACACCTTCCTTCAACGTCCAATAACCTTCATATGCACCGCCCTTGATTCAATCATTCTGCGTGACCTCCTGACCCGCTCAACCACAATTCCTCCTGAATTTGATTGTTGGAACCTCATCTCCTCCCTGAGACTAGTCCAAAGGATCTTGTCACCAGACATGACTTGAACTCAAGCAACACCTGCACATGAACAAACAACCAATCCATACGAGCCCAAGTCCGCGACTTGACTCAAGTCAGTTCCAAACACAACACCTTATGCGAGCACCTCACATAAGCATGTTGCAAAGCATAGCAAAACGATATCAGCCATATCAACCAAAACACACCAAAGACTTAGTAAAAGAATATTAAGCAACCTTTCCATAAGTGTAAAGCAAGTTTGAAACATTTCACATGAAAATTTGGAACATTACGATCAAGCTCCAAACCTTGCCAAAGCTAACCGGAGCTTGAGCCGGAGCTTACCAAAGCTAGTACAACCTAGCGTCGGATCTTACCAAAGCTAGTACAACCTAGCGCCGGAGCTTACCAAAGCTAGTTGGACCTAGTGCCGGAGCTAACCAAAACTAGTCGGAACTAGTCATCCCAAAAGTTGGAGCTAGAAAAACATGTCGGGGCTAACCAACATAAGTCGGACCTAGCAAAACATATCGAAGATTAACAAAGACATGCCGGAGCTATCAAAGACATGCCGGAGCTAAAGAAAAAGCTCACTGGAGCTACCCAAAAACATGTTGGATCTAGACAAAGAAAGTCGGACCTATTGTCAGACCTTGCAGAAGCTCGGAGCTAGAGTCGGACCTTGCTAAAAAGCTGTTATGGCAACATTCAAACTTTTATTGTCAAAACCAATGTATTCAGCACAAATAGGTCTCAAAATCTCCCCCTTGATGAATGCATTGGCAACACCACTTAAGATCTGAACATTGGCTTGTTCACATTAAAAGTTTTGAAAACAATTTATCCCCCTTTGTAAAACGGAAATAAAATGAGAAAAAGAAATTCTCCCCCTGAGAAGAATCATGCCAAAAACAATTGTGAATATGTGCAATGTGTAATCAATGTCTCCCCCTTGCATATTTATTTTTAAAAATTCACATATTATCTCTCCCCCCTTGACAATGTATTTAACAAGGTTCAAAAGAGAAATTTTAATTGTTATGAGCATATTACAACATATACATATAAAACAAAGCTCATCCAAGTCATACTATCAAGTAACTTACACTATCACAACAATGAGATACACAAAGTAGTGTAATCCATGCTAGAGATCAATGTAATTTTCAATTTAAGCAAGTCATGATCTCACAAACTTAACTATTTCAATACCTGAAAGCATAACACTTGTTGTTGCATTTTATTATTTTCCAAAGCACAAATTTAGATCATATGATATTTGCAAGAGATTATATGCGCATCTGCCTTATTCTAACCAACCAAGCCAAGCCTATGTCATTTGACAATCAGAAGCTTAAGGACATGGTTTTAGTCATACACAACTTCTTCCAAGTTCATATCAAAGTGCAATGATAAGCCATATCAAAAGAAGAAGTGCGATGCATGCATATTATCTTGATCTTTTCTCAACTTATATTTATTTACAAGAACTCAACATGTGAGTTGATTACTTGATTAATTATTTATGATTAAAAACACTTGTGAGCATGCAACAAGTTCAAAACAGCAAGAAAGTTCAACCATGACTAAATTTAGTGTAAGTAATTATTCCAATTACTAGACATGGCAAAAACTACAAAATGTATAACACGAGTAATGTAGTAAGAACTTTTAGCATGTAAAAGGAATCACAAAGTCATATATGTATGAAATACTATGCTCATATTATTTTAATCTTAGATTCACACATAGACTTCTCAAGTTTGAAAACTCCCCCTCAATGTAAGCCATGAGGATGCATAACCCCTATTTTACTACGAATAAAATAAAAACGAGTGAAATCCAAAGGTTTTGTAAAAATGTCAGCCAATTGTTGTTTGGTATATACATGGTGAAACACAATGTTTCCTTTTTCAACATTATCACGGAGAAAGTGATACCTAATATCAATGTGCTTAGTTCTAGAATGTTGCACAGGGTTTTTAGCAATGCAAATGGCACTAGTATTAAAGCAAAACAGTGGAACACTATGTAGATCAACTCCATAGCCCTTAAGTGTTTGAACAATCCAACGAATTTGTGAGCAAGCACTAGCAGCAACTACATATTCAGATTCGGCTGTGGATTGTGCAGCTGAATTTTGTTTTCTAGAGGACCAAGCAACAAGTGAATTACCAAGAAAATTACAAGCACCAGAAGTACTTTTCCTATCAATCCTACAACCTTCAAAATCAGCATCGGAAAAAGCTTTCAAAGTAACGGTTGAGGAAGAAGGAAGAAAAATGCTAAATTCTTGAGTTCCATGTAAGTACCTGAGAATTCTTTTGACGGCTTGACGATGTGAAGCACGTGGGGAAGCTTGAAACTGTGCACAAAGACATACACTGAATTGTATGTCCAGTCTTGATGCCGTGAGGTACAAAAGTGATCTGATCATGCTCCTATGTTATTTTTGATCCACGGGTTCACCATCTTCATCAAGTTCAAGTGTTGTTGCTGTTCCCATTGGTGTCCGAAGAGGCTTGCTTTTGTCCATGTTGAAGCGCCTTAGGAGGTCTTTTGTATACTTTGTTTGATGCACAAAAGTACCCTCCTTGGTTTGCTTGATTTGCAGTCCCAAAAAGTACGTGAGTTCTCCCATCATACTCATATCAAATTCTGAACTTATCATAGCTGAAAACTTGGATACAAGATCATGAGAAGCACAACCAAAGATAATATCATCCACATACACTTGAACGAATAATGAGTCATTGCCATGCTTAAGCACAAAAAGAGTTTTATCAACCTTGCCCATGGTAAACCCCTTTTCAAGTAAAAATGTTTTTAACCTATCACACCATGCTCTAGGGGCCTGTTTGAGACTGTACAAGGCTTTGGACAGTTTGTAAACATGATTAGGAAAATCTGAATTTTCAAAACCCGGTGGTTGTTTGACATAAACCTCCTCAGCTATGTAGCTATTAAGAAAAGCACTTTTAACATCCATTTGATATAGCTTAAAACCTTTAGATGCAGCAAATGCTAACAAAATTCTTATGGCTTCTAATCTAGCAATAGGAGCAAAAGTTTCATCAAAATATAGACCTTCAACTTGAGTGAAACCTTGAGCAACCAACCTAGCCTTATTCCTAACCACAACCCCATCCTAACTTTGTTTATTTTTAAACACCCATTTGGTTCCAATTAAAGTGTGACCTTGAGGAGGAGGTACAAGTTTCCAAACATTATTTCTTTCAAAATTTTATAACTCTTCTTGCATGGCAATAATCCTAGATTCATTAGTGAGTGCGTGTGATATATCTTTGGGTTCAAAAGAAGCTACAAAAGCATAATGAGCATGAGAGTTTGGATCGCAAAACCTGGACCGTGTAACTCGTTCGTGCAAGCTTCCAATAATCTGTTGTGGAGGATGAATTTTGAGAACCCGGAGGGGAGTGAACACTTCACAAGCTTCTTCCTCTTCATGCTCATCACAAATCGATGAGCTTGTGACTTGAGGAGGATCTGGACCAGCAGTGGTGGTTGTCGGTGCTGGCTATGAATCAAAATCAGGAGCTCGAACAATGTCATTAGCTGCTGAATTTTCGGGCAGCGGCTCCACCTCTTCCTCATCTTCAACAAAAATGCTCTCCCCTGTGGATATGGATCTGAACCTGCAATGTTTGAGCTAGTACCTGGGCTAGATTCATCAAACGACACTTCACAAGTCTCCACAATTTTGTTAGTGTCAAGTAAAAGCACACGGTAGCCTCTAGTATGAGATGGATAACCAAGAAACATGCCATCAATGGATCTAGGTTCAAATTTATCAAGATTACCATGTTTCTTAACAAAGAATTTGCAACCAAAGACCCGAAAGTGCATAACACTAGGCCTATGTCCAAACCGGAGCTCATATGGTGTTTTACCTAGCTTAGCGCACAAGAAAACACGATTTGAGACATAACAAGCGGTTGCAATCGCATCAGCCCAAAATTTCCTAGGAGTTTGATATTCATCAAACATAGTCCTATCCATCTCAACTAAGGTTCTATTCTTTCTTTCGACAACACCGTTTTGTTGAGGTACATATGATGAAGAAAATTGATGATCTATTCCATTTTCAGTACAAAAGTGATCAAAAGATTGATATTTAAATTCAGTTCCGTTATCACTTCTAATTGCTTTTAAAGATCATGGGTGATCAATTGATAATCTAAGAAATAAAGTTCTAAAGTGACTAAAAGCTTCATTCTTAGATGCCATAAAGTAAACCCGAGAGTATCTAGAGTAATCATCAACAATCACAAGAACATACCATTTACCTCCGAAGGATTGAACACGTGAAGGTCCTACGGTGTCAAGGTGCAAAAGTTGACCCGATTCAGTTGTCATGATTATTGTGAGAGGAGTATGTGAACCTGCAACCATCTTAGCATGTCTACAAGAAGAGCACATAATTTCTTTGTCCCCTTTAAGCTTAGGTAGCCCACATATGCGATCAAGAGCACTAACACGCATGAGATGATCAAAGCCTACGTGACCAAGCCTACGATGCCAAAAATATAAATCTTTAGAATCATTAGCAACTAGACACCTATGCTTAGAGGAAGACATATCAAAATCAGCTTTAGAAACTCTTCCAAACCGAGACATGTTAAAAATAAGCTCACTATTTGAACCTACAACTTTGCAGCAATTTTTATTGAAAATAATTTCCAAATTTTCATCTAGCAATTGTGAAACAAAAAGCAAGTTGTATTTCAAATTTTTGACAAGTGCAACATCCTTCAAAGTGTAGTGATCATTTACTCTAACCGAACCCTTAGCAATTATAGGAGTTGAAAAATTATCGACAAAAGTAACATTCTCTACACGTGACACAAAAGAGAGGGAGGAAAACCATTCTTTGTTACCGGTCATGTGGCGTGAGCAACCTGAATCCACAATCCAAATGTTCTCCTTCCTCAAGCATGTAACCTACATAGAAGCACAATACGTCGATGACTCAATACTGGGGTTAGTCAAAAGGCTTTTAGGTATCCAATACTGAGTCACACGACGTGCAGCAGGAAAAACACGCGAAAGCTGAGATAAAATAGCAGGTTTATGAGTCAAAGTTTGAGGTTTTATATTCTTAACTATTGACCTATAAGGTGTTACTTGTGTAGCACAAAAATCAGTAGCTCCGGAGGAAAAAACAGAAGGTCCAGAGGTAAACTTTGAATGTTTTTGACTCATAACAACAGGTTGCATGTTCCTGACATTCAGTTTAATATGTGCAGCAAATTTTGCATGAAAGTTATGAGATCTAGCAATCATTCTTTCCCTTTTCTGTTGTTTAGCTAGTCTATAACAAAAATCTATGACATGACCATCTCTACCACAGTAGGTACAATTAAATTTAACTTTGTGTTCATGTCTAGATAAGCAAACAATATTTTTATTTAAAACTGAATGAGACAACACTCCTGCAGATTTGAAAACCACTTCTTTTTGTTTAGGAACTGTTTGAATCAGACCCCTTCCTAATGACTTTACAATTTTAGGTGGATGTGCCTTAGCATGAGCATGAGAATCAAAACCTAAACCAGTTTTATCATTGCAAGACTTGGAAGAATTCAACAGCAAGTTTAGGTTCTTATTCCCATTACAAAACAGATCTAATGTCCTATGCATGTTATCAAGTTTATTGGACAAATCAAGGCAATTTTCACATGAAGTTTTTCCTTTTATTTTGCAATTGGAACAATATTTAACTTCATGACAATGTAAAGCATTATTCAATATTGAAATTTTATTCATAGCATCTTTTAGTTTCTTTTCAAGATCATCACAACTAGAACGATGCAAATCAATTGTAGAACAAGAAGCATCTTTTAAGTTTCCAATATCAAGTGCAGCAAGCTTTTTGTTCTTTTCAATTTCAAGTTCAAGTTCATCTAGTGTGGAGGAGTGTGCAGTTTTTAGTGTGGACAATTGTTCATAGATTAAATCACATGAGGGACAAGAATCATCACTAGGAATCAAGGTTTTCAAACAGTTTATTTCAGATTCTAGTGATTTAATTTTAGCAGCATTATTCCTAAGATTTTTGTCCTTTTTCTTAACAATAATAGTTGCACAAGAAATTGCATCACACATTTCATTACAAGTAGAACATACCTCATCGTCGTCACTGTTGTGTTCGGCATCCTCCTGACTTGATCTTGATCTTGTTTTGCCCGCCATGAAGCATAAGTTGGCCAAATCGTCATCATCTTCATCACTTTCAAAGTCTACATCGCTTGAACCGAGCTCTTGAAGTGAAGTGATGAAGCTGTTAATCATCTTGCGTCCTATGGTACCCTTCTTTTTCTTGTTGGGGTTTCCAGAGGTGGTCTTGACCTTGTTCTATTTTTCTTCACGGGTAGTAGGACCTGAACGGTTAGGGCATTCTGTACGAAAGTGTCATGTCTTACCACATTCAAAACAACGTTGTGGTCCGGAGCTTCCTCTCCTTCTAGCTCTCACATTTTGCAATGCTTTTGAGAACCTAGTAGATAGAAGTGCTAGCTCCTCATCTGGAAATTCCTCGATCTGCCTCAGGGTTAGTGAGGACAGCAAAGCAAGAGTATTGCAAGATGATGATTGGCCGGAGCTAGGCATATGACGTTGAGAAACAAAAGCAATATACTTGGGGTTCTTACGTGATATTATGTCAATTTCATGAGTTTTTAACTTGGAATATAGCACATCTAAAGTAAGTGTACTCGTGACAGTAGATTCACGAATAGATGTCACTTTCATCTCCCAAACTGACATATCTAATGCACTTAATAATCGTCTAGCATTTTCAGCATCTGAAAAATTAACATTGACACTACGCAAGTTGCTGAGAATTTTATTAAAGCGAGCAAAAAGGTCA
Source organism: Tuctoria greenei (assembly GCA_036927565.1). Lineage (NCBI taxonomy): Eukaryota > Viridiplantae > Streptophyta > Magnoliopsida > Poales > Poaceae > Tuctoria > Tuctoria greenei. Next base: position 137,293,105 of record JAYESD010000010.1, on the reverse strand, counting down.
TCAATAGACTCACCGAGTTGCATCTCGAAGCGCATGTATTCTTTCATGAACATGTCTTTACTTATGTCCTTGATCGTGTTGGATCCTTCGTGGTAGTCACAAAGTGCTTTCCACACATCGTATGCAGATCGGAGGTGTGCAACACGGTCGAAGTCGCTTTGAGTTAATCCTTGTACGATCAAGTTTTGAGCCTTATTGTTGTTGTCGACATCTCTCAGATTTGTAGCTGTAACTTGATCATTTGACGGCACTTCATAAGGCTTGTACACCTTCTCCCATATTGCAAAGCCTTGCGCCTAGATGAAAGCCTCCATGCGTGCCTTCCAAACCTGAAAATCAATACCAGCAAACACACAAGGTTTGGTGGAGTATTTCTCCATGATGATCAGTCAAAAACACGTGCAAATCACAATGATTAGAGCAACCTCGGCTCTGATACCAATTGTAGGATCGAAGAGCACGTGAAAAGCTACCAGATGGGGGTGAATGGTAGATTTTAAAAAATCTTACGCAGTGGAAACAATTAAATCCCAACCCTTTCGGCAGAAAAATGATCTGTTAAAGAAATCGTGTGTGAGAGTAAGCTAAACGTGTTTAACCGGGACAAAAGTGATATATATCATAGAGAATCAAGTCATGGATAAAACACAAGAATAATCATCCCAATCCGTCGAGAGAAACTCAAGTTATGATCGAAAGATCGAACAAAGGTCAATCTGTCCTACCTGAAAAAACAGTTCCGGAATGCTGCAAAGAAACTCGTGTAGATCAGAAATCACAAATCCAATGACCATGAAATTTTGACAGATGATAGATAATCAAGTTGTGAAGACAATCCAAAAAGAATCACATCAACTGGATCTGTAAAACTCGAGTTATGATAAAACCACCAACAAAAGGTAGTGCTGTCCAGAAACTCGACGAGTACAACTTGTCTGGAACAAGTCGGACGAACAAGGCACAAAAGTTCCTTCAAACTACAAAGTTTATTCAATAGAACACAAGAGGAACAGCCCCAAAGTCGTGCACCACGAGCTCTGGCCTCCCTTGCTTATATAACCAGCTCGAAAGCCAACTCAACTCAAATCGAAACTCTAATCCTACTCCGTTCACGAATCGAAACTTTCCATAATTGCTTAAGACTCTTCTATACGCAGATAGAAGCAATCTTAAGACTTCCAAACACCTTATAAATGTATCCCACATTCCTAAAACAACTCAAATTCGTGACCCACACGAAATCCTATCATAACCAACTCGATACTTTCCATACCGAGCCATAACTGACTCCGCCGCAGCCAAAGTCATCAACCGATACGATCCGATCCTTCCAACCAGATCTTCCCATCCATAAACCATCTCCAGAACCATGTTGCCATGTAATGCACCACATGCATACGTGCAAACACCTTCCTTCAACGTCTAACAACCTTCATATGCACCACCCTTGATTCAATATTCCTGCGCGACCTCCTTACCCGCTCAACCACAATTCCTCCTGAATTTGGTTGTTGGAACCTCATCTCCTCCCCGAGACTAGTCCAAAGGATCCTGTCACCAGCCATGACTTGAACTCAAGCAACACCTGCACATGAACAAACAACCAATCCATACGAGTCCAAGTCCGCGACTTGACTCAAGTCAGTTCCAAACACAACACCTTACGTGAGCACCTCACATAAGCATGTTGCAAAGCATAGCAAAATGATATCAGACATATCAACCAAAACAGACCAAAAAACTTAGTAAAATAATACTAAGCAACCTTTCCATAAGTGTAAAGCAAGTTCGAAACATTTCACATGAAAATTTGGAACATTACGATCAAGCTTCGAACCTTGCCAATGCTAACCGGAGCTTGAGCTGGAGCTTACCAAAGCTTGTACAACCTAGCGCCGGAGCTTACCAAAGCTAGTAAGACCTAGCGTCGGAGCTAACCAAAACTAGTTGGAACTAGTCATCCCAAAAGTCGGAGCTAGAAAAACATGTCAGATCTAACCAACATAAGTCGGACCTAGCAAAACATATCGGAGCTTAACAAAGACATGCCGGAGCTAAAGACAAAGCTCACCGGAGCTACCAAAAAACATGTCAGATCCAGACAAAGAAAGTCGGACCTATTGTCAGACCTTGCAGAAGCTCGGAGCTAGAGTCGGACCTTGCTAAAAAGTTGTTATGGCAGCATTCAAAACTTTTATTGTCAAAACCAATGTATTCAACACAAATAAGTCTCACATTATGCAATATAGCACGTAGTGGATAGGAAGTTACCACTGATATCTTGTGGGCTTGGAAATACTGACAAAGCTTCCTTGAGGCAATAAGGACTGCGTAAAGCAGCTTATGCACCTCGATGTATCTAGTCTTGGCATCATGGAGTACCTCACTGATGAAGTACACTGGGCGTCGGATGGTCCGGACCCTCTCAAAGGGATCCAAACTTTCCTCTCCATTGACCCGGACCCTCCCGGAGGGGTCTGACACTTCTTGTTGAGCTTTCCAGACCCTCTCGGGGGGGCCCAAAACTTCTTCTTGTTTAACCCGAACCCTCCCTGAGGGGTCCAAGTCTCCTTGAACAGCCGTGAGAACTTACTCAAATGAGAGAGGTTGATCTTCTAGCATTCCTTCTTGAATATCCGTGCCTGGGGGCTGGGACCCAGACTCGCCCTCACGTAGCTCCGGACCCTCCCGGAGGGTTCTGGGCTTCTAAACTGGCGGTAGTTCCGGTCTTTCCGCGACCATAACAATGCTTACAAGTTCTGTAGTTGCGGAAATATAAAGCAGTAGAGGCTCACCAGGGTTTGGAGCTACCGAGATTGGTAATGTGGTGAGGAGATGCTTGAGCTCTTGGAACGCCTTTTCTGCTTCTTCAGACCAATGGAATGGCTCGGACTTCCCCAAGACTTGAAGAAGGGAAGTGCCCGCTCTGCCAGCCTTGAGATGAATCGGCTGAGCGCTTCTAGACATCCAGTTAGCTTCTGGACGTCCTTGATGCGGGCTGGAGGCCGCATATCTTCTATTGCCTTGATATTCGCCGGGTTTGCCTCAATTCCTCGGTGGGTTACCAAGAAACCAAAGAGCTTCCTGGAGCTAACCCTGAAGACGCACTTGTCTGGGTTCAGCTAGGTGCGCGTAACGCGTAGCTTGTTGAAGACGACCTGCAAGTTGTCCAGGAGTGACTCCTTGTTCTTGATCTTCACAACGATGTCATCGACATACACTTCCACCAAGTCCCTAATGAGTTCTCCAAAAGTTTTTTGAGACATTTTTGAGACCAAAGGGCATGGCAGTATAACAATACAATCCATCCATTGTTATGAAGGCAATATGCTCTTCATCTTCCCTAGACATTTGGATTTGATGATATCTGGAGTATGCATCTAGGAAACACAATAGCTCACACCCGGAGGTGGAGTCCACTATCTAATCTATCCTAGGTAGCGAAAATGGATATTTTGGACATGCCTTATTTAGTGTGGTGTAGTCGATACACATCCGAAGCTTCCTGCCGGCCTTGGGTACAACGACTGGGTTTGCTAGCCATTTTTAATGAAAAACCTCCCAGATAAAACCAGCTTCGAGCAGCTTCTTGATCTCCCGTCGGATGAAGTTTTGTCGCTCGACTGATTGTTTCCGGGGCTTCTGATGTACAGGTCGTGCGTCGGGATAAATCTTCAGATTTTGCTCAATCACCTCCCTAGGGATCTCAGGCATTTGAGACGGTTGCCAGACAAACACGTCAACATTTGCCCGGAGGAAAGTGATGAGCGCGAGTTTCTATTTGTTGTTCAGACCTCACGATATACGGGTGGTCTGAGCAGCATCAGAACAAATTTGGACAACTTTGACAGGTATGTCGTTGTCGCCGCTTGGCTACACACGTGGTGCAGAAGTTGAGCCTCGATGACGAGTGCTCAGAGGTTGAGCAGCTTGCTCTTTGCCAGATGCCTCCTCCTGCACTGTTGCAAGCACATGGAGTTCTTCTAGTGCAGTGATTTTTTCAGTATGGTCCTTGCGGATGCGGAGAATGCTAGAGGGTGTTGGCATCTTCAACACCAGGTAGCCATAGTGAGCCGCAACCATGAACCTGTACAAGGCAAACCTGCCCAGAATGGCGTTGAAGGGTAAGCTAATATGCGCAACGTCAAAGACCAGCTTCTCAGTCCTGTATTTCTCCTGAGTCCCTAAGGTCACCGGGAGAGTGATAGATCCTAGGGGGTTGATGGCCTCCAAACCTACCCAAGAGAAAGGTCTTGAGGGATAAAGGTTCGAAGGTCGGAGCTAGAGCTTGACGAAGGCTTCATAGCTCAGGAGGTTCAGCCTCACACCTCCATCCACCAAAAACAGGGTAGAGCTGGACATTATTTATAATAGGAGATACCATCAGTCCCAATTGGCCAGCTCCAATCATGTTCTGGGGGTAGTCTGTAGCATTGAAGGTGATGGGAATGTCCATCCATTTTCGATGAGGTTCCACCCTTGCGGTAGTAGCTGCAGCGGCCATGTCCCGCCGTATTGTCTTGACGATGCAGCGAGAAGTGATGTCCCAAGAACCACCAGAGATGGTGTTCAAGGTCTTTCGACGCTCATTGTTTGAGACGTCAGAATCTTCGTCTACTGTGTTGTAGACAACCTTCACGACCTTCTTGGGATCTTGAAAGCCTAGCTCCGCCTCAGCTGGAGCTTCGTCAACTTTTCATTTTCCTTTCTGTTGGCGGAAAGGTGCTTCCCCTCGACACTTATTGTAGCGCTCGACAAGGTTTTGGACCTCCCGGCACTCCTCCAGACTGTGCTTGTCCGTCTTATGGATCGAACACCACATTTTGGAGTTGTTGTCGTCTTCTGATGAGGGTCGAGGTCGTTTTTCAGGGCGTGGCCCCTGGCCACCTGTAGCTGCAGCAACCGCAGCAGCAGGTGCGCCAACCGATGGCTTCTTCTTAACGTTGGACTTCTTCTTCTTTTTGCCACCACTGGAAGTAGTGGCTTCAGCTTTGGAGGGCTTTTTGTTAACCTCCGTAGCTTGCTTTGAGTGCATTTCCCAGCCCTCTGCGACCCGGGCGCACTTGTCAGCCAGGTTGAACAACTCCGTGACACTGGTGACTTCTTTCATCGCCAGCTTCTCTAGTATTTTCTTGTCTCGGATGCCCTGTCTAAATGCGACAATAACAGAAGCGTTCGAGATAGAGGGGATGGTATTGCGTACCTGATAAAACCGCTGGATAAAGGATCGCAACGATTCCCCCGTTGTTTGCTTCACAACAAACAGGTCCAGTTCAGTGCCGGCCCGAGTGTAAGAACTCCCGAAGTTGGCAATGAACTGTTGACATAGCTCTTCCCAACTGTTGATGGAGTCGGGCGGGATACTCATGAACCAGGACCTAGTGGTCCCAGTCAGAGCCACCTAGAAATAATTGGCCATCACGAGCTCATTGCCCCCGCCACAAGGATAGCGGTGGAGTAGATTTGAAGGAATTCGGTGGGGTTGACAGTACCGTCGAATTTCTCCAGCAGATGAGGCCAAAACTTTTGAGGCCACCTAACCATGCGCAGATGCATAGCCAAGGAAGAACAACCTCCTCCTACTCCCATTGAAGCAGGGTTGTCCTGAGCTTCTAGCCTCTCGCAAGCATGCTCGATGTGGACACGACCATCCTGCTGTCGGTCGCGACGGTCAAGCTCTGACCACAAATCGTGTGTCGAGAGTCTCGAGACAGTATGAGTGTGTTGCGCCCCGGAAGGCAGCGATGTCACCTCTTGAGATACAACACGCCTTCGTTGTTGTGATACGTGAGGACCAAGTCTTCCAGACAAGGTCCTACGTTGAGTCGGCGCCTGCCCAAAAAGGAGAGGACCTTGGTTACTGATGGCATCAGCTGCGGCTGCAACCAGATGTTGCACATCAGCACGCCACTGCTCCATCGCACCCTAAGGTGCTCCGGGCGCGGGTGGGCGCTCCAGCAGAGTATGCGCAACAATCAGCGTGTTCTCAGGGTTGTTGTTCGTCGATGCTGTGACTAGCGCGAGTACCCCATCCAGCTGTCCAGCATTGTTTGTCGGAGCAGATGGTGGTGGTGGTGGCATGACACCCGCAGGAATAATAGAAACTGCTGGTTGTTGAATGTTGGAGTGATTCCCTCCAGCAGGCTGTGCAGCGTTGTTGCCGTTAGATGGTCATGCAACAGAGTTCGCCATCTTGTGATCTCAGGCGCCCCCTACCTGGCACGCCAAATGTCGAAGCGTACGAATGACACTTCCCCCGGTACTACTAAATTGAAGCCCACACAAGTTCTTGTATTAGTTTGGGCGCACGGAGATCTTAGACAAGATGATGACACAGTTAGTTTACGTGGTTCGGGCCGCTTGAGCGTAATACCCTACTCCACGGGGTGTATGTGGTTGTATTGGAGATTTGCTGGTGCTTGCGTGTGTATCAGCTTGCTTCTAGTATCGTGCAGCACATCCCCTTTATAGACCAAGGGATGGCTGTTACATGAATTGTCTGGCCCGACATGTGGCCCCGACGGTTATTATTGCCTAATACACAATTAAGTGTGTTTAAGCACCCTAATAGCGCAATAACGCACCTTAATGGTCGCATTACTAGTATTAAGGGTCTTCTAATTGTGTGCCATTAATATTGTATTAATGGCGCATAATCAGGCCTTGTAACTGTCGCAATCATTGTCCCTTAAATGTTCATGTCGTTGAAGATCCATCAGTGTTCCCGCTGGTGTCGTAGGTATGGAGGTTCAACACGTGGTAGATCTGGAGCTTCCCCTCACGGGGAGGTAGGTCCGGAGCCACTGCACACATGGTGGCACTGGAGCTTCCCTCTAGTGGGGGTCAGGTCCGGGGTCACTGTAAACGTGTCAAGCATAGGGCTCCCATATGTAGGGAGTTTAGCTCCGGTCCTATATTACACGTGGTAGTGCTGGAGCTACCCATATAAAAGAGGCAGGTCCAGTGTCGTGTGACACGTGGGTCCTACGTAGGTCTTCAACTTTGACAGGTGGAACTCTCTTGCACTTCTTGCGGTATCATAGGGTACCCAGTACGCAGGGTACCGACAACCACCTTAAATAAGGCATGTCCAAAAGATCCACTTCCACTACCTAGGATAGACCAGATTGTGAACTCCACCTCCGGGTGCGAGCTATTGCATTTCCTAGATGCATACTTGGGGTATCATCAGACCCAAATATCTAGGGAAGTTGAAGAGCATAATGCCTTCATAACAATAGATGAATTGTATTGTTACACTGCCATGCTGTTTGGTCTCAAAAATGTTGCTTCAACTTTTGTGCGAGTCATGCACAAAACATTTGGAGAGCTTATTGGGGTCTTGGTGGAGGTCTACGTCGATGACATCGTCGTGAAGGTCAAAAACAAGGAATCACTCCTTGACAACCTGCAAGCCGTCTTCGACAAGCTGTGCGTCAGGCACACCAAGCTGAACATGTACAAATGTGTCTTCGGGGTTAGCTCTGGGAAGATCCTCGGATTCTTGGTGACTCATCGAGAAATTGAGGCGAATCCGACAAAAATCAAGGCTATTGAAGACATGCGGCCCCTAGCCCGCATCAAGGATGTCCAGAATCTGACTCGATGTCTAGCTGCGCTTAGCTGGTTCATCTCAAGGTTGGCAGAACGGGTGCTTCCTTTCTTCAAGTTATTGAGGAAGTTTGGGCCATTCCATTGGTTTGAAGAAGCAGAAAAGGCGTTCCAAGAGCTCAAGCAACTCCTCACCACACTACCAATCTTGGTAGCTTCAAAACCTGATGAGCCTCTTTTGCTTTACATTTCAGCAACTACAAAAGTTATCAGCATGGTCCTACTCATGGAAAGACCGGAACCACCTACAGTTCAGGAGCCCAGACCCCTCTGGGAGGGTCCAGAGCTACCTGAAGGCGAGTCTGGGTCCCAGCCCCTAGGCATGGATCTTCAAGGCAAGCTGCCGGAGGACCAACCTCTCTCATTTGAGGGAGTTCACATGGTTGAAGAAGAAGTTCCGAACCCCTCCAGGAGGGTCCAGGAAGATCAAGAAGAAGGTCCGGACCCCTTCGGGAGGGTCCAGATTAATAAAGAAGAAGCTTCAGGCCCTTTTGAGAAGGCCCAGACTGTCTAGCGGCCAGTGTACTTCATCAGAGAAGTACTCCATGACACTAATACTTGATACATTGAGGTGCATAAGCTGCTTTATGCAGTGCTTATTGCCTGAAGGAAGCTACGTCACTACTTACAAGCCCACAAGATATCAGTGGTAACATCCTATCCACAGCGTGCTATACTGCATAACCCCAATTCTACTGGGAATATTGCAAAGTGGGCAGTGGAGCTGGCAGAATTCAATCTTGAATTTCTGCCTCGACATGCTATCAAGAGTCAGGCATTGGCTGAGTTCATGGCAGAGTGGACCCCTTCTTCATCAAATCCAGGGGGTCCCAGTGAGCAGAAGCCGAAATCCAAGGTCCCGGTCTTCATCGAGCCTCATTGGACTCTCTACTTCGACGACTCCATGAAAAAGCAGGGCGCCGGAGCTAGAATTCTTCTCCTCGCTCTGATTGGGGAGAAGGTCAAATACATGGTACACCTTGATTTCAAGGCAACCAACAACATGACAGAGTATGAAGCACTCATCTACGGGCTCAAGGTGGCGCTATCATATGGCGTCAAGCAGATCCTAGTGAAGGGTGATTCGCAACTCATTATCAAGCAAGTCAAAGGCGAATACTCTCAGCCACCTGCTTTTCACGGTCGACAAGCTCCAACTCCTGGAGTTGGATGCAGTTCCGGTGGTTCGCCGGGTCCTTCTCCCTACCTTTCACCTTCTCCTCTCTTGTGGCGACATCAGCTTCTCTTTGGAGAGCTCCTGCCCCATCTTCCGGTGCTTCTCCTCCTCCTGCTTGCACCGCTGCTCAAATTTTTTAGTGCGGTCAGCCAAGCTTTCCTCCCCTAGAGACAGCCTCTTGGCGATCTCCTCTTCTCTCTTCAAAATGTCCTCCTGCTTTTCCAGGAGCTTTTCCTCCCTCTCGTCGAGGTCCGCTCGGCGCCTGAGGAGCTTTTCCTTTAATTCATTGAGGTTGTCTTGACGATCGTCAGCAGCCTCATTGGTCTCCCTAGCATGATGTAAAATATATCGAGCCTTATCGTCGAGAGCCTAAATGGCAGCTTCCCGCTCGTTCAACAAGCGATCCATCAACGCTAGCCGGGCCTTCTCCTTGGCCACCCATTCTCGTTGGTCGCCAAGCCTTGATTGTGTCAACTTTGTCTCGAAGCGAAGTCTTGAAAGTCGCCTAGAGGGGGGTGAATTGGAAATAATACCTGAAATGACTTAATCAAACAAGATTAAATTCCTGAGATCGGACTTGTCTGGACAGGGCCAGACTAGTCCGCTCAGCACAGGTTGAAAACCTAAAAACTTGGTTTTGACAAGTTGTTTGCGGAATTTTAGTTCAACCAAGATGTAACCAAAGTATAGTAACTTATTACAACTAAGATTGGAAGATTTAAGCACTTAGATCACAATATTTCAACAAAGATCAAAAGTGAAAGGCAATGTGAACAATATGAACCCTAATAGCAATGCTAGTGATCACAGGAAGTAAAAGACAAGTGAGACAAGATTTATCTCATGGTTCAACTCCACAAAGAAGCCTACATCCACGTTGAGAAGTCCACACAAGGACCGGGTCTCACTTGACCCTTCTCTCACCAAGCCACCATGATGGCTGGCTTGGTTTCCACTATATCAATGGGTAATCACCAAGTTTGATGGGGCTACTCACAAGTTGAGGCTCCCACAAATCAATACAATGAGGAGCACACGAAGCTCAACTCACACAAGCCACAAAACACAATCACAATGTGCAAAGAGATCAAACCGAGAGCCCAAGCGCGATGATCTTCCTTCACTCTCCTCTCCAAACCCTAATCTCTTCAAGATTTGGTCTTAAAGGGCTAGTAGGACGAGTAGAAGGCTTTGGAAGGCTCTTGGTCACTTGTGGCGGTGCTAGGGTTCAAGACTTCTACAAATGAGGTCGGGGTTCCCTTTTTATACGGGTCTCGAGCCCCTTATGCTGACCTCATCAGAAGGGTGGACTAGTCCGGCCACTGGCTCCGGACTAGACCGGCCCTATGGGACCACTGACCTCTGGTCAGGTCCCGACAACTGCCACACTGCGCGACGATTGTCACATTACCCGCCAAATTTCCAAATTCCAATGGTCACTAAACAACGGACTAGTCCGGTCCACAATGGACTAGTCCGAAGTAGGAGAGAAGGGTTTAGTCCAGCTCAAAACGGACTCATCTGTGTAGGTCCAGACTATTCCGGCCACAAAGAGCGGACTAGTCCGGCCCTCTAGGGTTTCTCTCGGTTAATCTCACTAAGTCTCAAACGGACTAGTCCGTGCCCAAACGGACAAGTCTAAACTTTTCCAGAGAGCTTTGGTCCGTCCGAAAACGGACAAGTCCGGTCTTCTAGGACTTAGCTCCAAATTCATTAAGAATCACTCCATAGATGTTTGGCCCGTCTCAAAATGGACTAGTCTGCCTGGCCGAACTAGTCTAGCCTTGAGGCCCGGACTAGTCCGGCCTCCTAGGGTTTTTCCTCCTTTTGGCTTCTCGCTTAGGTTTTTCTCTAAACCACCACTTTGAGCCCCTTAGAATGATCTCAATGCACATGATACATCCACCCTCTCACATGACACGGCTCGTATAAGCTCAACTTCATAGAAACCCTAATTTCTACTCTTAAGCCTTTGACGCACGTTATGTCATTTTCTTTTTTGAAGGGTTTCATCTCATTTCTACCATTGTACTTGTGCTTAAGATCATCTTAGCTCACTAGACTCTTAATTGTCGTCATCAAACATCCAAAACCCACGGGGATGCCTAGATGCACTTTCAATCTCCCCCTTTTTGGTGATTGATGACAACACATTAAGACTTTAACAAAAGGATAATAATTTGTTTTTCATAACATGTATTTGTGTGAGTGACCCCCCCTCAATGTATGCATCATGAGTAAGAGTAATTGAGGGAGTTCTCATACATATACATGTTATGGTGGGATGCCTACGTGATGTGCTCATAAATTGTGGTAAAGCAACAAATATGCAAGATAAGCATGTAACTCAAGCATAACATCACAATTGATATGAATTAAGTCTTACAACAACGAGAGTTTTAAACATAAAAACATAAGTCCAATCTTGGATCAATCAATCTCTCCCACTAATAACTAAGTGAATCTCTCCATCTCTCCCCCTCAATCTCTCCCCCTATCTAAGTGCCTCATCCACCAATAAAATCCCCCTTCAATCTCTCCCCCTTTGGCATCAATACACCAAAATAGGAAAAGAAGGAAGGAATATCCCTTAAGTCTACTTGTCGTCATCATCGGCGTCGTCGTCGTCGTCTCTGCCTTAGTGCCTGCTATCGCTCTCCGTGGCCCCCGGATCAATAGTAGCATCATCATCATCGGTAGGGGCTGCGGTGGAAGTACCATCTTCACCAAATTTAGCGAGCTCCTCGGTGGCGAATTTCGGGAATGGAGTGATCTTGCCATCACTCTCCTCGGCAGGAGACATGGGAATGTCCAACTTGTCACACACCGCCTTGAGATACTTCTCTTGGCGACGCTCCATGCGACTTTTCTGAACTTCCGCCTTCCGGCAAGAAGGGAAAATGGCCGTGAAGCATTTGAGAAATCCACTCCCGCATTGTGAAGAAGGCAGAGGTGGCGGAGGATATGGCACAAAGTGAGAGGAAGAAGTGGGAGGATCCGCATTCTTCCTACTAGGGCAGCCGACTCCGGAGGAGGAAGTTGGGGTCGAAGCCTCCGGTGCATTATGTCTTTCATGAAGGTGAGTCCGGAGATCTTCTGGATCCTGTACATGATGTATGGAGCGTATCCACATGATCGGTTTGGAGTATGGGAGATGTTGAAGATGTCGTCAAAGATGTAGTCAACCACATTGAAGCGGACATCTCCATCAATTAGCACCATCAAGTGCCTTAAGTTTCCTTGAATTATCCCTGCATCTCCATCTTTGGAGGCTATAGTCTTCCGGAGCACCCTGTTGAGGACACTATATGTGACGCCCGGTTATGAAACTGAACCAAGCTAACGCATATGTGTGCCCAGGACGTTCATCACACATACACGAGTGCAATCACAAACGATATACAGATAATTACCACATAACAAGATTAATTATCAAGTTTTATTACACAAACCAGATTATCCTCGAATACAAGCTCTAATGAATATTAATGACAAGTTCAACTAATGCAGCGGAAATAAACTAATTAAGCAAACTCAGCAACTATGCAGCATAAGCGACAGGGTATGTATGCGCAGCTCCAATCAACACCACAGGCAAAGCTGACGGTAGACACGGCCTAGAACTCCGCATTATCGCCATTAAACTCCCAATCTTGACCTGCAACTGTTGGGGTGGGGGATTGCAAGAGTGAGTACATGTCGTACTCAGCAAGTGTGGAAAGTATGACATGTGGCTGATTCAAATGACAACAATAATAATGGCAAAGTGCTGAAAAGTACAGTAAAACATTTGAAAAGCAATATATCTTATGTATGTGAAGTAAACCCATCATAATCATAAATAATACCATAATACCAATCTGAATTCACTACCTTCATCAATAATTTCAGATCTCACCATTGCCAATAACCATATTCAATACCAGAAATTAATCCATAACCATCCATAACCATTACCAGACCATAACCATTACCAAACCATAACCATTACCAAACCATAACCATCCCAATTACCAATTTCCCTCTAATCATGTAGGTCATCCAGGCGCTCATAACCGGGAGCACGACTATCATGATAGTTTTAATACTCTGCAGAGGTTGTACCACTTTACCCACGTGTTTGTGATTTCATCACCCGTCGGCGACTAAAGAACCTCTCTTATGCCAATTACACTTCCTTTGGTGTATGGCCAAGAGATCACAAAATAGCCTTTACAAAGAGATTACTAGTCTATTCAGACCCCACTGAGGTTTCACCGGTGGCGATGCCTCCAACTGAGCACATCTTCAACCAAGGGCCCCCTCTTGAGCCATTCGGATCCCAAGGTAGTCCCACCAATCATCAACAAACCCAATCCGACTACCCCTTCCCCGAGCATCCACAATGGTCCAAACAGCACTAGCAAGGCCCTAATTAATCAGCTACGTCGCACCCATACTTGGCCTCGTGGTGGCACTGTAGTCCTGGCTTATTCTCGCATGAACCGGTCCTTAGATCTAAAGCAAGCAAACCACCATAACATCCAACCCATCCACATACCAGGCTTGCTTAAATCACCCATTACCATACCGTATCGACCAGTTCACATTAACAAGAATATCATTAATACATAATTAAATGTGTAGTGTTGTTTGCCATTCCAATTAATTAAGCGAAGCAAAAAGGTAAAAACCCTTCCCGACTCTCTACCATAAATTCCAGGTGACAAGGGTGGTCAACAAAACTAGTAAACTTCCTACCATAGGATTCCCATCAAATTGACACGGCATGCAGTTTGCAAACAAAACATTTATTTAAAAACAGGATCAATATGCTTCAAGGACACTTGCCTTGCTCTTGCTGTTGATTAGGATCAAAGCCTTCAAACTCTTGGTGCTATAGATCCTCCGCGGCACTTTCTAGCGCAAATCCGTCTAATCCACACAATAAACATACAAGACAAGAAACACAATCAAAGAGTGCACAAATATTACTCAATATGACATGACATGCATGATTGACGCAAATGCAAGGTAGAACTTGTTACTAGATTGCTTTTAATGATCTCTAACTAGTTCTAATAGCTTTGAACAAGTTTATACAGGTTTGGAGTTGATTAGATCAAAATTTAGAGTCAATTCAACACAATTTAACCAGAAAGATCGGACTAGTCCGCTAGGGACCGGACAAGTCCGCACTCTGCAAGATCAGCGGATTAGGGTTTTCTAGATCGACATGAATTTGGAGATTAGGGGTTGAATTCACGTAAGGAAAAGATAATAGAAGGTATACCAGGTGTTTAAGACTCCAATGAATCAAGAAACTTGGAGGTAGCACTTGGATCTTGATGATCTAGGGTTGGTGATGAACTTGGGGATGAATTGGTGGTGAAGAACGAAACTTGGTGGAGATCTTGATCCTCTTTCGTTTCCTCCTCTTCTTCTCCTTGCTTGGGATCTTCTCCTCCCCCCTTGATGGTGGCTCCCCACGAACTAGGGTTTGGGTGGGTGGAAAAGTGGCAAATAGATGTCAAACCAAGGGGTGGGGTTGTTTATATAGAGGTGGAGGCTAGGGTTAGATGGATTTCGAGTTTTGGGATGAGTAGAGGCCGGTTTAGAGTCCCACACGGGCTCTAAAAGAGTTGGGCACGACGTCCCTAGGCCCACTTAACATGAAACCCAAGAAACAAGTCGTAAAACAAAAGATCAACTCGGAGTCGCGAAATATCGGACAAGTCCGGACAGGACCGGACTAGTCCGAAGTCGTCCAGAGAGAAAATCGGACAAGTCTGGCCAAAAATCGGACAAGTCCGATCTTAGTCAGAAAGGAAAACGGACAAGTCCGCTGGAACACCGCACTAGTCCGGAAAAGTCCAGGGACTTAACAAATTTTCAAGGATTCATGGAATACCGGACTAGTCCGCACAAGATCGGACAAGTCCGAAGTTGTCCAGAGGCAAATATCAGACTAATCCGCAGCAAAAACGGACAAGTCCGTTTTTAGACATAGAGAAATCGGACTAGTCCTCAGCAAAACCGGACTAGTCCGCACTTTCCTACATTTTTAAGTGTGGTTTTGCTCTAAATCAATTTTAAACTTGTTCCTCTTGTTATGGGTTAATGTTAAACATGTATATGAATGTATGCAAGGCATGATGCATGAAAATGAGGGTGTTACAAACCTACCCCCTTAAAATGAATCTCGCCCTCGAGATTCGACGCGGAGGAGAAGAGATAGGGAAATTCCTTCTTGAGATCATCCTCCAATTCCCACGTCGCTTCTTTTTCGTTGTGGTGCTTCCACTGAACTTTACACCATCGAATCACCTTGTTCCTTGTGACTCTCTCCTTAGTTTCCAAGATTTTGACCGGTTGCTCGGCATACGTCAAATCTTCCTCTAGTTCCAATTCTTCCATTGGCACTTGTTCTTCCGGTACTCTCAAGCACTTCTTGAGCTGAGAAACATGAAAGACATCATGTACGTCTAAAAGATGAGCTGGCATCTCCAACTTATACGCTACTTCTCCTCTTTTGTCCAAAATCTTGAATGGTCCAATGTAACGAGGTGCTAGCTTTCCTCTTATGTTAAACCTCTTATGACCCCTCATTGGTGACACCTTGAGGTAAACAAAATCTCCTATCTCAAAGGCTAATTTCCTTCTCCTATTGTCTGCATAGCCTTTTTGTCTTGATTGGGCAGCCCTCAAGTTTTCACGAATTATTTGGACTTGCTTTTCGGTTTCTTGCAACACATCCGGACCAAATACTTGAGTTTCTCCTGCCTCATTCCAAAATAAAGGTGTCCTACACTTCCTTCCATAAAGCGATTCATATGGTGACATTTTCAAGCTTGCTTGGTAACTATTGTTGTATGAAAATTCCGCGTATGGCAAGCCTTTGTCCCAACTTTTCCCATGCTTTAATGCACAAGCCCTTAACATGTCCTCCAAAATCTGATTGGTCCTCTCGGTTTGTCCATCCGTTTGAGGATGATATGCGGAACTAAAATTCAACCTCGTTCCCAAAGCTTCATGCAATTTTTGCCAAAACCTGGAAGTAAATTGAGAACCTCTATCCGAGACTATCTTCTTCTGTACTCCATGTCGGCACACAATATGCTCCATATACAATTCTGCTAGCTTTGCGGTGGTATATGTGGTCTTGACAGGAATAAAGTGAGCTGATTTTGTCAACCGATCTACAATGACCCATATTGAATCATAGCCATACTGGGTTCGCGGTAATCCAACTATAAAGTCCATACCAATCTCTTCCCACTTCCACTCTGGAATCTTCAATGGCTGCAATAACCCTGCTGGCCTTTGATGTTCCGCCTTGACTCGTTGACACACGTCACACAATGCAACATATTCGGCTATGTCCTTCTTCATGCTATCCCACCAATAGCAAGTCTTCAAGTCTTTGTACATCTTCGTACAACCTGGGTGAATCGAGTAAGGCGAGTCATGTGCCTCCTTTAATATTGTCTCCCGAATATGCTTTACATTAGGCACAACGATCCTCTTTCCAAGCCATAAGGTACCATGTTCATCCTCGTCAAATCTGAATTCTCTCCCTTCTTCGGTACTTTCCTTGATTTCCTTGATCTCCTCATCTGTGGTTTGTGCCTCTCGAATTTCTTGCTCCAAGGTTGGGTTTAATTCCATCACCTCCATCTCATTTACAAACCCGAGGTTCAACCGTTCAAACTCCTTGCATAACTCGGACGGTAACTCTCGAACTGTAAGTTGATGGCTTACTCCCTTTCTACTCAAAGCATCGGCCACTACATTGGCTTTTCCCGGATGATAGTTGATCCCCAAATCATAATCTTTGATGAGCTCCAACCATCTTCGTTGCCTCAAGTTCAGATCCGTTTGTGTGAAAATATACTTCGAACTCTTATGATCCATGTAAATTTCACACCTATGTCCAAGGATATAGTGTCTCCAAATCTTCAATGCATGTACCACAGCTGCAAGTTCTAAATCATGTGTTGGGTAATTCTGCTCATGTTTCTTCAATTGTCTTGACGCATAGGCGACCACTTGACCTTCTTGCATCAATACACACCCAAGTCCTTGTCTTGATGCATCACAATAAATATCGAAGCTCTTGCTTACATCCGGCAATACCAAAACTGGGGTTGTTGTCAACCTTTTCTTCAACTCCTCAAAACTGTTTTGACAAGCTTCAGTCCATTGGAACGCCTTTCCCTTCATTAGCAATCCCGTCATTGGCTTGGCTATTTTGGAGAAGTCCTTGATGAATCGACGGTAATATCCAGCCATCCCAAGAAAACTCCTTATTTCCTTGATATTTTGCGGCGGCTCCCACTTCAACACGTCTCTCACTTTTCCGGGGTCAACCGATACTCCTCCTCCTGAGATTATATGACCCAAAAATGGCACCTCTTTCAACCAAAACTAGCACTTGTTGAACTTGGCATACAATTGATGCTCCCTCAATTTCTGCAGCGTAAGCCTCAAGTGTTCCTCATGTTCCTTCTCATCCTTTGAGTAGATCATAATATCATCAATGAACACCACGACAAACTTATCCAAGTACTCCATGAAGACCTTATTCATGAGGTACATAAAGTAGGCAGGAGCATTTGTCAATCCAAAAGACATCACGGTGTACTCATAAGATCCATACCGTGTTCTAAAAGCTGTCTTGGGTATGTCCGACGGTCTAACCTTCATTTGAAAGTATCCCGACCTCAAATCAATCTTGGAAAACACACAGGCGCCTTTCATCTGATCAAACAAATCCTCTATCCGGGGCAAGGTATACTTGTTCTTGATTGTTACCTCGTTGAGAGCTCGGTAATCCACGCACATTCTTTGGGATCCGTCCTTCTTGTCCACAAATAGAACGGGCGCTCCCCAAGGCGAAGAGCTAGGGCGAATAAAACCCTTCTCTAATTGCTCTTGAATTTGCTTCTTGAGCTCCGCTAATTCCATGGGAGGCATCCTATACTGCCTCTTAGCTATAGGTGCAGTTCCAGGTATTAGATCAATAACAAACTCAATGTCTCGATCGGGTGGCATACCTGGCAACTCATCTGGAAAAACATCCAAAAATTCATACACCACCAGAATCTCCTCAGTTGTGACACCGTCCATATGATTCAGCTCCAATTGCTTCGGTGTGGTTTGAGATGCTTCAAATTCTACGGTGATCCCTTCCTCATTAGTCAACTTCACCGTCTTTGTGGCACACTCAATAACTCCATTGTGCTTCCTCAACCAGTCCATACCAAGTATAATGTTCAATCCTTGAGAATCCAAAACTATAAGGTTGGCGGAGAAGTCTACCCCCCTTATTCTAAGGCTTACTTTTGGACATACTATATTTGTCCTCATCTCTCCTCCAGGACACTTAACCAATAGAGTAAACTTCATATGAGAGATAGGCAAACTATACTTGGCAACATACTTCGATGCAATGAATGAATGCGATGCTCCAGAATCAAATAACATAGTCGCAGGGTTGGAGTTGGCGAGAAACATACCAATGACCACATCATCCGCTTGTTGAGCATCCTCCGTAGAGACATGGTTCACGTTGCCACGAGCAAAATTCTGCTGTCCACGGCTTCCTTGTGGCTGTCCTCCATTGGGTCTTGGGTTTTGCCTCGGCGCATTGCTTCCTTGACCAAGGCCTGACTTAGGACATTGATGCGCAAAGTGTCCAGCTTATCCACAAGTATAACACTTCTTAACTCCACCAGAATTATTGGGACGAGCTTGGTTTTGAGCATTTGCAGCAGGAAAATTAGCACGAGGCTCATAAGGCATTGGAGGCCTAGGTGCTTGCATAACAGGGCGCTGCTGCACAAACTGAGTTGGGCGCGGTGCATAACCAGGGCGCTGAGCAGGAATAGAGGAGCTGTAATGAGGCGCATTGGACGGCGCAAAGCGTGGGCGCACATTACTTCCTTGTTGCTGTCCTTGATACGGCGCCTTCCTCTTGATTTCTTGCTCCATCTCACGGATCTTGTTCTCAACCACAATCGCTTTGTCCACAAGCTTCTGGAAATTGACATAATCGCAGTTGAGTAGTTGCACTTGGATTTCATTGTTCAAGCCTCTCATGAACAAGTATTGTTTCCGGCTGTCCTGACTAACATCCTCAGGCGCATATCTTGAGAGTTGAGTGAATTTATTGAGATATTCACTCACGCTTGATCTTCCTTGCCTTAAATTCTCAAATTCTTGCCTCTTCAAGATCATAACACCTTCGGGCACATAATGAGAACGAAAATTCTCCTTGAATTCGGCCCAAGTGATTCTTTCTTGGTTCTCATGAGCATTGCATAGTGAATCCCACCAATCTGCAGCTGCTCCAACTAGTTGATGAGAAGCAAATAGGACCTTCTCCCGGTCACTGCATTGGATAATAGCTAGCTTCTTCTCCACGGACTTGAGCCAATCATCCGCATCCATAGGGTCAGCAGTCTGAGCAAAGGTCGGCGGCCTAGTCCTCATAAACTCTCTCAAACGGTTGTGAGGAGGCGGGGGTGGCGGTGGAGGCATGTGGGGCTGATTGTTGATATTGCCAGCCTGCAGCTGTCCCATAGTCTGTATCATGGTCTGCATGAGCTGGTTTTGCATGGCCAATAGCTGCTCGATGTTGATACCTCCCTGAGTAGATCCTTGCCCATTGTTGTTCTGAGGCACTCCATTGTTCTCCTCCTCATCATTGCCATCCCTCTGGTTGCGAGTCCTCACCATCTGAAGAAAAGCAGGAGGTAAGAATTAGAAAACGTCCCCAACTATATGCATATCAAGGGATATGAAACTAAACAACTAGCTACACTAGCCTAGGTGGACATGGCAATGCTAAAGCATCACAAAAATCCTCTATTAAGCACACAAGCAACCAATATATATAGCAAACAGCACACCAAGCAAAAACACATCGATTCTTGAATGCTCCTATGTGCTCTAAAGTGTCCATTCTATCTAGGCTGCGTCCTACGGTCAACCTGTGGCTCTGATACCAGTCTGTGACGCCCGGTTCCGAAACTGAACCAAGCTAACGCATATGTGTGCCCAGGACGTTCATCACACATACACGAGTGCAATCACAAACGATATACAGATAATTACCACAGAACAAGATTAATTATCAATTTTTATTACACAAACCAGATTATCCTCGAATACAGGCTCTAATGAATATTAATGACAAGTTCAACTAATGCAGCGGAAATAAACTAATTAAGCAAACTAAGCAACTATGCAGCATAAGCGACAGGGTATGTATGCGCAGCTCCAATCAACACCACAGGCAAAGCTGACGGTAGACACGGCCTAGAACTCCGCATTATCGCCATTAAACTCCCAATCTTGACCTGCAACTGTTGGGGTGGGGGATTGCAAGAGTGAGTACATGTCGTACTCAGCAAGTGTGGAAAGTATGACATGTGGCTGATTCAAATGACGACAATAATAATGGCAAAGTGCTGAAGAGTACAGTAAAATATTTGAAAA
Organism: Tuctoria greenei; assembly: GCA_036927565.1. NCBI lineage: Eukaryota > Viridiplantae > Streptophyta > Magnoliopsida > Poales > Poaceae > Tuctoria > Tuctoria greenei. The sequence goes on along the minus strand of JAYESD010000010.1, from coordinate 137,272,836 downwards.
GCAATATATCTTATGTATGTGAAGTAAACCCATCATAATCATAAATAATACCATAATACCAATCTGAATTCACTACCTTCATCAATAATTTCAGATCTCACCATTGCCAATAACCATATTCAATACCAGAAATTAATCCATAACCATCCATAACCATTACCAGACCATAACCATTACCAAACCATAACCATTACCAAACCATAACCATCCCAATTACCAATTTCCCTCTAATCATGTAGGTCATCCAGGCGCTCATAACCGGGAGCACGGCTATCATGATAGTTTTAATACTCTGCAGAGGTTGTACCACTTTACCCACGTGTTTGTGATTTCATCACCCGTCGGAAACTAAAGAACCTCTCTTATGCCAATTACACTTCCTTTGGTGTATGGCCAAGAGATCACAAAATAGCCTTTACAAAGAGATTACTAGTCTATTCAGACCCCACTGAGGTTTCACCGGTGGCGATTCCTCCAACTGAGCACATCTTCAACCAAGGGCCCCCTCTTGAGCCATTCGGATCCCAGGGTAGTCCCACCAATCATCAACAAACCCAATCCGACTACCCCTTCCCCGAGCATCCACAATGGTCCAAACAGCACTAGCAAGGCCCTAATTAATCAGCTACGTCGCACCCATACTTGGCCTCGTGGTGGCACTGTAGTCCTGGCTTATTCTCGCATGAACCGGTCCTTAGATCTAAAGCAAGCAAACCACCATAACATCCAATCCATCCACATACCAGGCTTGCTTAGATCACCCATTACCATACCGTATCGACCAGTTCACATTAACAAGAATACCATTAATACATAATTAAATGTGTAGTGTTGTTTGCCATCCCAATTAATTAAGCGAAGCAAAAAGTTAAAAACCCTTCCCGACTCTCTACCATAAATTCCAGGTGACAAGGGTGGTCAACAAAACTAGTAAACTTCCTACCATAGGATTCCCATCAAATTGACACAGCATGCAGTTTGCAAACAAAACATTTATTTAAAAACAGGATCAATATGCTTCAAGGACACTTGCCTTGCTCTTGCTGTTGATTAGGATCAAAGCCTTCAAACTCTTGGTGCTGTAGATCCTCCGCGGCACTTTCTAGCACAAATCCGTCTAATCCACACAATAAACATACAAGACAAGAAACACAATCAAAGAGTGCACAAATATTACTCAATATGACATGACATGCATGATTGATGCAAATGCAAGGTAGAACTTGTTACTAGATTGCTTTTAATGATCTCTAACTAGTTCTAATAGCTTTGAACAAGTTTATACAGGTTTGGAGTTGATTAGATCAAAATTTAGAGTCAATTCAACACAATTTAACCAGAAAGATCGGACTAGTCCGCTAGGGACCGGACAAGTCCGCACTCTGCGAGATCAGCGGATTAGGTTTTCTAGATCGACGTGAATTTGGAGATTAGGGGTTGAATTCACGTAAGGAAAAGATAATAGAAGGTATACCAGGTGTTTAGGACTCCAATGAATCAAGAAACTTGGAGGTAGCACTTGGATCTTGATGATCTAGGGTTGGTGATGAACTTGGGGATGAATTGGTGGTGAAGAACGAAACTTGGTGGAGATCTTGATCCTCTTTCGTTTCCTCCTCTTCTTCTCCTTGCTTGGGATCTTCTCCTCCCCCCTTGATGGTGGCTCCCCACGAACTAGGGTTTGGGTGGGTGGAAAAGTGGCAAATAGATGTCAAACCAAGGGGTGGGGTTGTTTATATAGAGGTGGAGGCTAGGGTTAGATGGATTTCGAGTTTTGGGATGAGTAGAGGCCGGTTTAGAGTCCCACACGGGCTCTAAAAGAGTTGGGCACGACGTCGCTAGGCCCACTTAACGTGAAACCCAAGAAACAAGTCATAAAACAAAAGATCAACTCGGAGTCGCGAAATATCGGACAAGTCCGGATAGGACCGGACTAGTCTGAAGTCGTCCAGAGAGAAAATCGGACAAGTCTGGCAAAAAATCGGACAAGTCCGATCTTAGTCAGAAAGGAAAACGGACAAGTCCGTTGGAACACCGGACTAGTCCGGACAAGTCCAGGGACTTAAAAAATTTTCAAGGATTCATGGAATACCGGACTAGTCCGCACAAGATCGGACAAGTCCAAAGTTGTCCAGAGGCAAATATCGGACTAATCCGCAGCAAAAACGGACAAGTCCATTTTTAGACAGAGAGAAATCGGACTAGTCCTCAGCAAAACCGGACTAGTCCGCACTTTCCTACATTTTTAAGTGCGGTTTTGCTCCAAATCAATTTTAAACTTGTTCCTCTTGTTATGGGTTAATGTTAAACATGTATATGAATGTATGCAAGGCATGATGCATGAAAATGAGGGTGTTACACTATAGAAGGGCTTGATGTTCCTTATGTGCCCCGCCTCAAAGGGTACATGGATGGGATACATGTACTCCAGGGTATCCCGATCAACTGGCCTTAAGTTGGAGATAATGATTTCATTGTCTAATTGATCCTCCAAGTCAAGCAGCTGAGCAAACTCCCTGTAGGTGGTGGAGTATTGCTCTCCATGGGTCATCCATGTAATCCTCCTGCCCCCATTGGTGTGGAAGTAGATAGTGGAATAGAATTGAGTGATGACTTCCACTTTCCAGTCATACTAAAAAGCCATAAACTTCTTCAAACCGTGGCGCTCGATGGCCTCAATCACAACATTGAAGGCCACCTGATCCTTCTGGGCCATGTAGTCCCAGTCAATTCACTGAGCATCGGTGACTGGTTCTGCTTGGACATGTAGACCGTCCGGTAGTAGTCACAGTGGAAGTCACACCAGAAATGGGGATCCACTGAGCTCTTGTCCCGCTGATAGACATTTATTTTCCTTAGCTTGCGCACCTTCTCAGCCCCTTTGCCCTTGAAGATGTTGGCATCAAAGGCAGCTGCACGATTTGGGTTCCGTGCAAGAGAAGACGTCCTCAAGGGGCCTATGGGTTGAGAGGCACCCTTCTTGGCCTTGCTTGCAGGATTCTTGGCTACGATCACCCTCTTCTTGGGTGCAGCATCGACCGGGGCCTTTCCCTTATCCTTGGAGGTCCTCACCTCTTGGGCTCTAGCTTGATCCCCCAATGTCACAAGTCTATTTTTCCTTGGGGCTGCCTCGGCTGCTGCAGAGTTGTGTGCTTCTCGCTGTGTCTTCTTTGCTCTCTTTGATGCAAAGTAGGCAGCAGCCATTTCCTGATCCTCGCGTCTCCGGTGATAAAGAGCTTGCTTCTCTGCTTCGGCCTCGGAGTCAGAAGGTGGAATATACTCGTTATCTGACATGGTTGCTGATAAGAGAAGCAAGGGAATGTGTATGAGTCAAAGGAAGTTAAGGGGTAGTGGTAGAATTCACAAAATCAACCTAGGTTAGGGTTTTTACTTTGTAACCCGGACTTGTCCGCCCAAGGGCCGGACTAGTCCGCACCAGGTCGGACTTGTCTGCCCTACGGTCGGACTAGTCCGCTTCACATAGCAAGAACCCTAATCTAGAGAAATTTTGCAAAATCTACGGATCCTACTACAAAAATGAAGGTACATGATCACAATGATGTGCACAACAACATTTGTGAAGAAGTTTCTATCAATAGACCCAAAAGAATTGAATATCAAGGATTTTGGGGTTAGGTCAAGAATACCTCTTCAAATCAATGAAATGTGCATGAAGAGTCAGCCTCCGATGCTTGGGGAATAGTTCCTTAGCACCTTAGGGCTTCAATCCACGGATTGGAGTCGAGATTTGTTGGAGGGAATCGAAAATCACTATTTGGGGGACGGTTTTTGAGCGATTTTGGAGAGAGAGAGTGTTTGAGTTGAAGTGGAGAGGTTGGGGGCTCCCTAGGGAGGTTAAGTCCCCGAGGGACGGACTAGTCCGGTCAGGGACCCAGACTTGTCCCACTATCGGATTGGGTCCGGACTGTTCTGAGACAACGGACTTGTCCGGTCTAGGGGTGGACTAGTCGGGTTCTAAGGCTGAAAACTCCTATATATTGAGTTTTCAGTGGAGATTTGATCCTTTTGTACTAGATTTCACAAAGGATCTTTGTAAACATGGTCAGTAAGCAATCAACAATCAAACTATGACCATGATTCACAAGGATTCAATAATTTCAAAATAATTTGTAGAAAATCGAGGAGGATGAGTTTTTCGCAAGCATGTGTGAATTTGGATATGACAATCAGATGTGTAAGATTCAAGCCACATTTTGAGAATCCAAGATATTAAGATCACTCCTAAGTTCACAAAATATTTTCACATCTATGGGTTTGGTAAATATATCGGCCAATTGTTTATCGGTTCTCACATGTGAAATTGCAATGTCTCCTTTGATGGAGTGATCTCTCAAGAAATGGTGTCGAATATCGATGTGTTTGGTCCTTGAGTGTTCAACTGCATTATGGTCTATATTGATGGCACTCTCATTGTCACATAGGAGGGGACTATGACGCAAGTTTATGCCATAGTCCCTAAGAGTTTGTCGCATCCAAAGAAGTTGTGCACAACAACTTCCGGCGGCGACATACTCCACTTCGGTTGTGGAAAGAGCAATGAAGTTTTGTTTCTTTGAGGACCAAGACACTAGAGATCTACCAAGGAATTGGCACGTTCCCGATGTACTCTTCCTATCAACTTTCCACCTCGCATAATCCGCATCGGAATATCCAATGAGGTTAAATTTAGAGCCTTTGGGGTACCAAAGTCCTAGGATTGGTGTGTGAACCAAATATCTAAGAATTCTCTTAACGGCGGTCAAATGACACACCTTAGGAGCAGCTTGAAATCTAGCACACATACACACACTAAGCATGATATCGGGTCTAGATGCACATAAGTAAAGCAATGAGCCTATCATGGAACGATATACCTTTTGCTCCACACTTGGACCATATTCATTGAGATCGAGATGCCCATTGGTTGCCATAGGAGTCTTGATGGGTTTGGCATTGTCCATATGAAACTTCTTGATTATATCTTGTGTGTACTTGGTTTGAATAATGAATGTGCCTTCCTTGAGTTGCTTCACTTGAAATCTGTCGGTACCCTCCGTATCGGATACCCCTTGGGATCGCAAAGATCACAAGGAAACTCCATCTACCAGATTTGAAGACCTCCAAAGGCCCCACATGTCAGGCGTAGCGGGACCTGCTTCCCCGACATGGTTAGTCCCAGGGCCGCCACGTGTATCACAAGACCGGAGATATCACCCACACATGGGAAGCTCCGGTCGGAATACCAGTATGGCACCCCCGGACCTAACCCCAGACAGAGGGAAGCTCTGGTACTGACACGTGTCCAACAGCACCGGAACTACCCGTCCACAACGGTAAGCTCCAGAGCTGCCACGTGGCAACCGCCAGAGCTTCAGCTTCAACAATCAGGCTGGTGGACCCCCCAACAGCTCCGGACCATCAAGGAGCAATCAAGGACTTCAAGACCCAATTAAGTGTCATTAATACCATATTAATGACACACGGGGATGGTCCTTAATATTGGTAATGGCACTGTTAAGGCCCGTTACCAGGCTATTAAGGGTAATTAACCCCATTTATTGTGTATCAAGCATGTGTAACCGTCGGGGCCACCTGTCGGGCCAGGCTAACATCGTAACGACCAGTCCTTGTACTATAAAAGGACTGGTCGACGATACACAAAGGACGGTTCCAGACCACTACTGAACACCCTGAGCTAGACGAGCTTCTTCTTCTGGAGCTTCTTCTAGACTCACAAGCTTAATACATCACCAACACACCTCGTGGAGTAGGGTATTACGCTCAAGCGGCCCAAACCACGTAAATCTATGTGTACACGTGATTTTTAACCTTCTTGAATCTCTGCGCACCCATTACCGAACTATAACTCCTCGATCTACCAAAGATAGTGTCGGGAGATCTGCCGGATCCAAACACCGATAGTTGACGTGCCAGGTAGGGGCGCCCAAGATTTCGAGTATGATGAACTCAGCTGCTGGATCGTCCAACGGCAACCCTGCTGTTCAACCCACTGGAGGCAATCCCACCAACATGTAGCAACCAGCAAGTGCTGTGGCTCCAGCAGGAGTCATGCCTCCACCGCCATCGCCCGCACCAGCACATCAAGCTGAGCAGCGTGACGGTGCATCGGCGTCGGTCACCGTATCGGCGAACAACAACAACCCTGAACACGCGCTTCATGCAACGCATGCTCTCCTCCAATGACCACCACCTCCAGGTGCATCCCAGGATGCAATGGAGCAGTGGAGAGCTGATGTGGAACATCTGGTTGCAGCAGCAGCCGACCGCATCAGTAACCAAGGTCCTCCTCCTTCGGGGTAGGCCCCATCGCGGCATCGGACCGTGTGTGGTAGACTTCGCATGCTTCCCAGAATAGGAGGTGTGCTGCGTCACAGCAAGTTACGTTGTTACCTTACGGGGTGCGACGTACTCATACGGTAACCAGTATGTCAACTCATGACCTCCGGGCGGAGCTTGATCGCCGTTACCGTCAATAGGACGGTCGTGTTCATATCGAGCTTGCTCGCGAAAGGCAAGAGGCTCGAGATAGTCCTACTCCCGAGGGAGTAGGAGGAGGCTGCTCCGCACTGGCCATGCATCTACGCATGGTCAGATGGCCACAAAAGTTTCGGCCTCACCTGCCAGTGAAATTTGACGGGACTGTTAATCCCGCCGAGTTTCTCCAAATTTACACCACCGCAATCCTTGCGGCCGGAGGTAACAAGGTCGTAATGGCCAATTACTTCTCAGTGGCTTTGACTGGGACCGCCAGGTCTTGGTTCATGAGCCTTCCTCACAACTCCATCAACAGTTGGGAGGAATTGTGCCAACAGTTCACCGCCAATTTCAGGAGTTCATACACCCGACCATGCACCGAACTGGACCTTTTTGCAGTCGTGCAGAAGGGGGATAATTCGTGTGCTCATTCATCCAGAGGTTCTCCCAGGTACGAAACACCATTCCTTGTATCTCTAACGCTTCTGTTATCGTGGCTTTCAGACAGGGCGTACGGGATAAGAAGATGCTGGATAAGCTGGCGGTCAAGGAGATCACCAGCGTCACAGAGCTCTTCAGCTTGGCAGACAAATGTGCCAAAGCTGCAGAGGGCCGTGAAATGCACTCCAAACTGCCTCCAGAGGATGGTAAAAAATCCTCCAAAGGCGAAGCCACTACCCCCGGGAGTGGCAAAAAGAAGAAAAAGTCCAACAGCAAAAAGAAGCCGTCGGCCGGCACATCCACCGCTGCAGCTGCCGCAGCTCCAGGTGGCCGGGGGCCACGCCCTGAGAAACGACCTCGACCGTCCTCTGAAGACGGTGGAAACTCCAAAATGTGGTGTCCTATCCACAAGTCGAACGACCACAACTTGGAGGACTGCCGAGAGGTCCAAAACCTTGCCGAGTGCTACCACAAGCGCCGGGAAGAAGTTCCTTTCCGTCAGAGGGAAGGAAAGCAGAAAGTCGACGAAGCTCCGGCTGAAGAGGAGTTGGGCTTCCAGGACCCTAAAAAGGTCCTGAAGGCTGTCTACACCTCCGTCGATGACGACTCCGACGTCTCCGACAATGAGCGTCGGAAGACCATGAACACCATCTTTGGTGGTTCGTGGGACATCACCTCCCGCCGTGTCCTCAAGACTATGCGGCGGGACATGGCCTCAGTAGCTCATACAGCCAGGGCGGAGCCTCATCGAAAGTGGATGGACACACCTATCGTTTTTGATGCTTCAGACTGCCCTCGGAACATGATCGGAGCTGGTCAACCACCTTTGATGGTATCACCTACCATCAATAACATTCAACTCCACCATGTAATAGTGGTCGGAGGTTCGGGGCTGAACCTCATAAGCTTCGAAGCTTTTTTCAAGCTTTAGATCAGACCTTCGGACCTTCGCCCCTCCCGACCTTTCTCCGGAGTAGGTCCGGGGGCCATAACACCGCTCGGTGCCATTACTCTCCCTGTGACCTTCGAGACTCGAGAGAATTATCGCACTGATAAGTTGATCTTTGACGTCGCTCAGATCAACTTGCCTTTCAACGCCATTCTGGGCAGGCCCGCCTTGTACAAATTCATGGCTGCTGCTCATTATGGTTATCTAGTGTTGAAGATGCCAACACCAGCTGGCGTTCTCCGGATCGGCGGAGACCGTACTGCCAGAGTGACTGCTCTAAAGGAACTTCATGCGCTTGCTATAGCGCAAGAGGAAGAATCCAGGCAGGAGCAAGCTCCGAAACCTCCGAGCATTCGTCAACAAGGCTCAACTTCCGCACCTCGCGTGCGAAAAAGCGGTGACACTGACATCCCTGTTAAAGTCGTCCAAATCGGTTCCGATGCTGCTCAGACCACCCGTATATCGGGAGGTCTGAATGACAAATAGGAACTCGCACTCATCACTTTCCTCTGGGCTAATGTCGACGTGTTTGCCTGGCAACCGTCACAAATGCCTGGGATCCCTAGGGAAGTGATCGAGCATAATCTGAAGATCTATCCCGACGCTCGGCCCATACATCAGAAGCCTCAGAAGCAATCCGTAGAGCGATGGAACTTCGTACGACAAGAAGTGAAGAAGTTTCTCGAAGCTGGATTCATCCGAGAAGTCTTCCATCCAAAATGGCTGGCAAACCTAGTCATTGTACCCAAGGCCGGCGGGAAGCTTCAGATGTGTATCGACTACACAACACTAGATAAGGCATGCCCAAAAGATCCATTCCCACTACCTAGAATAGATTAGATAGTGGATTCCACCTCCGGGTGTGAATTACTGTGTTTCCTAGACGCATATTCTGGGTACCATCAAATCAGAATGTCTAGGGAAGATGAATAACATACTTCTTTTATCACAGTAGATGGATTGTACTGTTATACTGCCATGCCATTTGGTCTCAAGAATGCAGCTTCAACATTTGTATGAGCTATGTACAAAACCTTTCGAGATCTAATCAAAGACGTAGTGGAAGTGTATGTTGATGACATCGTCGTCAAGATCAAGGACAAGGAGTCACTCCTTGACACCTTGCAAGCTGTCTTCGACAAGCTGCGGGTCACCCGCACGAAGCTGAACCCAGACAAGTGCATCTTCGGGGTTAGCTCCGGAAAGCTTCTCGGTTTCCTGGTAAACCACCGGGGCATAGAGGCAAATCTGGCAAAGATTAAGGCTATTGAGGAGATGCGGCCACCAGCTCACATCAAAGATGTCCAGAAACTGACTGGATGTCTAGCCGCCCTCAGCCGGTTCATCTCAAGACTGGCGGAACAGGTGCTACCCTTCTTCAAGCTATTGAGGAAGTCTGGACCATTTCAATGGTCTGAAGAAGCAGAAAAGGCGTTCCAAGAGCTAAAGCAGCTCCTCACCACTCTACCAAACTTGGTAGCTCCGAACCCTGGTGAGCCTTTACTGCTTTATATTTCAGCAACTGACGAGGTTGTCAGCATGGTCCTGGTCGCGGAGAGACGAGAACCATCACAAGCTCAGGAATCCAGACCCCTTCGGGAGGGTCTGGAGGTTCCTGAAGGTGAGTCTGGGTCCCAGCCCCCAGACTTGGATCAACAGGGAGTTATCCCATAAGACTTAGACCCCTCTGGGAGGGTCCGGGTCGATGTGGAGGAAGCTCCAGTCCCCTCCCAGAGGGTTCGGACACTCCAACGCCCAGTGTACTTCATTAGTGAAGTACTACATGATGCCAAGACTCGATACCTAGAGGTGCACAAGCTGCTTTACGCAGTTGTCATTGCCTCCAGGAAACTTCGCCATTACTTCCAAGCTCACAAGATCTCAGTGGTGACCTCTTACCCACTGTGTGCGATCTTGCATAATCCCAACTCTACTAGGAATATTGCAAAGTGGGCAGCGGAATTGACCGAATTCGATCTTGAATTCGTCACAAGACAAGCTATCAAGAGTCAAGCATTGGCAGACTTTGTGGCAGAATGAACCCCCTCTCCATCAAACCCTGGGGGCCCTAGTGAGCAGAAGCTGGAACTCAAGGCTCCGGTCTTCACCGAACCTCACTGGACCCTCTACTTTGACGGCTCCATGCAAAAGCAGGGGGCCGAAGCTGGAGTCCTTCTCCTCGCTCCAACTGGGGGGAAGGTAAAATACATGGTCCACCTTGACTTTACGGCGACCAACAACATGGCGGAGTATGAAGCACTCATTTATGGACTAAAGGTGGCACTATCTTACGGTGTCAAGCAGCTGTTGGTCAAGGGAGATTCGCAACTCATCATTAAACAGGTGAAGGGTGAATGCTCCTGTAACAATCCCCAACCAGCTGCTTATCTCCTTGAAGTCCAGGGGCTTTAGAAGGACTTCGAAGTCCTGGATCTCCATCATGTCCAGTGTGTCCATAACGCTGAAGCTGACGAACTCTTGACGAAAGCGTCAACCGGAGCTCCGGCTCCTGACGGAACCTTCGTCCGGAGGTTGTCAAAACCCACAGCTCAGCCTGCCGAACTGAGCGAAGGGGGTGAGACCAGCATCCTGAAGTTGGCGGTCCCGATGGCCCTGTTACCATGGCAGCCATAAGGGTCGTATGTGCTGCCGGAAACTCCGAGCAACCCAGTACGCAAGACTCAAATGCTCAAGCAAGCTCCGATGCATGGATCTCGGAGATCCGGAGCTACTTGAAAGACAATATCCTTCCTGACGATGATGTATCCGCTGAACGGATAGTCAGATTGGCTAAAAGATACACGCTGATAGAAGGGGATCTCTACCGACGCGGTTCCAACGGCGTCCTAATGCGGTGCATCACAAGGGAAGAAGGTTGCGAGCTCCTCGCAGAAATCCATGGAGGCGAGTGTGGGAACCAAGCGTCTTCCCGCACGCTGATCGGTAAAGCCTTCCGGCATGGCTTCTACTGGCCTATAGCGCTCCAGGATGCAACTGAGCTGGTGAAGAAATGCAAAGCATGCCAGTTCCATGCAAAGCAAATTCACACACCAGCTCAGCCTTTACAAATGATACCTCCTACATGGACTTTCGCTGTGTGGGGGATGGACATCTTGGGACCTTTCCCAAGACCCGTCGGAGGTTACAAGTTCCTGTATGTCACCATTGACAAGTTCACCAAATGGTCGGAAGCAACTCCAGTTGTGACAATAAACAAGCAATCAACTATCAATTTCTTGCAGTCCATAGTATACAGATTTGGAGTCCCAAACAAAATCATAACAGATAATGGGACCCAATTCACAAGCTCTGCTTTCCAAGGATACTGCGAAGACCTCGGCATCCAAGTCAGCTACGCCTCTGTAGCTCATCCGGCAAGCAATGGCCAAGCCGAGAGGGCAAATGCAGAAATCCTGAAAGGACTCAAGACGTGCACATATGAGCGCCTGAAAAAGCATGGAGCCAACTGGATTGAAGAGCTTCCGCCCACTCTATGGGCCAACAGGACAACTCCTAACCGATCAACTGGAGAGACACCCTTCTTCCTAGTGTACGGAGCTGAAGCAGTCCTTCCTCCGGAAATCACCTTGGGGTCGCTTCGGGTCCGGACCTCCGACGAAGCCACGCAGGACCAGCTCCGACGTGAAGACCTTGACCTCCTTGAAGAGGGAAGGTGCCGAGCAGCTGTTCGGAATGCCTGATACCGCCAAGCTCTTCGGCGCTATCACCAACGGCATGTTCACAGCCGACGGCTCGAGGAAGGCGATCTGGTGATATGGAGAATACAATCCAGAGAAGGGTTAAACAAACTCTCCCCCAGCTGGGAGGGACCCTTTCGAGTGATCAAAGTATCCCGTCCCAGATGCGTTCGCTTGGCAACTGAGGATGGGACACATCTCCCAAATCCTTGGAACATTGAGCACCTCCGTAAGTCTACGCTTAATATCATGGAGGTGAGTCTGTAATTACACGTGGTGTATGTTATAGAGTCATTGTACAGAGTCGGGTAGCTCCTCCGGGAGGGCAGCCGGACCTACCCTGTTAGGTCCGCAACGTCCATGCAACACTTGTCACAGTCTCAGAACTAAAAGTGTAGCTAGCTACCTTGGGTCAAACAAGAATCGAAACACACTTAGCCTGGTTCTGTACCCTAAGAGTGTACTTGTTTCCCCTGTACCCCAGACCTATAATGAAAGACATCATTGTGTGAAAACAGACTCCACGTGCATTTACTTTGTACAGGCTCAATATTTTTATTTTTCTCTTTCTTGTCTATAACAAAGTTGTGCAGTTCTTAAGAAACTTTAGCTCGACCAGTTCATGTACAATTCAAGTTGCATTGTCTATTCTCCCGGGTTCAAGCATTGTTGATGGCCTACTTGTCTGAATGTCGCCAAGCCAATCTAGGGCCGGAGTGTGCTATCGACTTAGCCTTGTCCTGCACCCTAAGTACGTCACTCTACCTACACCCCGGCAAGCCGAAGTAAGGCGAGTCCAGAAACGATCGGGCCTGGAGGAAGCAAGATGGTGCTCTTGATTGTATTTAGGATTGTGTTCGACCTAAAACTTTCCCGGGAACAGTTGCCGCAATGAAGTTATAGATAGGAAACAGATTTTACTGTTTTTTCTTGACTTCAATGTGCAGGAAAAATAAACATTTCATGACAATGGTGAATGGAGCCAGAGCTACAAGCTCCGACACCCCAGAGGGTTAACTGTCGATGCTTTATGCGTTGATGGAGACTACTGCCAGAGCTACTAAGCTCCGACGATGGTCCATGCCGGAGCCACTAAGCTCCGATAGCCTCAGGGGGCTTACACTATCGAATACTTCGGACCTACATTCTACAAGTTCGAAGCACGCAAGTCTTCAACAACTGGTACATCCTCTTGGTACATGTTCACAATCAAATTGTGTACATCTACCAGGGGGCCAAGCGAGACAAAGGTGTTGAAGACAAAAAATGAAATTTGAATTCTCAAAAATTTGGATTTCATTCATCTGGAGACAAGAGATTACAAAATTGGAGAAGAAGAAGAGAGAATACAAGAGGGAGCTACAAGGAGACAGTCCTAGACCCTATGGAAGAACTGGGCGACCTTTTGGGCCACCTCCGAAACGTTGGCTCGAGCGGCTTCACCCTCTCCTTCGATGGGACCTTCAAGCACCGGGTCCAGAGGGAATTGAGGGTCCCGGTTGGTGTAGCACGTCAGCACAAACTCTACGATGTTCTTTGCCAGGGACTGACCCTCCATTTCCAATTGGTCTGCGATGACATCGCCCACCTTGGAGAGTTTGTTGCCTGCTGAACCCAGCACCTCAAATGCCTGGTCCAGCTTCGGATCATCCGGACGCACGGGACTGAAGCCCATTGGCTTCAGCGCGTCGTTAGCCTTGCCCAGGAAGTCCCAAACTTGTTGGGACTCTGCAGCCCTTGCACCACATATCTCCGCCAAGGATCTTTTAGCCGCCGCCAGCTCCGAGCTCTCCCGAGCAAGACGCTCCACCTCTTTGGCATTCTGCTGAATCATTTCAGCAACGTGCCTTTCGAGCTTGCTGATCTCTTCCTCCCGAAGGTGGATCTCATTCCAGCGGTTGACCAGATCTTTCTCCCGACCCCGCACTTTCTTCTCCCGCGCGGCGATGGCATTCTCCTGCTTGTAGAGTTCTTGCCCTCGCTCCCAGGCCTTCTTCTCCTCCTCCTCCTCCTTGCAACGTTCATCCAATTTCTTGGTGCATTCTTCAAGGCTCTTGTCAGCCAGAGCTGTCTTTTGGACAAGCTCCTCCTCCCTCTTCATGAGGTCGTCCCGCAGCTCCAGGAATTTCTGCTCTTCATCTTCGAGCCGTGTCTCCCAAGTTTCAAGAGCCTCCCGGCGCTTGACGAGACTATTGTGGATGGCGGAGAGCCTTCCCTGGCGTTCATCAGTTGTGCTATTTGCATCCTTGGCCTGATCATAGATGGCTCGGGACTGGTTGTCAAGGGTCCGCGTCATGCTTTACCTCTCATCCAACAACTTTCCCCAGTACTCCAGGCGGACCGTCTCCCTTTGTACCCACTCCTTGTCATCAGCCAGCCTCGACTGCGCCAGCTTGGTCTCAAAATGGAGTCAGTTGCGCCACTTCCTAATGGTCTGGCGCTCCTCCTCAAGGGTCTTGCTGTCATGGTAGAAGGCCAGTTGAACCTGGTGAAGGCTGGAGCAGGCGTTGTCGATAGACAATGATAGGGGGATCGGGTTCGGACCTACTAGGGTCCTCTCCGCTGGCTCTAGCAGATCTTCTGCAATAAAAATTGGGTCCCACTCTACGAGAGCGGTACCCTGAGCTTCCACGACACTAGGGCCGTCCTCCGAGATAGCCTCGGCCGCCGCCGAGGAGGTGCTTGCAGCAGAAGTTCCGACCTCCGGAATTGGTTCCGAAGGCCCAGCCGCCATGTCATCAACAATTGGCCCCTCCGACGGGGGGCCAGCAACTTCATCACGACACTCTAGCTCAGCAGCGGGCACCTACGAGATCACCGCTTCTGGAGCGGGTGTCGAAGGTCCGGTCGAAGCAAAAGCTACTTCTGGCTCCGGCGCAGGTGCCTCCTCCGTTGTTGGCTCAGGTGTTGGCGCTTCGATCGACATGGGCTCCGGCACTGATGCTTCAACCACCAAAGGCTCAGGCACCGACACCTCCGTAACATCTGGCTCGGACGACGGAACCTCTTCAACGGCCGGCTCCACAGCCGAAACTTCTACAGCAACCGGCTCTACCGCCGGAGCTTCCTCGACAACCAACACAAGTGTCGGAGCTTCATCAACACCCGGCTCCACTGCCGGGACATCACCAACCACCGGCTCGACTGCCGGGGCTTCAACAACATCCGACTCTAGGACTGGAATCACAGGTTCCTCCGGCTCTACGGCCGGAGCGTCCAACATCACAGCATCCAAGCCCGGAGCTTCAACCTCCGAGGCGGGCACTGCTGGTACATCTTCAGTCCCGTGGTCTGGCGCTACCACGGGAGCTTCTAGGGATGAGTCGTCCAAAACCACGACAGCTGGCGCCGGGGCTGCCGCAGCCTCAGCCACCTCTTGGGGCGGCACTGGAATCGGAGCGGGAGCTTTAGCTTGCACAGCCTCAACCGCTGCTGCAGGGACCGGAGCTTCAGCCCTTTTCTTGGGCACGCTGTGAATGAAGGACGAAGAGACTCAAAATACAGTTAGCAATAAAACAACTGACTGGGGTAAAAAATCAAAAATTACCTCAGAAGGCTTCCGCACCAGTTACCGTGGAACCTCTTCTCCGGACGCTCCGGACTGGCCCCAGCCGCCACTGGCGTGGTAGTCCCGGAGGGCCCCCTAGAGCTTGCTGCTGCTAGCGGCGTTGCTCTGGTCGAGGCCCCCCTCGACCGGGAAGGACCTCCGGACCCGGAGCCCTCAGCTGGCCCTGGTACCGGAGTCACCTGGCTGGAGCTAGCACCCCGGGAAGAAGCCGCTACTGGAGTAGACGCCGCCGTCGTAGACCTCCCCCTTCGGGGAGAAGGAGACGCCGCGGAAGAAGTATGCCTGACCCTTCTATCGGCATGATTCCACTTACGGCTCGAGGGCTCGGCCAATTCCTTACCCTTGCCGACGACTTTGGTTATTGGTTTAGGGGTGGGAATGGAGCCACCTTCCGGAGCTTCGGAGATCGCCAACCCGGTGGTCGAGCGCCTCTCAACGACACCAAGGTCGTCAAGCACCAGCATCGTCCACCGGAGCTCCCTACTAAATTCTGCCACCATGTTCAGTGGGAGGAAAGCCGGCGGCGGAGCCAAGTCGTTGCCCTCGACGTCGATGCCGTGCTGGAATTTCTTCAGGTGGAACTCCAAAGTTGCACCCTCCATGTTGGACTTCAAACCAGTCTCGATTCGGTCGTCGTCCAACACGCTGTTGAGGGCCCAAGCCAACTTCTCCCTCCTCTTCAGCGGAGCCCACCTGTTGGTCAGGAAGTTGCAAAACACCGCCTAGGGAGTCACCCCTCCTTCCACGCACATGCGAATCCTGGTCAAAGCAGGGTTGAAGGCATCTGACAGCATCGGAGCTTCACTCCAAACTGCAGTGTCGATGTTGAGGAGGCCATCTGGCAGCTCCAGCTTCTCGTGCTCCTCCACCCTGATAACAATCCAATCCTTCTTCCAGTCGTCCAACTTCCCAGAAGGGAACGACTGCAAGTACTTGTACGGGCACTTCTTGCGCTTCACAAAATAGTAGAAGCCAAGGTACTCATCGCTCCGACCTGTGGTTTGGACAGCGAAGAAGGTGTAGAAAAGCTCAATGAAGGGGGAATGCCCACCCACATCTCGCAGAAGTGGACAAAGATGGACACCAGCAGAATGGAGTGGGGGCCAAGGTGATACAGCTGCAGACCATAGAAGTCTAGCAGCATCAAGAAGAAAGAGGAGAAAGGTGGGATCAGTCCCACCATGGAGTACACTGAAAAGTACACCATGTCGCCGGCGTGCTCCTTCTCGAACGGAAGCTTGCCGGCGCGGACCAGGTGGTTGAAGAAGTCAGGGGACCATCCCATGAGGGCCCGGACCTTCTTCAAATTGTCATCGGTCTTCAGTTGGCTCTGGCAGGGACCCAACTCCATCGCGGCACAGCGAGTCAAGAGAGGAAAGACAAGCAAAAGTTTGGAAGGTTTGAGCGCAAGAGCAATTGAAAGGCGTAAAGAACCCCAAACGATGCATGCTTTCCTTGTTAAGTAAGCCCCCGCAACGCCTGGATGGAATCCGCAGAGGAGCCGACGACACCAGTCAAAATTTTCACCCCGCCAATGACAAGGGGGCCCGGGGCCACCCCGAAGATCAAGTCGAGGTTCTTACCTCAGGCGAACGATTGTCATCATGAAAGGCGGGAAACCCGAAGTCGGCGGCCTGACAGGGCGCGCAGAACTGATACGATTTTCGTATCGAGAACCGGTGACCTTCAATTGCGTGAGATCCGCACGCTGAGATCTCACCTGCCGCCTCCAAGGTACGCCACGCGGCAGAAGTTTAACTGAGAACTACCGCCAACGGCACAACCAAAGACCCTTGAAGACACGGATCAGAAACCGAAGAATGGACCCACCTCCGGCGAAATGACTTCATCCAAAAGGTCTCTCCCAGAGGTGAGTCCAGGGGGTCACTGTTGGTACCCTCCGTACTGGATACCCCTTGGGATCGCAAAGATCACAAGGAAACTCCATCTACCAGATTTGAAGACCTCTGAAGGCCCCACATGTCAGGCGTAGCCGGACCTGCTTCCCCGACATGGTTAGTCCCAGGGTTGCCACGTGTATCACAAGACCGGAGCTATCACCCACGCATGGGAAGCTCCAGTCGGAATACCAATATGGCACCCCCGGACCTAACCCCAGATAGAGGGAAGCTCCAGTACTGACATGTGTCCAATAGCACCGGAACTACCCGTCCATGACGGTAAGCTCCGGAGCTGCCACGTGGCAACCGCCGGAGCTTCAGCTTCAACAATCAGGCTGGTGGACCCCCCAACAGCTCCGGACCATCAAGGAGCAATCAAGGACTTCAAGACCCGATTAAGTGTCATTAATACCATATTAATGAAACACGATCAGATGGTCCTTAATATTGGTAACAGCACTGTTAAGGCCCATTACCAGGCTATTAAGGGTAATTAACCCCATTTATTGTGTATCAAGCATGTGTAACCACCGGGGCCACCTGTCGGGCCAGCCTAACATTGTAACGACCAGTCCTTGTACTATAAAAGGACTGGTCGATGATACACAAAGGACGGTTCCAGACCACTACTGAACACCCTGAGCTAGATGAGCTTCTTCTTCTGGAGCTTCTTCTAGACTCACAAGCTTAATACATCACCAACACACCCCGTGGAGTAGGGTATTACACTCAGGCGGCCCGAACCACGTAAATCTCTGTGTACACGTGATTTTTCACCTTCTTGAATCTTTGCGCGCCCATTACCGAACTACAACTCCTCGATCTACCAAAGGTAGTGTCGGGAGATCTGCCAGATCCAAACACCGACAAAATCCTAGAAAGAACTTCAACTCCCCCATCATGGACATCTCAAATCTTCCAGTCATTATCTTAGAAAACTCATCACAAAAAGCTTTGTTAGTAGAACCAAATATAATGTCATCGACATATATTTGGCAAACAAACAAATAATCATTGAAGTGCTTAGTGAATAGAGTATAGTCCGCCTTCCCAATTTTGAAACCATTTTGAGTTAGAAAATCTCTAAGGCACTCATACCAAGCTCTAGGAGCTTGTTTGAGTCCATAGAGAGCCTTACACAATTTGTACACATGGTTTGGTAATTCTTCATCTTCAAATCCGGGGGTTGCTCCACATACACCTCTTCCTTGATTGGACCATTGAGGAATGTACTCTTGATGTCCATTTGATATAACTTAAAATCATGGTGAGTAGCAAAGGCAAGTCATATACGAATTGATTCAAGCCTAGCTACGGGAGCAAAGGTTTCTTCGAAATATAAACCTTTGACTTGTGAATACCTTTGGCCACAAGTCGTGCCTTGTTCCTTGTAACCACCCCGTGTTCATCTTGTTTGTTGCGGAACACCCATTTGGTGCCTAAAACATTCACATTAGGCCTCTTCACAAGCTCCCCCACTTGATTTCTTTCGAAGTTGTTGAGCTCTTCTTGCATGGCCATCACCCAATCCGGATCTTGTAGTGCTTCTTCAATCTTGTGGGGCTCCAAGGAAGAAACAAAAGAGTAATGTTCACAAAATTTTGCAACACGAGATCGAGTAGTTACCCCCTTAGAAATGTCTCAAAGTATATTGTCAACAGGATGGTCCCGTTGGACGCTTTGATGCACTCTTGGGTGAGGCGTTTGAGGTCTTGATTCATCATCTTGGTCTTCCTCATTCTCATTGTCTCCCCCTTGATTGATGCCTCCATTTTCATCTTCTTGGAGCGCATCTTGGGGGACTTGATCTTGATCATTTGAGGAGGATCTTGCTTGATGTAGGATGGTCACTTGCATCTTGAGGTTGTTCTTGTGGTCGTATATCTTCAAGTGTCATCCTTCCTATCACCACTTATGGAGCTTCTTCTTGATCTAGCACATGACGATCAACTTGCTCCACTTGGGAGACATTAGTCTCATCAAACACTACATCACATGCTACTTCAACTATTCCGGAGGATTTGTTAAAGACACGATAGGCTTAAGTGTTTGAGTCATAACCAAGTAAGAAACCTTCATCGGACTTAGAAGCGAACTTTGAAGTCCTAGTATTCTTTTTAAGAATGTAGCATTTGCTCCCAAAACACAAAATTAGGAAATGTTTGGCTTGTTACCGGTTAGGATCTCATAAGACGTCTTCTTAAGTATGCGGTGATGATACAACCGGTTTATGGCATGGCAAGCGGTGTTGACCACTTCCGCCCAAAATCGATCCGACGTCTTGTACTCGTCAAACATGGTTCTTGACATCTCAATTATGGTCATATTCTTCCTCTCGGCCACCCCATTTTGTTGAGGGGAGTAGAGGACCGAGAACTCATGCTTGATGCCTTCCTCATCCAAAAATTCTTCAACTTGAGTGTTCTTGAATTCGGTGCCGTTGTCACTTCTTATGGTCTTGATACTTAAGGAGAACTCATTTTAAGCTCTCTTCAAGTACCTCTTGAGGACACCTTGAGTCTCACTCTTATCATGCAAAAAGAATACCCAAGTGAACCGTGAAAATTATCAACAATAACAAGACCATATTTGTTATCGCCAATACTTATGTAGGCAATTGGACCAAAGAGATCCATGTGTAGAAGCTCCAATGGTCTTGATGTTGTCATAATGTTCTTGGATGGATGTGGTGCTCCAACTTGTTTTTCGGCCTGGCATGCACTACAAGGTCTATCCTTTTCAAACACAACATTCTTTAAACCACGGATGTGCTCACCCGTAAGGAGTTTTTGCAAATTTCTCATCCCAATATGGGCTAGCCTTCTATGCAATAGCCATCCCATGTTAGTTTTTGCAATTAAGCATGTATCAAGTTGGGCTTTATCCGCGGAGAAATCCACAAGATAGAGCTTTCCCTTGAGTACACCCTTTAAGGCAATGGAGTAATTGCTTCTCCTTGTGACGGTCACACCCTCATTAGTGAATAAACAATTATAACCTTTGTCACATAGTTGTGATATGGACAAGAGGTTATAATCAAGTGAATCAACATGTAAAACATTTGAAAGAGTATGATTAGGGGATATAGTAATTTTACCAGTGCCAAGAATTTTTCCTTGGCTATTGTCCCCAAAATAGATTCCTTCACTTGGATCTTCATTTATCTCATACTCCACAAACATCTTCCTCTCTCTGGTCATATGATTAGTGCACCCGCTATCAAGAACCTATTTGGTTCCACCAGAGGAGTATGCCTACAAGAAAGATTTAAGCCTTGGCTTTAGGTACCCAAGTGGTGTTGGGTCCTTTGATGTTAGTCAAGAGGCACTTGAGCACCCACACACAAGGTTTGGGACTCTTGCAGTGTGGACCAACATACCTAGCATAGGCCTTTCCAAACTTGTTCCTCAATAAGACATATGATACATCAAAATCATGGAACAATGGATGAGGTTCTTTCTTAGGCATTTTTGGTGAAGTAGCAATGTTCTTACCTTGATTGTTGTATGAGCCTCCTTTGACAAAAACAAATAAATAATCAAGTCTTTGTCATTCTTGGGAGTTTTGGCGTTTCGCCTCATCTCTCTAGAATAACCAAGACCATCCTTGACAAGGGGATGTCTTGTGTTGGTATATGCACTATGTGCATATGCCACCTTCTCTTTGTCAAAGATGCCACCCTTTGGTGCTTGATTGGTTTGTGCCAACTTAAGCTCATCTTTAAGCCTTATGATCAAGTTTGAGCATTTACAAGGTTGAGATGTTTCAGATTTAATATTTGTGGAAGATGAGCTTGTAGAGGAAGAAGGTGCATTGACCTTGAGAGACTTCGCTTGTGTCTCAAGGATCTTGTTAGCTTTTGTCAAACTAACAAGCTCATCCTTGAGCACAATTGTAGTGTCCTCAAGGTTTGAGCAAGTTTCCTTGCTCAAAACGAGTTCGCGCTCAAGTGCCTTGCTTCTTTCTCTTTCAAGCTCCAAGAGCTCCTCAACCTCTTGACATCTCTCCTTTTGTTGGATGAGCATGTCCTCTTGACGGTTGATGAGTTCTTCCTTATCAAATATTTCCTCCATCAACAATCTCAATCTTTTCAAAGTACTTTTACTCATGTCCTTAAGCGTATGTTCATTTTCACTACTACTATCAAAATCATCATGAGAAGAAATTGAAGAAGAGGATTTATATTTAACCTTCTTTCTTCCCTCCTTGGCCATGAGACACGTTGGCCTTGAAGTCTCCAAGTTGGGGAAGAGCTTGTTTTGTGTAGTTGTCTTCTTCATAACAATAGTTGCTATCCTTTCTTCTTCACCGAAGGAGGATTCCTCATTTGAATCCTACTCCTTTCCAAGGTGGGCATGACCGGATTGCTTCTTCTTCTTGAAGTATTTCTTCTCCTTGGACTTGCCCTCCTTCTTCTTCTTGTTTTCTTCATGTGGACAATCCACAATGAAGTGGCTATACTCCCCACAATTGTAACAAGCCCTCTTTGATCTTGTCTTGGGCTTGTCTTTGCTCTTTCTTTCATTTGGTAGCTCCCCCTCCTTCTTCTAAACATCCTCTTAAAGTTTTTGATGAAGAGAGCCTCTTCCTCATCGGTATCAGGAATCTCTTCACCACTCTCTTCCTTTTCTTGTGATCTTGAGGATGTTGCCTTGAATGCAACATCCCTTTTCTTGGAGGAGGAAAGCTTTTGTAGATCATTGTAAAACATGGCTTCTTGCTCCATCAACTCATGGTTGATGATCCTCCCTAGCACTTCTTCGGGAGACATCTTGTGAAAGCCCGGGCTCTCACGATTTAGTGAGCAAAGAGTGATGTTTTGAGGCATGAAAGTTTGAATCATCCTCTTTACCACCTCGTGGTCGGTCCACCGGATGCTTGTAACGCCCTCATTTTCATGCATCATGCCCTACATACATTCATATACATGTTTAACATTGATCCACACAAAGAGGAACAAGTTTAAAATTGATTTGGAACAAAATCGCACTTAAAATGCTGAAAAGTGCGGACTAGTCCAATTTTAGTGAGGACTAGTCCGATTTCTCTCTGACTAAAATCAGACTTGTCCGTTTTTGCTGCGGACTAGTCCGATTTTGCCTCTGGACACTTTCGGACTTGTCTGATTTTATGCGAACTACTCCAGTGTTCCAAGAATCCTTGAAAATTTGCTAAGTCCCTGGACTTGTCTAGACTAGTCTGGTGTCCCAGCGGACTTGTCCTTTTTCCTCTCTGACTGAAGTCGAACTTGTCCGATTTTTTGCGAGACTTGTCCAATTTCTTTCTGACTAACTTCGAACTAGTCCGGTCCTTTTCGGACTTGTCTGATATTTCGCGACTCTGAGTTGATCTTTTGTTTCACGACTTGTTTCTTGAGTTTCACGTTAAGTGGGCCTAGGGATGTCGTGCCTAACACTTTTAGAGCCCGTGTGGGACTCTAAACCGGCCTCTACTCCTCTCAAACTCGAAATCCATCTAACCCTAGCCTCCACCTCTATATAAGCAACCCCACCCCTTGGCTTGACATCTATTTTCCACTTTTCCACCCCACCCAAACCCTAGTTTGTGGAGAGCAACCATCAACGAAGGGGGAGGAGATCCCAAGCAAGAAGAAGAGGAGGAGGAAACGAAAGAGGATCAAGATCTCCATCAAGTTTTGTTCTTTATCACCAATTCATCTTCAAGTTCATCACCAACCCTAGATCATCAAGATCCAAGTGTTACCTCCAAGTTTCTCGATTCATTGGAGTCCTAAACACCTGGTATATCTTCTATTCTCTTTTACTTACGTGAATTCAACCCCAAATCTCCAAGTTCACGTCGATCTAGAAAACCCTAGTTCGCTAGTTCTGCGAAGTGCGAACTAGTTCGGC
This sequence comes from Tuctoria greenei, assembly GCA_036927565.1. NCBI lineage: Eukaryota > Viridiplantae > Streptophyta > Magnoliopsida > Poales > Poaceae > Tuctoria > Tuctoria greenei. Next base: position 137,249,911 of record JAYESD010000010.1, on the reverse strand, counting down.
CTTCTGCACACTAGTCCGATTTTGCAGACTAAATTCTATTGAATTAATTCTAAAAGTAGATCTAATCAAATCCAAACCTGTATAAACTTGTTAAAATCTATTAGAACTAGTTAGTGATCATTAAAAGCAATCTATTAACAAGTTCTACCTTACATTTGCACTAATCATGCATGTCATGTCATATTGAGTAATATGTGTGCACTCTTTGATTGTGTATCTTGTCTTGTATGTTTATTGTGTGGATTAGATGGATTTGTGCTAGAGAGTGTCGCGGAGGATCTTCAGCACCAAGAGTTTGAAGAAGTTGACCCGAACCAACCGCAGGAGCAAGGCAAGTGTCCTTGAAGCATATTGGCCCTGTTTTAAAATAAATGTTTTGTTTGCAAACTGCATGCTTGTGTCAATTTGATAGGAATCCTACGATAGGAAGTTTACTAGATTTGTTTAACCACCCTTGTCACCTGGAATATATGATAGAGAGTCGGGATGGAAGTTTTACCTTTTTGCTTTGCTTAATTAATTGGGATAAAAGAACAACTACACTACTTAATTTAATTATGCATTAATGAGATTGTGGTTGACATGAACTTGTTAAATCTGATATGGTAATGGGAGATCTAAGCAAGCCTAGTATGTGGATGGGTTGGATGTATGGCGGTTTTGCTTGCTTTAGATCTAAGGACCGGTTCATGGAGCGACCATCCAGGATTTATAGTGCCAGCACGAGGCCAAGTATGGGTGCGGCGTAGCTGATTAATTAGGGCTTTTCCAGTGCTATTTGGACCATTAAGGATGCTCAAGGAAGGGGTAGTCAGATTGGGTTTGTTGATGATTGGTGGGACTACCCTGGGATCCGAATGGCTCAAGAAGAGGCCCTTGGTTGAAGATGTGCTCAGTTCGAGACATCGCCATCGGTGAAACCTCAGTGGGGTCTAAATAAGCTAGTAATCCCTTTGTAAAGACTATTTTGTGATCTCTTGGCCACACACCTACGGAAGTGTGAGACGACATAATTGAGATTCTATAGTCATCGAAAGGTGATAAAATCACAAACACGTGGGTAAAGCGGTACAACCTCTGCAGAGTGTGTCTAAAACTATCATGATAGCCGTGCTCCCAGTTATGAGCAACCTGGACCCTCACATGATTAGAGAAAAATTGGGATTTGGGATGGTTATGATTGGTATTATGGTTATGAATTGAATTCTAGTATTGAATATGGATATTGGTATATGATGATGGATATAGAATATGGACTGGTATTATGATAACTACATGGCTTATGATGGGTTTATTTCATATACATGTAATATATTGCTTTTCAAATGTTTTATTGTACTTTTCAGCACTCAACCATTATTATATTTGTCATTTGAATCAGCCACATGTCATACTTTCCACACTTGCTGAGTACGGCATGTACTCACTCTTGCAATCCCCCCCCCCCAACAGTTGCAGGTCAGGATTGGGAGTTTAATGGCGATAATGCGGAGTTCTAGGCCGTGTCTATAGTCAGCTTGCCTATGGTGTTGCATGGAGCTGCGCTATACCCTATTTGCTTAGTTGCTCAGTTTAGTTTATTTCTGCTGCATTAGTTGAACTTGTCATTAATATTCATTAGAACTTGTATTCGAGGATAATATGGTTTGTGTAATAAAATTTGGTTAACTAATCTTGTTCTGTGGTAATTTGCTGTATACTCTTTGTGAATGCACTCGTGTATATGTGTTGAACGTCCTGGGCACACATATGCGTTCACTTGGTTTATTTTCGGAACCGGGTGTCACAATTTGGTATCAGAGCCACAGGTTGACCGTAGGACGCAGCCTAGATAGAATGGACACTTTAGAGCACATGGGAGCACTCAGGAATCGATGTGTTTTTGTTTGGTGTGCTGTTTGCTATATAGTTTTTGCTTGTGTGCTTAATAGAACATTTTGGGATGCTTTAGCATTGTCATGTCCATGCAGGCTAGTTAGTTGTCTAGTTTTACATCCATTGATGCATATAGTTGGGGATGTTTTCTAATTCTTACCTATTGCTTTTCTCCAGATGGTGAGGACTCGCAATCAGAGGGATGCTAATGATGACGAGAAGAACCATGGAGCACCTCAAACAACAATGGACAAGGACCTGCTCATGGAGCTATCACCATTGAGCAGCTATTGGCTATGCAAAACCAGCTCATGCAGACAATGATACAAACTATGGGACAGCTGCAGGCTGGCAATAACAACAATCAGCCCCACATGCCTCCACCGCCACCCCCACCTCCTCATAACTGGTTGGGAGAGTTTATAAGGACTAGACCGCCAACCTTTGCTCAAGCCACTGACCCTATGGATGAGGATGATCGGCTCAAGTCCGTGGAGAGGAAGCTAGCTATTGTCCAATGCAGTGACCGGGAGAAGGTTCTATTTGCATCTCATCAACTAGTTGGAGCAGCTGCCGATTGGTGGGATTCTTATTGCAATGCTCATGAGAACCAAGAGAGAATTACTTGGGCCGAATTCAAAGAGAGCTTTCATTCTCATTATATGTCAGAAAGTGTTATGATCTTGAAGAGGCAAGAATTCGAAAACTTGAGGCAAGGAAGATCGAGTGTGGGTGAATATCTCAATAAATTCACTCAAATTTCAAGGTATGCCCCTGAGGATGTTAGTCGGGACAGCCGGAAACAATACTTATTCATGAGGGTCTTGAACAATGAAATCCAAGTGCAACTACTCAACTGTGATTATGCCAACTTTCAGAAGCTTGTGGACAAAGCAATTGTGGTGGAGAATAAGGTCTGTGAGATGGAGCAAGACAACAAGAGGAAGGCGTCATATCAAGGACAACAATAAGGAAGTAATGTGCACCCTCGCTTCACACCGCCCAATGCACCTTACTTCAGCTCTTTTGCGCCTACTCATCGCCCTGGATTTGCACCGCGCCCAACTCAGCTTGTGCAGCAACGCCCTATCATGCAAGCACCTAGGCCTCCAATGCCTTATGCACCTCGTGCTAATTTTCCTGGTGCAAATGTTCAGAACCAAGCTCGCCCCAATAACCCCAGTGGAGTAAAGAAGTGCTATACATGTGGAGAACCTGGACACTTTGCACATAAATGTCCTAAGTCAGGACTTGGTCAAGGAAGCAATGTGTCGAGACAAAACCCAAGACTCAATGGAGGACAACTGCAAGGGAACCGCGGACAGTAGAATTTTGCTCGTGGCAACGTGAACCATGTCTCTACGGAGGATGCTCAACAAGCGGATGACGTGGTCATTGGTATGTTTCTCACGAACTCCAACCCCGCAACTATGTTATATGATTCTAGAGCACCGCATTCATTCATTGCATCGAAGTATGTCGCCAAGTATAGTTTGCCTATCTCTCATACGAAGTTTACTCTATTGGTTAAGTCTTCTGGAGGAGACATGAAGACAAATATAGTATGTCCAAAAGTAATCCTTAGAATAAGGGGGGTAGACTTCTCCGCCAACCTCATTGTTTTGGATTCCCAAGGATTGGACATTATACTTGATATGAACTGGTTGAGGAAGCACAATGGAGTTATTGAGTGTGCCACAGAGACAAAGTTGACCAATGAGGAAGGGGTCACTGTAGAATTTGAAGCATCTCAAACCGCACCGAAGCGAATGGAGTTGAATCATATGGACAGTGTCGCAATTGAGGAGATTCTGGTGGTGTGTGAATTTTTGGATGTGTTCTCAGATGAGTTGCCAGGTATGCCACCTGATCGAGATATTGAGTTTGTTATTGATTTAATACCTGGAACTGCACCTATAGCTAAGAGGCCGTATAGGATGCCTCCTATGGAATTAGCGGAGCTCAAGAAGCAAATCCAAGAGCAACTATAGAAGGGTTTTATTCGCCCAAGATCTTCACCTTGGGGAGCGCCCGTGCTGTTTGTGGACAAGAAGGATGGATCCCAAAGGATGTGCGTAGATTATCGAGCCCTCAACGAGGTAACAATCAAGAACAAGTACACCTTGCCACACATAGAAGACTTGTTTGATCAGATGAAGGGTGCTTGTGTCTTCTCTAAGATTGATTTGAGGTCAGAATACTTTGAAATGAAGATTAGACCATCGGACATACCCAAGACCGCTTTTAGGACATGATATGGATCTTATGAGTATACCGTGATGTCCTTTGGATTGACAAATGCACCTGCGTACTTTATGTACCTCATGAATAAGGTCTTCATGGATTACTTGGATAAATTTGTCGTGGTGTTCATTGATGTGATTATGATCTACTCGAAGGATGAGAAGGAACATGAGGAACACTTGGGACTTATGTTGCAGAAATTGAGGGAGCATCAATTGTATGCCAAGTTCAACAAGTGTCAGTTTTGGTTGAGAGAGGTGTCATTTTTGGGTCATGTCATCTCAGGAGGAGGAGTATCGGTTGACCCCAAAAAAGTGAGAGACGTGTTGAAGTGGGAACCACCACAAAATGTAAAGGAAATAAGGAGTTTCCTTGGGATGGCTGGATATTAGCATCGATTCATCAAGGACTTTTCCAAGATAGCCAAGCCAATGACGGAATTGCTAATGAAGGGAAAGGCATTCCAATGGACTCGAGATTGTCAAGAAAGTTTTGAGGAGTTGAAGAAGAGATTAACTACAACCCCAGTTTTGATATTGTCGGATGTAAGCAAGAGTTTCGATATTTATTGTGACACATCGAGGCAAGGACTTGGATGCTTGCTTATGCAAGAAGGTCAAGTGGTTGCATATGCGTCAAGACAGTTGAAGAAACATGAGCAGAATTACCCAACACAAGATTTAGAACTTGCAGCCGTGGTACATGCGTTGAAGATTTGGAGACACTATATTCTTGGACATAGGTGTGAAATTTATACGGATCATAAGAGTCTTAAGTATATTTTCACACAAACGGATCTGAATCTGAGGCAATGGAGATGGTTGGAGCTCATCAAAGATTATGATTTGGGGATCAACTATCATCCAGGAAAAGCCAATGTAGTGGCCGATGCTTTGAGCAGAAAAGGAGTAAGTCATCAACTCACAGTTCGAGAGTTACCATCCGAGTTATGTAAGGAGTTCGAATGGTTGAACCTTGAATTCGTAAATGAGATGGAGATGATGGAGTTAAACCCAACCTTAGAGCAAGAAATTCAAGAAGGCCAAACTAAGGATGAGGAAATTCAGGAAATCAAGGAAAGGACCCAAGAGGGGAGAGAATTCAGATTTGATGAGGATGAACATGGTACCCTATGGCTTGGTAAGAGGATTGTTGTGTCTAATGTGAAGCATATTCGGGAGGCAATATTAAAAGAGGCACATGACACACCATACTCAATTCATCCTGGTTGTACCAAGATGTACAAAGACTTGAAGACTTGCTATTGGTGGGATAGCATGAAAAAAGACATAGATGAATATGTAGCATTGTGTGATGTGTGTCAATAGGTCAAGGCGGAACATCAGAGGCCAGCTGGACTATTGCAACCATTAAAGATTCCGGAGTGGAAGTGGGAAGAGATCGGCATGGACTTCATAGTTGGTTTACCACGTACTCAGTCCGGTTACGACTCAATTTGGGTAATTGTGGATCGGTTAACTAAGTCAGCCCACTTTATTCCCGTTGAGACCACCTATAATGGAGAGAAATTGGCGGAACTGTATATGGGAAGAATCGTATGTTTGCATGGAGTTCCGAAAAAGATAGTCTCGGATAGAGGTTCACAATTCACTTCCAGGTTTTGGAAAAAACTGCATGAAGCTTTGGGAACGAGGTTGAAATTTAGTTCAGCATATCACCCTCAAACGGATGGACAAACTGAGAGGACCAATCAGATTTTAGAGGACATGTTAAGAGCTTGTGCTTTAAAGCATGGGAAAAGTTGGGACAAGAGCTTGCCATATGCAGAATTTTCATACAACAACAGTTACCAAGCAAGCTTGAAAATGTCACCATATGAGGCACTATACGGAAGGAGGTGTTGGACGCCCTTGTTCTGGAATGAGACAGAGGAGACTCAAGTATTTGGTCCAGGTGTGTTGCAAGAAGCTGAAAAACAACTCCAAGTTATTCGTGAAAACTTGAGGGTTGCCCAATCAAGACAAAAAGGCTATGCAAACAATAGAAGAAGGAAATTAGCCTTTGAAATGGGAGACCTTGTTTACCTCAAGGTGTCACCAATGAGAGGTCATAAGAGGTTTAACATAAGAGGCAAGCTAGCACCTTGCTACATTGGACCATTCAAGATTTTTGACAAAAGAGGAGAAGTAGCGTATAAGTTGGAGATGCCAGCTCATCTATCGGATGTCCATGATGTGTTTCATGTTTCCCAGCTCAAGAAGTGCTTGAGAGTACCGGAAGAACAAGGGTCAATGGAAGGATTGGAATTAGAGGCATATTTGACTTATGCCGAACAACCGGTCAAAATTTTGGAAACCTAGGAGAGAGTCACAAGGAACAAGGTTATTAGATGGTGTAAAGTTCAATGGAAGCACCACACAAAAGAAGAAGCAACGTGGGAATTGGAGGATGATCTCAAGAAGGAATCTCCCTATCTCTTCTCTTCCGCGTCAAATCTCGAGGGCGAGATTCATTTTAAGGGGGTAGGTTTGTAACGCCCTCATTTTCATGCCCTACATACATTCATATACATGTTTAATATTGATCTACATAAAGAGAAACATGTTTAAAATTGATTTGAACAAAACCGCACTTAAAATGCTGAAAAGTGCGGACTAGTCCAATTTTAGTGAGGACAAGTCCGATTTCTCTCTGACTAAAATCAGACTTGTCCGTTTTTGCCGCGGACTAGTCCGATTTTGCCTTTGGACACTTTCGGACTAGTCCGATTTTATGCGGACTAGTCCAGTGTTCCAAGGATCCTTGAAAATTTGCTAAGTATTTGGACTTGTCTGGACTAGTCCGGTGTCCCAGCGGACTTGTCCGTTTTCCTCTCTGACTAAAGTCGGACTTGTCCGATTTTTGGCCAGACTTGTCCGATTTCTTTCTGACTAACTTCGGACTAGTCCGGTCCTTTTCGGACTTGTCCGATATTTCGCGACTCCAAGTTGATCTTTTGTTTCATGACATGTTTCTTGGGTTTCACGTTAAGTGGGCCTAGGGACGTCGTGCCTAACTCTTTTAGAGTCCATGTGGGACTCTAAACCGGTCTCTACTCCTCTCAAACTTGAAATTCATCTAACCCTAGCCTCCACCTCTATATAAACAACCCCACCCCTTAGCTTGACATCTATTTGCCACTTTTCCACCCCACCCAAACCCTAGTTCGTGGAGAGCCACCATCAAGGAGGGGGGAGGAGATCCCAAGCAAGAAGAAGAAGACGAGGAAACGAAAGAGGATCAAGATCTCCATCAAGTTTCGTTCTTCATCACCAATTCATCTCCAAGTTCATCACCAACCCTAGATCATTAAGATCCAAGTGTTACCTCCAAGTTTCTCGATTCATTGGAGTCCTAAACACCTAGTATACCTTCTATTCTCTTTTCCTTACGTGAATTCAACCTCAAATCTCCAAATTCATGTCGATCTAAAAACCCTAGTTCGCTAGTTCTGCGAAGTGCGGACTAGTCCGACCTTCTGCAGACTAGTCCGATTTTGCTGACTAAATTGTGTTGAATTAATTCTAAAAGTAGAACTAATCAAATCCAAACCTGTATAAACTTTTTAAAATCTATTAGAACTAGTTAGTGATCATTAAAAGTAATCTATTAACAAGTTCTACCTTACATTTGCATTAATCATGCATGTCATGTCATATTGAGTAATATATGTGCACTCTTTGATTGTGTATATTGTCTTGTATGTTTATTGTGTGGATTAGACGGATTTGCGCTAGAGAGTGTCGCTGATGATCTTCGGCACCAAGAGTTTGAAGAAGTTTACCCGAACCAACCGCAAGAGCAAGGCAAGTGTCCTTGAAGCATATTGGCCCTGTTTTAAAATAAACGTTTTGTTTGCAAACTGCATGCTTGTGTCAATTTGATGGGAATCCTATGATAGGAAGTTTACTAGATTTGTTTAACCACCCTTGTCACCTGGAATATATGGTAGAGAGTCAGGATGGGATATTTACCTTCTTGCTTCGCTTAATTAATTGGGATGAAAGAACAACTACACTACTTAATTTAATTATGCATTAATGAGATTGTGGTTCATATGAACTAGTTAAATATGATATGGTAATGGGAGATCTAAGCAAGCCTAGTATGTGGATGGGTTGGATGTATGGCGGTTTTGCTTGCTTTAGATCTAAGGACCGGTTCGTGGAGCGATCATCCAAGATTTATAGTGCCACCACGAGGCCAAGTATGGGTGCAGCATAGCTGATTAATTAGGGCTTTGCTAGTGCTATTTGGACCATTAAGGATGCTCGGGGAAGGGGTAGTCAAATTGGGTTTGTTGATGATTGGTGAGACTACCCTGGGATCCGAATGGCTCAAGAGGGGGCCCTTGGTTGAAGATGTGCTCAGTTGGAGACATCGCCACCGGTGAAACCTCAGTGGGGTCTAAATAGGCTAGTAATCCCTTTGTAAAGGCTATTTTGTGATCTCTTGCCCACACACCTACGGAAGTGTGAGACGGCATAATTGAGGTTCTATAGTCATTGAAAGGTGATAAAATCACAAACACGTGGGTAAAGCGGTACAACCTCTGCAGAGTGTGTCTAAAACTATCATGATAGCCGTGCTCCCGGTTATGAGCAACCTGGACCCTCACATGATTAGAGAAAAATTGGGATTTATGATGGTTATGGTTGGTATTATGGTTATAGATGGTTATGAATTGAATTCTGGTATTGAATATGGATATTGGTATATGATGATGGATATGGAATATGGACTGGTATTATGATAACTACATGTCTTATGATGGTTTTATTTCATATACATGTAATATATTGCTTTTCAAATGTTTTATTGTACTTTTCAGCACTCAACCATTATTATATTCGTCATTTGAATCAGCCACATGTCATACTTTCCACACTTCCTGAGTACGACATGTACTCACTCTTGCAATCCCCCCCAACAGTTGCAGGTCAGGATTGGGAGTTTAATGGCGATAATGCAGAGTTCTGGGCTGTGTCTGACCTACAGTCAGCTTGCCTGTGGTGTTGCATGGAGCTGCGCTATACCCTATTTGCTTAGTTGCTAAGTTTAGTTTATTTCCGCTGCATTAGTTGAACTTGTTATTAATATTCATTAGAACTTGTATTCGAGGATAATATGGTTTGTGTAATAAAATTTGGTTAATTAATCTTGTTCTATGGTAATTTTCTGTATACTCTTTGTGAATGCACTCGTGTATGTGTGTTGAACGTCCTGAGCACACATATGCATTCACTTGGTTCATTTTCGGAACCGGGTGACACAGTGCTTCTATATGACTGACTCTTGTTGATGAGAGTCTTGAGGCGGTCGTACATGTCTTGGTGGGACTCCCCATCCATGATGGTAAACCTCCCAAGCTCTCCTTCGATCATCTCGATCTCCGCCTCCCTAATGACGCGGTTGCCTTCATGCGCCGTCTTGAGTGTATCCCATATCTCCTTGGCAACCACTAACCCTTCAATGCGGTTGAACTCCTCTCAAGTCAATGAGAAGGTAATCACTCCAACAGCTTGAGCATTGCAATGGAGAAGAACGGCTTGTTCCGGAGTGATGTCTTCCTCATTCTTTGGTAGATGAACACCTGTCATAATAATTTGCCACAAGCTAGGGTTTAAGGAAATGAGGTGCATCTTCATATTATGCTTCCACATAGAGTAATCATTTCCGTTAAACTGAGGAGGTTTGCCAATGGGAATAGACAAATAATAGTTGCTCGTGGTAAGTAGCTCATAATTGTAAGGATACCGGGAGTAGTCTTGTGAACTACTCCCATTGTCGATGTTGACCGGAGCAATTGGCTCGATCTCCTTCTTGGGCATAGTGAGCTTTTCACGAAGCTATGCCTTGAGCATCCGGACTTCTTCGTCATCGTTTGGATCATCTTGAAGAACATCAACGTTCTTCATCTTGGTGTCATCGACGACTACTGGAACCTCGTTATCACTCCTTCCGGTCATTTCTTCTCCGAGTTGTTAGACTCTTGTGGAGAAGCCTGCTCTGATACCAATTGAAAGTCACCTAGAGGGGGTGAATAGGCAATAATACCTGAAATGACATAATCAAACAAGATTAAATTCCTGAGGCCGGACTTGTCTGAACAGGGTCAGACTAGTCCGCTCAGCACAGGGTAAAAACCTAAAAACTTGGTTTGGACAAGTTGTTTGCGGAATTTTGGTTCAACCAAGATGTAACCAAAGTATAGTAACTTTGTACAACTAAGATTGGAAGATTTAAGCACTTAGATCACAAGATTTCAACAAAGATCAAAAGTGAGAAAAAATATGACAGAAAATAAAAATAGGAGAGGCAATGTGAACAATATGAACCCTAATAGCAATGCTAGTGATCACAGGAAGTAAAAGACAAGTGAGACAAGATTTATCCCGTGGTTCAGCTCCACGAAGAAGCCTACATCCACGTTGAGAAGTCCTCACAAGGACCAGTTCTCACTTGACCCTTCTCTCATCAAGCCACCACGATGGCCGTCTTGGTTTCCACTATATCAATGGGTAATCACCAAGTTTGATGGGGCTACTCACAAGTTGAGGCTCCCACAAATCAATACAATAAGGAGCACACGAAGCTCAACTCACACAATCCACAAAACGCAATCACAATGTGCAAAGAGATCAAACCGAGAGCCCAAACGCGATGATCTTCCTTCACTCTCCTCTCCAAACCATAATGTCTTTAAGATTTGGTCTTAGAGGGCTAGTAGGACGAGTAGAAGGCTTTGGAAGGCTCTTGGTCACTTGTGGCGGTGCTAGGGTTCAAGACTTCTACAAATGAGGTCGAGTTCTCCTTTTTATGGGGGTCCCAAGCCCCTTCGACTGACCTCAGGAGAAGGGCGGACTAGTCCGACCACTGGCCCCGGACTAGTCCGGCCCTATGGGACCACTGACCTCTGGTCAGGTCCTGGCAACTGCCACACTGCGCGATGATCGTCACGCTACCCGCCAAATTTCCAAATTCAAACGGTCACTAAACAACAGACTAGTCCGGTCCACAACAGACTAGTCCGAAGTAGGACAGAAGGGTTTAGTCCGGCTCAAAACGGACTCATCTGTGTAGGTCTAGACTAGTCCGGCCACAAGGAGCGGACTAGTGCGGCCCTCTAGGGTTTCTCTTGGTTAATCTCACTAAGTCTCAAACGGACTAGTCCGTGCCGAAACGGACAAGTCCAAACTTTTCCAAAGAGCTATGGTCCGTCCAAAAATGGACAAGTCCGGTCTTCTAGGACTTAGCTCCAAATTCACTAAGAATCACTCCAGAGACGTTTGGTCCGTCTCAAAATGGACTGACCTGCCTGGCCGGACTAGTCCGGCCTTGAGGCCCGGACTAGTCCGACCTCCTAGCGTTTTTCCTCATTTTGGCTTCTCGCTTAGGTTTTTCTCTAAACCACCACTTTGAGCCCCTTATAATGATCTCAATACACATGATACATCCACCCTCTCACATGACATGGCTCATATAAGCTCAACTTCATAGAAACCCTAATTTCTACTCTTGATCCTTTGACACATGTTATGTCCTTTTCCTTTTTGAAAGGTTTCACTTCTTGATCTCCATTCTCATTGGACGTTTTGACTTAGTAGCTATGTGATTTTTCACTTTTATCCGTTCTCATTTCTACCATTGTACTTGTGCTTAAGATCAGCTTATCTCATTAGACTCTTAATTGTCGTCATCAATCATCCAAAACCCACGGAGATACCTAGATGCACTTTCAAGTCTATTGCGCCAACGCCTCAAGGTGTTGCAATCTTCCTCAAGAGTCTTGCTTTCATAGTCGAATGCCAGCTGAACTTGGCGCAGACTGGAGCAGGCATTGTCAATAGACATCGCCAAAGGAATTGGCTCCGGACCAGCCTGGATCTCTCCTGCTGGCTCAAGCGGATCTTCAAAAATATCAATGGTGTCCCACGGCACAAGCGTGATCCCCTGTGTCTCCACGGCACTAGGGACGACTTCCGGAGTTGATGAAGAGGGTCCTCGTCGGATCTTCAATCATCGGCTCTGGGGATGGAGGACCTCCAGCTGGCTCTTGTGGGTGCTTCGGCTCCGACATAGACACCTCGGAGTAGTCACCTCCGGGGTGGGTGTTGCAGCTTCGACCGGAGCTCCCTCCGCCTCCGGGTCAGGTGTCGGGACTTCAACTTCTTCTGGCTCAAATGCCAGAGCTTTGATTACCTTCAGCTCGGGTGTTGGAGCTTCCGCAGTCTCTGGCTTCGAGGCCAGAGCTATAACTATTTCCGGCTCGGGGGCCAGAGCATCAGTTACCTCCGGCTCAGGCACCGGAGCTTCTACCATCTCCGTCTCTAGAGCGAGAACTTCAACCGCTGGCACCGAAACCGTCGGCGTTTCATCACGAACATCTCCCACGTGGTTCGACGCTACCACGGGAGCTTCTAGCGACGACTCTGAATCCAAGTCCACGATAGTTGGCGCCAGAACTGTCGTGTCTTCAGCCACCACTTGGGGAGGCTCAGGGGTTAAAGTAGGAGCTTCCGCCCGCACAGCCCCGGTGGCTGCCGCAGGAGCCGAAGTTTCGGTTTTCTTTTTCGAAACCCTAGAAACAAAAGATCGAAAAAATTCAAGACATGATGAAAACAAAATTAGCACCTCAAGGTGAGATGACAATGCTTACCTTGGGATGCTACCGCTCCAGTCAGCGCGGAACCTCTTCATCGGGCGGCCAGAGCTAGAACCCACCATTGCCAGTGTGGTGGAGGCTCCGGACTGCTGCCCGAAACTTGCCGCAGCTGCTGGTATCGCCTCAGCCGGGACCTCCCTCAGCTGGGAAGGACCTCCAGACCTGGAGCCTGCAACTGGCACTAGAGCCGGAGTCGATTTGCCGGAGCTAGCGCCTCTCAAGGGCGTCGACACCGAAGGAGGTGTGGACACAGAAGCTCTGCTTGGTCGGGGTGTAGGAACTACTGGAGACGGAGCCGACCTGAGCGAGCTCCCATCAGCATGTCTCAGCTTCCTCTTCCGACTGGAGGATTCGGTCGGCTCCTTGCCCTTCCCCTTGCCCTTGCCGATGTCATCAACCTTATGGCTTGGGGTAGTGGAGGCCACTCTCTCTGAAGCCCCGGGGATCACAACCCCGGAGGTCCTACGCCTCTCCACCAGGTCGAGGTCAACAAGCTCTGGCACCCCCCTTCGGAGCTCCCTCCTAACCTTTGGAACCATGTTCAGAGGGAGGATGGCAGCTGGCGGGGTCAAAGCATCGCGAGAGATAGCCTCGTGTTGAAACTTCTGGAGATGGAGCTTCAAAGCTTCATCATCCAAGTTAGTATTAAAACCGGCTTCAATCTGGTTGTGATCCATCTCACTGTTGAAGGCCCATACGAGCTACTCCCTCGTTTTTAGCGGCGCCCACTTGTCCACTAGGAAGTTGCCAAAGACCATATGAGGGGTCACGCCACCCTCTATGCACTCCTGGATCCTCCTCAGGATGGCCTTGTATGCTTTGGACAGTTCTAGAACTGCATTCCAGGAATCGGTGTCGACATTGGGGAGGCTCTTGGGCAACTCCAACCTCTTGTGCTCCTCCACTGCGATGATCACCTAGTCTTTCTTCCAGTTGTCTCACTTGCCGGAGGGGAAGGTCTTCAAGTACTTGAAGGGGTAGTTCTTGCGCTTCACGAAGTAATATAAGCCAATCAGCTCTGTCCCCTTGCCGGTAGTGTGAACCGTGAAGAAGGTCTGGAAGAGCTCGATGCATGGCGGCACACCCACCCACATCTTGTAGAAGTGGACGAAGGTCGCCACAAGCAAAAAGGAGTGGGGACCGAGGTGGTGAAGCTGCAGACCATAGAAGTCCAGCAGCATCAGCAAGAAGCTTGAAAATGGTGGGATCAAACCCACCGTGGCGTACGCCGAGAAGAAGAAGAAGATCTCGCCGGTGCACTTCTTCTTGAAGGGAAGCTTGCCGAAGCGGATGTCGTTGTTGAAGGAGTCGCTGGACCACCCCATGTAGGTCCGGACCCTCTTCAGATCTTCATACCTAGTGATCTTGCTGCAGGGAAGACCCAACTCCATCGCAGCAAAGGGGAGCGAAAGTTGGAAGGGCTATGCAAAGGTTGGAAGGCTCTGAGCGCAAGTTCGAATGAAAGCGTAAAGAGTTCTCAAACCGTGTGAACTTTCCTTCTTAAGTAAGCCTCCACAACGCTTGGATGGAAACCGCAGCGGGATCAAGATCACACTTCAAAAACCTACCCCGTCAATGACAAATGGGTCCGGGTCCACTTTGGCAGAAAAGTCGAAGTTAATATCCCAGGCAAACCGTTGTCATGATGGGAAGTTGGAAGCCTGAGGGTGGCGGCCTGACAGGGTGCTCGGAACCGATACGATTTTCGTATTGAGAACCGACGACCTTCAATTGCGTGACATCCACACGCCAGGATCTCACCTGCCGCATCAAGAAGAGTCACGCGACGGTGGTTTAACTACGAACTATCGCCCAAACGGCCTATGAAAAGACCTTTGAAGCCGCAACGTGGGAATCAAAGATGGCTCCACCTCTGGTAGAATAACTTAACCCAAAGGATTTCTCCCAAAGGTAGGCCCGGGGGCCACTGTCAGTACCCTGCGTACCGGGTACCCCACGACACCGCAAGAAAAGCCACAGAGTTCCACCTGTCAGAGTTGAAGACCTTCGAAGGCTCCACGTGTCCCGCAGCACTGGACCTGCCTCCCTCATTAGGGTAGCTCCAGCGCTGCCACATGTAAGGCAAGGCCGGACCTAACTCCTTGAATAGGAAAGCTCCGGTCGTGCCACGTGCCCAATGCCCCAAACCTAACCCACAGTAGAGGGAAGCTCCGGTGCTGCCACGTGTACAAGCGGTTTCGGACTTGCCTCCCCACAGTGGGAAGCTCCAGAGCTACCACGTGTGTGAGCCTCCGGACCTAAACCTACAACAGGAAGATATACGGTTCTCCAATGGTGCGGACATTCAAGAGACAGTTAAAACTACCATTACAAGACCTGATTACGTGTCATTAATGTCATATTAATGACACACGATCAGATGACCTTTAGTACCGGTAACGCCGCCATTAAGGCGTGTTATCACTGTTAAGGCTCCCTTTGGCACAGCTCCACAAAGTTGATTCTTTGGATTCAGTTCTGATTCTCTGGTGAAGTGAGTTTGTGGCTGAAAATGATTCTGTAAAATAAACTCTTAGAATCAGGACAGTGAATCACTTCACAGAATCAAGAGAAGCTATTTTTTTCAGCTTCTAGCCCCTTAGTTCATTTCAGAGAATCACTTCATAGAATCAGCCAAGAATCACATCTTCTGAAAAACAGTGTTTGACACAGCTCCCCTGATTTTTACTGAGAATCAGCTCAGGGGGACTAAATATATTTAATACATACAAATCATGTATTATGTAATTAAACACCGCTAGTGCCACATGTCGGGTCAGACGACCATTGTAACGGCCAACCCTTGGACTATAAAAGAGTTGTGCCGCACGGTACAGTGACAACGAAGCTCATACGCACACAAGCCACCGCATACTCATACATCAACACACTACAGGAAACGCGATCATTTGCGACGGCCGGATTTATTTGCGACGGCCAGCCATCGCAAACAGCTTAAATTGTGATGGCCCACCTCTGGCCGTCGCAAATAACACGACCGTCGCGAATAAGGCCTTATTTGCGACGGCTGTCGGTCTGGCCGTCACAAATAAGGGCTTATTTGCGACGGCCAACCCTAGGGTCGTCGCAATTTACGAAGCCGTCGTAAATAATGTCTTATTTGCGACGACCAGTACAAGGCCGTCGCAAATAGGCTTTAATTGCGACGGCCCTAAGGTAAGGCCGTCGCAATTAAGACTGCCGTCGCAAATTAGATCTAATATTGGGACCCTCCGGCCCCGAATCTTCATTCACCATTCCCTCCACCGCCGCCGCCTGCCGCGCTCCCGTCGCCTTGTCGCGCCCCCGCCGCGCCCCCGGCTCCGCCGTCGGCCCGCCGCGCCCCCGCTGCCCCCGACCCCGCTGCCCCTGTGGCCCTGCCGCCGGCCCGCCCCCGCGCCACGGCTCCGCGCCTCTGCCCCTGCACCGCCGACCCCGACCCCGCCGCCCCTGCGCCGCCCCCGACCCCGCCGCCCCTGCGGCCCCGCCACCGGCCCGCCCCCGCGCCATGACTCCGCGCCTCCGCGCGCCTCCGCCCCTGCGTCGCCGCCCCCGACCCCGCCTCCCCTGCGCCGCCCCTGACCCCGCCGCCCCTGCGCCGCCGCTGCCGGCTCGCCCCCGCCGCCGGCTCGCCCTCGGCCCCGCCGCCCCTACGCCACCGCCGCCAGCAGGTAAGCCCCGGCCCCGCCCCTGCATTTTTGTAGAAATTCAGTCAAGTTTTGTGTCATTTTTGAACATGGTGACCTCATGGAAAAAATCATAGTGGTTATGTTTAGGTTTATTGAAGTAAATTGCTCTCATTTGAATTAAATTGCTCTCATTTGAATTATGGTTATGTTTAGGTTTATTGAATTGCTCTCACTTGAATTATGGTTATGTTTAGGTTTATTGAATTGCTCTCATTTGAATTGAATTGCTCTCATTTGAATTATGGTTATGTTTAGGTTTATTGAATTGCTCTCATTTGAATTATGGTTATGTTTAGGTTTATTGAATTGCTGTCATTTGAATTGAATTGCTCTCATTTGAATTGCTCTCATTTGAATTGAATTGCTTATGTTAGAATTGAGTTGATAAGTTAATGAATTACAATGGATAATTGTTATGTTTAGGTTTATTTGAATTGCTTAGTTTTTTGAATTATGCTTAGGTTTATTTGAAGGGTCGTTGAATTGCTTAATTTTGATTGCTTGAGTGTTCAAGTACTATATATACATAAATGGGCTTTAGACCAGCTTGACAAGGCCCGACAAGGCCCATTTAGTGGTAAGGTAAAGTATGCGTGTAGACGGGCACGAAGGCGAACGACGACGGTGAGGATGGCAAGCACCTGCGCGTGGATGGCGTACTCCGACGAAGTGGTTTCATCTCTGATCTATTTACGATAGCTAACCCTAAAGCCGCCGTGGAATTGTCATCTAAGACCAACTTTCCTCTCGCTCTTTCTCTAGTTCTTTCCTCTCTCTTAAATGACCTGAAAATGAAAATGAGCAACGTAACCTATAGCAATGTATTACCCGTTTCGTATCGGCACGTCTCACATGCCATTGGCATGTGAGACGTGCAAGTTCGGAATTGTCCCTTTTTTGGACAGCCTCGGAGTGACCGAGGGGACGTGGCTTGTGACGAGACGCGGGTCCGGATTTGGACGAGATTTCGGTGGCGTAACCCTGTTGTTCTCTGCTGCACCATTTTTGGGCGTGCAGTGGAGAACAGCGGAGTTATGCTGCCGAAATTTCGTTCGAATCCAGATCACGCGTCTCGTCATGAGCACGCTCCACTCGGTCACTCTTGGGTGGGTTTAGGATCTATCTGCCTAGGTTGTAGGGCCGTGACATAACACAATAATACATTAACAACAATTTCTTTCGCGTTAAACTGCAGAGTCAAACATGGGTGAAGACCGCAGTTGGATGTATACTGGCTGGAAGAGCAGAACTGGTGGTCACTCCGATGAGTGGTTTATCAAGTTAGATCAATTTTTGGATCGAGCATTTTCGTTGTCAACGGAAGATATGGTGCGGTGCCCATGTACAAAATGCCGGAACACCAAGTTTTTGAGAAGATTGGAGCTTTCGTTTCACTTATGTCGAAACGGTTTCACTCCACATTATGAAGTGTGGACCTTTCACGGCGAGACTAATTCTCGAGTCATAGCCGAAGTGGATGAGGATGATGATATAACAGAGGTTGATAGGATGGATGAGATGCTAGAAGCTCTTGAAGCGGAGGATCCTCTTACAAATGAGGCAGAGAAGTTCTTCGAGGAGCTGAAGAAATCACAAAAGTCGTTGCATGAACACACTGCTGTGACCGTACTTGCTTTCTTGACCAGATTTATGGCAATTAAGTCCAAGTACTTTTTTCCATCAACTGCTACAATGATCTCATGAAATTGATCCGCGATATCCTTCCACAACCTCACAAAGCGCCACCAGATATGTATCAGTCAAAGATCAAGATATCTGGTCTCTGTATGAAGTATGAGAAAATCGATGTGTACCCAGACAACTGCATGCTATTCTGGAAAGAGCACGCAATGAGAAGATGTGCTTGAAATTGGTAAATCGAGGTATGTCGAAGTTGTTAATGACGATGGCGATAATGTGATGACAGATGTCGCACATAAGCAGCTTCGTTACTTGCCTGTGGCACCTCGGTTGAAGCGAATGTTTCTTTCAAAAAGAACCGCAAGACACATGAGATGGTACAAAGAAGGTAAACGTGAGAACAAGGAATTATTGACGCATCCGTCCGACGGTGATGCATGGAAGGCGCTAGACCGTTTCGATCTAGACTTTTCTCGTGATGCGAGGAATGTTCGCATCGGATTAGCGACAGATGGATTTTCACCGTTCAGTACAAACGCCACACCATACTCATGTTGGCCTGTCTTTGTCATTCCGTACAATCTGCCACCTGCTTTATGTACGAAGAACGAGTTCATGTTTCTCAGCCTCATTGTACCTGGACCTGATCATCCCGGGTCACGTCTCAACGTGATGTTAAAACCGCTGATCGAAGAATTGAAAGTATTGTGGACAGGAGTCGAAGCGTACGACAGTTACAAGAAGCAGAAATTCAACCTTCGAGCTGCTTATTTGTGGTCCGTCCATGATTTGCCGGCATACGGCATGTTTTCCGGATGGAGCACTCACGGTCGTCTGACGTGTACGATATGTGCTTCAGACACGGATTGCTTTCGACTAACTCATGGAGGCAAAATATCTTACTTCGATTTTCACAGACGTTGGCTGCCCTCGAATCATATATTTAGGCAGCAGAGGCATGTCTTTCGAAAGAACACTGTTGTCACTAAAGGACCACCGAAGCGTCTCAACGGGTCAGAAATTTCTGATATGTTGGACAAACTAGTGCCTGATGAAGGTCGTCCTGGATATTTCGTAGGTTATGGAGAGGAACACAATTGGACTCACATATGTGGACTTTGGGAGCCACCATATGTGAAGTCGTTGATTCTAATGCACAACATTGATGTCATGCATCAGGAGCGTAATATGAGCGAAAGTATCATAAGCACTTGCATGGATATGCCTGGCAAAACGAAAGACAATTATAAAGCTAGACTAGATTTGGCAGACATTTGTCACCGTCCAACTCTTGAAATCTCTGAAAGTGGTGGAAAGCCACGTGCTTCTTTCTGTCTTCGATCGAGAGAAAAGAAAGAAGTTATGAAATGGATGAAAACTTTGAAATTCCCAGATGGTTACGCAGCTAGCCTGAAACGAGCCGTAAATGTTAACACAGGAAACCTCACTGGGTTGAAGAGTCATGATTATCACATTATAATGGAAAGACTCCTACCTGTTATGTTCCGAGGCTATCTAGATGATGCGGTGTGGAAGGTTTTAGCCGAGCTCAGCTATTTCTATAGACAGCTTTGTGCTAAAGAAATCAAGATCGGGATGATGGATAAGTTAGAGAAGGAGATACCCATACTTTTATGTAAGATGGAAAAAATTTTCCACCGGGTTTCTTCAATCCAATGCAACATCTGCTTATCCATCTTCCATTTGAAGCTAAAGTTGGCGGTCCTGTGCAATATAAGTGGATGTATCACATTGAAAAAGTGGCGGTCATGTGCAATATAGGTGGATGTATCACATTGAAAGAGCACTACGATATCTGAAACCAATGGTTGGCAACAGGGCAAGGGTGGAAGGGTGCATCGCTGAAGCATATGCTCTTAAGGAAGTAGGATACTTTTCAAGTGTCTACTTTGCGGAAGAAAACAATATCAATACTTCGGCGATGCGGTACAATGTGGACGAAACACCCCCTCTAAGCGACCTTTCCATTTTTCAATCGAGAGGCACCACTGTTGGTAGCTACACGACCTACGTGCTATCCGAACAGGAAAGGACTGTTGCTTTACTCTACATGTACGCAAATATAGAAGGCATGCAGGAATACTTCGAGTAAGTGTTTCTCCTACGTTTATGCTAATCGACATATTTTGCTACACATGTACTCTAAAAGATGTTTTTTCATGTTCAGCGAGTTCCACAGACAATATTGGCCACATAGGCATCAACCTACGGGCAAACAAGTAGAAGCGATGCGAAAGGAAGGAATAAATGGGGGGCAGAGTTTTCTATCTTGGTTTTGAGAATATGTAATATTCTCTCGTCTTCTATGTATTATAAATTACTATTATTAAAGAAGTATTATGTAATATTCTCTCGTCTTTTATAACAGTGTCAGACTCACAATGTCCATGAAGATTTGCGGCAGCTATCTTATGAATTAGTGAATGTTAGAAGCTATGGTCGATATGACGTAAATGGCTTCCGATTCCGTACAACTCATTTTGAAGCTCATCGTCCTCTCGCGGCAACATCAAATTCCGGTGTTATGACGAGAGCAATGGACACTCAAGGGAATTTAACCGATTATTATGGTATCATTAACAAAATCCTTGAATTTACTTTTACCGGAAATAAGACCCTTCGAGTTGTCTTCTTTGACTGTGACTGGTTTGATCGTACTCATGGAACTCGAGAAAACAAATTTGGAATGGTGGAAGTGAAACATAAGGACCGACTACGAGGTTATGATACATTTGTTCTTGCGCATCAAGTTGAACAAGTGTATTATCTACCTTATCCATGCACGAAGCTCAGTGCTTGGTGGGTGGTATATAAGGTGAATCCTCGTGAGCGGCTATATACTCCTGGGGATGATGGTTACCATGATAGCGAAGACGTTGAAGAAGTGTACCAAGAAGAAGAGTTGTCAGACACTTTTATCATCGAGCTTGGTGCAGGACTCGATCAATTAGTTGGAGATGTTGAAGACGTTGAAGATGTAGAGGCAGATGATATGCGAAAACGAAAATTAGAACAAGCCACGATGGAAGATCGTTGGGCTGGTTTAAGGAGTAGGGCACAGGCATATGACAATGATGTTGATGAATTTTGAAAGTGACTACAATTAATGTTTTCCTGAAGATAGTAACATGAATTTTGTATATTTTATTTGCATATTTACTAATTATCTAATTACAACAGGATGGCATCAAAGAAGGGTAAGAAGGTGCCGCTGACGAGGGGGTTCTACCCCTCTAGACCTGAGGACGCTTTCGTTGGTGCCTCGTCGACTGGCAGCAGACGCTCTCAGCTGCTGGGGCACGTTCAGACCAACTCTAGAGCTTCATCACAGGTAAATGTCACTTGTTTTTGACAAATTCTTTAAATTCAAATTCACATTAAACTTACTTATGAATCATTTGAATGTTGTAGTCCTCACCGGCTGACTCAGAGGTTGCGGCGCCTTCGGTGAGCCAGCCCTCGGCGAGTCAGCCCTCGGCGAGCCAGCCCTCGGCCAGCCAGCCCCCGGATGGCGATGAGTTTGTTCCTGAGGCCTTTGACTCGGCTGGTGAGGAGCCATCTGGGTCACCTGACGTGGTGCCCCAGCAGACACGGAGGACGAGGAGGACTCACTTTGTCAGTCCTCCCACGGTCCCTTCACAGAGTTCACAGAGGATCGTGATTCGTCCAGTCGGAGACAAATAATAAAAATTATTGTGTTCAATTTTAGTTTCTTTTGATTACTTAAGTAATGAATAAGTAAATATTTTACAGGGCTTGGGACGACACGTCCACCGGTGAGAGACACCACAGACCGGTGAACGGTGTCCTCGGGTCCATAGTGCGTTTGCACTATCCCGGGGTCATCGACGGGGTGCCCGCTCTTTCGTGGGAGGACTACGCACGCGTCCATCACCAGGAGCACGACAACCTTCAGGAGGCCGTATGGGCCGATTTTATGGTAAGTATGTTAAAAAAGTTTCTAAGTTTCAACTCTTAAACTCTTTTAGTGAACATCTCTTCAATATATTCTTTATCGTAGGCAAGATATACTTTAGAGGACCCGAACGACCGTCGCCAGTTTGAGGATGCGAGGCGAGTGTTTCACTACAATGCTGCCAAGGCGCTTCGACAAGCTTTGTCGAACGCCCGTGTTCAAATTAGTAATGAGCACTTGAAGGCGAACCAGCAGCACATGCTACACTTCCGGCAAGAGAGCGAGAGGCACCTAACGGAGGAGGAGTACGCGCAGGTACGTGGAGTGTAGTAAGTATTTTTTTTTGATAATTTCCTCGATGGTACTTTTAACGACTTCCAACTATGTGCAGGGCCACGTGAGCTGGTTGCAGGGTCGGACCAATGTATTTCGGGCCCTTTGTCGCTACTGGGCTAGCGACGAGTTTAAAGCTAAGTCTGAGAAGGCTCGAGACTGCAGAGGGGTGGAGGGGAAGAGCACGCACGGGCAAGATAATCACTTGCGTTTAGCTAAACGCATGGTAAGTGTGTATAACTTATGTTTATATATTAATAATATATTGTTCGTACTAACACGTATTGACAGGAGCGCGAGACGGGGGTGCCGCCCACCCGTGCTGAGGTCTGGAAGAGAGGTCACAGGGACCCTTCTCAGCTGACGGGGTGCAGTCAGGCTGCAGCCGAGCGGTTGGTAAGTTTAGAAATCATTCATATTAAATATAACTATATAGATTGTTAAACTTACACGATTTTCTTGTTTTGCAGGCTAAGTACGGGGAGGAGGCTAGGAAGATACACGGCGAGGATTTCGATTGGGAACGTCAACCGATCGATCCTCAAGCCGCGTATGCAACCGGTGGTGGAAAAGCACACGGAAGGTGAGTTTACAAGTCATTTTATCGTTTTCAATTCAAAGTATTCAAGATATTTCAATTTCATATTATTGACTCTCTTTTTTATAGGCTCGCCATATTCGACGGAGTTGTCGACTCGAGGGCGGGGAGACCTGCGAGAGGCAGCTCCACGCAGGCTTCGGGCACGGGAGGTCGCCGCGTATCGCAAAGGGACATTGAGATACAGTCCCTCCGAGAAACTGTAGAAGAAAACGAAAGGCGACATGAGGAGGAAAGGAGGGAGGCGGAACGCCAAAGGATCGCGATGGAGGCCACGATCCAAACCCAGGCAGCAGCGTTGGCGCAGATGCGGGAAGCAATGGAGGTAACAAAATAAAACTAAAATTCTCATTAATTCAGCGTAAATGACTTACTAATATGTAGTATTTAATGTTTGCAATGACAGGCCATCGCTCGGGCGCAAGGTCTGGGAATCCAGCTACCGGTACTACCACCGGTCCTTCCAGACGATCCTTCTTCAGCGGGTCAGGTAAGTTTCTATGTAATCCTTCTTCTCCAGCGTAATAAGATTGAGATAGATGAAAGAGAGAGATAGTTAGATAGAAAAAATGATTGAGATAGAAGAAAGATAGAGATAGAAGAAAGGGAGACAGAAGAAAGAGTGAAAGATAGATAGAGTAGGATGGGAATGAAGAGAGATAGTAAGATGTAGATGGAGATAGAGAGAGGGGAAGATAGAGGGAGGGAGATGTAGTTGGAGATAGAGGGAAAAGGATAGCAATAGAGAGATAGAGTGAGAAAGAAAGATAGAGTGAGAGACAAAGAGAGAAATGAAAAGAGAGGAAGAGAGACAAAGAGAGAAATGAAAAGAGAGGAAGAGAGGGGGATTTAGATGAAGATAGAGGGAGAGGAAGGGAGGGAGAGAGATGTTGGTGCATTTATATTCTAACTCTAAGTTTCATTAATTGCAGGGATCTGCGACGGCTGCACAAACGCCGTCGCCATCGCTACCGCCGCCTGGAATGAGGCGCGACGACGACTTCGACTTCGGAGGTGGCTACGGAGGTCAGACCGGCGAGTGAGCCCATGTTTAGTTTATTGATATTGATGCGATGTTTGTATGATGTGTTTTGAAACTGTTGTGATGTGATGTGTTCTGTGAATCTGTTCTGTGAATATTGTCTGTTCTGTGAATCTGGCCATCGAGCCGGTTAGTATTTTCTGTTTTTTAAAAAAAATAAAAAACCTTATTTGTGACGGCTTTTTATACAGTACCGTCGCAAATAAGGTACCAAGGCGTCGCAATTAAGCCACTGCTATTTGCGACGGCCTGGCCGTCGCAAATAAGGTTTAATTGCGACGGCCCGACCGTCGCAAATAGTGGCGTGGGTCCCGGAGGAGGGCACGTGGGCCCTGTCCACTGAACTTATTTGCGACGGCTCGGTCGTCGCAAATAAACTTTAATTGCGACGGCCGGGCCGTCGCAAATAATGTTATGGGGCCCACCGACCCGTGGCAATAACTTGCGACGGCCGCTCCTAGCCGTCGCAATTAAGCTTATTTGCGACAGTGGCCATCATAAATAAACTTAATTGCGACGATTTATTTGTGACGGCCAAAAACCGTCGCAAATAAGGAAAGCCGTCGCAAATAGTTTATTTGCGACGGCATAAGGCTTATTTGCGACGGTCGTGGCCGTCGCAAATCGTCGGGATTCCTGTAGTGACAATCATCGCGTGGAGTAGGGTATTATGCCCAGGCAGTCCGAACTATGTAAAAAATCCTCGTGTCACTGTCTTGTTCATAATCTCACGCGCGCTCTAACCAATCACGAATCTCCACGGGCTACGATCTAGTAGTACCGGGGGATATGTCGATCACACACTTCGACAAAGACATTTTATTCTTTTTTTACTAGAAGACGATAAACTTTTGAGAAGGAAAAAAGCACGTAGCATTCAACTGTGAAAGAAACGATATCGTCGTGTTCATTCCAGACCAATCTTTTCAATGTCCAAAATCTCACAGCTGTAGGGCATAAGCGAGTACAGCAGCAAGGACTTGTTGACTTGCACTTCAATTCCAGGCTCACAGACAGAAATCAACATACTCAGCTCATCTACTAGTAGCGTGCGTTACACTGTGCAGCATTTCCTTATAGGACCTGAGTCGGCAGCAACTCTCTTTCAGTACCAACGGCAGAAGGGGAAATCCTTCGCTTTTAAGTGAAGTGAACAATTTGGCAATGGCAGGGCCGAATGTGCCGGATGTGTTGGACTAGTGCAGAATTTGGTGTTGTTCCACGAAATAATACTGTATCCACTTTGCGTAAGAGTTGCTCGAAATATGTATAGTGCTACTACCTCCATCATTACTCGTGATTTAGGAGAAAAAAATAGTTTATTTTGAACTAAAATTCTTGTTCTAAACGACAAGTAATATGGAATGGAAGGAGTACTCTCTCCGTCCCTATGAACTTGTCGTTTTATAGTTCATTTTTAAATTATAAAGCGACAAGTTCATAAAGACAAAGGGAGTACTTGCTCAACTTCACACTACTGGCCTGTATCTTGACAGGACAGCAAATAAACTAAATACGAACACGTTTGAACTAAAGAACCAGGAGACATGTTGAGCAATTCTGGATTTTTCTCCTTCATGTTAATATCAGGGACGTCAGAGAATTATTATCTTTTCATTTCATACGACAAGTTTACGGTTTTCAGTTTGGCAGAATCTATGCATGACTCCCTGCTATACCTGGAACCCGGCGGATGTAGCCCGGCCTTCGGGACAAATGGCTGCAATAATCAGCCGCACAAACAATTACAAAGCATCAAGCTTTCATTCATTTCCCTTTGCCGTAACCACTGCCGCTTTGCAAAAGCATGGCCTCAAAGCCCAACAGGCGTCTGTTTTCTGGATCATTGCTAAGTACAATTGTTAGGTCTTTAATTAAACTATGGTGCTATGACGTAGTGCTGTCTAATCATACTTGCTACAACGAAGCAAGTGCGCTCTCTTTAGCATTAGACTATCCGCAATGATTTATTGTAAAGCTTACTGGACTGAAAATATAGAGTAGATTACTGGAAGTATAGAAAATATACTTGAAGTATAGAGGGATGAAGTAAGTTTTAAAGGAAACCGCTGCGGGTGGTCTTATATATGATCCGGCAAGTTCCAGCAATCAGTCAGCAAAGTAAAGAGCCTCTGAACTTTTTACGGGTGCCAGCCACTAGCTAGGATCTGCAAGTGCAAAGGGGAGGAGGAGGAGGCGGTGGTGATTGCTGGTTGTTGGAACGGGACCATTGGCTTTGCTGCAGGTTCTGGCTAGGTCAGGACCCGATGCCAATGCTTAGCTCCAAGTAGCCATACGTCTACAGATGAGATGAGCAAGTGCAAAGAAGCTGGGTTTTTTTTTTCTGTTGGTCGGCTTATTGCTTGAATTACGGTTTCAACAAGCTGGTTAGCAGAGTCACAACACTTTTTCTATCTCAACGCAATGATAATGTCAGATGCATGCATGACAGCACGAGCTACACAACATGCATTTACAAATGACCAATGCCCACCATCTGACGCAAATAATAATTTTATGTCTATATGCGAGCACATCAACAGAGTTTAGCGCTCCCATTAGGGAAAAAAACTATTCTGGTGACTGGTGTCAGGAAGGAGACAACCATCTGGGAGTAGGAGCCACGCGTATGCCTTTGGCTGCCATTTTTCAAGGTTGGTTGCTTCAAAAATACTCAATACACATATAAAAAAGAATTTACTCAATACTATACCCCACCCGTATTTGTACTTGCACACGCCATGTACTGGCAGCCGGTGTGATCTGAGGACATTCTTGCACATCCAAATACCAAGTGGCAAGTGCTGAACATTTCTACCGAATTCACACACTTCCCCCATACACCTTGAGACGCACAACGAAATTCAGACAAATATTTTCCTTCCATGACTAGTCGTTTCTGAAATAAAATTTGACTCGATGACTAGTCGCTACGCTAGTGTCTAGCTTCATTTCTCTCCCACGAAAAACAAGATTGTACTGTATATTCAAGTGAAAGAGAAACTGTAGATTCACGCAACATTCTCCTCTGCTTCTCTCTCCTCCCCTTCGTCTCTGCAGTGCTGCTTCCCCCTGGCCCGGCCCGGGCGCCTGCTTCCCTTGCTCGCCTCGCCTACGCCTCGGCTGCTGCTCCTCTCTTTACTTCAAACAACTGCTCCCACTCCCCAACCAACTCAACCCCTCCATCTCCACCTCAACCCCACGTGGTCGTGAGCGGTGCTGAACCGACCGGCGGTGGCGCACCATGGCTCCGTGAATCCGCTGGCATTGCCGGCGACAAGAACGGATTTTTCGGGCATGCCCTCAAGTTCGTGGCCGTGATTTGACACCGCTTGGACGCGATGATGCGCTGGGCTGGGGCGGCGCCCTATCTTTTCCCAGTACTCATCGCGTTGCAGTGCGGGGTGCCGTTCCTGCAGCGCTCCGCCGCGGCACCCGTGGCCGGCGATGGTGAGAGCTCTTAACTGGACACGCGCTGTTTCTCCCCGTTTCGTTGCCTTCTTGATTCTTTGCTCGGCTCTGTTCGATTTTCGCCCCTGGGCTCCCCGTCCCTTCCGTTTCTCGGAGACATTCTACGGTTTCTTTCCCTTTTCTTTTCTCCTTCCTTCCTATTTTGAAATTGTTGCTTCGATTTCGTTCTGATCTGTCCCCTGTTGCAACTGCGTTGCCCGTGATTTCAGAACCCGGGTTTATTCTTCCCTTGCTGCCACGTGCATTTCTGATCCGTGAGGATTTTTCTGCTAGTCTCGGCGCGTCTTAGGAATGTGTTAACGCGAGCTGTTACGCATGAAGTCATAAGCAATTAGAAACTGAACTCCACCCCCTCCCCGCTGCGAAATCGACAGTTTTCCTGATGGCTGCTTCCCTGGATTGTTGTTAGTGTCGGCGCTCATGGCATTCAAACGCGCGATCATCGAGGACCCTCAGTCCGTGCTCTCGGACTGGACTGACGCGGACGGGAACGCCTGCGACTGGCACGGCGTGATCTGCTCCTCGCCGCAGGGCTCCGTCATCTCTCTGTAAGAAACTCTTAAAACTCACCTGGATCTCATTCATGGTCTGCTTCATGCTTTAGCCAGCAGCTAACCAGAATCACGACCCGCTCAATATTGTTGTAAGTACTGTACACTAGTTGAGAGGAAAAGGTTGATGCGATTAAGCTTTGGATCACTGGGGTTTGGTGTGCAAGTGAAGGCTTGCTTGGTACTTGACCTCTGCCACTAGCTTATCCTTTGCAGCTTTGATGTAGACATTTGACATACGGCATGTGCAAACAGCTCAAAAGGTGGTGTGCGATTTGCCGGTTAGATGTAGCCAGTAATCAGTTGGTTTGGTTCACACTTCACAAGCAAAGTGCAACCGTTGGATATTGTACTTCGCCTAGTAGGTCGAGATCCTCCACACGGATTTGCTGATTATGACATGGTGATTTGACTTCATCTTGCAGGAAGCTATCAAACTCATCTCTCAAGGGATTCATTGCGCCGGCACTTGGACGGCTGAGCTTCTTGCAAGAACTGTATGCTGTCTTTTTTTTTTAATATACAGTTTCAACCTGTTTTGTGAAGTTAGCTATCCTGTTCCTCTGATTTTTTTTTGTTGTTGTGCGTGTCTGCAGATATTTGGATCATAACCTGCTTTTTGGCACAATCCCAAAACAAATAGGCTCACTGAGGAACCTGAGAGTTTTAGATTTGAGTTCTAATCGACTCACTGGCCCTATCCCTTCTGAGTTAAGTGGCTTGAGCAGCGTAGGCGTAATGTAAGACATTTATTGTTTTGTTTGTATGTTTATAATTCTCTAGTTTGATTCATCTTTGCTGTTTGAACTAGAGGGCGTTCTATTTATCTCTTGTAGAAATTTCCATTCCAATGGATTGACCGGGAATATACCTCCGGAGCTGGGCAAACTGCAGAATCTTGTTGAGCTGAGGTTGGACAGGAATAGACTAAAGGGATCAATTCCAGGAAGCACCGCTGCTGGTTTTTCTCCTGCTGCAAATATTGGGTCGGTAACTTAACCTAACTCCATTTCTATATGGTGCTGCATCTCCCACGTTGAATCTTAGAGAGTTCCAGCTTTTCAATGCATTTAGCTAAAGTTGTATTATTTACACAAACAACAAGATTAACTTAATTTGTGACATCAAAATATTTTCATGCCAAACTCTCTTTCCAAAAAACAAATAGCATTGATTAGAACTGATTCATGTCAACTGTGGATGCTGCAACTTCAATTTAATCAGTAACTTTTTGAGGTGATACACTTGTTGACCGCATTTCCATGCTGAGAACAATGCATAACTCTTAACATATTTTTATGTTGCGTTACTCAAATTTTTTTATTGTGTTTTCATTTTCATCAGATCCACAGATCAAGATGGGCTGTGCCCTTCTCGTCGATTATATATTGGCGATTTTTCTTTCAACTTTCTTGTCGGAAAAATTCCACCTTGCTTGAAGTATCTTCCAAGGTACCTAAATGACTTACTGCTATATCTGTATTTTGTTGGACTCCTACCATTTACAAGGCCTGTTTGCAGGTCAAGTTTCCAAGGAAACTGCTTCCAGGATGAGTACTCTATACACCAACGAGCTCTTCAGATTTGTTTAAGTAGGTGTTTTGGCTAGAATTCAAAAATCATTGCAATACACAGTATCAAGTGATATTTTATGTCACAATTGTTGCACGTCACACTTGGAAGTGGAATGGCTAAAATGCTAAACTTCATGCATCAAGTTGAAGTTCTAGCTCCAAATTTGAATTGTGGTTTTCTATTCTACAGTTGAGTTTCCCAAGATCTTCTTGTAATTGTATTAACTATGAGTTCACTTATTTTTGATAGGTGGCCCTATGTCTGTCCAGCAAGGTGGCACACATGGATTCAAGCATCCTAGTTCTGGGCATAGGCATGGAAGAGCGCAGCAACCAACATGGCTTCTTGTCTTAGAAATTTCAACTGGTATTCTTCTGGTTGTTTTTGTGATGGCTGGTGTAGTTACTGCTTCCAGAAGCTGTAAGCTGAAACCTTCTATAAGAATATCCTCATGGAATAGATCGAAAAGTTGGAGCGATGAGATAACAGTGTTGATCGGTTAGTGTTAAGTGGATAAAAACCATGATTTGTATGTTTTACAAACATTTTGAGTAACGCATAATACTCTGTCCAGATTCTGATATGCTGAAAAGATTACCAAAGTTAAGTCGTCAGGAGCTTGAAGTAGCTTGTGAGGATTTTAGCAACATCATCGGCTCATCTCCCGAGACTGTAGTCTACAAAGGAACCATGAAAGATGGGCGTGAAGTTTCTGTCATATCATTATGTGCCTTTGAAGGTCACTGGACTAGCCATCATGAACGATTTTACCAAAACAAGGTAAGTTATGTGATATTAAGGGCCAAAAATACTGTTATGTTCTTGGAAATTGAATGGGGTGACCTTTTTAGGTTATTGACCTGGCAAGGTTGAATCATGAGAACATAGCAAAGTTTCTAGGATATTGCAGAGAGAGTGATCCATTTTCGAGAATGCTAGTCTTTGAGTATGCACCAAATGGGACCCTATTTGAGCATCTACATTGTAAGTTACCCTCTGTATAGCTCGCTTGGTGGTTACCTATTCTGTTAGCAATATCTGATTGTGGCTATTTTCCTTCAGATGGTGAAGGAGCCCAGTTATCTTGGCTCAGACGAATGAAAATAGCTATTGGTATTGCTCAAGGTCTAAGGTACCTGCATACGGAGTTGCAGCCCCCATTTGCTATATCTGAGCTGAATTCCAATTCTGTATATGTTACAGAAGATTTTGCCCCGAAGGTACGTTGTGTGCAAGCTAGTGCCTGCATGTGTTAATCCATTCAGCTGCCCAAGACTGCATACCTATCTGTTCTTCAGAAATAACATAATTATTTTGTCCGTTGCATGTTTTTGTTTATTTCCTTTTTAGATTTGGTCCCTTTGTCTTTCACCTGTCCAACTGGTGATGTTGTGATTCTTGTGCAGCTCGTCGATTTTGAATGCTGGAAAATGATGTTCACAAAACGTGAGAAGGCTGGTGGGTACAACTACTTGAGTAGCAAAACCTCTTTCCCTTGTAATGGAGGTTCCTCAGAGGATAAGCATGCGGATATCCAAGGCAACACATTTGCCTTTGGAGTTATTTTACTGGAGATCATCAGTGGACGGCTTCCTTATTGCAAGGACAAAGGCTATTTAGTTGACTGGGTGAGCCTCTGATTCTCTAGTTGACCGGCCGGCTTCCATATCAGCAGCAGGTAATTTGGTCACTACCTCTGATTATTATTTTGTTGCACAGGCTGGTAAGTACCTTCAGCAGCCTGAGGAGATCGGGAAGCTAGTGGACCCGGAAGTGAGGAACGTGAGGACTGAGGATCTTGCGGTCCTTTGCAGCGTGGTGAGCCGCTGCATCGAGCCTGACCCTTCCAAGAGACCGTCGATGCAGATCATCACAGGCGTGCTGGAGAACGGGATCGACCTGTCCGCGACCTCCATCCTCAAGGAGTCTTCCCTCGCATGGGCTGAGCTCGCCTTGGCGTTGTAGTAGCACGTGACACTGTAGTACTAATAACCTTGCATTCCATCCTGTAAATTCATCGTCCACGCACACTAATATCGGTCACGGTTGTCGCTTGAAGTGTGGAGGGGAGTTTGCTCTGTTTCGTGCTGCATGCACTGGTTATTACTAACACGTACGTAATACTGTATGATTTATAGCTGCTGATGACTGAGGTTCGGAAGGTTTGCAAATATATGAGCAATTCTTCATCATGTGCCGGATGAGACCGTTGCCGGTATATTATTTTGAGAGAACTGAACATCTCTAGCCTCTTCCGTCCATTTCTTGCTGGAGCGTAGTGGACGAACAGGTTAATAAGAGCAGTACAGCATATATCTGATCTTATATTAATAGGGGCATGAGAGAGCAGTCTGGAACCGAACATTCCCGCACAGCTGATTGTTAAATAATGTCGCTGCCGGCCAGTGGACAGTGACACAGGACAGCTTTTACCGATGAAATGTCCAACTCATACGTATGTCGCTGTCGATGTAGGTGGACCGCAACGAGATGCGGCGGCAAGGACACGACACCTGTGAGTCTGTCGTTTTTTTTATTACATTTCCTTTGTTTTGAAACCGAGTTGTCACTCGTGACACGACCTTAACGTCCCAGAATATGCCACGTCCAATGCATGGCAACAAAAATCCAAACAGGTGAGCTGAGCAACTCTCTCACAGAGACAGAGCACGGCACCAACCCAACACGTCGGGGAGGGCGAGCTCGATCGGCTCAGCAAAGCTCATCAGGCCTTGGCCGGCTGCACGAAGTGCTGCGCAACGATGCGGCGCTGGATCTTGCCGGTGGCCGTCTTGGGCAGGTCGTCGGTGATGTACACCTTCTTGGGCACCTTGAACGCGGCCAGGTTCCTCCGGCAGTGGGCCACCACCTCCTCCTCCCCCAGCGCCGCGCCCTCACGAAGGATCACAGCGCAGTTGATCTGCATCACCATGGTTAATTTGGATTCAGACGATGATGCTCTGCTATTACTGTATAGGCGAGAGGGAAAAAAGCTGACCTCTTCGCCGTACTTGTCGTCCGGCACGCCGAAGGAGACCGCCTGCTTGACCGCCGGGTGGTCGAGCAGCACGGCGTCAACCTCGATGGGCGAAATCTTCTCGCCGCCGCGGTTGATGAGCTCCTTGATGCGCCCGACCAGGTGCAGGTATCCGTCGTCGTCCACGACGCCTATGTCGCCCGTGTGGAACCAGCCGAACCGGAACGCCGCCTCGTTGGCGTCTGGGTTGTTCTTGTAGCCGCGCGTGACGTTGGCGCCGCGGATGCACACCTCGCCGGGCTTCCCGGGCGCCAGGCGGCCGCCGTCCTCGTCCAGGACGGCCATCTCCTGGCCCACGGGCCTTCCCACGGAGCCGGGCTTCCTGGGCCCGTCCTGCGGCAGCGGGTTGGACGTCATGAGGTGCGCCGCCTCCGTCATGGCGTACGCCTCCAGCACGGGGGCGCCGAACGCCGCCTCCAGCTTGTCCAGGATGGACGGCGCCAGGGAGGCACTGCAGCTGCGGATGAAGCGCAGCGGCGGGTAGTCCGGGTCGGGTTTCGACGCGTGGCGGTCCAGGATGATCTGGTGGATGGTGGGCACGGCGGTGTACCAGGTGGCGCCCGACGCGCGCATGTCGGGCCAGAAGGTGGACGCCGAGAAGCGGCCCGCTGCGGGTAGCGAGACGGAGGCGCCGGAGGCCAGGGACGCGAGGAGCGCGCAGAGGAGGCCGTGCACGTGGAAGAGCGGGAGCACGACCACGGTGGCGTCCGTCTCGGCGAGGCGGTACACGGAGCGGATGTTGTGGACGGAGGCGGCCAGGTTGCCCTGCGTGAGCGGAACACCCTTGGGGCGGCTGGTGGTGCCGGAGGTGTGCAGGAACAGGGCCACGTCGGACGGGTCGTTGGTTCCGCCGCCTGTTGGGTGCGGGGAGGAGGCAGGAGAAGAAGGGAGGCCGGCGAGGTGGACGGCCGGCGCCGGCGCGTCTTGGAGGTGGAGGAGGGTGGCGGTGGCGTGGACGAGACCCAGGTTGGCCGCGGCGGCCTGCGCCGCGGCGTTCCCCTCGGCGTTGGTGATGAGTAGGCGCGCCTCGGAATCAGAAAGGTAGAACTGGTACTCCTCCCGCGTGTAGGCCGGGTTGAGCGGCGCGGCGACGGCGCGCGCCCGGATGACCGCGAGGAACATGACGACCAGCTCGACGGTGTTGGGGAAGGAGAGCGCGACGACGTGGCCGGGGAGGAGGCCGGCGTCGGCGGCGAGGCGCGCGGCCGCTGCTTCGACGAGCGCGTCGAGGGCGGCGTGCGAGAGGTCGATCTTGGCCAGGACGGCGAGGGCGCGGCGGGAGGGGAAGGCGGCGGCGGCCTTCTTGATCAGGGCCGTGAGCGTGGGAGCAGCCTCCGTCTCCGGCTCCATTGGTGGGTGTCTTCTTCTCTCTGTCTTTCCTTGATGGAAAGGAAAGATGGATCTTTCTCTTCTGTGTGATGGAAAGGATCGAGTCATTCGCATTGGTTTGTGGTGTATATATATATCACGAAAGAGAAAGAAAGAGTGTGAAGGAAAAGGAAGCCATTGCTTTGCTTGCGGCGAGGAAGAAGGTAGTAGGAACTTGGCCTTCCTCCTGTTGCTGCCCCAGGCCCAGGCCAGTAAAAAGATTTTCATCGTTTGTGTGGGCCGTCACCACTGAGGTCAGCATAAAAGAAGACGAAGACGATTGCCCTGGTCTTGGGGTGGGGTAGGGGCCAACAACAGAAGAAGAGGAAGGAAGGCTTGTGGGATGGCGACCGAGCACAGCAGCAGGAGAGGCGTGTTCGGGGACAGGCGGGATCCGGGGGCGATTCATTCACTCACCCGTCGGCTCAGCTTGGCGCGTGGACCACTTGCTGATGAACGCGTGCGCGTGCGGAGGCAAACCTTCACCGCATACGTCCAATTCCAAGGCCTGCCTCTGCGTGCTCATGATGAAGTCATGAGATATGGTCTGTGCCAATTGGATTGGTTGGCCTTTCAGATCCTCAATGGCCGCCGCACCGCAAGTAGTAACTCACACAGACCACCCCGCCCACAACAAATCAAACCAATGGCCCATCCGTCGGAACCTCGCGTCGGCCCAACAAATCAACTTACTCGGCCCAAAAATATTGCGAGCCCGAGCTGATACCCCGGCGCCCCAGACCACGTCAACTCTCTCAGTCTCTCTCTCTACGAGTCAAAGGCGTCAGCACGGGCACGGCATTGCCTTCCCTTCCATCGCACCCGCCGCCTCCCCTCACCAAAACCTTCTTCCCATCCCCACACAGACACAGCCTTCTTCAACCCCGGACGCCCTGCCATGGAGGCGGACTGAAGGACCAACCGATCTCTTCCCTTCGCACTTCCCGGCCTGGATCTGGGCTCACTGGTAACCGGATCTCCACATCCTTCCATCCCCTTTATTTTATCAACTCTCTAAATCTCGCTGCTGCTGGAAGGAATTAGGTGACGGTGACGGGACTCGCTTTCGCTGCTCGGACCGACTCACTGACTTCACCCACCGGTTGTTCGCTGGCTTGGGTGCCAACACCGCGATCCAAACATTTTTTTGCTTGCGTAATCAATCAATCAATTAATTAACTACTGTACTAATCCGGTAATCCCGCCCCGCCACCGTCCTTCCTCAGATTTTTCACTACTCCACGCTCTACCTACAGAGTTTGCTCTGCTTCTGCCTTCACCCATACGTCTAGGAAGAAAGCGATGTCTTATCAGTACTAATTTCCAGTCTGTCTGTTCCCGTGGTGTCCACGTCGGCTGTCATAATCCACGGAACGTGCACCGAGTTTCCTGAGATGTCAAAGGAATTTTATTTGATCCCCACTACTATTTTCTAAGTGAAAGGGGACTGTTTCAGTACACGATGACACGAGTGTTTCTATCTCTACAAGCGGAATGAAAAACATGTACAGTACTCTATAGTAGTATGTGGTTTATTATTGCTGATGATAGTCTGCTCTACGTGCAGTGTACTAAAGTGAACTACAACATCAACACAACTGATGGCAGCATATAAGCTGGGTGTGGAGGTCGCAAGTGCTCACGACCTGATGCCAAAGGATGGGCAAGGTTCTGCCAGCGCCTGCGTCGAGCTCACTTTCGATGGCCAGAGGTTCCGCACAACTGTCAAAGAGAAGGACTTGAACCCTGTGTGGAACGAGCACTTCTACTTCAACGTGTCGGATCCTTCGAACCTTCCTGAGCTTGCCCTTGAAGCTCATGTCTACAACGTCAGCAAAACTCTTGAAGGTTCCAGGTCCTTCCTTGGCAAGGTCAGAATTGCTGGAACCTCATTCGTGCCTTTCCCTGACGCCGTGGTCATGCATTATCCGCTGGAGAAGCGTGGGATGTTCTCGCGCGTTAAAGGGGAACTGGGCTTGAAGGTGTACATCACTAATGACCCTGCAATCAAAGCTTCGAACCCTCTTCCGGCGATGGATCCTGTTTCGAATAATCCTCCCCCAGCTCCAAGTACAAACGAGCACGCGTCCCACGACCGCAGGTCTGAGGTGAAAACCTTACACACCATTGCTAAGGAAGCGCATCAGCATCAACAGCATGGCCGTCTTCCAGCTTCTTTTGGTGAGCATCCTTCCAAGTATCCAGTTGAGCATATGAAGCCTGAACACCAGCCACCCAAAATGGTAAGGATTTATTCAGCAGCCTCCCAGCAGCCAATGGATTTTGCGCTCAAGGAGACTAGTCCGTTTCTCGGCGGCGGACAGATTATTGGTGGCCGGGTTATTCGTGGTGAAAAGCATGCTAGCACTTATGACCTTGTGGAGCGCATGCAGTATCTGTTTGTCCGTGTGGTCAAGGCACGCCAATTGCCGGACATGGACCTTACAGGAAGCCTAGATCCTTATGTAGAAGTGAGGGTTGGCAACTATAGGGGCATAACTAGGCACTTTGAAAAGAATAAGAATCCAGAGTGGAATGCAGTCTTTGCCTTTTCCAGAGACCGTATGCAGGCATCTGTCGTTGACGTTTTGGTCAAAGACAAAGATTTGCTTAAGGATGACTTTGTTGGCTTGGTGCGATTTGATTTGAATGATGTTCCAATACGCGTGCCCCCTGACAGCCCACTGGCTCCAGAATGGTACCGGCTGGTCAGTAAGAGTGGGGATAAGTCAATGGGTGAACTCATGCTTGCTGTTTGGATAGGCACCCAAGCTGATGAGGCATTTCCTGATGCGTGGCATTCAGATGCCGCGGCACTTGAGGATCCGTCTGCTGTGACACACATGAAGTCTAAAGTTTATCATGCTCCCAGATTGTGGTACCTGCGAGTTAATATCGTTGAAGCCCAAGATGTTGCCATATTTGATAAGACCCGCTTCCCAGATGTATTTGTCAGAGCACAGGTGGGACATCAGCTTGGGAGGACGAAACCTGTTCAGGCTAGAAATCTCAATCCTTTGTGGAATGAAGACCTTCTGTTTGTGGCTGCTGAACCATTTGAGGATCACCTTATTCTGACCCTCGAGGACCGTGTGGCTCCTAATAAAGATGAAATTATTGGCCGTGTGGTTATACCATTGACAATGATTGACAGACGGGCTGATGACCGTATAGTCCATGGGAAGTGGTACAGTCTTGAGAAGCCTGTACTTGTTGATGTGGACCAACTGAAGAAGGAAAAGTTCTCTACTCGGCTTCATCTCCGTCTCTGCCTTGATGGTGGTTACCATGTTCTTGATGAGTCTACAAACCACAGCAGTGACCTCAGACCAACAGCCAAGCAGCTCTGGAAGCCATCCATTGGTTTGCTTGAGCTTGGTGTCCTCGGTGCTCAAGGGATTGTCCCTATGAAGACACGAGATGGAAAAGGGTCATCTGACACATACTGTGTTGCTAAGTATGGATCGAAGTGGGTACGGACACGTACCATCATGAACAACCCAAACCCCAAATTCAATGAACAGTACACATGGGAAGTCTATGACCCTGCAACTGTCCTGACTGTTGGTGTTTTTGACAATGGCCAACTTGGTGAGAAGAGTGAGGAAAAGACATCTAGTGGCAAAGATGGAAAGATCGGCAAGGTTCGAATACGTCTCTCCACACTTGAAACTGGCCGAGTGTATACCCACTCATATCCTCTCCTGGTGCTACATCCATCAGGGGTCAAAAAGATGGGTGAACTGCACCTAGCAGTACGATTTTCCACTACCTCACTGGTAAACATGTTGTACCTCTACTCTCGCCCTTTGCTCCCGAAAATGCACTATGTACGTCCCATACCAGTGCTTCAGGTTGATATGCTGCGTCATCAAGCTGTCCAGATTGTGGCTGCCAGACTCAGCCGGATGGAGCCACCTTTGAGAAAGGAAGTTGTTGAATACATGACAGATTTTGATTCTCACTTGTGGAGCATGAGGAGAAGCAAAGCTAACTTCTTCAGACTTATGTCATTTTTCTCAGGCTTGTTTGCAGTCAGCAAGTGGTTCAGTGGTGTCTGTGCATGGAAGAACCCCATTACCACTGTGCTAGTTCACATTCTCTTTCTAATGCTGATGTGCTTTCCGGAGCTCATTCTCCCAACAGTGTTCCTGTACATGTTTCTTATAGGGATTTGGAACTTCCGCTATAGGCCGCGTTATCCTCCGCACACGAATACCAAAATCTCTCATGCGGAGGCTGTACACCCTGATGAACTTGATGAGGAGTTTGATACATTCCCCACAAGCCGCAACCCTGATATTGTAAGAATGAGATATGACAGACTGAGGAGTGTTGCTGGAAGGATACAAACGGTGGTTGGTGATATAGCAACACAAGGAGAGAGGGTTCAAGCATTGCTTAGCTGGAGGGACCCTCGGGCCACAGCAATCTTTGTCCTATTCTGTATGGTTGCAGCAGTAGTCCTGTATGTTACACCGCTTCAAGTTCTTGCTGCATTGGGAGGGTTCTATGTCATGAGGCACCCAAGGTTCAGACATAGGTTACCCTCGGTGCCAGTTAACTTCTTCAGACGATTGCCGGCAAGGACCGACAGTATGCTATAAAAAAGCTGCCATGTGGTGGTCGTATGATTGTAATCCCTAGAAATACTCCATGTTTGTTGCTGTAGTGTGCATGCTGGACTTAATTGGTATCTGTACTGTGTGTTCAGGACTTGAGAGCCTGTAAATCGTATTAGCTGTCTGCTGTATTATGGGAACAATTGCCAAAAGCTTGTTATGACTTATCAGTGTTACTTAATTGCTACCTGTACTGTGTGTTCAGGACTTGAGAGTCTGTAAATCGTATTAGCTGCTGAATTATGGGAATAATTGCCAAAAGCTTGTTATGACTTATCAGTGTGCTTTTGTGTTGATCCTTTCTAAATATTTAGGTGTTCGATGTTTACTATCTTGCTTTATTCTTTTGTCATGTCTGCTTTTATTTTTGTGACATTATCGCCATGTTGTTACTGCGAACTGTTATTGTGAACTCTACATGCTGACACGTGAATAGTAGCAGAAATATATAATCGAGAGTGGCATAATAATGTCTCGTATAGGAACGAAACAATTTGTATTCGAATAACATAAAAATGAAATGCTGCCTATAAGAACTTAATCGAAAAAAAACTGGACAAGCTATTTGGAAGTATGGTTTTAGTATTCTTGTGGAAATAGAAGAGAAAATTCTTGAGAGCTGGAATAATTATCGACAAATGAGCTAGAGCTAGCCTCTAGATGAGTTGATATCAATGCTGGAACTTCTGGTGTCAAATAGTGCCCCGGAGCTAGGCCACCCTCCTGTTACTGTTACAGGGGGTGGCGTTAGATTTTGGTTATGATGTCCCGTGCTGGGCGACGGCGCCTGTTGGCCGCCGCCGGTGAGCGAGTCGGAGCTGAAGGCCTGCTGCTGTTTCCCGGCGGCTTTCTTCGACGACTTTGATCTCGAGCCTCCCTGATGAAAACTCCCCAGCACCACCTGCACATCGAATTAAGTTTGTAAAAATACGGTAGCATTTGGTGGATTTCATTCAGAAAAGGCGTTCGGCTGTCTGATTATTTTCAAGTTATATATCTTAGTGAGTCAAAAGTGGAAAGAGCAAAAGAAAATAAGATTCTTCACCTGCACGGTACTAGCAGCTACCAGTGGTCCAGCAAGAACACCTCCCATCACATTCCTTTCGGGGCTGCAGAGCGTGACGCTGAGGCCGCCGCTTTGCTCGCCTTCGCTCAAGCTGTAAGAGCCTGATAGGCTCAGGATTTCGTAGAAACCCTGCGAACATCATGTCATGGCGATTTACAAGATGCCATATAAAGAAAAAGGTGAAGCTCTTTACTAAGTACAGTGATTTGCAAAGACAAGTGTGAGTGTACCGAAAGCAAAAGCATACCTCGTAGATGGCAGCAGGGTTGTTGTAAGGCGGCGCAGAGGTGTGAACCCTTGACATGGGGGAGGCATCTGCCGGGTGGCGGAGGACGGCCCTGGAGACGGAGCCCATCGCCGAGAGGACGCACACCGCTTTCGACGACTGATTCGCGAACGCAACGATCTTCGCTGCCACATCCTGGCAGGTCAATATTTCATGGGTTGTCAGGGTGCCTGAACCCATTTTCAGAAGCACAACGAGATAAGATACCTTCTGTACCTCTGAAGGAGATGCCGTGATGATGTGCGGGGTAAAGCTCGTCCCAGCTGTGCCAGAGAACGCATTGCCTGGAGTAAAGTAAGAAGATGATTAATGTTGTCACTTTGTTCATCAGTAGAGTTGTGATTCTTCTTGAATGGCAATACCGAGGAATTTTCAACTCCTTTTTATTTATTTCTTTAAGCTGAAGAGAGATAATTTCTAGAAAGAATATCAGAAGGCAGCTGAGCTGATCCAACAAACTTGCCAGTATACAAAATACTAGTGCAATTTGTTAATTAATTACGATCCAGATTTAAATAAAAAGGGAAAACTAACACATGGTAATTAAGGGAGTGAAAAGGAGAGAAAGAAAAAGGGGAAACCTGCAGGGGGCGAGAGGTGGTGCTTCTTCCCCGTCCCTGGCGGCCGCCCACGCCTCTTTTTCTGCGCCGGATCCTCTATAGCAGAGTTTCCCACCATCTCACCGGACAAAGAGGCCATCCTTGTCGGCGCGCTCACCAGCTGCTGCTGCTGTTGCGCCGCCGCCACCGAGGCCTTCATGGTACCGTCGGGCCCGTACTTGCGCGGTCTTCCTCTCTTCCGTTTGACCGGTTCCGTTCCGCCGGGCGCCGGCGGGCCGGAGACGGAAACTGTGGCGGAGGCCGAGCCCATGTTGTTGTTGTTGTTGTTGTGAAGCAATGGCATCGGCGTCGGCGGGTCCATCTGGAACTGCATGCCGCCGATGGAGTTGAGGATGGCCGTGGCGCTCATGTTCATGTTGGGCATGGGGCGGATTATGGAGTGCATCCCGGCGAGCTGGGACGACGGGCTATGGCCGCCGCCA
Organism: Tuctoria greenei; assembly: GCA_036927565.1. Lineage (NCBI taxonomy): Eukaryota > Viridiplantae > Streptophyta > Magnoliopsida > Poales > Poaceae > Tuctoria > Tuctoria greenei. The sequence continues at coordinate 137,208,869 of JAYESD010000010.1, read as the reverse complement.
CCGCCTCCCCCGAGCGCCCTGTGGTGCTGCTGCTGTTGCGCGTAGAACGACTGCAGGTCGGATGCCGATGAGATGAGGTCCTTGCCGTCCATGCATGGATTGCGTAGTGTGACGCCCAACTCGACGAGCTTGCTTCTGGTGTCGACGTGTCGTGGACTAGCTAGACACGATCAAGCAGCAGCGAAGAGAAGTCCCCTGCACCAGCAGCTCTAGGTTAAGAACGTTGTTGCTTCGAGGCCGGAGCACACGGTTTCACGGACTCACATGGGAACCATGCAAGCAGCTCTCTCGATCTTCTGGATAGATTGGTGGTGGAGGTCCAAAGTGGTGGAAAAGGAAGAGGAATAGAGAGAAGATGGAATGATGGGAGAGAGAGAGATAAGATGACGCGGTTGGGTTGGATTGGATTGGCCTACACGATGGAACGCGAGGAGAGCGGCGCGGCGCGAGGCGATAAGATTTGTTGGCGCCGCCGTCGCGTTCCGTTGGCATCCTCCCCTCCCCACACGGTCACTGCCCGGCCATCCGATGGGCGGTGCTCTGTCGCTACCGATCCTGTAGCCGTCTATCCCGTGCTCTGCCCCACGCCACAGTGCATGACGATCCGTCTTTGATCGGTGATCGTTCTGCCCTCCGTCTCTGCCGTTAGGTAGTTGCCGCTCTCCTTCCCTATTAGGAACAATGGAACATGCATGGCTCCCAACAAGCCAATAGATGATAGTAATATGTATTCCTATGAATCGATATTATTTTCAACAAGTCACGCCGCTTCAACGACCTTGTGGCTGCCACTTGACCACCATGAGTATAATCATGCCGACGAGGCGACGAGCGAGCGCCGCCGGTGGCCGCAATAACCGTTGCCGGATCGATCATGTCAAACGGCTGCGTGCCGTCCACCGATCAACTTGTCTATAGCTGCAGTGCATGCATCCACCCAAACCCAACTTGATGCAATTGTTGCCATCGACGACGGACCGGATATCGGACAGGCATGTGGACTGGATAAGCGCGTGACCACACGCTACGCTACGCTGATGACAAGATAAGGCCGCGCGCCCGCCGCGCTGAAACAGTGACCGGCGCATGGCCACCCCATCACGGCATCACTCACATACATGGCCGGGACCCCTCTCTCCATCGCTCTCCCTCAACCTACGGATCCCTTCTCCATATGCTCCACAGCTTCTTGTTGCATATACTGTGAAAAATAAAATATTTTTTGTTATCGAGTTGTTATTTTTTTTCACACGCAAGTAAAAAATTAGCATATTTTTAACCTACGTCAATCTCGCAGACGTCACAAAAACCAAACAGACGGTTGCTCGTGGATGCTAGTTGATTTTAGTCTTTTTGAGACCTCGGCTACTCGAGAAAAGATGAGACCCGAAAAGCCAAGTGTTTGTTGCAGTTGATTTTCGTTGTGCTGCGAAGGAAGGGAGGGTAAATGAGGTCGAGATTGGGCCTTAAAGATCACGACGGAAGGAAGCCCAAGGCCCAAGCCACTGAGTGCAGTGCCGACTTGAGACAGCCCATATTAAACCAGGCCTGAAGTATTGGCCCAACGAGTAAACATGCCGTGGTTGCTGAATCTGCCTGCTCCTTACCTCGGAAGCTGTCCGTTGATCAAAAGGGGGGGGGGGGGGGGGGAATAAAAAGAAGGGAAAGTTTCATACATACGCACAGGTGGGAGTATTTTCTAGAATAAATAACCGATTAAATGTATCTCTATAGCCGGTTAATAACCATCATTCAATACAAAAAACTTCTTCCAGCCTCATTCCCACTATATTTTTTTTGAAAGCTCTGAGCACGGCTCAAGTACATTGATAAGACGAAAAATAGATTACATAATATCTCAGGGAGTTTAAAATCGCACGAGCCGTGCAAGAAAAAAGATTGAAACAAAACAACACAAACGAAGAGGTAAGGACTACAATGTCTAGCCAGAACCTAGGACTAATACAATCCTGTGCCTAGGAGAGGCGGGGCACCCGCCGTGTGCCACAGTCTTGCCGTGTCTCCGATCTCCTGGAGTAGCTGATCCTCTGATTTCTCTAACCCCTCGAATATTCTTCTGTTGCACTCACACCAAATAACCCAACATACCAGGAGCACCATGGAGCACTGTCCTCTGGACACTGGGTCACGACCTCCTCCAGTCAAATGTTGGAACCAGGATGCAAGATCCATACCAGTGCGCCACTGGTCCGGGTCAACCTTCTCCGAGCAGCACCATTCCGAGATTATACTCCAAACCCAAATCAGTAAAGGACATTCTGAGAACAAGTGTGTTGCAGTTTCATACTTTGGAGACACAGAGGACAGAAATACTGATTCGGTCCTGAACCACCAGCCAAGCAAAAACCTTGCACTTTGGTAGGGCCCAAACACGCCAAATCTTGTGGGGGTACCAAGAAAGAACACCACCGATAAATTGCATTTGATATGCCGAGCGAGCGGAGTATTCCTTGTTGGATGAGTACAGCCATAGGATCTCGTCGCTCTGATCACTATCGAACTCAAGCTGCACCTCTTGTAACTCGTCCCACAAGGCTAGGAATTCAGTCAACATGTCCATGTTTACCCGATGTGCGATATCACGGATCCAATTTTGATTCGTCATGGTGCAAGAGTGGAAATCTCATGGAGAGTGGCATGTCCCCAAGCCAAGTCGACTTCTAGAATCCCGCCTTGAGTCCGTTGCGTACCGTTACCCGCGTTGCTACCGCAAAAAGATTTTCATCGACCTCGTCCAGTGGCAGCTTCATACCTGACCACGGCATGTCCGGCGCTTTCCACTGAAACCAGGGCCAACGAAGTCTCAGGGCTCTTCCCAGTTTGTCTAAGTCTGAAATTCCAATTCCTCCGCTGTCTAAGGGCCAACATACTCGAGCCCAACTTATTTTGCATTTTCCGCTTTGAAGTGGTTGCGTGCCAGCCAAGAAAAATCGACGTCTAAGCTTATCAATAGCCGTGATGAATTGTTTCGGAGGACGAAGTGCCGTGAGGGCGTATACCGGAAGAGAACTAAGGACGGACCGGACGAGCTCCCTTCTACCAGCCAGAGACAATAGCTTACTTTTGTCACCCTGCTAGCCGAGACTGTGCCCGATCGACGATGCCCTGTAGGTGCCGCAGAGAGAGCCTTCTTGTTGTGATTTGAAGGCCGAGGTATGAGATGGGGAGATCAGTTCTCTTGCCATTAAAACCACGATTTTTTTATTAATATACCTTTTAAAAAATAATTTAATATATGTAACTCACGAAATGACAAATTGTCAAAAATGACCCAGATTCGTACGTGCCTCTTACGAAATTCAAATTTCGTATGAGGCTCATAGGAAATGCACATTTCGTGTGTGCCACATCAGATGGTACATGCCACATGGAACAAATGTTGGCCACGGTAGAACAAATCGACACGTACGAATTTCGTACGGTACCTCCATACGAGGCACGTACAAAATTCATATGTATCCATTTTTCACACTGCACTTGATGAATTTTACACATAACTTTATAAAAATTTATAGACCGATTTGCTAGAAATTTCCAAAGTATAAAATGGAGCATACATTGTGAAGTTTTCAATTCAATGAAGTTCCTATATGTTTAGTATGTAGAAACAAGAGTAATTGAATGCGTTATTAGGCAATACGATCACATTTCTGCATGTTTGTAAAATGTATTTTGTTTTGGCTATTTGTTTAGAAACACTTGGAGTTAGAATTGGTAGAAACGTTCATAAAAGTTACTGTAATATAAGTTTCGTTGAGTCTAAAAAATAAGTTGTCAATATATTTTATGGGGGTTTACTGGGAGCTACGGATTTTTTAAAATCATATAACGATAACAATTGCATAGTTCCAAAAATTACAGAAATAATTGTACTAATATTTAAAAGTCGGGCGGCGATTACATAAAATGAAATTACATAGTTCCAAAAATATGCGCATGTTGTTTGTCACTCTACTACTACGTTACATGAGGCAAAACACACATATACATGTTTTTTGAAGAAAACATAAAATAGGTAATATAAATGGTGTGTGTACGATGCACTTAAGTTGTGTCAATCTAATCCTAACACGCCTTAGTTGAATTGAACGCCGAGCATAGTTTACCCAAGTTGCTACTGAGTGTAACAGGGGTATTTTCCCTTACGCAAAGCATCCAGACCGGTTTCCCTTACGCGACGAGCTCTCTCGCGCATGCACTCTCGCTCAGCCTCTCGTGCGTGTGTTGTGATGCGTTCCTTCTCTGCAGCCTTACAATCACACTCTACGAATCATTGTCAAATTTCTTCTTGCCTCTTGCGATGATGCTCCTCCTGTTCAGCTCTATTCCTCCTCTCTTGCTCTATTTCTTCCAGCTCACTCTATTTCTTCTTTAAATTTCTATGCTGCAAGTCAAGCTTTTCTCTGAATGTACTCGACATCTTCTGCCGATTGTTCCTGGTCGATGTAGTTCTTGAAGTTGCAAAGAGATGGTGGTGATTGCACAAGTTTTTGTACAAATTACAAAAGGTTAGAATGTATAGCATTCAGAAAAACAGAAATAATATTGCATATTACCTGTGTTCTACCACCTAGAAGAAACGGGCACATCCTGTGAGGAGTATCGTACTCGTAGTTGTCGCACATCCAAAGCCGACAACCATAAGAGTCACCAAGTCGAAGATCTCTAACAAACCTACAATTAGTGCTACAGAAACACATTGGAGGTTGTAATCCATCGAGAATTGAAACCTTTTCTTTATTTGTGGGTGGTGAGAACTCGTCCATGGTACTAAGGTATATGAAATGATTGTAGTGAGTGTGTGTGTTGAAGCTGGTAGCGGACTGAGTGTTATATAGAAAAAACACATGATGGTGTATGGACTTAGTGTAGGTGAAATTTCATCCCTGAGATGGATAAGTGTGAAATGACATTTCACGTGGTCTGACATTGAGCAGTGCAAGTTCATTCTTCTCTTGTACGAGATTCGCCTCACATGGGGCAGTGCAATGTTGTGAATTTTGTGTACGAGATTCGCCTGACATAGAGCAGTGCAATATCATGAATTTCGTGTATGAGATTCGCCTGATATGGAGTGGTGCAATGTCATGAATTTCGTGTACGAGATTCGCCTGACATGGACCTGTTGATGTCGTGGATAAGTTTCACATGTGTTTTTTTTCGTATTTTATGTGGATAAGATTCGCCTTAGAAGATTCGTCCGACAAGTAGGAAAGTAGTATGGCGAGTCGCAAAATAGGAAGATGACAAACTAATTTTGACATACTTTTCATGCGAGACATAGTTGTGATACATGCAAAACATACTTGTGATACATGCAAAACATACTTCTGATACATGCAAAACATATTTTGCTACTTTGTTTCTACTTGTAATGTGGACAGCTGCAAGACATGTTATTGCAAACGCCATTTTCATCCTCATCATTCGTATGACTTGTACCAGGATAAAATTCCATTTGTTAAATTTCTATTTCAGCTAATTTAGCTGCCAAATCTTGATTGCGATGTTGTACATGTTTAATGTACTCTCGAGTAGCCTTAACAGGTGGTGGATCAACACAGAGTGTATATCCACAGTTTTCATCATCATAGTAAGCCTAAAACAAAAAATATTGTTAGTAAAACTTCATATATGAAAGATGTTTTGAAAATGATATTTAATATTTACTCCACCAACAGGACAACGAAAGAAACGAGGACCGCTATCGTCTCCTCCATCCATCATTTGGACAATACAATCTAGGTCACAACAACACTTAGGTCACTCCTGTTTGCTATCATCGTATGGTCGTAGTGGACGAAACGGGCCAAATTCACTCTTAGTAAAAAGCGGGAACTCATCTAATGCTGGTTCATACCAAGTTGGACCTCCCATCAAGTAATTTTTAGGCACTGCTCTAAAGTGTCCACCTCCTCGCCTACCATGACTTGTACTCGCCATTGTTTCACCTCCACGCGTACCTCGACCTCTACTCGTCATTGTTGGAGTGAAGAACACAACTACACGAGTAGTCATATTTATATAGGGCGATGAGTGCAATGTTGTTCTTTTCTTGTACGAGATTTGCCTGACATGTATCTGTTGATGTCAATGTTTGATGCAACTTGAGCGAGTCATAAAAATAGTATACATGGGACATCAACGCTACATTCCAATGAAGCACCCATTTCGTAGTATGAAGGATAATTTCAATAGTGACACTGAGAAGAGGCGTCGTCCACCTCATCTCACGGGTCATGAAGTCTATGAAATGGTCAAGTATATCCATGTTGTCCTTGGTAATCGGAAAAGGACAGGCACAAATACTGGCAAAGATGACATGTGGAAGAAACAATCAATTTTTTGGGAGCTACCATATTGGAAAGACTTAGATGTTCGTCATTCAATTGATGTGATGCATGTTGAGAAGAATGTGTGCAAGAGCCTACTCGGGACATTGCTTAACACGGATGGGAAAACTAGGGACCATGGACATACATGGGCAGATCTAAAGAAAATGGGAATTAGACCCGTGTTGTGGGTCGAGCCGTCGATGGCTCGGTAAAAAGAATGAAACTACCCACATCATGCATCACCCTTTCAAAAAATGAAAAGGAAGAGTTTCGTGGGTTCTTGAAAAATGCGGTAAAAAGAACGAAACTACCCACATCATGCATCACCCTTTCAAAAAATGAAAAGGAAAAGTTTTGTTGGTTCTTGAAAAATGTGAAAGTACCATCCGTCTACTCCACAAACGTCTCAACGCTTATTTCATTTCTAGATCTAAAAGTAGCTTCTGATGTGAAGTCTCATGATAACTATTTATTGCTTACGCAGATAATTGCTGTTGGAATTTGGAATATCCTACCGGTCAATGTTCGGGAGGCTATAATAAACTTTTGTTTTTTCTTCAATTTAATTGTTCAAAAAGTACTATGTGAAGAAGATCTCGAGTCATTGGATAAAAGCACTATGAAACTTTATGCTTCCTTGTAAGGATCGAATGCCCAAGAGGGGGGGGGGGGGGTGAATTGGGCTTCTTTTCAAAAATTAAAGCGATAAACACTTAATTGCTAAAAGTCCAATTCCCTATGCAAACAACCTATGCAGTCAAGTGAATAGTAACTTTGCGATAAATGAAATGCATAAGTGTAAGGGGAGAGGAAGAAAGTGCAAACTCCCGAGGAGACACGAGGACACATAGATTTATCCCGTGGTTCGGCAAGATTGTCAAGATCTTCCTACATCCACGTTGTGGCACCCACCAAAGGGTATAGCCACTCCCAAGTCACAGAGACCAGGGATCTTCACTATACTTCTCCGTTCGCCAACCTCGGCAAGGTGGAGCTTAATCCTTGTACAAGTTGGATCCTCCGGGCTTCCACAACCGTCTTGGCAAGCTCCGGAAGGCTCTCTCCAATACAATCACCAAGGGACACTCCCTTACAGCTCTCACTACACTAGAGACTCCAATCACCAAGAATGGAAGCACACAAACACTATCTATAGCAAGTTCTAGCCTATCTCTTGGTGTGTAAATGGTGTAGATGACGTAGAAGTGGTAGCTCAATGTCTTGAATGCTTGAGAATGTGTATAGTAGATCTGGTTGTCAAGACTTGTCGAATAGACTGGTTGAAGGGGTATAAATAGCCAGCCTCTATGAAATAGCCGTTGGAAAAGTAGGCTAACATCATTGTTCTACGAATACCAGATGATTCGATGTTCTCCCTTCAGTTGTCATCGGTCGAATCAAAATTAGCTGATGTCACTGTGTCATATATGACCGTTGATAGACTGATGTTACACTTGCCTTCTCATCGGATGATCCGGTGGCACTTCATTCAGAATTGGTTCAGAATTAATGCTTACTGAAGTGATTGACCGATGTGTTTATAGTTGTCATTGGATGGTCCGATGTTACACTTGGTCCAGGGAAATTGCTTACTGTACTGATGGACTGATGTAACATTCCCTTCATCATCGGATGATCCAGTGAGTACTTAGTTCTGAGGTCTTCTTCTTTTGCTAAACCAACTCGACCGATGTATTATTTTCTGGAAACATCGGTTGATCCGGTGAGTTGATTTTGTTTGCTTCGAGTTGTTCTAAGTGATTCTTTTGGAATTTGCTCGAGTGACCTCTTATACATTGGTTTGAAATATTCTTCTGATGATTATCAAGCATTGAGTGCTATCAATTTTGGTTGAATAATTTTGACATATGAGCTTTTACTTCTAATCTTCATAAAAATCGATTGACCTCATAGAGTGATTTGTTAACGGGTCTCCAATCATGTCCAATGAGCAGTAGATGATATTCATATAGATTTCATTAAGTGGAATAAGTGATATGAGAGACCTTGCATCCACAAATTCATTAGTAATATCCAACGGTTGTCATTAATCATTGAAACCATACCTCATGGGGGCCTAGATGCTTTCAATCTCCCCCTTTTTGGTGATTGATGACAACACAACAAGTAAAGCATAATAGTAATGAATTTAAGAATACGTTACTCAAGAGGATATGCAATAAGTACAAGATTTAGCACATCAAACTTGAAGACTAAAAAGCGATTAATAACTCGAAAGCTCAACGATCAATAACACATGAGAATTAAGAGGCACACGAATACTCAATGAATAGCAAAAGAGTAGCAAATCACCAAATTACAAGAGTAGCAAAAACACCAAATTACAAAAGACTCCTAAAAGGATAAACTCCCCCTACAGCTAGGACTCCCCCTGGGACTAAGCTAACCCTCCCCCTGACTCTTCTCCCCCTTTGGCATCAAGACACCAAAAAGGAAGCCGAGTGCCTAAGGATCCTGAGCGCTCGGGGCGATGATGAAATGGTCACCGTCAGGGGTTCTGTCGTCGGAGCTGCTGCCTGCGGCTGCTGAGGCTGGAGAGGAGGAGACGGGGGCTGCGGGAGCTGCTGTCGGTGCCTGCTGAGTCTGAACTGCTGGCAATAGAGCACTGATAATGGACACCGGCGTTTGCTGGAAAAGCGTCGTAGCCGACAAGGGAGAGTGGATAGGAGCGCCTGGAGCAAGCAGTGGGGACATGCTAATCATCGGGATTGGCGTAGTCAGCACTGGTGCTGAAGCTGGGGCCAGGATAGACGGCACTGGAGCTAGGCCTGGTAGCTGCGATGATAGGGCAATCCCGGTCTGCGTGTTGAGGTTGGTGATCAACCCCAGGATGCCCATCATAGCCTGCTGCTTCTGCTGCTGGTGGTCGAGAGAGCGCTGATGCATCTGATCAATCAACCCAGTCAGCCTGTCAGTGTCCTCTCGCCTCTCACGAGCTATATGTCGCTGCATCTCTTGCTGCTGCTACTGGAGCTCCAAGAGACGCACAGCCTGCTCAGCTCGGGCCTGCTCAGCTGCAAGCCTATCCAGACGCTGCTGTTCAACCATCTGCTGGAGTAGGGAGGTAAGCTCAGATGGCTGAGAGACCTGTGCCTCTAACACCGGAGGTGGAGTAGGAGGTGGCACAGTTGAGCCTCAAGCCTCCGCGTCGTGCTGCCTGGGTGAGGGAGGAGGAGGGAAGTACTCCTCGACACCGTCGCTGGTGTCACCCTCGGACCAAATATGCTGGAGATCCCCACCCTGAGCCTCTGCCCGTGCTAGTATCTCATCGTCCTTCTCCAGGTCTGACCAATCTTCCTCTGAGAGATGGGCACGGACCTGACGCTCAACTGGACGACCAAGGCGGCGGTCTCCAGGCGCTGGAGCACGGTAGTGCCCGAACCGTGTGACGCTCTCGTCGGTGAGACTGTCACGCACGGCGGACCCCTCTGGAGCTATCATGTAGAGCAAGTGACTGATCCAGTGACCAACCACAAGCTGCCTCATCATCCCAACTCCATCAGTGATGACGTCCTCCATCTCACATATAAGGATGTCCACAATGTCGAACTCCATCCCGTTCATGACATAGAACAGGAGAGTCTGCTGCAAGCTGGTGAACCCCTCAAGGTATCCGGACCTCGGTAGAAGTGTGCGGCACAAAGCAAGGTGCACAGTGCGCGCAGCTGGAGTGAGTAGTGCCGGTACCCTCGCCTGGTCTGGAGAGAAAGGCTGAGCAAACAGTGAGCGTATCTCCTCAAGCGGTGGTGCCACACCTCCAGTGAGTGGCCTCCTCGATGGGTCAGCCTGTCCATACACTCTCTCATGTAGGCATGTGTCGTGAAGATCCACTCCTAGCAGCTGTCCCAAAGTCTGCCTGGTCAGATGGTGATGATGGCCCATAAACATGAAATCAATGAATCTGCGGCCCTCAAAAACGTAAAGTGTGGCATAGAATACTCGGACCCAATCCTCCACGTAGGCACCCCTCTCGTAAGACATCAGCTCCACTAGCCCTCTATACCTCTCAAAGTAAGGGCGTATCTCCGTCCCAGCTGCAAGTGCAAGCTGATCCCAATCCAGGAAATTGTGCAGGAAGAGCTTATGGCCCCAACGTCTGTAAGTCTCGTACAGCAACGCCTGTGTCAGGGTCCAAAAGCGGCTGTCCACAACTGACTCCCTGGGCTGCGGGAACCACTCCTCAAGTAGAATACTCCATCTGAGCTTCCTGAGCTGCTTGGCCTTCAACTTCCTACAATTGGTCAGGCGGACACCCTCACCAACACGGACGTTGGTGTCCATCTCATAGACGGCTCTCTGGGCCGCCCTGTCCTACCGAAGGTCAGCTGCCGACGGTCTCGGTCTCGGAGCTGCAGCTTGATGACCCCCACAGGTCCTGACTAAGCGCCGGTGAACAAGCGGCACTTCGGGCTCCTCTTCCTCCTCTGGCTCCTTAGGCACCGGAGGCTGCCTCTGTCAGGCCTCGCGAATCCTCAACGATCCTCCTCGGCCACGCTCTCGCTCCTCAGCGGCGCGAGCGGCCATCAGGGCTTTCTTTGCCTCCTTCGACATCTTCTTCTTTTTAGCGGCTGGCTCCTCAATGGCCTTTCCTTTTCCCTTCTTGTCACGGCCCATGACGACCACGAGGATGAGCACGCAGGACAAACGAACTCGGGCACACGGGACGGTGACGCAAAGATCGTCGCGGCCGGGGAACCCTAGCGGTGAAGCGATGGCGACCATAGGGGGGCACCACGGCGGCGCAGAGGGCGGCGATGCGGTGCGGGCGGCAGCAGAGGTGCGGCGGCAGTGAGGCGTGGGGAGGCGGCAGCGGCGGCACTGCTTGGGGAGGCGGCGCCTCTGAGCGGCGGTGGCCGGAGGGCGGCGGCAGGGCGAGGGAGCAGCGGCGGCGGAGGTGAGGGTGCGAAACGGCGTCGGGGAGAGGAGGTGTCGGGGAGAGAGAAAGAGGTGAAGGGACGCGCTAAAAAGGTGGGGACCAAACCCTAGCTCAAAATTTAACATCGGATGAACTGACGTCAGATGATAGGAGCATCGGTCGAATAGTACAGTAAGGGTATTCCAAAAGTACCATTGACACTGGATGATCCGACGATGAAAGGATTAGCATCGGTTGAGTTTGGCACAACTCCTGAAATGTGAACATCGGATGCACCAATGTTTCTCAGAGTGAACTCATCGGTTGATTTGACTTTCTGACTGAGCTGACCCTTGGCACTTGAACACAAACTGATCCGGTGATGCTTCTGGCCTAAGCATAGGATAATCCGATGACCACAAAATAGCAACATCCCATATATGTCCTTTGACTCAACCAAACAAACACAAAGAAACAAATGTCTTAGGACTTTTTGGGCAACCCCTTACCCCTCAAAAGACTAATTGCCAATAACTTGGCTAAGCCCTAAAGCAAATAGAACACGAAAGAAATTTAGGAAGAAATCCAAATAAAATGTAAGGCACATGCTTTGTGAGCTAGAGGATGAAGACTTCTATCTCTTTAAAGCATGTTCCTTTGGGCATTAACGCACCTAACATTTTGTTCTTTCCACATCATATGAGTTGAGATATTGCATTTCAAACAAGTCTCTTTCTCATGAAGTGGGTTCCCCTTTGTGACAATTTACCGTATGCAATGCCAAACAATTTATAATGCAAGAAATTAAACGTGAGTGCCAGTCTATATGGCAGGCATCATGCATTAAATCTATCTTGCCAAATTTGAACCTTTCAAAGGCTTCTTTAGGGAGAGCCACTCTCCAAGCTTTGGGGAAACCCAAAGGAATCTTCATCCCAAGCTAACCCTTGCTCACCCCTATCCTTTGAAAGATAGACAAGACCTATATGAGATGCATTCTTACATGATCATGGCAACTTACATGACGTTCAATGCATCTAGCACATTTAATTCACTTCTTAGTCTAGAAAAAGTTTTCTCATCAAGTGACTTAGTGAAGATATCCGCCAATTGTTCTTTGGACCTAACACCTCGTAAGGAGATGTCTCCCTTAGCTTCATGGTCCCTCAAGAAATGATGGTGAATATGAATGCTTAGTGCGGGAGTGTTGAACGGAGTTCTTAGCAATCTTAACCGCACTTTCATTGTCACAAAGGAGAGGCAAACAACCAAGTTTAATACCAAAGTACAAAAGGGTTTGCTTCATATAAAGAATTTGGGCACAACATGCACCGGCCGCAATATATTCCGCTTCCGCCATGGACAAAGCAACGAAATTTTGCTTCTTGCTAGACCAAGATACTAGGGAACTCCCAAGCAAGTGGCACCCACCGGAGGTACTCTTGCGATCCACATGGCATCCGGCAAAGTCCGAATCCGAGTAACCCAAGAGATGGAATTTTGCACCTTTAGGATACCATAGGCCTACACTAGGGGTATCCTTGAGATACCGAAGTATCCTAAAGACCGCCTTCCGATGCGATTCTTTAGGTGCCGCTTGGAAGCGAGCACACAAGCATATACTAAACATGATATCGGGCCTAGATGCGGTAAGATAAAGCAATGAACCAATCATAGAACGGTAATTAGATTGGTTAATAGGTTTACCGTCCTTATCTGCGTCGAGATGATAATTTGTTTCCATTGGAGTACTTCTTGAGCTACAATCTCCCATCTCAAATTTCTTCAAGAGGTCCTTGGTATACTTTTCTTGATAGATGAAGGTCCCCTCTCGAAGTTGCTTGATTTGAAATCAAGGAAGAAGTTGAGCTCTCCAATCATCGACATCTCGAATTCCCTAGACATCATTTTGCCAAACTCATGGCTAAGAGCTTCAATAGTTGAACCAAAAATAATATCATCGACACAAATTTGAAAAATAAATAATTCTCCGTCGATGTCTTTGGTGAAGAGTGTAGTGTCCACCCTCCCGATCTTGAATCCTTGCATGATCAAGAAATCCCGTAGTCATTCATACCATGCCCTAGGTGCTTGCTTGAGCCCGTAGAGCACCTTGTGCAACCTAAACACATGATTAGGATTCCTCGGATCTTCAAACCCGGGAGGTTGTTCAACATAGACAAGCTCGTTAATATAACCATTAAGAAAGGCACTTTTCACATCCATTTGATAAAGCTTTATGTTATGATGTGATGCAAAGGCAAGAAGTATACGGATGGCTTCTAGTCGGGCGACTAGAGCAAACGTCTCCCCAAAGTCTAGTCCTTCAACTTGCGAGAAACCCTTAGCCACAAGTCTTGCCTTGTTGCGGACCACAATGTCGTTCTCATCTTGTTTGTTGCGGTACACCCACTTTGTTCCGATGATGTTCTTGTCCTTGAGTCGCTCCTCCAACACCCAAACTTCATTTCGGATGAAGTTGTTGAGTTCTTTTTGCATGACCATCACCAAATTTGGATCTTGGAGTGCTTCCTCAATGTGAGTGGGTTCTACACATGAAAAAAATGAGTAGTGCTCACAAAATGTAGCGAAATGGCGAGAACGTGTACTTACTCCCCTTGACGGACTTCCGATGATTTGGTCAATCGGATGCGCCTTGCAGATGCGTCCATGCCTCATAAGTGGTTGTGAAGCACTTGGCGGTGGTGATGCATGTTGCTCTTCTTGTGGATGGACTTGATCATGGACTTGTTCTTCTTCTTGATGTTGTGTGGCTTGTGAATCTTGAGTCGGCAATGGATCATTCTTTTCTTCTTCATCTACTTGAGGTGCCATAGATGTGTTGATGTTGGAACTTTAAGCTCCCCCTTGATCATGGCTCTCCTCAACTTTAGGCTTGATGTCTCCAATGGTCATGTTCTTCATAGCTTCTCGTAGAGTCTCATCATCTATTTCATCATGACCAAAACTCTCCTCTTGGGAGCCATTAGTTTCATCAAACTCAACATCACAACTTTTCTCAACTAAACTGGAGGTTTGGTTGAATACTCGATATGCTTTTGAGTTTGATGCATAACCAAGAAAGATACCAACGTCACATCTTATTTCAAACTTACCAAGCCTTTTCTTGCGGTAGATGTAGCACTTGCACCAAAAAACTCAGAAATAGGAGATGTTGAGCTTTATATCAATGAGAAGTTCGTACGGGGTCTTCTGAAGTAGTCGATGTAGGTAGACCGGATTTGCGGCATGGCACCCCGTGTTGATTGCTTCGGCCCAAAACTTCTCGGACGTGCCATAGTCATCAAGCATTGCTCGTGCAAGAGTGATGAGAGTCTTGTTCTTCCTTTCAATGACACCATTTTGTTGAGGAGTGTATGTGGCCGAAAACTCATGCTTCACGCCTTCACGATCACACCACTCCCCAATGTTGTAGTTCTTGAATTCGGTGCCGTTGTCACTTCGGACCTTGATGATGGGAAGTTTAAATTCCATTTGAGCACGGTTAGCGAAGGTCTTGAACACTTCCGGAGTTTCACTCTTGTCACCTAGAAACAAAGTCCAAGCATAGCGAGAGTAGTCATCAACTATAACCAAACAATAGAGGTTACCACCAAGACTTTGATATGTGGATGGTCCGAAGAGGTCCATGTGGAGCAACTCAAGTGGCTTGGAGGTTGACACCATTGTCTTCATCGGGTGGTGAGAAGCAACTTGCTTCCCAACTTGACAAGCGCTACAAAGCTTGTTCTTCTCAAATGTGACATCCTTTATGCCGGTCACCATCCCGAGCTTGAATGACTTCTTGAGCTTGCTCATTCCAATGTGCGCTATGCGTCGATGCCGTAGCCAACCCAAACTCATCTTAGTGAAAAGACAAGTGGTCAAGCTAGCATCCTTGTTGGAGAAGTATACTAGGTAGAGATGTCCATGCCAAAATCCTTTGAAGATTAGTTCTTGGCTTGTTTCACTAGTCACAACAACATCATTTTTGCTAAAGGTGCACGTTAGTCCAAGATCACATAATTATGCAATAGAAAGCAAATTAAAACTAAGTGACTTAACATACAGTACATTGGAAATAGATAGATCATTTGAAATTGCAATCTTACCTAACCCAATTACCTTCCCCTTAGAGTTATCACCAAAGGTGACCTGTTCATGATTGTCGGGGTTTTCTATGGTGGTGAACATACCATCGTTGCCGGTCATATGTTGAGTGTACCCGCTATCGAGTACCCAATGTTTTCCTCCGGCTTTGTAGTTCACCTACACACATGAATTCAATTTTTGACTTTAGGAACCCAAGCCAACTTAGGTCCTTGTATGTGTGATACAAGTGTTTTTGGGACCCAAAGTTGCTTGGGGAGCTTCCCCTTCATGCCCTTTATGTCCTTGCCAATGAACCTTGCCTTCACCTTGCCATCTAATTTACTCAAGAGATAATAATGATCATTGAAAGTAGACTTTTAGTTAGTAGGAAATTTTGGAAAAGGTCGGTTAGGAAGAGGACACTCCCTTGTATGGTGACCGGTGACCTCACAATGTTGGCAATAGGAACCAACTTCCTTGATGAAGCTTGTTCTAAGCTCAGGTCAGGGCACCTTTCCTTTGTTAGGCACCGAGAAGGATCCAAGTCCTCTCTTGTTAAAGGCCTTTGCTTGTTGGAAGAGGATTTCCTTGTGCTTGACTTCTCCTTTAGATAGTCTTGCCACACTAGTGCGGAGACTTTCAATTTCTTCCAACAAGTCCTTCTCCCTAGCATTCTCTTTCAAAGGAAAGGACTTATGCAAGACATTAGCGGCATGAGAAGTAATAGATACCTTATCATTAAGGGTTTGTTTCTTTATATTTTTCAATTCTTGATCAAGAACTTCATAAGCAAGGTTAAGTATTTGATGCTCTTGGATTAAATCATTGTGCTTTCCCAAGAGTGCTTGGTGTGCTAAGTCAAGCTCATGATGATCTAGCTTGATTTGAGCCTTATCCTCCTCAACTTGCTTGACATGAGATTTGAGCGTGTCATGCTCCTTAAGTATGCTTTCATACTTGTCAAGCAAATCTATGTTAGCACTCTCAAGCTTAGCACGAGTTTCTTCAAGAGCCTTAACCTTATTTTTTTCCCTCTTAATGATAGTATGAAATTCATTTATCAATGAAGTTAAGTCATCGGGGGAAAGCTCATCATCGCTAGAGTCATCACATACCTTGGTGTTACCTTTAGCCATGAGGCACATGGGAGGTGGATGAAGAGATGAATCATCATTATTGGCAATGGCAAGGCCGGCCAAGCTTTCTTCTTCCGCTTCACTCTCTTCATCACTTGATTCTTCGTCGGTGATCCATTCATTTGCCTCACACATGGACACCTTTTGTGGACCTTTTCTCTTCTTTGGGAAGAGCTTTGCCTTCTTTCCTTTGTCATGTTTCTTCTTCCCAAAGGATCTTAGTTTGGGCTTGACTTCTTCTTCATCATCTTCACTATCTTCAAGCTTGCGATGCTTGCCCTTGTGGCTCTCTCTTCTTTTGTCCGGCTTTGGACAATCATAGGAGATGTGACCTTGATCACCACAATTGTAGCAAGTCTTGTTGTCATCTCTCATTGGTAGAAAAGCTTTCTTCTTGGGATCAAAGGTGTATCCCTTCTTGGCAATCTTGGAGTTCAAGCGAGAGAACTTTCTCATCATCAATGCAAGCTCATCATCTTCATCTTCACTTGATGCTTGCTCTTCTTCACTTGAGCTAGACTTAACCACTTTCTTTTTCTTGAGATTTGTTTTCTTGGTGGAAGCCTTTAGAGCAATTGTCTTTGAAGATGATTGCTCCATCATCCCAAGTACACTCATCTCATGAGCGTGAATCTCTCCAATAAGTTCTGAAACTTCAATGTGATCAAGAGATTCTTTTTGAAGCATGGAGTTGATGATGTTGTACTTTGGCTTAGGAAGAAGAATAAGAATCTTGCGGTTGATGAGTCCCTTTCCAAGAGAAGCAATGTCAAGAGCATTAATTTCCTCAATAAGCACATTCAAGCGAGAAAACATTTCATTGACATTTTCATGACGTAGCATTTTGAACTCATCATATTTGGCTTTAAGTATATGATATTTTAGTTCTTTTACACGAGAAGAACCCTCATGAATTTCAATCAAGCAAGCCCAAATTTCACAAGCTTTCTCTTTGCTAGCAATCCTAGCAAATACATCTTGACTAATGCATTCATAAATTGCATTTCTAGCTTTAGCATCCCACTTGATTTGATCACCAACATAATTATGCTCACCAAACCCCGCATGGGTCGCTTCCCATACCTCGGGAGCAATAGCCTCTAGATAAGCACGCATGTGTGCTTTCCAATAGGCAAAATTCTTGCCCTCGAAGATGAACCGAACCCCCATTCTTGGCCATTTTAGCTCTCTAGCGGTGAAGCTAGAATGATCCAATGAGCAACCTAGCTCTGATACCAATTGTAAGGATCAAATGCCCAAGAGGGGGGGGGGGGTGAATTGGGCTTCTTTTCAAAAATTAAAGCGATAAACACTTAATTGCTAAAAGCCCAATTCCCTATGCAAACAACCTATGCAGTCAAGTGAATAGTAACTTTGCGATAAATGAAATGCATAAGTGTAAGGGGAGAGGAAGAAAGCGCAAACTCCCGAAGAGACACGAGGACACGGAGATTTATCCTGTGGTTCGGCAAGATCGTCAAGATCTTCCTACATCCACGTTGTGGCACCCACCAAAGGGTATAGCCACTCCCAAGTCACCGAGACCAGGGATCTTCACTATACTTCTCCGTTCGCCAACCTCGGCAAGGTGGAGCTCAAGCCTTGTACAAGTTGGATCCTCCGGGCTTCCACAACCCTCTTGGAAAGCTCCGGAAGGCTCTCTCCAATACAATCACCAAGGGACACTCCCTTACAACTCACACTACACTAGAGACTCCAATCACCAAGAATGGAAGCACACAAGCACTATCTCTAGCAAGTTCTAGCCTATCTCTTGGTGTGTAAGTGGTGTAGATGATGTAGAAGTGGTAGCTCAACGTCTTGAATGCTTGAGAATGTGTAGAGTAGCTCTGGTTGTCAAGACTTGTCGAATATACTGTTGAAGGGGTATAAATAGCCAGCCTCCACAAAATAGCCGTTGGAAAAGTAGGCTGACATTACTGTTCTGCGAACACCGGATGATCCGATGTTCTCCCTTCAGTTGTCATCGGTCGAATCCAAATTAGCTGATGTCACTGTGTCAGATATGACCATTGATAGACCGATGTTACACTTGCCTTCTCATCGGATGATCCGGTGGCACTTCATCCAGAATTGGTTCAGAATTAATGCTTACTAGAGTGATTGACCGATGTGTTTATAGTTGTCATCGGATGGTCCGGTGTTACACTTGGTCCAGGGAGATTGCTTACTGTACTGATGGACCAATGTAACATTCCCTTCATCATCGGATGATCCAGTGAGTACTTAGTTCTGAGGTCTTCTTCTTCTGCTAAACCAACTCGACCGATATATCGTTTTCTGGAAACATCGGTTGATTCGGTGAGTTGATTTTGTTTGCTTCGAGTTGTTCTAAGTGATTCTTTTGGAATTTGCTCGAGTGACCTCTTATACAATGGTTTGAAATATTCTTCTGATTATTATCAAGCATTGAGTGCTGTCAATTTTGGTTGAATAATTTTGACATATGAGCTTTTACTTCTAATCTTCATAAAAATCGATTGACCTCATAGAGTGATTTGTTAACGGGTCTCCAATCATGTCCAATGAGCAGTAGATGATATTCATATAGATTTCATTAAGTGGAATAAGTGATATGAGAGACCTTGCATCCACAAATTCATTAGTAATATCCAACGGTTGTCATTAATCACCGAAACCATACCTCATGGGGGCCTAGATGCTTTCATTCCTCTAGATGTATTTTCCACATGCATTTTTTGACATCAGCGTCCATTTCACAACTCATCTTATTAAGGAGATAAAGCTACTTGGCCCTGTATTCCTTCACCAGATGTATGTGTACGAGAGATTCAACAACATACTGAAGTCCTTCGTTAGAAATCGATCTTACCCTGAGGGCAGCATTGTACAAGGATACTCTACAGAGGAAGCTGTGGAGTGGGCTCTAAACTATACTGACCCGAGTAACCCGATTGGTGTTCCCAAGTCTCGTCATGAGGGGAGGCTCACATGAAAAGGGACCATCGGGAAGAAGCCTATAACTCCAGATTCACATTTATTCTTCCCCGGAGCACGCCACGTTGTCCCCTTCCTCGAAGCATGCCACCGCGTCTATCCGCTTCCCCGGAGCTCGTAAAACAGAAATAAAATGAGAAAAAGAAATTCTCCCCCTGAGAAGAATCGTGCCAAAAACAATTGTGAATATGTGCAATGTGTAATCAATTTCCCCCCCCTTGCATACTTATCTTTAAAAATCCACATATTATCTCTCCCCTTTGACAATGTATTCAACAAGGTTTATAAGACAAATTTTAATTATTATGAGCATATTATAACATATACATATAAAACAAAGCTCATCCAAGTCATACTATCAAGTAACTTACACTATCACATCAATGAATTACATAAAGTAGTGTAAGCCATGCTAGAGATCAAATGTAATTTCCAATTTAGCAAGTCATGATCTCACAAACTTAACTATTTCAAACCTGAAAGCATGACAATTGTTGCTGCATTTTATTATTTTTCAAAGCATAAATTTAGATCATATGATATTTTCAAGAGATTATATGCGCATCTGCCTTATTCTAACCAACCAAGCCAAGCCTATGTCATTTGACAATCACAAGCTTAAGGACATAGTTTTAGTCATACACAACTTCTTCCAAGTTCATATCTAAGTGCAATGATAAGCCATCCCAAAAGAAGAAGTGCGATGCATGCATATTCTCTTGATCTTTTCTCAATTTATATTTGTTCATAAAAGCTCAACATGTGAGTTGATTACTTGATTAAATTCTTTATGATTAAAAGCACTTGTGAGCATGCAACAAGTTCAAAACAGCAAGAAAGTTCGATCATGACCAGATTTAGCGTAAATAGTTATTCCAATTACTAGTCATGGCAAAAACTACAAAATGTATAACATGAGTAATGTAGTAAGAACTTTCAACATGTAAAAGGAATCACAAAGTAATATATGTATGAAATACTATGCTCATATTATTTTAATTTCATATTCACACATAGACTTCTCAAGTTTGAAAACTCCCCCACAATTTAAGCCATGAGGATGCATAACCCCTATTTCACTATGAATGTAACAAAAACGAGTGAAATCCAAATGTTTTGTAAAAATGTCAGCCAATTGTTGTTCGATATCTACATGGTGAAGCACAATGTTTCATTTTTCAACATTATCACGGAGAAAGTGATACCTAATGTCAATGTGCTTAGTTCTAGAATGGTGCACGTGATTTTTAGCAATGCAAATGGCACCAGTGTTATCACAAAATAGTGGGACACTATCTAGATCAACCCCATAGTCCTTAAGTGTTTGAACAATCCAAAGAATTTGTGAGCAAGCCCTAGAAGCAGCTATATATTCAGATTCAGTTGTGCATTGTGCAACTGAGTTTTGTTTTCTAGAGGACCAAGTAACAAGTAAATTACCAAGAAAATGACAAGCACCAAAAGTACTTTTCCTATCAATCCTACAACCCCCAAAATCAGCATCCGAAAAAGCTTTCAAAGTAGTTGAGGAAGAAGGAAGAAAAATGCCAAATTCTTGAGTTCCATGTAAATACTTGAGAATCCTTTTGAGGTCCTAACGATGTGAAGCACGTGGGGAGACTTGAAACCGTGCACAAAGACATACGCTGAATTGTATGTCCAGTCTTGATGCCGTGAGGTACAAAAGTGATCCGATCATGCTTCTATATTCTTTTTGATCCACGGGTTCACCATCTTCATCAAGTTCAAGTGTTGTTGCTATTCCCATTGGTGTCCGAAGAGGTTTGATTTTGTCCATGTTGAAGCGCCTTAGGAGGTCTTTTGTGTACTTCGTTTGATGCATAAATGTACCCTCCTTGGTTTGCTTGATTTGCAGCCCCAAAAAGTACGTGAGTTCTCCCATCATACTCATCTCAAATTCTGAACTCATCATAGCTGAATACTTGGACACAAAATCATGAGAAGCACAACCAAAGATAATATCATCCACATACACTTGAACGAATAATGAGTCATTGCCATGCTTAAGAACAAAAAGAGTTTTATCAACCTTGCCCATGGTAAACTCCTTTTCAAGTAGGAATGTTTTTAACCTATCATATCATGCTCTAGGGGCTTGTTTGAGACCGTACAAGGCTTTGGACAATTTGTAAACATGATTAGGAAAATATGGATTTTCAAAACCCGATGGTTGTTTGACATAAACCTCCTCATCTATGTAGCCATTAAGAAAAGCACATTTAACATCCATTTGATATAGCTTAAAACCTTTAGATGCAGCAAAAGCTACCAAAATTCTTATGGCTTCTAATCTAGCAATAGGAGCAAAAGTTTCATCAAAATCTAGACCTTCAACTTGAGTGAAACCTTGAGCAACCAACCTAGCCTTATTCCTAACCACAACCCCATCCTCACTTTGTTTATTTTTAAACACCCATTTAGTTCCAATTAAAGTGTGACCTTGAGGTGGAGGTACAAGTTTCCAAACATTATTTCTTTTAAAATTTTCTAACTCTTCTTGCATGACAATAATCCAAGATTCATTAGTGAGTGCGTGTGATATATCTTTGGGTTCGAAAGAAGCAATAAAAGCAGAATGAGCATGAGAGTTTGGATCGCAAAACCTGGACCGTGTGACTCGTTCATGCAAGCTTCCAATCATTTGTTGTGGAGGATGACTTTTGAGAACCCGGAGGGGAGTGGACACTTCACAAGCTTATTCTTCTTCATGTTCATCTTAGCATGTATACATGAAGAGCACCCAATTTCTTGTCCCCTTTAAGCTTAGGTAGCCCATGTATGCGATCAAGAGCACTAACACGCGTTAGATGATCAAAGCCTACGTGACCAAGTCTACGATGCCAAAAATATAAGTTCTTTGAATCATTAGCAACTAGACACCTATGCTTAGAGGAAGACATATCAAGATCAGTTTTAAAAACTCTTCCAAACTGAGACATGTTAAAAATAAGCTCACTATTTGAATTTACAACGTTGCAGCAATTTTTAGTGAAAATAATTTCCAGATTTTCATCTAGCAGTTGTGAAACAGAAAGTAAGTTGTATTTCAATTTTTTAACAAGTGCCACATCCTTCAAAGTGTAGTGATTATTTACTCTAACCAAACCCTTAGCAATTATAGGAGTTGAAGAATTATCGGCAAAAGTAACATTCTCTATACGTGACACAAAAGAGAGGGAGGAGAACCATTCTTTGTTACCGGTCATGTGCCGTGAGCAACCTGAATCCACAATCCAAAAGTTCTCCTTCCTCAAGCATGTAACCTACATAGAAGCACAATACGTCGATGACTCAATACTGGGGTTAGTCAAAAGGCATTTAGGAATCCAGTACTAAGTCACATGATGTCCAGCAGGAATAACACGCGAAAGCTGAGATAAAACAGCAGGTTTATGAGCCAAAGCTTGAGGATTTTTGTACCCAACTGTTGTCCTATGAGATGTCACATGTGTAGCACAAAAACAGTAGGTTTGGGAGCAAACTTTGCATGTTTTCGACTCATTACGGCAGATTGCATGTTCCTATCATTTGGTTTAGCAAGTGCAGCAAATTTTACATGAAAGTTATGAGATCTAGCAATTATTCTTTCCTTTTTCTGTTGTTTAGCTAGTCTATAACAAAAATCTATGACATGACCATCTCTACCACAGTAGGTACAATGAAATTTAACTTTGTGTTTATGTCTAGATGAGCAAGCAACATTTTTATTTGAAACCGAATGAGACAACACTCCCGCAGATTTGAAAATCACTTCTTTTTGTTTAGGAATCGTTTGAATCAAACCACTTCCTAATGACTTTACAATTTTAGGTGGATGTGCCTTAGCATGAGCATGACAATCAAAACCTAAACCAGTTTTATCATTACAAGACTTGGAAGAATTTAGCAGCAAGTTTAGGTTCTTATTACCATTACAAAACCGATCTAATGTCCTATGCATGTCATCAACTTCACTAGACAGATCGATACAATTTTCACATGAAGTTTTTTCTTTTAATTTGCAATTGGAACAATATTTAACTTCATAAGAACGTAAAGCATTGTTCAATATAGAAATTTCATTCATAGCATCTTGTAGTTTCTTATCAAGATCATCACAAGTAGAACAATGCAAATCAATTGTAGAACAGCTAGTATTTTTCAAGTTTTTATCATTAAGTGCAGCAAGCTCTCTATTCTTTCAATTTCTAACTCAAGTTTATCAAGTGTGGAGGTGTGCACACTTCTTAATGAGGAAAATTGTTCATATATTAAATCACATGACGGACATGCATCATCACTAAGAATCAAAGTTTTTAAACGGTTGATTTTAGATTCTAGTGATTCAATTTTAGCAGCACTATCCCTAAGCTTTTTGTCCTTTTTCTTAACTATAATAGTGGCACGAGAAATAGCATCACACATTTCTTCGCAAGTAGTACATACCTCTTCATTGTCGCTGTTGTGTTATGCATCCTCCATACTTGATCTTGATTTGCCCGTCATGAAGCACAAGTTTGCCAAATCATCTTCATCTTCGTCACTTCCATTGTCCACATCGCTTGAGCCAAGTTCTTGAAGTGCGGTGATGAAGTTGTTTATCATCTTGCGGCCTATAGTACCCTTCTTTTTCTTGTTGGAGTTTCCAGAGGTGGTCTTGACCTTGTTCTGCTTTTCCTCACGGGTAGAAGGACCTGAAAGATTAGGGCATTCTGTACGAAAGTGTCCTGTCTTATCACATTCAAAACAACGCCAAGGTACGGAGCTTTCTCTCCTTCTAGTTCTCACATTTTGCAATACTTTTGAGAATCTAGTAGAGATGAGTGCTAACTCCTCTTCTGGAAATTCCTCGATCTGCTCCAGGGTTAGTGAGGACAACAAAGCAAGAGTATTGCAAGATGATGATTGACCGGAGCTAGGCATATCACGTTGAGAAACAAATGCAAGAGACTTGTTGGGATTCTTGCGTGATATTATGTCAATTTCATGAGTTTTTAACATGGAATATAGCACATCTAAAGTAAGTGTACTCATGACAGTAGATTCACGAATAGATGTAACTTTCATCTCCCAAATTGACATGTCTAATGCACTTAGTAATTGCCTAGCATTTTCAGCATCTGAATAATTAACATTGACACTACGCAAGTTGCTAAGAATCTTATTAAAGCGAGCAAAGAGATCATCAATGGACTCACCAGGTTGCATCTCTAAGCGTATGTACTCTTTCTTGAACATGTCTTGCCTTACCTCCTTGATCGTGTTGGATCCTTCGTGGTAGTTACAAAGTGCTTTACACACATCGTATGCAGATCGGAGGTGTGCAACACGGTCGAAGTCGCTTTGAGTTAATTCTTGTATGATCAAGTTCCGAGCCTTGTTGTTGTTGTCGACATCTCTCAGATTTGTAGCTGTAACTTGATCGTTTGACGACACTTTGTAAGGCTTGTACACCTTTTCCCATATCGCGAAGCCTTGCGTATGGATGAAAGCTTCCATACGTGCCTTCCAAACCTGAAAATCAATACCACTAAACACACAAGATTTGGCAGAGTATTTCTCCATGATGATTAGTCAAAAACACGTGCAAACTACAAATATTAGAGCACCGTGGCTCTAATACCAATTGTAGGATCAAAGAGAACATGAAAAGCTACCAGAGGTGGGTGAATGGTAGATTTTAAAAATCTTACGCAGCGGAAACAATTAAATCCCAACCCCTTTGGCAGAAAAATGATCTGTTAAAGAAATCGTGTGTGACACTAATCTAAACATGTTTCACCGTGACAAAACAGATAGAAATCAGAGAGAATCAACTAACGAAGATGACACAACAAGAATCACTCAAATCCGTCGAGATAAACTCAAGTTACGATCGAAAGATCAAACAAAGATTAATCTGTCCTACCCGAGAAAAACAGTTTTGGAACGCTGCAAAGAAACTCGTGTAGATCAGAAACCACACATCCAATGACCATGAAATTCTTACATATGATATATAATCAAGTTGTGAAGACAACCCAAAAAGAATCACGTCAATTGGATCTGTAAAACTCGAGTTATGATAAAACCACCGAAGAAAAGTAGTGCTGTGCAGAAAACTCGACGAGAAAGACTTGTCTGGAACAAGTCGGACGAACAAGGCATAAAAGTTCCTTTTAACTACGAATTTTATTCAATAGAACACAAGAGGAACAACCCAAAAGTCGTGCACCACGAGCTCTAACCTCCCTTGCTTATATAACCAGCCCTTAAGCCAACCTAATCTCAACTAGGACTCTAATCCTACTCAAATCACGAATCGAAACTTTCCATAACTACTTGGGACTCTTCTATACATAGATAAAAGCAATATTAAGACTTCCAAACACCTTAGGAACGTATCCCACATTCCTAAAACAACTAAAATTCGTGACCTACACGAAATTCTATCATAACCAACTCAAAACTTTCTATATTTGAGTCAAACACGACTCAGCCGCAGCTTGAGTCCATAACCTAGTCGGTTGGACCTTCCCGACCAATTCTTTACGTCCACATCTCTTCATCACGCCTCGGAACCATGTAGCCACATTCATGCACTCCTTGCACATGTGCAAACATCTTCCAACGACGTCCACGATACCTTCATATGCATTGTTCTTGATTCAAACATGCTGCACAACCTCCCGATCAACTCAACCATAATTCCTCCCGAACTTGGTTGTTGAACCTCATCTTCTCTCTAAGACTAGTTCAATGGATCCCGTCACCAGCCATGTCTTGAACTCAAGTAACACCTGCACATGAATAAACAACAAATCCGTACGAGCTCAAGTCCGCGACTTGACTCAAGTTAGTTCCAAACACAACACCTTACGTGAGCACCTCACATAAGTATGTTGCAAAGCATAGCAAAACGATATCAGCCATATCAACCAAAATGCACCAAAAACTTAGCAAATGAATACTAAGCAATATTTCCAACAATGTAAGGCAAGTTTGAAATATTTCACAGTAAAAGCAGAAACATTGCGATCAAGCTCCGAATCTTGCGAAAGCTAACCGGAGCTTGAGCCGAAGCTTACCAAAACTAGTATAATCAAGTGTCGGAGCTTACCAAAGCTAGTACAATCTAGCGCCGGAGCTTACCAAAGCTAGTACAACCTAGCGCAAAAGCTAGAAAAAAAATATGTCAGAGCTAACCAACATAAGTCGAACCTAGCAAAAACATATCGGAGCTTAACAAAGACATGCTGGAGCTATCAAAGACATGCCGAAGCTAAAGACAAAGCTCACCGGAGCTTCTCAAAAACATGTCGAACCTTGACAAATCAAGTCGGACCTATTGTCGGACCTTGCAGAAGCTAGGAGCTAGAGTCAGACTTTGCTAAAAAGGTGTTTTAGCAGAATTTTAGAACTTTTATCATCAATGCCAATGTATTCAGTACAAGCCAATGTATTCAGCACACATAGGTCTCACAGCTTGACATAGATCTAAGGACCAGTTCATGCGAGAATAGACCAAGACTACAGTGCCCCATGAGGCCAAATATGAATGCTGATTAATTAGGGTATTGCTAGTATTGCACGAACCATTTGGAAGAGCGGGGAAAGGGAGTCAGATTGGATTTGTATGAGTAGCGGGACTTCTTGGGATCCGAACAGCACAAGAGGGGGCTCTTGGTTTAGGATTGCTCAGTTGGAGGCATCGCCACTGGTGAAACCTCAATGGGTCCGTACATGCTAGTAGTTCCTTTGTAAAAGCTATTTTGTGATCTCTTGACCACACACCAACAGAAGTGTGTAATGTGACCGACGGGCCACAGT
Source organism: Tuctoria greenei (assembly GCA_036927565.1). NCBI lineage: Eukaryota > Viridiplantae > Streptophyta > Magnoliopsida > Poales > Poaceae > Tuctoria > Tuctoria greenei. The sequence goes on along the minus strand of JAYESD010000010.1, from coordinate 137,181,621 downwards.
CATAAGGGAGGTTCTTAGTCACCGAAAGGTGATGAAATCACGAACACATAGATAAAGTGGTACAATCTCTACAGAGTGTTAAAAACTATCATGATAGTCGTGCTTCTGCTTACAAGCACCTGGACAACTTACATGATTAGAGGGAACTTGGAATTTGAGATGATTGGTTATAGTTATGGATTGAGTTATGATAAATGGACATGAATGATGATGATGGTAATAATCTGTTATATGGATGGATAATTGATTGTGATTTTGTATTATGTTAATTATATGGGATATGATGGTAGTACTTCACATAGAATAGTATAATGCCTTTTACATGTTTTAAATGTACTTTTCAGCAATTAACCATTGTTTATTATCATGCCTTGTTTAAACTACATGTCATACTTTGCCACACTTGTTGGGTACGGCATGTACTCACCCTTGCTATTCTCCCACTTAATTCAGCTGCATGAGATATTTTGTAAGACAATGTAGAGCACTAGGCATGCGTGCTACCGTTGATTGCCTCTGGAGTTGGAGTTGCCTACCTGGTTTATTTTTCCGCCGCAATAGAATCAAGATATATTTACTATTCGTGATATTGTTATTTCTATTTACCGTTTGTGATGTTGATGTGTATGTGTGAAGCAACATCCTGGGCACACATATACTACACTTGATTTGTTTTTAAGAACCGGGTGTCACATCCCGAAATTTTCAAACTTGGCTAATTCAAATATAAAAGGGAATTTAGAATTTTATTTTCAAATCTCTTCTTCATCCCATCCGAATCTCGAGGGCGAGATTCGTTTTAAGGGAGTAGAATTGTGACATACTGATTTTCGAGTTTTGACAAATTAAAAATTTAAATAGGAATTTTAAATCAATAATAAGAATAAATTATTTTATAAAAGAAAATATAAAATATATACATCTCATCATGCATTTGCATTCATCCTCTGATATTGAAACTTATGTAGTTATATAAATACAGTAAAGATAATTAATTGTCATAACAAATATAAAAGAAAAGAAAAAAAGTAAAGAAAAATTAATATGGAAAAAATAAACAATAAATAATAAAAATGCTAAAATAAAATAAGTATTATATGAACAAATAAATAAATGAGAAAAATGTAAATATAAAATATTATAAAAAGAAACAAAGGAAAAGATAACAAAAAAGCAAATAATAAATAAGAGATAAAAAAAGAGAAAAGGAAAAGAACAATAAATGAATAAGAAAAAAAACGAAATAAAATAATTAATAAGAATAAAAGAAAAAAAAAGAAAATTAAAGAAAAGTCAATCACAGAACCATGCCCGTACCAACATCATGGTCATACAGCCTTTGCCGCACGCCAAAGAAATAAGATAAGAGAGAGAGAGAAAAAAACCAAAACAAAAACAAGAAAAAAAGGAAGTCAACTTGGCCAAAGCCTGCCCGCACTTGCGCCCTGCGCTGAAACGCAGCGTGAGTCCCATCGGGACACCGGAGGGAGTCCGATCGTGACTCATCCCTGGATCCACGCGTGCCCGCGGGACTCTTCCGCGCGCCAAGCGCTCTGGCTCGGCCGAGTGGGGCTTGGTCCCGTGTAGGGGTGGCTATCGGGTTAATCGAAATCGATAGGTTTGGTTTTTCGTTTTTTCTGAAAATTCGGTTTCGAAAAATGAAAACCAAAATCAGTCACATAAAATAAAAAACCGGTTGTCTGGTTCACCGAAAATTTTGGTTTTGGTTTCTGAACCGGCATGGAGGCGCCAGTCTTCTCTGTGCTCCGGTCACCATCGGCTTCTCGTCTTCGCCTTCTGTCAAGGATGAGGGCGCCGACAAACGCGTAGGGCCACGACTGCAGATGTACCAGCGCTGCCTTGACGCTGCGTAGCGCGGAGCCGGTTGACCCACTGCAGTACCGGGTAGAAGTCCCTGAGGCTGTGCGCGCCGCCCACGGCGGAGGTCTCCGAGGCGTGGAGCAGCCTCTGTCGGCGTTGAGGAGCAGTCTTGCTATCACGGCGACCTCGACGCGCCAGTCCGTGACGCCGGTGGCGAGGCGAGACGTCGAGAAGAGCTGACGGCGAGGATATGCCGGAGAAGGCAAGGTCTCGAGCTCGACCCAGAGTCCTAGAGGTAGAGAAGGGAGGTGGAGGTCGTCCGACGGGGAGCGAGGGCGAAGGGCGGAGGCTGTTCATCGGGGACCAGAAAGCGGGGCGCAGGCCGTCCGTTGATGAGCCAGGAGCGGGGTGGTGACCGTGGCCCCTGGGTGACTGTTAGGTGCTAGGGTTGGTTAGGTGAGCGTTCTATCTAGCATGCGGCTGGATGAAGTGAGCGGAGGTGCTAGATGGGCCTCTGAATGGGCCAGCTATGGTTATTGTTAAAATATTTGGGTTGGGCTAGTAAATAGATTGTTGGACTATATTTCAGTTAACCCGGTTAACTGGAATTAAAAACCGAAAACCGGGGAAAATATCGGTTTTTTGGATCTGAGAACCGAAATAAAGTCTGGTTTGGCCGATTGCGGTTAATTCGGTTTCGGTTCAGGATAATTCGGTGTCAGTTTTCAGTTTTTGATTTTTTTGCCCACCCCTAGTCCCGTGGCTCGTGGCCGCCCGAGAGTCCACGTCCTTGACGTGCTGCCGCCTTTATAAGAGAGCCGAGAGCTCCGTTCTTGTCGGTATCTTAGAAACCGTACACCCCTTGAGGATACAAAGATATCAAGAAAAAGTCACCCACTTGATTTGAAGACCTTCGGAGGCCCACATGTCAGATGTAACCGGACCCGCTTCTCCAACATGGTTAATCCCAGAGTCGCCACGTGTACTATCAAACCGGAGCTACCGCCCACAAGGGGGAAGCTCCGGGCCATGTACCGAAATGACACCTCCGGGCTTAACCCCAGACCGAGAAAAGCTCCAGACCTGACACGTGTCAGGTAGCTCCAGAGCTTCCTGTTTCCCACAGTATGCTCCGGAGCTGCCACGTGTCCACCCGTCGAAGCTTCAGCCTGTAACCTCCGGAAGACTTCATAACGGCTCCGGATCTTCAAAAAGGAATCAAAGACTTCAAGACCCGATTAAGTGTCATTAATGCCATATTAATGACACACGGTCGGATGATCTTAATCACCAGTAACGGTACTGTCAGAGCCCATTACCCGGTCATTAAGGGCAATTAAACCTGCTGAATGAATATCAAATACTAGTAACCGCCGGGGCCACATGTCGGGCCAGGCTGACTTGTAACGGCCTGTCCTTGTACTATAGAAGGACAGGCCGACTACGGACTTAGGGGGTAACGCAACATACGCGCCATAGACGCTCAACACAAGCTCATACAGCTAATACAACACCAACACACCCGTGGAGTAGGGTATTACGCTCAGGCGGCCCGAACCACGTAAACTCCCGTGTCTCCTGTGTCATATACTATTCACCTTCTCGAATCTCCGCGCGCCCACACCGAACTTCAAACTCCTATAACACTTTAGTAGTGTCAGGAGATCTGCCGGTTCCAAACCACCGACAGTTGGCGCGCCAGGTAGGGGGCGCCTGAGGTTTTGAGAATGGTAAACTCAGCTGCTGGATCATCCAACGGTCAACCTGCTGCTCAGGATGTTGTGGGCAATCTCTCCAATATGCAGCCACCAGCAAGAGCCTCAGCACCAGCAGGAGTCACACTCCCACCACCACCGCCTTCACCAGCAAATCAAGCTGGGCAACGCGATGGTGCGCCGGTGTCAATCACCGCGTCGGCAAATCATGACAACCCGGAACACGCGCTACATGCAGCGTGTGCTCTTCTCCAACGCCCACCACCTCCGGATGCATCCCGGGATGCACTGGAGCAGTGGAGGGCCGATGTGGAGCATTTGGTTGCAGCAGCAGTCGAACGCCTCAGCAACCAGGGTCCTCCTCCTTCGGGACGAGCACCATCGCAGCGGCGGACTTTGTCTGGTAGACTTGGTCCGCACGTTTCCAACAGCAGGAGACGTGCTGCATCACAACATGTGACGTCATTGCCCTCCGGAGAACGACACACTCACACGGTATCCAGGCTTTCGACTCATGACCTCCAGGCGGAGCTTGATCGCTGATACATCCAATGTTGCAGCTACTGCAGCTCCGGGTGGCCAGGGGCCACGCCCTGAAAAGCGACCTCGACCGTCTTCTGAAGATGGTGGCAAACCCAAAGTGTGGTGTCCCATTCACAAAACGGGCATCCACAGTTTGGAAGACTGCCGGGAGGTCCAAAACCTGGCCGAGCGCTACAACAAGCGCCGATAAGAATCTCCTTTCCGACAGAGGGAAGGAAAGCAAAAAGTCGACGAAGCTCCGGCTGAAGAGGAGTTAGGATTTCAGGATCCCAAAAAGGTCCTGAAGGCCGTTTACACCTCCGTCGACAATGATTCTGACGTCTCTGACAACGAGCGTCGGAAGACCATGAACACCATTTTTGGTGGATCATGGGACATCACTCCCCGCCGCGTCATCAAGACTATGCGTCGGGATATGGCTGCTGTAGCTCCTACAGTCATGCCGGAGCCACATCGGAAGTGGATGGACACAACCATCACTTTTGATGCTTCGGACTGCCCTCGGAGCATGGTTGGAGCAGGACAGTTACCTTTGATGGTATCTCCTACCATCAACAACATCCAACTCCACCACGTCATGGTAGACGGAGGTTCGGGGCTTAACCTCATAAGTTTTGAAGCTTTTACTAAGCTTCAACTCCGACCTTCGGATCTTCACCCCTCTCGACCTTTCTCCGGAGTAGGTCCGGGGGCCATTACCCCACTCGGCGCTATTACTCTCCCCGTTACCTTCGGGACACGGGAGAAGTACCGCACCGAGAAGTTGATCTTCGACGTCGCTCAGATCAACTTACCCTTCAATGCCATCTTGGGTAGGCCTGCCCTGTACAAATTCATGGCAGCTACCCATTATGGCTATCTGGTGTTGAAGATGCCAACGCCAGTAGGCATTCTCCAGATCCGGAGATCGTACTGCCGGAGTAACTGCTCTGGAAGAACTCCATGCACTCACCACAGCGCAAGAGGAGGATTCCAGGTAGGAGCAAGCTCCAAAACCCCCGAGCATTCGTCAACGAGGCTCGACTTCTGCACCTCGTGTGCAGCCAAGCGGCAACACCGACATTCCCGTCAAAGTTGTCCAAATTGGTTCCGATGCCGCTCAAACCACCCGTATATCGAGAGGATTGAACGACAAATAGGAACTCGCGCTCATCACTTTCCTCCGGGCTAACATCGACGTGTTTGCTTAGCAACCGTCACAAATGCCTGGGATCCCTAGGGAAGTGATTGAGCACAATCTGAAGATCTACCCCGACGCCCGGCCTGTGCATCAGAAGCCTCGGAAGCAATCCGTAGAGCGACAGAACTTCATTCGACAAGAAGTGAAGAAGTTACTCGAAGCCAGATTCATCCGAGAAGTTTTCCATCCAAAATGGCTGGCAAATCCAGTTGTTGTGCCCAAGGCCGGTGGGAAGCTTCGGATGTGCATCGACTACACCACACTAAATAAGGCATGTCCAAAAGATCCATTCCCACTACCTAGAATAGATCAGATAGTGGATTCCACCTCCGGGTGTGAATTACTGTGTTTTCTAGACGCATATTCCGGGTATCATCAAATCCGGATGTCTAGGGAAGATGAAGAGCATACCTCATTCATCACAGTAGATGGATTGTACTGTTATACAACCATGCCCTTTGGTCTTAAGAATGCAGCTTCAACTTTTGTACGAGCTATGTACAAAACTTTTGAAGAACTCATAAGAGACATAGTGGAAGTGTACGTCGATGACATCGTGGTCAAGGTCAGGGACAAGGAGTCACTCCTTGACACCTTGCAGGCTGTCTTCGACAAGCTGCGGGCCACCCGTACAAAGCTAAACCCAGACAAGTGTGTCTTCGGGGTTAGCTCCGGAAAACTTCTTGGTTTCCTGGTAAGTCACCGGGGCATAGAAGCTAATCCGACGAAGATTAAAGCCATTGAAGACATGCGGCCACCAACCCGCATCAAAGACGTCCAAAAGTTGACTGGATGTCTAGCAGCCCTCAACCGGTTCATTTCAAGACTGGTGGAATGGGCACTCCCCTTCTACAAACTATTGAGGAAGTCCGGACCATTTCAATGGTCCGAAGAAGCAGAGAAGGCATTCCAGGAACTGAAACAGTTCCTCACCACCCTACCGATTCTGGTAGCTCCGAACCCTGGTGAGCCTTTGTTGCTTTACATTTCAGCAACTGACGAAGTCGTCAGTATGGTTCTGGTTGCGGAGAGACCAGAACTACCCCATACTCAGGAATCCAGACCCCTTCGGGAGGGTCTGGAGGTTCCTGAAAGCGAGTCTGGGTCCCAGCTCCCAGATTCGAATCCACAAAAAGTCACTTCAGGAGACCAAGACCCATCCGGGAGGGTCCAGGTCACTTCTGAAGAAGCTCCGGGTTCCTCCAGCCAGGACCCAGAGGTCCCTGAAGAAAATCCGGATTCCTCCGAGAGGATCCGGGTCAGTGAAGAGGAAGCTCCGGACCCCTCCGGGAGGGTCCGGACCATTCAATGTCCAGTGTACTTCATTAGTGAAGTACTACATGATGCCAAGACTCGATACCTAGAGGTGCATAAGCTGCTCTATGCAGTTCTTATTGCCTCCAGGAAGCTTCGCCATTACTTCCAAGCTCACAAAGTCTCAGTGGTGACTTCTTACCCACTTCGAGCAATTTTGCATAATCCCAATTCAACTGGAAATATTGCAAAGTGGGCAGCAGAATTGGCTGAATTTGATCTTGAATTTATTTCAAGGCAAGCAGTCAAGAGTCAAGCATTGGCAGATTTTGTGGCAGAATGGACTCCTTCTCCATCAAACCCTGGGGGCCCTAGTGAGCGGAAGACGGAGCATCAAGTTCCAGCCTTCACCGAGCCTCACTGGACCCTCTACTTCGACGGCTCCATGCAGAAGCAGGGGGCCGGAGCTGGAATCCTTCTCCTTGCACCGACCAGGGAGAAGGTGAAATATATGGTGCACCTTGACTTCAAGGCGACCAACAACATGGCAGAGTATGAAGCACTCATCTACGGACTAAAGGTGGCACTGTCATATGGTGTCAAGCAACTGCTGGTCAAGGGAGATTCGCAGCTCATCATTAAGCAAGTGAAGGGTGAATGTTCCTGCAATAATCTCGAGCTGGCTGCTTACCTCCTTGAAGTCCAGAGGCTTCAGAAGGACTTTGAAGTCCTAAATATCCACCATGGTCAGCGTGCCCACAACGCTGAAGCCGACGAACTCTCGACGAAAGCGTCAACCAGAGCTCCGGCTCCTGATGGAACTTTTGTCCAGAGGTTATCGAAACCCACAGCTCAGCCTGCCGAACTGAGCGAAGGGGGCGAGATCAGCATCCCGAAGCTGACGGTCCCGATGGCCCTGTTACCATGGCAGCCATCAAGGGTCGTAGGTGCTGCCGGAAGCTCCGAGCAACCCAACACGCAAGACTCAAATGCTCAAGTTAGTTCCGATGCATGGATCTCGGAGATCCGGAACTACTTGAAAGACAACATCCTTCCTGACGATGATGTATCCGCTGACCGGGTAGTCAGATTGGCTAAAAGATACACGTTGGTAGAAAGGGATCTCTACCGGCGCGGTGCCAACGACATCCTAATGCGGTGCATCACAAGGGAAGAAGGCTGCGAGCTCCTCGCAGAAATCCATGGAGGCGAGTGTGGGAACCACGCGTCTTCCCGCACGCTGGTCGGTAAAGCCTTTCGGCATGGCTTCTACTGGCCTACAGCACTCCAGGATGCAACTGAGCTGGTGAAGAAATGTGAAGCATGCCAATTTCATGCAAAGCAAATTCACACACCGGCTCAGCCCTTACAAATGATACCTCCTACATGGCCCTTCGCTGTGTGGGGGATGGACATCTTGGGACCTTTCCCAAGAGCCGTCGGAGGTTACAAGTTCCTGTATGTCACCATTGATAAGTTCACTAAGTGGCCGGAAGCAACTCCAGTTGTGACAATCAACAAGCAATCTGCTATCAACTTTTTGCAGTCCATTGTATGTAGATTTGGAGTCCCAAACAAAATCATCACTGATAATGGCACCCAATTCACAAGCTCTGCATTCCAAGGATATTGTGAAGACCTCGACATACAAGTTTGCTACGCCTCCGTAGCCCACCCAGTCAGCAATGGCCAAGCCGAGAGAGCAAATGCTGAAATCCTTAAAGGACTTAAAACGCGCACCTATGAGCGCTTGAAAAAACATGGAGCCAACTGGATTGAAGAGCTTCCGCCCACTTTATGGGCCAACAAGACATCTCCAAACCGGTCAACCGGAAAGACACCCTTCTTTCTGGTGTACGGAGCTGAAGCAATCCTTCCTCCGGAAATCACCTTGGGTTCACTCCTGGTCCGGACCTTCGACGAAGCCGCGCAGGACCAGCTCCGGCGTGAAGACCTAGACCTCCTTGAGGAGGGAAGGTGCCAAGCAGCTGTTCGGAATGCCCGATATCGCCAAGCCCTCCGGCGCTATCATCAGCGGCATGTACACAACCGACAGCTCGAGGAAGGCGACCTGGTGCTACGGAGAATACAATCCAGAGAAGGGTTAAACAAACTCTCCCCCGGCTGGGAGGGACCCTTCCGAGTGATTAAAGTATCCCGTCCAGGAAGCGTTCGCTTGGCTACCGAGGATGGGACACCTCTCCCAAATCCTTGGAACATCGAGCACCTCCGTAAGTTCTACACCTAATACCACGGAGGTGAGTCTTGAGTAACTTGAGATGTATGTTATAGAGTCATTGTACAGAGTGAGGTAGTTCCTCTGGGAGAGCAGCCGGACCTTTCCCGAAAGGTCCGCAAAGTTCATGCAACACTTGTCACAGTCTCCGGACTAAAAGTGTGGCTAGCTACCCTGGGTCAAACGAGAAATGAAACACGCTTAGCCTGGTTCCGTACCCTAAGAGTGTACTTGTTTCCCCTGTACCCCGGACCTATAATGAAAGACATCTTCATGTGAAACAGACTCCACGTGCATTTATTTTGTACAGGCTCAACATTTTTATTTTTCTCTTTCTTGTCTATAACGAAGACGTGCTGTTCTTAAGAAATTTTAGTTCGACCGGTTTATATACAATACGAGTTGTATTGTCAATTCTTTTGGATTCAAATATAGTTCCTTGCCAACTCGGCTAAAAGCCGCCAAACCAATCTAGGGCCGGATTGTGCTATCGACTTAGCCTGGTCAAGCACCCTAAGTACGCCACTCTACCTACACCTCGGCAGGCCGAAGTAAAGCGAGTCCAAATACAATTGAATCCGGAAGAAAAGGCAATGAATTCGATTGTGTCTAGAATCACGTTTGACCTAAAACTTTCTTGAGAATCGTAAGCCGCGACGAAGTTATAGACAAGAAACAAATTTTACTATTTTTCTTGACTTCAGTGTGTAGGAAAAATAAAATACACGTTGATGGAGAAAAGCCGGAGCTAACAAAGCTCCGACTCCCCTAGGTGGTTTGTAATCGATGTTACGCATCGAAAACAAGCATCACAGGACTAATCAAGCTCCGGTAAATCTAGGGGGGTCAGCCGTCGACGCTGAATAAAAGATGGTGAGAAGACCCCGCAAACAGAGTCTGCTGCCAACAAACTAAGTGTTGGCAAAGGTCACTGCCGGAGCTACTAGGCTCCGACACCCCGGAGGACTAACTATTGATGGCCTACGCGTTGATAGAGACTATTGCCGGAGCTACTAAGCTCCAGCGATAGACAATGCCGGAGCTTCTAAGCTCTGACAACCTCAGGGGGCCTTCACCATCGAAGACTTCGAACCTAAATTCTACAAGTTTGGAGCAAATGAGTCTTCAACAAAACGCAATATCCTCTTGGTACATGTTCACAATCAAATTGTGTACATCTACCAGGGGGCCAAGTGAAGGCAAAAGCGTTAAAGACAAAAAGTGAAATTCACAAAAATTTGGGGATTTCATTCATCTGGAGACAAGGAATTACATCTGGAGACAAGGGATTACACAATTGAGCAAGAAGAAGAGAAAATACAAGTGAGAACTATAGAGATGGTCCTAGACCCTATGGAAGAATTGGGCGACCTTCTGGGCAACCTCCGATACGTTGGCTTGGGTAGCTTCGCCTTCTCCTTCGACGGGACCTTCAAGCACCGGGTCGAGAGGAAATTGGGAGTTCCGGCTGGTGTAGCACGTCAGCACATATTCTGCGACGTTCTTCACCAGGGATTGCCCCTCAACCTCTAATTGGTCCGCGATGACATCGCCCACCTTGGAGAGCTTACTACCTACTGAGCTCAACGCCTGTAGCGCTAGGTACGGCTCCGGCTCCGGATCATCCGCGCGCACGGGGCTGAAACCCATCGGTGTCAGCGCGTCATTGGCCTTGCCCAGGAACTCCCAAATCTGTAGGGAGTCCGCAGTCCTCAAGCCCTTCATTTCTTCCAGGGATCTCCTGGCCGCCATCAGTTCGGAATTCTCACGGGCGAGGCGCTCAACTTCTTTGGCGTTTTGCTGAATCTTTTCAGCAACCCGCCTTTCGAGTTTTCCGAGCTCCTCCTCCCGGAGGTGGATCTTGTTCCGGCGGTCGACCAAGTCCTTCTCTCTACCCCTCACTTTCTTCTCCCTGGCAGTAAGGGCACACTCTTGTTCGTAGAGTTCCTGCCCTCGCACCCAGGCCTTCACCTCTTCCTCTTGGCACCGCTCTTCCAATTTCTTGGCGCGCTCCTCGAGACCCTTGTCAGCCAGAGCCACCTTCTCGGCGAGCTCCTCCTCCCTCCTAGGGACATCATCCCGCAGCTCTAGGAGTCTCTGCTCTTCATACTCGAGCCGTTTCTCCCTTTCCTCAAGTGCCTCCCAGCGCTTGATGACTGTAGTGTTAATGGCCTCAAGCCTTTCGTGGCGTTCATCGGCCGCACTATTGGCTGCTTTGGCTTGATCGTAGATCTCCTGGGATTGAGCGTCAGGGGCGCGAGTCAAACTCTCCCTGTCATCCAGTAATTTGCCCCAGTACTCCAGGCGGATCTTCTCCCGCTTGATCCACTCTTTGTCATCTGCTATCCTCGACTGCGCCAGCTTGGTCTCGAAGTAGAGCCGGTTACGCCACCGCCTAAGGGTTTGGCGCTCCTCTTCAAGAGCCTTATTGTCATGGAAGAAGGCCAGTTGGACTTGACGCAGACTAGAACATGCGTTGTCAATAGACAATGACAACGGGATAGGTTTCGGACCTGCTGGGACCTCCTCCGCTGGTTCCAGCGGGTTTTCAGATACAAAAATTGGGTCCCACTCCACAAGAGTGGTCCCCTGAGTCTCCATGGCACTAGGGCGGTCCTCCGGGATGGCCTCAGTCGCCATCGAGGAAGGCCCCGCCACTAGGTCTTCGTTCACCCCCTCGGGCAGGGGGCCAGCGACTTCGCTTGGGCACTCCGGCTCGACCGTGAGTACCTCCGACGTCATCACTTCAATCACCGCCGGCTCGACCACCAGAGCTTCGACACTTTCAGGCTCCAGGGCCGGAATCACAACTTCTTCCAGCTCAACGGCCGGAACTTCTGTCATTTCAGCACCAGGACCCGGAGCTTCAACCTCCGGGGCAGGTGCCGCTAGCGCATCTTCTCTCCCATGGTCCGACGCTACCACGGGAGCCTCTGGGGATGAGTCGAGATCCATGACCACGACAGCCGGCACCGGAGCTGTCGCAGCTTCAGCCACCACTTGAGGCTGCACTGGGACCGGAGCAGAAGCTTCTGCCCTCACAGCTTCAGTTGCTGTGGCTGAGGGTGGAGCCTCACTCCTCTTCTTGGGAATGCTGCAAATGATGGACGAGGAAACTTAAAAAAGCAATCACTACAGCAAAACAAGTGTCCAAGGTAAAGATTAAAAATTACCTTGGGAGGCTTCCGCACCAGCTTGCGCGGAATCTTTTCCCGGGCGTTCCGGGCTGGTCATAACCGGCGTGGAAGCTCCGGAAGCCCCCCCGGGAACTAGTCATGGCCACAGGTGTTTCCCGAGTCGAGGCCCTCCTCGACCGGGAAGAACCCCCGGACTTAGAGGCCTCCACCAGCCCAGGTGCTGGAGTCGCGCGCCCGGAGCTAACACCCCGGGAGGACCCCACTACGGGAACAGTCGCCGCGGTTGTAGAAGACCTTCCCCTCCGGGGAGAAGGAGCCGAGGCGGAAGTAGCGGGCCTGACGGACCTTCCGTCGGCATACTGCAGCTTCCTCTTCCGACTCTTGGGTTCATCCGCCAGTTCCTTGCCCTTGTCGACGACCTCGACCCTCGACTTTGGGGCAGGGTCAGAGCCATCTTCGGGCATTCCGAGGATCACCACCCGGGTGGTTGATCTTCTCTCGACGACACCAAGGTCGTCAAGCACGGACATCTTCCGCCGGAGCTCTCTGCTGAACTCCACTTCCACTTTCAGAGGGAGAAAGGCTGATGGTGGAGTCAAGTCGTCACCATTGACGTCGATGCCGTGCTGGAACTTCTTGAGGTGGAACTCCAAGGTTTTCCCCACCATGTTGGACTTCAACCCGGTCTCGACCCGGTCGTCGTCCATCACGCTGTTGAGGGCCCAAGCGAGTTTCTCCCTCTTCTTCAGCGGTGCCCACCTGTTGACCAGGAAGTTACAAAACACCGCTTGAGGGGTTAATCCCCCCTCTACGCACCGGCGAATCCTGGTCAGAACAGGGTCGAAGGCGTCCGCCAGCACCGGAGCTTCATTCCAGATAGTCGTGTCAATGTTGGGGAGGCCTTCGGGCAGCTCCAGACTCTCATGCTCCTCCACCCGGATGACTATCCAGTCCTTCTTCCAGTCATCCCACTTCCCAGAGGGGAACGACCGGAGGTACTTGAATGGGCACTTCTTGCGCTTCACGAAGTAGTAGAAGCCAAGGTACTCATTGCTCCTACCGGTGGTGTGGACGGTGAAGAAGGTCCGGAAGAGTTCGATGCAGGGGGGGATGCCCACCCACATCTCACAAAAGTGTACGAAGATAGACACGAGGAGAATGGAGTGAGGGCCAAGGTGGTATAGCTGCAGACCATAGAAGTCCAGCAGCATCAAGAAAAAGGAAGAAAAAGGTGGGATCAACCCCACCATGGCGTACGAGGAGAAGTACACCATTTCTCCGGAGTGCTCCTTCTCGAATGGGAGCTCTCCACCGGCGCGGACCGAGCGGTTGAAGAAGTCCGAGGACCACCCCATGAGGGCCCAAACCTTCTTCAGGTCGCCGTCGGTCTTCAAGTGACTCTCGCGGAGACCCAACTCCATCGCAGCACGGCTAGGCAAGTGAAGAAAGGTGAAGCACAAGTTGGGAGTTTGAGCGCGAGATCAAATGGGAGGCGTGAAAAACTCCCGACGGTGCGGGCTTTACTTCTTAAGTAAGCCCTCGCAACGCTTGGATGGAAACCGCAAGGAAGTCAGAGATACCATTCAAAAACTCCACCCAGCCGATGACAAGGGGGCCCGGGACCACCCCGGCAATCAAGTCGAGGTTCTTACCCAGGCGAACGGTTGTCATCAAGAGGCGGGAAACCCGAAGGCGGCGGCCTGACAAGGCGCGTGGAACCGATACGGTTTTCGTATCGGGAACCGACGACCTTCAATTGCGTGAGATCCGCACGCCAAAGATCTCATCCGCCGCATGAAAGACACGCCACGTGGCGAGGATTTAACTCCAAACCCTCGCCAACGACACCTCTGAAGACCTTTGAAGACTCAGTTCAAAAGTCACGAGGATGGACCCACCTCCGGCGGAATGACTTCACCTCGGTGGTCTTCCCCGGAGGTAGGTCCAGGGGGCCACTGTCGGTACCCTGGAAACTGTACACCCCTTGAGGATACAAAGATATCAAGGAAAAGTCACCCACTTGATTTGAAGACCTTCGGAGGCCCACATGTCAGATGTAACCGGACCCGCTTCTCAAACATGGTTAATCCCAGGGTCGCCAAGTATACTATCAAACCGGAGCTACCGCCCACAAGGGGGAAGCTCCGGGCCATGTACCGAAATGACACCTCCGGACTTAACCCCAGACCGAGAGATGCTCCGGACCTGACACGTGTCAGGTAGCTCCGGAGCTTCCTGTTTCCCACAGTATGCTCCGGAGCTGCCACGTGTCCACCCGTCGAAGCTTCAGCCTCTAACCTCTGGAAGACTTTATAACGGCTCCGGATCTTCAAAAAGGAATCAAGGACTTCAAGACCCAATTAAGTGTCATTAATACCATATTAATGACACACGGTCGGATGACCTTAATCACCAGTAACGGTACTGTCAGAGCCCATTACCCGGTCATTAAGGGCAATTAAACCTGCTGAATGAATATGAAATACTAGTAACCGCCGGGGCCACATGTTGGGCCAGGCTGACTTGTAACGGCCTGTCCTTGTACTATAAAAGGACAGGCCGACTACGGACTCAGGGGGTAACGCAACATACGCGCCATAGTCTGCAGTACATGTGGGTAAAGCGGTACAAACTCTGCAGAGTCTAAATAAACTATCACGATAGTCGTGCTCCCGGTTATGAGCACCTGGACAACTTCCATGATTAGAGGGAACCTGGTATTGGGACGGTTTTTGGATGGTTATCGGTTGGTACTGATTATGGCTGGTTATGGATTAACTATGACATTGAATATGGTTAATGGTATGATGGTGATGGATATGGAATATAGATTGGTGCTATGTTATTAATTATGGTTTATGGTGGGAATACTTCACATACGTATAACATATTGTTTTTCAAATGTTTTAATGTACTTTTTAGCACTTAGACATTATTATTGTCATCATTTGAATCAGCCATATGTCATACTTTCCACACTTGTTGAGTACGACATGTACTCACTCTTGCAACCCCCCCCCCTCCCCCCCGAATAGTTGCAGGTCAGGATTGGGGGTTTAATGGCGATGATGCGGAGTTCTAGGCCGTTTCTTCCGTCAGCTTGCCTGTGGTGTTGCATGGAGCTGTGCTACCCTATTGCTTATGCTGCCTAGCTGTTTAGTTGCTTAATTAGTTTATTTCTGCTGCATTAGTTGGACTTGTCAATAATATTCATTAGAGTTTGTATTCGAGGATAATATGGTTTGTTTAATAAAATTTGGTTAATTAATCTTGTTCTGTGGTAATTTCCTGTATACTCTTTTGTGAATGCACTCGTGTATGTGTGTTGGACGTCCTGGGCACACATATGCGTTCACTTGGTTCATTTTCGGAACTGGGTGTCACACTGCGATACTTGAGGACCAAGTTTATCAGACAAGGTCCTGCTCCGTGTTGGTGCCTGCCCAGTGTGGGGCAGACCTTGGACGCTGAGGGCATTAGCTGCAGCTACAACTAAATGCTCAACATCAGCACACCATTACTCCATGGCGGCCATGTAGGATCGAAGAGCACGTGAAAAGCTACCAGAGGGGGGTGAATGGTAGATTTAAAAAATCTTACGTAGCGGAAACAATTAAATCATAACCCCTTTGGCAGAAAAATGATATGTTAAAGAAATCGTGTGTCAAACGAATCTAAGCTCGTTTCTTCGTGACAAATATGATAGATATCAGAGAGACTAAAGTCACGAAGATGTCACAACAAGAATTACTTAAATCTGTTGATAGAAAACTCAAGTTATGATCAAAATATTGAACTACGATCAATCCGTTTTACCGAGTCAAGAACAGTTCTATAACTCTGCAAAGAAACTCGTGTAGATACAAAAACACAAATACAATGACTGTGTAATTTTCACAGATGATAGAAAATCAAGTTGTGAAAAAAATCCAAAAATAATAACGTCGATTGGATGTGTAAAACTCGAGTTACGATAAAACCACCGATGAAAGGTAGTACTAAAATAAAACTCGACGAGTAAAAACTTGTATGAAACAAGTCGAACGAACAAGGCACAAAAGTTCCTTTCAACTACGAATTTTATTTGATAGAGAACAATAGGAACAGCCCAAGAGTCGTCGTGCAACCCTTCTCTGTTGCATTGGTTGCCTACACGAGTCTTGGCCTTCCCTTGCTTTTATAACCAGCCCTCAGGCCAACTCAACTCGGATCCAGATTCTGATCCTACCCTAATCACGAATCCCATCTAACCATAACTGCTCAAGATCTTCCTATACGCAGATAGAAACAATCTCGAGACTTCCTAACAGACTCGGAACACATCCCGTATTCCCAAACACAACTTAACTTTCGTGCAGCACACGAAATCTACCATAACCAACTCGATATTTCCATACCGAGCCATAACTAACTCAGCCAGCAGCCGAAGTCATCATCAGTACGATCTGATCCTTCCAATCAGATCTCCCTTCCTTAATCCGTTTCCAGAAGCATGTTGCCACGTCATGCACCACATACATACGTGCGAACACCTTCCTTCGTCCTTCATATGCACTTCCCTTGGTTCAATCATCCCATGCGAGCTCCTGACCCGCTCAACCACAATTCCTCCTGAACTTGGTTGTTGGAACCTCATCTCCTTCTTGAGACTAGTCCAAGGGATCCTGTCACCAGCCATGACTTGAACTCAAGCAACAACTGCACATGAACAAACAAACAATCCATACGAGCCTAAGTCCACGACTTGACTCACGTCAGTTCCGAACACAACACCTTACGTGAGCGCCTCACATAAGCATGTTGCAAAACCACAGTAGAAACAATATCATCCATATCAACCAAAACGCACCAAAAACTTAGCACATGAATACTAAGCAATCTTTCCAAAGATGTAAAGCAAGTATGAAACATTGCAAGTTAAAAGCAAGAACATTGCAAACTAGCTCCGGACCTTGCCAAAACTAACCGGACCTTGAGCCGGAGCTTACCGAGGCTAGTCGGACCTAGTGCTGGAGCTTACCAAAAACTAGTAGGAACTAGTTAACCCAAAGACGGAGCTAAGAAAAGCAATTTGGAGCTTAGCAAAGACATGTCAGAGCTTATCAAAAACATGTCGAAGCTAAAACCAAAGCTCACCGGAGCTAACCAAAAGCTAGTCGGAACTTGTCAATAAGTCAGACCTAGACAAAGAAGTCAAACCTATCATCGGACGTAGCCGGAGCTACCCAAAATAAGTCAGACCTACCGTCAGACCTTACTGTAGCTCGGAGCTAGAGTCAGACTTTGCTAAAAAGGTGTTTTTGCAGAATTCAAAACTTTTATCATCAAAACAAATGTATTCACTATAAGCCAATGTATTCAGCACACATAGGTCTCACAATCTCCCCCTTGATGAATGCATTAGCAACACCACTTAAAAATCCGAACATTGGCTTATTCACATTAAAAGTTTTGAAAACAATTTCTCCCCTTTTTGTAAATCAGAAACAAAATGAGAAGAAAATAAAAAATCAAAAATCACATATCTCTTAATCAAAAATCACGTATCTCTCCCCATGCACATTATCTCTCCCCCTTTCATACTTCTCCCTCTGAGAAGAATCATGCCAATGTGTGATTAATTTCTCCCCCTTTCACAATGTATTCTGTAAGATTCAAAAGAGAAATTTAAAATGTTATGATCATATTATAACATGTACATATAAACAAAGCTCATCCAAGTCATACTATCAAGTAACTTACACTATCACATCAATGAGATACGTAGTGTAAGCCATGCTAGAGATCAAATGTATTTTCAATTTAAGCAAGTCATGATCTCACAAACTTAACTATTTCAAAACCTAAAAACATGACACTAGTTGCTGCATTTTATTATTTTTCAAAGCATAAATTTTGATCATCTACTTGAGACGGCACGTACACTTCTCATTGCTTTCTCTGTTCCGCCTCATTTTTAGGCTGAGGCTGTCTCCACTGTCACATACTGGATTAACATTCAGCTCTCGCTGCTCTTAAAGGCGATATTCCTTTTGAGCGTCTTACGGGCAAGACACCTAATTACACCAGCCTTCGTCTTTTTTGTTGTGTGTGCTACGTGTTGCTCGCACCTCATGAGCGTACTAAGCTGACTGCTCAGTCGGTTGAGTGTGTTTTCTTAGGGTACAGTTCGGTCATAAGGGTTATCATTGTTGGGATCCGGTTGGTCGACGGATGAGGATTTCACGAGATATTGTTTTTTATGAAACACATTCTTTCTATCATTGTCCTTCTTCTGATGCTTCTGTAGTTGATCCTATTTTGTTCCTGTTCTTTCTAGATGCCCCTGTTGCTAGTGTACCCCCTTCACACTTTGTGTCACTTTTGATAGTCTCCCCTTCTTTTTTGGAGTTTTGTTCTTTGGTTCCCGATTACACTTTGAAGGCTCCCGTAACGCATGTCTACACTCGATGAGTTGTGCCCCCATCAGATGTGTCATCTTCTTCTGATGAGCCGTCTACTCCAGTTGAGTCATCTTTTGATGTCTCAGCTTCTCCAGCTTAGCCTGCCTCTCTGAATATTCCTTCTTCTCCTGAGGGATCATCTCCTTCCGATGAATCTTCTCCTGAGCAGCCTCTTGGACGTGGTTTATTTGTATTTTCCCTTTTGTATAAGAGCTTTTCCGCATATTTGTAATCTCTTGTACCTCTATTTATTATGGCGTTTGACCTTCATAATAATACAAGCATCATTCATAACAGTTAAGAGCCTATCATTATATGAAGAGGGAAACCAGAGCATTGCTTGTGACTAGTGAGCAAGGAGCAGAAGAGGTGGAGAGCCGCTGCTGAGCGGTGAGGTGACAGAGTGCTGTGCATGGATCCTGACCAGCCAGCCCATTCGCCAGCAGATCCTTATTAGTGCAATTATTGTGTAAAAACATTTTAAGTAGTATTCCCTCCATTTTCAAAAAATTATCATGTTTATTAATTCATTTTTGAATTAAAAACCAAAAAAATTAGGACGGAAGGAATATCATTTTTGTGCAAGTCTAGATTAATTTATCCTCTTAATCGTTGTCATACAAAGTCTATGGTGTGAAGATGAACTGACTTGTGTAATCAAGAATTGGTGTAAGTGAATAAATGGAGAAGTCAATATTTTGTAGTCCCTAATTTTCTTGTGTTTTACTTACTTTGGGATGACATTATGTGACCGCGGAGGTTACACATCCGACTCTCTTTAGTTCAACTAAATAAAATAAATTTAAAAACTGAGATAACTGCTGAAAATTAAATGATATTTCTCCATCACACAATACTTGTCACTTAGGATAAAAATTCTAGTTTAAAATGAACTAGAATTTTTACCTAAATGACAAGTATTTTGGAATGGGGTATGTGTTGGGATTTGGCCTGTATGGTACAACCCATTTGTGGGCTGATTTATTTGAGTCAACTCCCCTGGTGGAAAGTCAAAGTGGTGTGCAGAGGTGGTTGTGGTGTTTAGTCCCATAATGTCCACCTAGATGGATGTTTCCCAATATATATAGTGGTCCTTGTACCGGTTCTCAATAAGAGAATAATGAGGGATGATAGCTGCTGCTATGGACACAAACACACATGATGCACGCGCAAACGTTTCGCGATTTTACGTGTGTTTATCGTGTGACTTGTGACTTGCGATGTTGCGCGTTCGCGTCGTGACGAGTTGTGTTCTACTAAGTAGTTATTTTTCCACCACTCATATAAAAGAGAATATTTTATCACATCTAGACTGTCACGTCAACGTGTGAAGTAATTTAAGACATAACTGCAAGCGCACGTTTAATGTGCATGAATGCCCATAACTGCTCCCATTAGTTGCATGTTGAGGGATTTTAGGGGGCAGTTTCTTGGAATTATGGCAGATCGTGGGAGGGTGGAGCACGTTTCCTGGAATTATGCCTCCCTTGCAAACTGCCCCGTGCCGTCATTTTTTGCCTTGCCGTCCCTTCTTCCGCTGTTCAGCGAATTGAGGGAGAGCGGTGTCTCCAAACCAACGCCGATGATCTGAAGACCTGCACGGGTGCCGGCGATCAAGTTTCTGGGAAGTACGCTCGCACGCCCGCTCGTCACACTTCTTGCATCCTCTACATCTTCATCAAGTTCGTCAATTTCATTCGCTACTTCACAGCAGGACGATCTGTAAGTGGATTACTCGATCTATGACAAATTCGAAGTTTTCGATAAGCGATTTATTTGCATATGTTTTAGTTCTTGTTTGTGTAGTACTATCATTGTTTATTTTGATTGCTAGTAGATTTGTCAATGAAGGTCTGGTGAGTGAATTTGTCAGTTCTTCCTCTCACTGAGGAGCAGAATCGTGATTATGAACTGACAATTCAACTTGTCTTGGCTGCCTGTTGTCACTCCTGTCAGATCAACTATGTGATATTTACATGAACCACATTTCAGTTAAGGAACTGTGGGATGCCTAGACCGCAAATATGCGGAGTCGGACGCTAGACGTGGAATGTATGTTAATGACCAGTACCACAAATATAATATGATTGATGACTGATCTATCATGGAACAGGCTCATGAGATCCAACTTCTGGTGGGAGAACTTGCACATTTTGATACTGTGTTGCCTGACAAGTTTGTGGTTGGTGGAATTATTTCTAAACAGCCTCCATATTGGAGGAGTTTTTCCACGAGCCTTAAACATAAGAAAGAGGTTATGAATGTTGAAAGTATTATCTCAACTCTTGATGTTGAAGAGAAGGCCAGATCAAAAGACGTGCCGCGTTCTGTTCCGCAGGAAGGGACTCTCTCTAATGACAATGTGGTTGAAGGTAAATCTAGTGGTGGCAATAAGAACAACAAGAACTGGAAAGGAAAAGCCAAACAAATCACTAGCTTTAGGAAGAAGAAGAAGAAGAAAGAAGACTTGATTTTCTTTGTGTGCGGCGAGCTTGACCACATAGCCAGGAAATGTCATAATAGAAAAGCTAAGAAAGGTGGTGGTCAGAACTCTGTGAATGTCACTATTAGCGAGGCTGGAGGAACGTGTGGATCAGGGTATGTTCCAAAAGTTTTTCTAGCATATCATTCCATTGATTGGTGGTTATACACGGGAACTAATGTGCATGTTTGTTCTAACTACAATTTATTTTCTTCTTATCAGGCTACCGACAGTTGCTCCGTCTTGATGGGCAATAGGTCTAGGACTGTTGTACATGGAATTGGAAGAGTCAATCTGAAGTTGACCTCTGGAAACACTCTCTCTTTAAAGAATGTGCAACATGTTCCTGGAATAAATAGGAACCTGATTAGTGGTTCTCTATTGTGTTGTGATGGCTATAAGTTAGTCTTTGAGTCGAAAAAATTTATTGTTTCAAAGTTTAGTTTATTTATCGGAAAAGGCTATGATAGCGGAGGCATGTTCCACCTTTCAGTTGTTGAAGATTGTGATAATCTTGTGAACTCAGTTGCTTGTTCCATTTCTGAATGCAATGGACAAGAGGCTACTGTTTGACACTCTCGGATTTGTCCATTAAATATGATTGCATCATTAAATTGTCCAAACTTAATTTGATTCCGAAAATTCCAGTTGAAAGAAGATCTAAGTGTCATGTGTGTGTGCAAGCTAAACAGCCACTCAAACCTTTTAAGAGCGTGAACGAGAAGACCTTGTCACCACTAGATCTTATTCACTCAGATTTGTTTGAAATGAATGGAATATTGACTAGAGCGGCAAAGAAATATTTTATATCTTTTATTGATGATTCTACAAGATATTGTCAACTCTATCTTATTAAAACTAAATATGAGGCACTAGATCGTTTAAAAATCTATAAGGCGGAAGTAGAAAACCAACTAGAAAGAAAAATCAAACGTGTTGGGTCCGATAGAGGAGGAGAGTATCTTTCTAATGATTTTAGTGAATATTGTGCGGAGTATGGAATTATTCATGAGACAATCGCTCCCTACTCGCCCCAATCTAAAGGGGTGGTTGAACGGAAAAACCGAACACTTACATACTTGGTTAATGCCATGTTGAACAATTCAGGTTTATCCAACTCATGGTTGGGAGAAGCCATTTTGATCGTATGTTTTATGTTGAATCGAGTTCCACCATCCAAGGGTGAAATAATCTGTATGAAGGATGGAAAAGAAGAAAGTCTGCTCTTGGTTTCTTATGTGCATTGTCACCGTGACTAAAACTTATGATGACACATTTTTTGAGGATATTTTTCAATGAAGGATACAATTGCAGGTCGTAGCGAGGCATCTACTAGTTTTACTTCTGATCTTTCTCTAATATTCGTACCTTGTTCTTACACTCAAAATCCCATTGAGGATGACAGTACAAATATTGCTCCTCGAAGGAGCAAGAGACAAAGGATTGAAAAATATTTTGGTGATGATTTTACTGTCTACCTTATTGATGATACTCCCAAAATACTTTCAGAGGTATATGCATCACCAGATGTAGAGTACAGGAAAGAGGCAATACATAATAAAATGGAGTCCATTTTAACAAATGGAACATAGAAAATATGTGGTTGTCCGGTTGGTTGTAAACCTATTGATTGTAAGTGGATATTCAAAAAGAAACTCAAACCAGATAGTATAGTCGATAAATATAAGGCTAAACTAGTAGCCAAGGGATTTACCCAAAAGGAAGGCGAGAATTTTTTCGATACTTATTCACATGTTAACCACAATTCGTGTGCTTGTTGCACTTGTTGCATGTCATGATCTCCTTATCCATCAAATGGATGTGAAGACAGTTTTTCTAAATGGCAAGCTCGACGAGGAGATCTATATGAAGCAGCCTGATGGTTTTGTGGTGTCTGGGCAAGAAGACAAGTGTGTAAGTTACGAAAATCCTTGTATGGCCGCAAGCGAGCACCAAAGCAGTGACATGAGAAGTTCGGTAGAACTATGACCCAAGCAGGCTTTGTGGTAAATAGCGCTAACACATGTGTGTACTACCGGTTTGGTGGGGGTAAGAAAGTAATAAAGAGCTTATATGTTGATTACATATTATATTTTAGGACTAGTATCAATGTGATAAATGATGTAAAATCATTCTTGTTCCAAAATTTTGGTACGAAGGATTTGAGAGTGGATGATGTTATTCTAAACATCAAACTACTTAAGGGCGAGAATGAGATTACTTTAAAACAATCTCATTATATGGAGAATATTTTGAGTCGATTTGGATACTCAGATTCTAAAGCTTCTCCAACGCTATATGATCCCAGTCTAAAGCTTTGCAAGAACAGAGGACAAGAGATTAATCAGTTGAGATATTCTCAGATTATTGGTTCTTTCATATATCTTGCTAGTGCAACCAGACCTGACATCTCATTTGCAGTAAGTAAATTGAGCAGATTTACTTCCAAGCCTGGAAGAGATCACTAGTGTGCACTAGAACGTGTAATGTGATACTTGAGAGGTACTTCAACATATGGGATTCACTATACGGGGTATCCAGCTGTACTAGAAGGGTATAGTGATTCAAATTAGATCTCACATGCTGATGAGATCAAGGTCACTAGTGGATACATATTCACTATTGGTAGTGCTGCAGTTTCGTGGAGGTCTTGCAAGCAGACTATATTGACAAAGTCTACTATGGAGGTAGAACTTGTAGTACTTGAGACAACCACAACTGAGGCGGAGTGGATGAAACAACTCTTAATGGACTTGTTATTAGTCGATAAACCTGTGTCTGCCATTCTTTGCATTGTGATAATCAAAGTGTGATCACAACTGTTGGCAATGCAAAATAAAATTTGAAATTCTCAAGACATGTGATGGTGAATCAAATCCGTGAGAAATTTGAGAAATACAGAAGAGATTTTTGTTGAGTATATTAATACTAAAAAATCTTGCAGAGCCTTTTACTAAGGGATTAGCACGTGCTGTAATTGAAGAAGCATCAAGGGAAATGGGTTTTAAACCCACATGATGTTACCATACAATGGTAACCCAAACTATTTCATCGGAGATCCCGTGAAGTAGACCTAGGGAAAAAACAAGTTGTATGGATAACTGGAGAATACTTATTTATTACTCATTTCCGCTAGCAGATGCATACTCTCAGTACTGCATGGAAGGTTGACTTTAATGTCTTAATGTGTTCTGAGGACTAAATAGGCAAGTTAACGTCCTGCAAGGTATACTTATAAGAACACACCTATACGAGTTTGACTGTAAGGTCGGAGTCTATGAGATGTGGGTAATATCAAATAAACTCATGAACAGACATGGGAGAAGAAAGACCGTAATGCTCCAACCATAGGCATGGCTATGGGCGGCCTAGTATCAGCGATGCTTTCATGTGAAACTTGCTCACACAAAACTAGCAATTCAAGGCTACGACCATTGCAAAGTTGTGAGTATGTGAATCATGGAATGCTAGGTGCAGTTTAACCCAAAAAGGGTTTGCACTGCTGAAAGTTGCCTAGAGGGGGGGGGGGGGGGGGAATAGGCTAAACTACCTGAAATGACTTAATAAAATGAGATTAGAACTCAGGGGGCGGACTAGTCCAGTCCAGGGGCGAACTAGTCCGATCCTCATACAGGGAAAAGCCTACAAAGGGTTTCTAACAAGTTTTAATCCAATTCTCGTGATGCAAGGTTTGTTAGAATGACTTAGTGAGACTTAACAAGTTATACCACAAGTATGAAGCAATGGATTACGATGAGACAAGAGTGATGAAAAAAACCGATAAATTTAACCCTAGAAGCAATGAGCAATGAGTGAAAGTAAAGAACACAAGGGACACAAGGATTTTATCCCGAGGTTCGTCCCACGAAGGAACCTACGTCCCCGTTGAGGATTCCACGAAGGACCGGGTTCAACAACCCTTCCCTCACCAAGTTTACCACACGGGCCTAACTTGGTTCTTCCACTATCACAAAGAGTGAATACAAGATTCGTTGGGGCTTCTCACAATCTGAGGCTCCCACCACAAATACAATCATGAATTACAAATGTTGACTCAAGCCACAGATCACAAAGATTCACAAAGTGCAAGAGATCAAACCGAGAGCCAAAGAGCGGTGTTCTTCCTCTTCTTCACCTCACTAAACCCTAATCCACACAAGAATTAGTTTTAGAGGGAATGTTGGCAAGAAGGAGGCTTTTGGAGGCTCAAGGTTGTTGTGGCGGCGCTAGGGTTTCAACTTGCTCAAAGGTTTTGGTACAAATGAACCCAGGGGTCCTTTATTTATAGAGGTCCCAAGCCCATACTGCTGACTTCAGCAGATGGGCAGACTAGTTTGGCCTACAGCCCGGACTAGTCCGGCCTAGAGGACCACTGACGTCCCTGATAACTGTCGCTGCGCGGCAATCGTCACACTACCCGCCAAACTTAAAATTCAAACGGTCACTTCAACAACGGACTAGTCCGGCCCTCACCGGACTAGTCCGATCTCACACAGAACCTTTTGTTCCGTGTGAAAACGGACTAGTCTGAAGACCACGGACTAGTCCGGCCCCCAGGGCAGACTAGTCCATCCTTCCCAGACTTAGTCTCTGAAGCACCGACTTCTCTCAAACCCGGACTAGTCCAGCCCCCAGGGCGGACTAGTCCAATCTCAGTCAGGACCTCTTGGTCCGGACCAAAACGGACAAGTCCGTGGTTTTGGGACTTAGTCCCCAAAACCCACTCCACGACTACCCGGACTAGTCCGTCCCACTACGGACTAGTCTGAACTCAGTCAGACCCTTCTGGTTCGGCTGAAAATGGACTTGGCCAGCCAGGGGCGGACTAGTTCGACCACCTGCACGGACTAGTCCGGCCCTACTGCCAGACTTCTTCCAACTCTTTTCTCTCAATGGGTTTGACCTCTAAACCGCTTTGAGCTCCAAACTTGATCTCAATGCACTTTACACACACATCCTCACACGTATTTGGCTAGTCCAAACTCGACACACTAGAAACCCTAGTTTCTCCCTTTCGAGTTGACATCGCCGTTTTCATCCTTTTCCTTTTTGAGGGATTGTGCTTCCACTTAAGTCCACACCTGTGCTTAAGATCACTGAGCTCATTAGTCACTTAATTGTCATCATCAATCATCCAAAACCCACGGGGATCCTAGATGCACTTTCAATCTCCCCCTTTTTGGTCATTGATGACAACACATTAAGTCTTCATATAAAGGAGTATAAATTTGTGGTTTTCATAACGTGCGGGTGTATGAGTGACTCCCCCTTAATGAATGCATCATAAAAGAGAGATTGAGGAAGTCCTTCATACATACACACATTATGGTGGGGTGCCTACGTGTTGTGCTCAACAATTTGTGACAAGACATAATAAATATGAATATGATTAAAAGATAGACATTCAAAGCATCATATTGATATTGAACATTCAAAACATAGTCTTGCATAAATTTAAACATCCGACATGACATAAATATTACAATGGGAGGCAACATGTCCAAGGATCCAAGATAAGGGATACAACTAATTACCCTCCTTTCTAACTCTCCCCTGTCTAACTCCCATCTAACTCTCCCCCTTTGGCATCAAGACACCAAAAAGGAAAATAAGAGGGGGAACTCGAACCCTTAACCACTCAGACATCGTTGTCTTCACTATCATCGGCCCCAGCATCGGAGTCGCTCTCCATGGCCTCCGGGTCCTCGTGATCGTCGTCGTCGTCATCGGAGGCATGAGCCGAAGGAGCTGCCCGGGAAGAGCTCCCGTCCTCTTGGAGCTGGGTGAGCTCGTTGGGGGTGAAGTCGGGGGATGGTGTGATCTCCCCGTCGCTCGCCTCCGGAGAAGACATAGGAACCTCCAGCTTGTCACACACCGCCTTTAGGTACTTCTCCTTGCGCTTGTGTGCCCTTTGGTTCCTAATCTCCTGCTTCCGGCGGGAAGTGAAGATCGCCTTGAAACACTTGAAGAAGGCGCTCATGGATTGAGGTGGAGGCGGGGAAGAAGGCGCCACGGGGCAAGAAGCTGGCATCGCCGAGGAGGGAGGCTGCGCATTCTTCCGGCGCGGAGGAGGCAGGACAGCAGGGGGTGTCTGAGGATGGAGCGGGTGATGAGTCACATCCTTGACGAAGGTCACGCCCGACACCTTCTCAATGAGGTACATGATGTAGGGGGCATACTCGCAAGCACGGTTGGGGGTATGCGAGATGTTGAAAATGTCGTCGAAGATGTAATCGACGAGATTGAATTTCTCCTCCCCATCAATGAGAAGTAGCAGGTGCCTCAGGTTGCCTTGTATCACCCCTGCATCACCATCATTTGGTGCTATGGTCCGCCTCAGGATCCTGTTGAGAATGTTGTAGAAAGGCTTGATGTTGCGAGCAAGTCCTGGCTCATAGGACACATGGCTCGGGTACATGTAGTCCAGCTGATCTCTGTCAACGTCCTTGAGGTTAGAGATGATGATCTCATGTTCCAAATGAGCCTCAAGACCTAGAATCTTTGCAAACTCCTCAAATGTGATTGAGAGCTGCTCGCCATGCATCATCCATATGATTCTTCTATCACCAGAGGTGGTGAAGTAGACGGGAATAAAACTACAGGATGACTTCGACGTTCCAGTCATACTTGAATCCTATGATGTTCTTGAGCACATGGCGCTCAGCTGCTTCAATGACCGCATCAAAAGCAGAACGCTGCTTCTTGGCCATGTACTCCCAGTCTACCCACTGTGCTTCAATCACAGGCTTCTTCATGCTCTAGTAGACGAGACGGTAATAATCACAATGAAAGTTGCACCAAAACCGAGGGTCAGTGGTGCTCCTTTCATACTTGTACACCTTGTTCGTCCTGAGCCTTCTTGCTTTCTCGGCTCCCTTTTCATGGAAAACATTTGCAGCTATTTCACGCTGCCTGTTGGGGTTCCTCTCGGGAGTGTGCACTTCCAGGGGCCCAATCGGTTTGGCCTTCCCTTTCTCTTTGATAGAAATGCCCTTAGTCTTCCCAGCCGGGACCTTTACTATGTGCTTTTTCTTCTTGGGCTCCACGGGAGCCGGAGCCTTGCCCTTCTTTGGATCTCGCTCGATCCGGCATTCAGCAATCTCTCCTTGGGATGGCTCCTTGCCCTTCTCTTTCTCTCCAAGGGTCACAGGTCTCTTCTGCTTGGAGACTTGTGCAGCAGCGGCCTGAGAGTTATGAGCCTCGCGCTGCTCTCTCTTCTTCTTCCGGAGTTCCTTGCGGGACTCCTCAATGGACCGAGCCATTGCTTCATCTTCGTTGTAGGCCAAGGGTGCGGCCCTTTCTTGTTGCTTCTTGGCTGCTATGGCTATCTCATGCTGCTCGAGATACTTCTCGGCAGCCTCAACTTCGGCTCTTGCTCGTTCTTCGCCGAGGCGAAGTTGCTCCGCCTCTCACTCGGGGTCAGTGGGGGGAGAGGCGGAACGGCGAGGAGCAGCCATTTGAGCTGAAAAGAATAGAAGCCGTAAGATAGTAGGTCAAGGAGTTGGAATAATGCGAAAGAAATCTCGAGAAACGACCAAAGTTGGAGTTTGACCTGTGTACACCGGACTTGTCCGCCCAAGGGGCGGACTAGTCCGGTTTACACAGGTTAAACCCTAACTCTAATGGTTTTTTGAGAAAATTTGGAATTAACTCGCAATATTCCTAGGCTATGATCACAAGGTCACTAGAAGTAACTTTAATGAAGAGGCATCTATCAAAAACTCAATGAATCAAGAATGAGGCAAGTTTTTGAAAAGTGGGGGATACCTCTTCAAATCTTTAGAAATTGATGGAATCAGGGATGGATCGCATTGCGAGTGATTGGGAAAAGCTTCCCACACCTCCAGGGCTTCCAATGCACGGATTGGATACAATTTTTGGTGGTTGGAATCGGAAATCACTGAAATAGGGCGGTTTCGCGCGCGTGGGAGAGAGAAAAGGCCAAAGGAAGAAGTGGAGGGGTCGGCCGCTTCCTAGGGGGTTTAAGTCCCCAGTGGCCGGACTAGTCCGGTTAAGGGGCCGGACTAGTCCGGTCAGCGGACCAAACCCAGATCAGTCCGGATCCGGACTTGTCCGGCCAGAGGGCGGACTAGTCCGGTCCAGGGAGGCTGAAAACATATATATTTGAGTTTTAGCCACAAAGAATGATCCTTTTGGACATATTGCCACAACAAAACTTTATGAATATGGTCAGTAAGCATTCAACATTCAAACTATGACCATAACTCACAAAGTCACTAGTTTTTCAAATAATTTTAAGAAAATCGAGATAGAGATGAATTTTTCAACCACATGCATTCTTTTGAATAAGGAAAAAGGTAAACATTCAGATGTGCATGTTTCAAGCCACATTTTGAGAATCTAAGATATTGAGCTCACTCCTAAGCTTACAAAATCGCTTCTCATCTAGGGGCTTGGTGAATATGTCGGCTAGTTGGTTCTCGGTTCTCACATGGGAAATTACTATATCCCCCTTTAAGGAATGATCTCTCAAGAAATGGTGTCTAATGTCTATGTGTTTGGTCCTTGAATGCTCAACTGGATTATGGGCTATTTTGATGGCGCTCTCATTGTAACATAGGAGAGGAATATGACGCAAGTTATACCATAATCCCTTAGAGTTTGTCTCATCCAAAGAAGTTGTGCACAACAACTTCTGACTACAACATACTCTGCTTTGGCTGTGGAGAGAGCAATGGAATTTTGTTTCTTGGAGGACCAAGACACTAATGATCTACCCAAAAATTGACATGTCCCGGATGTGCTCTTTCTATCAACTTTGCACCCCGCATAATCCGCATCGGAATAGTCAATGAGGTTAAACTTGGATCCTTTGGGGTAGCAAAGTCCTAGGCTAGGTGTGTGAACTAAATATATAAGAATTCTCTTCACGGCGGTCATGTGACACACCTTAGGTGCAGCTTGAAAACGTGCACACATACACACACTACGCATAATATCCGGTCTAGATGCACAAAGATATAACAAGGAGCCAATCATGGAACGATATACCTTTTGGTCCACATTTGGACCGTCTTCGTTTAAGTCTAAGTGTCCATTTGTTGCCATTGGAGTCTTGATGGGTTTGGCCTTGTCCATGTCAAACTTCTTTAATATGTCTTGAGTGTATTTTGTTTGACTTATGAACGTGCCTTCTTTGAGTTGCTTGACTTGAAAACCTAAAAAGAACTTCAACTCCCCCATCATGGACATCTCAAATCTCTCTATCATTATCTTAGAAAACTCATCACAAAACACTTTGTTAGTAGAACCAAATATAATGTCATTGTTATATATTTGGCACACAAAGAGATCATCATTAAAATGCTTTGTAAAGAGAGTGTAATCAGATTTTCCTATCTTAAAACCATTTTGAACTAGAAAGTCTCTAAGACACTCATACCAAGCTCTAGGAGCTTGTTTGAGGCCATAGAGAGCCTTACGCAATTTGAATACATGGTTTGGGAATTCTTGGTCTTTGAAGCCTGGTGGTTGTTCCACATAGACTTCCTCCTTGATTGGGCCATTTAGGAACGCACTCTTGACGTCCATTTGGTAGAGCTTAAAATCATGGTGAGTAGCAAAAGCATGTAATATACGAATTGACTCCAGCCTAGCTACGGGAGCAAAGGTTTCATCAAAATCCAAACCTTCGACTTGTGAGTACCCCTTGGCCACAAGTCGTGCCTTGTTCCTTATTACAACACCATGTTCATCTTTCTTGTTGCAGAACACCCACTTGGTGCCCACAACATTTGCTTGTGGACGCTTGACAAGCTCCCAAACTTTGTTCCTTTCAAAGTTGTTAAGCTCCTCTTGCATGGCCACCACCAAATCCAGGTCTCTCAAGGCATCTTCAACCTTATGGGGCTCAAAAGAAGAAACAAAAGAGTAATGTTCACAAAAATTTGCAACGTGAGAACAAGTGGTTACCCCTTTAGTGATATCTCCTAGTATGTTGTCAATGGGGTGATCCCGTTGAACACTTTGATGCACACGAGGATGTGGAGGTTGATCTCTTGAGTCATCATCATCATCTTCTTCTTCTTGATCTCCCCCTTGATGAATGCCTCTCCCTTGACTTTCGTCTTCTTGATCGTTTTGAGGTGCCACTTGTTCATCTTCAACTTGATCGCGTGGGGAGTGGCTTGCATCATCTTGTTGTTGGTCACTTGAGCATTGAGGTTGTTCTTGTGGTCGAACATCTCCAAGTGCCATTCTCCTAAGAGCTTCTTGTGGAGAGTCTTCTTGATATAGTACACTTTGATCAACTTGCTCCACTTGGGAGCCATTAGTTTCATCAAACACCACGTCGTGTGCTATTTCAGCAATACCGGAGGTTTTGTTGAAGACACGGTAGGTGTGGGTGTTTGAGTCATAACCAAGCAAGAAACCTTCATTGGACTTTGAAGCAAACTTCGAAGTCCTAGGCTTCTTGTTGAGAATATAGCACTTGCTACCAAAAACACGAAAGTAAGATACATTGGGTTTCTTACCAACCAGAAGCTCATAGGGAGTCTTCTTGAAGAGGCGGTGGAGGCATAATCGGTTGACGGTGTGGCAAGCGGTGTTAACCGCCTCGGCCCAAAACCGATCCGATGTCTTGTACTCATCAAGCATTGTCCTTGACATCTCGATGAGTGTCCTATTCTTCCGTTCCGCCACCCCATTTTGTTGACGGGAGTATGGAGCTGAAAATTCATGCTTGATGCCCTCCTCATCCAAGAATTCTTCCACTTCAGTGTTCTTGAATTCGGTGCCATTGTCGCTTCTTATAGCTTTGATTCGAACTCATTTTGAGATCTCCTCAAGAACCTCTTGAGGACACCGTGAGTTTCACCCTTATCATGCAAGAAGAACACCCAAGTGAAACGAGAAAAATCGTCAATAATAACAAGACCATATTTGTTACCGCCAATGCTAATGTAGGTTATTGGGCCGAAAAGGTCCATATGTAGCAGCTCCAACGGTCTTGTTGTCGTCATAATGTTCTTTGAGGGGTGTTGAGCTCCCACTCGCTTCCCGGCTTGGCAAGCACTACATGTCCTATCCATTTCAAAGACAACATTCTTCAAACCATGAATGTGCTCGCCCTTAAGAAGCTTTTGTAAATTCCTCATCCCAACATGGGCTAGCCGTCTATGCCAAAGCCATCCCATGTTGGTTTTCGCCATTAAGCATGTGTCAAGTTGAGCTTTATCCGAGGCAAAGTCCACAAGATAAAGCTTTCCCTTAGGCACACCCTTAAAAGCGATTGAGTTATCACTTCTTCTAAGGACGCTCACACCCTAATTAGTGAAAACGCAATTATAACCATTGTCACATAGTTGTGATATGGACAAAAGGTTATAGTCTAGAGAATCAATATGTAAAACACTAGAAAGAGTATGTTGGGGAGAAATGACAATTTTACCGGAGCCAAGGATTTTCCCTCGGCTATTGTCCCCAAAGAGGATTACTTCATTTGGATCATCATGTTCCTCATACTCCTCGAACATCTTCCTCTCTCCGGTCATGTGGTTTGTGCACCCACTATCGAGCACCCATTTGGATCCACCGGAGGAGTATGCCTATAAAACAAGATTATGCCTTCCTTTTAGGTACCCAAGCGGAGTTGGGTCCTTTGATGTTAGTAGTGAGGCATTTGGGCACCCACACGCAATGCTTGGGGCTCTTACGGAGTGGCCCAACATATCTAGCATATACTTTGCCATTCTTGTTCCTCATCAAAACATATGATGCATCAAAATCATGAAATAGGGGATGCGGTTCAGATTTAGGCAAGTAGGTGCTAGTTGAAGTGTTCTTCTCAATTTTAGTTGGGGATGAGCTTCCTTTGACAAAGACAATCAAGTCTTTGCCATACTTGGAGGTTTTGGCATTTTGCTTTCCACCTCTAGTATAACCAATACCATCCTTGACATTGAGAGGTCTTGTGTTGGTGTATGCACTTCGTGCATACGCCAACTTCTCTTTGTCAAAGATGCCACCCTTAGGTGCTTTCTTGCCTTGAGTCAACTTAAGCTCATCCTTTAATTTAAGAATCAAGTTAGAACATTTGCAAGTTGATATTTCTTTGGATGCAACTTTTGAGGAGGATGAGCTTTTGGAGCAAGAGGCTACATTAGTCTTAAGGGACTCAACTTGAGTCTTAAGGATCTTGTTAACTTTTGCCAAGTTGCCAAGTTCATCCTTGAGCTCAATGGTTGTCTCGTCAAGACTTGAGCATGTTTTCTTGCTTAGAGCAAGTTCATGCTCTAACGCCTTGCTCTTCTCTCTCTCAATCTCAAGGAGCTCAATGAGCTCTTTACATCTTTCCTTTTCTTGGATAAGCAAGTCCTCTTGCCTATCCATGAGATCCTCCTTCTCAAAAATCTCATCCGAAAGCAATTTCATTCTTCGCAATGTGCTCTTACTTATATCCTTAAACATGTGTTCATTTTCGCTAGCACTATCAAAATCATCATGAGAGGATATGGAAGAGGATGAGTTAGAATTAACCTTTCTCCTTCCTTGTTTTGCCATGAGGCAAGTTGGCTCGTGGTCGTAGAGATTGGGGAAGAGCTTGCTTCCCTTGGAGCTCCTCCCGATGGCTATGGTTGCCATCTTCTCCTCATCTTCGGACGAGGAGGACTCATCGTTAGAGTCCCACTCCTTGCCTAAGTGAGCATGACCGGAGGGCCTCTTCTTCTTGTAGAACTTCTTCTCTTGTGGCTTGCCCTCCTTCTTCTTCTTGCCATCTTCATGTGGGCAATCTACAATGAAGTGCCCATACTAGCCACAATTGTAGCAAGCCCTCTTGGTTTTGGGCCTTGCCTTTACTCTCATGCTTGTATCCTCCTTTTCTTCTCCTCATCATCCTCTTGAAGTTGTTGATGAAGAAGGCCTCTTCCTCATCGGTGTCAAGGCTCTCCTCATCATCTTTGTCTTGCTCTTTTGAGGAGGTTGTTGCTTTGAGTGCAACATTCTTCATCTTCAAGGCGGTGAACCTTTGGAGGTCATTGTATAAGAGCGCCTCCTTCTCCATGATCTCGTGGTTGATGATCCTTCCAAGGACCTCCTCCGGGGTCATTTTGGCAAACCCCGGGCTTTCTTGGATCATGGAGCAAGAAAGACGTTTCTAGGCATGAATGCCCGAATCATCCTCTTCACCACCTCGTGGTGAAAGTGCATCTAGGACTCCCTTGTGGGTTTTGGATGATTTATGACAAGCAATTGGGATCCTAATCCTTTTGTTGAGATGAATGCAGGCAAATGATGAAAAATGAGCAAAATGCCAAAAAGAAGGGAAATGAGAAGCAAAGTGAATTTGAGCTCAAGAAGAAGAAAATAGTAGATTATCATGTATAGAGTGTGTTAAGGAAACACACCCAAGAGCTCAATCACTTTCAAGCACACACATACAATGCACAAAGTTATACAGGACCGGACTAGTCCGATATCAGCCGGACTAGTCCGATATCACTTTCTGCACTAGATCGGACAAGTCCGGTCTCTACCGGACTAGTCCGATATTCATTCTGATCCACTTCGGACAAGTCCGGTGTCTACACGGACTAGTCCGATATACACACTGATCTAAATCGGACAAGTCCTCCAAGTGTGGACTTGTCATCCCAAACACTTAGGGTTTCATTTGTCCGGACAAGTCCGATGGCAATCGGACTAGTCCGAAGCTTTCCAGTAGCTAAACCGGACAAGTTCGTTTTCAACCGGACTAGTCCAATATTCCTGGACACTTAGGGTTTGCTACACACAGCACACCGGACTAGTCCGGTGACCACCACGGACTAGTCCGATCTTTCTGAACCCTAACGGTCACTTTTAGAAACCCCATATAAATAGAGGTGCACGGCCCACTTTCACCCCCTCTCGAACCCTAGCGCCGTCACACCTCCCAAGAGACTCAAAAACTACCTCTCTCCACGAAACTAAGTGAAAAATTGATCAATCCATTGAAGATCACTTGTAGATCATTGGAGAGGGCACTTGGCACACGATTGAGCTCTTGGTTTGAATCTCTAACACACTCTTGTATCTCAATTTTGTATATTTCGAAGTGTGTTATTGGTGGTCTTGAAACTTGTAATCAAGGGAGCTCTCAACTTGTGAGATCGCCCCTTCAACTTGGTGATTTACCCCTGTGTGATTAGTGGAAGAGGATTGGCCTTCGTGGCAATCCGATGAGGGAAGGGTTGGTGAAGACCCGATCCTTTTGTGGGCTCCTCAACGTGGACGTAGGTTGCCTTCGTGGTAACCGAACCACGGGATAAATCTTGTGTCTTGTTCGTTTGTGTTCATCATTCTAGTTGATCAACATTATCTAGGGTTTGATTCATTTTGTTGAATTCAAGTTAAATAGTTGAACAAGAATCATACTTGCAATAGAACTTGACATACAACTATTGAACTGTTATTAAAGTTTATATTTCCGCTGCAAACGTCAACGAAACAATCAAATTGACCTAACTTGATCAACCTAGCCCGTGAAATCCGGACTAGTCCGCACTTTACCGGACTAGTCCGATATATCTGGTTTTGACCTTGTTGTTGAAGTGCTACAGGAACCGAGAAAATTCAAGAAGGCCTATTCACCCCCCCTCTAGGCCTACATTCAATTGGTATCAGAGCAGGTTCTTCAAGAAAGACTGCAACCACTCGAAGAGATCATGTCGGACATGAAGGAAGTCCAGAAAATCAACAACCAGGAAGAAATGAACAATGACAAGCACCAAAAGCTTGAAAAGTATCTCGAAGCCATTCAAGACTTCGATGATGATGATGAGGAGACATTGGAGCTGAAAGCACTCCTTAGAAAGAAAGCCCTTTCCAAAGGGAAATCTAAAGTCGAAGAAAATAAGAAAGGGAGTAGTCACACCGACTACTCCCGATATCCTTTTAATTATGACTGTTTAAATTCTAACAGCAGTCATTATCTATCTATTCCTCTCGGAAAAGCCCCACACTTCGATGGGAGTGATTACTCCATGTGGAGGCAAAATATGAAGATGCACTTGATTTCCCTTAACCAAAGTTTATGGCATATTGTGTGCACAGGAATAAACATCCCTGATGACGATGAAGAGCTCACGCCAAGTCAAGAGCAAGCCATCCACAGGAATGCCCAAGCCGCAGCCGTTATCACCTCATCTCTAAGTCGAGATGAATTCACAAAGGTGGACGGATTGGAAATTGCCAAAGAAATCTGGGACACACTACAGATAGCACATGAAGGTGACCGGCATGTGCGGGAGGCAAAGATTGAAATGATTGAAGGCGAACTAGGAAGGTTCGCGATTGAGGAAGATGAGTCTCCCCAGGACATGTACAACAGACTGAAGACTCTTGTGAACAAGGTTCGATCATATGGGAGCAAAAAGTGGAATGACCACGAGGTTGTAAAGCTCATCCTTAGAGCCTTTATGCCTCGCAACGTCACACTTTTCTCTATGATCCGAGAAAGTCCCGGGTACAAGAAAATGACTCCGGATGAACTGCTTGGCAAAATCATCAACTTTGAGATGATGGAGAAGCAAGCCAAGCACGTAAAAGAAATAGCTGACCTCACATCAGCCAAGAAGAAGGGAGTTGCCCTAAAGTCCTCACTCAAGCCTCTATCCAAAGAAGCAAGAGAAGCACAGCTTGAGGAGGACAGCGATGATGAAAGCAGCGAGCTGGACGAAGAAGATATGATTTTGTTCATGAAGAAGTTCAAAAGAATTATGAAGAAAAGACAAGGAACAAAATCGAGTGAAGGAAAATACAAGGAGAAGACAAAGCCGAAGATGAGGCAGGCATGCTATAATTGTGGTGAGTACAATCACTTTATAGTCGATTGCCCGTATGAGGACAACAAGAAGAAGAGTAAAGAGTCCAAGCCTAAACCGAAGAAATTCTTCAAGAAGAAGAAACAAGCTGAACAAGCACACATCGGAAAGGAGTGGGACTCAAACGATGAGTCCTCATCGTCCGATGAAGAAGAAATGGCTAGCATAGCCATTGAAAGCATGTCCAAGAAACCCACACTCTTCCCCATGCTCAGTGCAAAGAAGGCAAATGGAACTTGCCTCATGGCTAAGGAAGGTAAACGCAAGGTAAACATCAAAACTCCTTCCTTGCATTCTTACTCAAGTGATGATGATCTAGATAGTGATGATGAAGATATGCTAATTGGTTTAGATAGAAAAACTGCTGCTAAAATGAAATTCTTGCTTAACCAACTTGTTGAGAAGGAAGAGCTAATTGATCGTCAAGAAGACATGATTATCTCCCAAAAGGAGAAGCATGTCGAACTTGACAATCTTCTAGTTCTTGAAAAGGAGAGAAACCACTCACTAGAGCTTGAGCTAGCTTCAAGCAAGAAAACTTGCTTGGAGTTAACCAACTCAAACATTGCAATCAAGGATCAACTTGATGACCTAATCAAGGTCAACAAGATCCTTGAAGTGCAGGTTGAGTCACTCAAGCTTAGTGAACCTTCCTCCTCTTCAAGCCTACCTTCTCAACCCACTTCAACTAATATCGCTCATATTTGCAAATGTGATAAAATTAACACCAGGTTGAAGGAAAATTCTACCTCCACAAAGGACAAAAATCCTACCCAATGTGTAATATTTGACAAGGAGAGGATCAACTATGCACGTAGTGCATATTTGGTCCAAAGACCTCCAAATGTCAAGTATGGCATTGGTTACTCTTATGATGGAAAGCAAAGAGCTGGAAATCATAAGAATAACAAGGGAAGGATTACCTTTGTGAAGGGAGGACCCTCACAACCTGGTAACTCGAAAACTAAAAACCTGAACTCTCATGAAAACCGGACTAGTCCGGTTGTGGTCCGGACAAGTCCGGTCATCCGGACAAGTCCGGTCACACAGACTAGTCCGACCCATAATCAACAGCAACTCTTGTTTAAAACCTTTGATGCTTCATATGTATTAATGAAAAATAATGTTGGTAAAGTGTATGCTTATTATACTGGGCCACGCCATGGGAACACAAAATCCCATGTGTGGGTGCCCAAATGTATTGTTACTAACCTCCAAGGACCCAAGCAAGCTTGGGTACCTAAAACCAAGGCGTAATTTGTTTTTGCAGGCCTACTCCTCCGGTGGATCCAAATGGGTGCTAGACAGTGGATGCACAAACCACATGACTGGAGAAAGGAGGATGTTTGTGGAGTATGAAGTGAGCAAGGACCCAAACGAAGGCATCTACTTTGGGGATAACAGTCAAGGAAGGGTCCTCGGTACCGGTAAAATAGCAATATCCTCTGAACATACTCTTTTGCATGTTTTACACGTTGAATCTTTAGATTATAACCTGCTGTCCATATCTCAATTATGTGACAAAGGTTATAATTGCCTGTTCACTAACAAGGGTGTGACCGTCTCAAGGAGAAGTGATGGTTCTGTTGCATTCAAGGGTATGTTGAAGGGAAAGCTTTACCTTGTTGACTTCAACAAGGATAAAGCCGAACTCGACACATGCTTGATTGCAAAGACCAACATGGGTTGGCTGTGGCATAGACGGCTGGCACATGTTGGTATGAGGAACCTTCAAAAACTCCTCAAGGGCGATCACATCCGAGGTTTGAAAGATGTTGTGTTTGAGAAAGACAGGCCTTGTAGCGCGTGCCAAGCAGGGAAGCAAGTTGGAGCACAACATCCCGCGAAGAACATCATGACCACGACAAGACCGCTCGAACTACTTCATATGGACTTGTTTGGTCCAATTGCTTACATAAGCATCGGCGGTAATAAATATGGTTTAGTTATTATTGATGATTTTTCCCGCTTCACTTGGGTGTTCTTTTTGCATGACAAGTCAGAAACACAAGGAACACTCAAGAAATTCTTCAAGCGAGCGCAAAACGAGTTCTCACTATCAATCAAGAGTATTCGGAGCGACAACGGCACGGAGTTCAAGAACATACAAGTGGAGGAGTACCTTGATGAGGAAGGAATCAAGCACGAATTCTCAGCACCATACTCTCCACAACAAAATGGAGTTGCCGAAAGGAAGAACCGAACGCTCATAGAGATGGCAAGAACAATGCTCGATGAATACAAGACTTCGGATCGATTTTGGGTGGAAGCAATCAACACCGCTTGCCATGCCACAAATCGACTCTACCTTCATCGACTACTAAAGAAGACCCCCTATGAGCTACTCACCGGTAACAAACCGAACATTTCATATTTTCGAGTTTTCGGTTCTCCTTGCTATATTTTGAACAAGAAGCCCAGGACTTCAAAGTTCGCTTCGAAGTCCGATGAAGGTTTCTTGCTTGGTTATGATTCGAACACTTACGCCTATCGTGTTTTCAACAAGGCCTCCGGACTTGTTGAAGTGGCACGTGACGTAGTGTTCGATGAAACTAATGGCTCCCAAAAGGAGCAAGTTGATCAATGTGAATTAGGTAAAGAGGAAGCCCCCTATCAAGCATTGAAGAGGATGGCTCTAGGCGAAGTACGACCACAAGAGTCATCGTCATAAATACAAGAGGAAAGTGAACCACAAGAGGAGATCAACAATCAAGGGGGAGCCTCGATACAAGATCAATCACAGGAATATGAACATGATCAACAAATCAACGAGGACAACAACTCAGGGGGAAAAGAAGATGATCACCAACATACGACCCCCAAGTGCGCCACCCAAGAGTACACCAATGCATTCAAAGGGATCATCCAATCGACAACATCATCGGCGACATCCAAAAGGGAGTAACCACTAGATCTCGTATAGCAAATTTCTGTGAACATTACTCGTTTGTCTCCTTTTTGGAACCCCGCAGGACTGAGGATGCATTGAAGGATCCGGACTGGGTGGTGGCAATGCAAGAAGAGTTGAACAATTTCAAGAGAAACGAAGTTTGGGAACTTGTGAAAAGACCCAATGCAAATATTGTGGGCACCAAGTGGGTCTTCCGCAACAAGCAAGACGAACACAGAGTGGTGACAAGAAACAAGGCATGACTTGTGGCCAAAGGTTACTCACAAGTCGAAGGTTTGGATTTCGATGAAACCTTTGCTCCAGTAGCTAGGCTTGAATCAATTAGAATATTACTTGCATATGCTACTCACCATGATTTCAAGCTGTATCAAATGGACGTGAAAAGCGCCTTCCTCAACGGACCGATCAAGGAGGAGGTGTACGTGGAGCAACCACCTGGGTTTGAAGACGAAGAGTTCCCCGACCACGTGTATAAACTGCGTAAGGCTCTCTATGGCCTCAAACAAGCTCCTAGAGCTTGTTATGAGTGTCTTAGAGATTTTTTAATTGATAATGGTTTTCAAATTGGCAAAGTAGACTATACATTATTCACAAAAAATCTGGATAATGATCTTTTTATTTGCCAAATCTATGTTGATGATATAATTTTTGGATCAACTAATCAATCTTTCTGTGAAGAGTTTAGTAAAATTATGATAGACAGATTTGAAATGTCAATGATGGGAGAATTGAAGTACTTCTTGGGATTCCAAGTGCGGCAACAAAGGGAAGGAACATTCATAAGCCAAACCAAGTACACACAGGACATCCTCAAGAAGTTTGGCATGGACAAGGCAAAGCCCATAAAGACTCCCATGGCAACGAATGGCCACTTGGATCTCAATGAAGATGGACAGAGCGTCGACCAAAAGGTATATCGCTCCATGATTGGATCCTTACTATACGTATGTGCATCTAGGCCAGATATTATGTTGAGTGTATGTTTGTGTGCAAGATTTCAAGCCAACCCTAAGGAATGTCATTTGACAGCCGTAAAAAGAATCTTGAGATATTTAGTTCATACACCCAACCTTGGTCTGTGGTACCCAAAAGGCTCCAAATTCAATCTCATTGGTTACTCCGATGCAGATTATGCCGGGTGCAAAGTTGATAGAAAAAGCACCTCTGGCACTTGCCAATTCCTAGGAAGATCCTTGGTTTCTTGGTCATCTAAGAAACAAAATTCCATTGCTTTATCCACAGCCGAAGCGGAGTATGTTGCAGCCGGGAGTTGTTGTGCACAACTTCTTTGGATGCGACAAACTCTAAAGGATTACAGTTACAATATGAACCATATTCCTCTCCTTTGTGACAATGAGAGTGCCATTAAAATAGCCCACAATCCAGTTGAGCACTCTAGGACTAAACACATAGACATAAGACATCATTTCTTGAGATACCATTCCATGAAAGGAGACATAACCATCTCACATGTCAACACACAAAAACAATTGGCCGACATATTCACCAAGCCACTTGATGAAAAGCGTTTTTGCGAACTCCGAAATGAGCTAAATATTATTGATTCTCGGAGTGTGGCTTGAAAAGTTGCATACCTGTATGCTTACTTCAAAATGTTGATTGATTTGTGAAAATTATCCCTCTTCATTTTTCTCTCGAAAAACTATGTCAATTATTAGATCTTGATGAATTTTTGATCATAGTATGATTGTTGTTTGCTTACTGGTCAAATTCATCAAGATTATTTGAATTGTTTTGCCTCTCTACACTCAATTATTGGACCTTCAAATATATATGAATGGGCTATGCAATTCTTTCTTGGTGACCACGGACAAGTCCGTGGTTACCCGGACTAGTCCGCCATTGCAGACTAGTCCGCAGAGTGCCGGTTAGGCCGGACTAGTCCGATAGACCACGGACTAGTCCGATATAGGTCTCTGGATGACTTCGGACTAATCCGGTCCTGTCCGGACTTGTCCGATTTTTCGTGTCCATAACCCTAGCCGCCACCAAACCCTAATCCCTTCACCCCACACTCGCCCCCAAGCTTTCTCTCTCTTGCGCTCGAGCTCCCAAGGCGAATCCTTGATTCCTTCGTCGAAAAGCCTCAATCTTGGGCGGAGATCAAGCTTGAAGACTCGGGGATTGAAGTTAGCGGACAAGTTCAGCCTCCAACCCCCAAAATCTCAAGTTTCCTTTGATTTCTTGGTAAATTTTCTTCAAAACCCTAAGAAATCACAAATTTCTCTATTGCTTATCGTTTGGCCTAGCATTCTTCACTAGTTACATGTCTAGTTGATGTACTATGTGTATGCTAGACTAGTTTTACCTTAGGGATCAATTTTTGTCCAGTCTGTTAGGTTTTTGCAGATGAACACCGGACTAGACCGGTCCAGGTACGGACAAGTCCGGTCCCCCGGACTAGTCCGTGCCTGTGCACCGGACAAGTCCGTTGTTTCTGAACCAAAACCTAATTCTTTAATTCCCTAATGCCTTCCATTGCCATCTTACCTCACCAATACCTTGTATAACTTGTCCTTTCTCTTGATCACTCATTCTCAGATCATGTCGGGCTCCGACAATGAAATCTCCGATTTCGAGGCCGAGCTGGACCACGAGGTGGCACCTCGGTCCTCGGCGGGTCTTGGCAAGAAACGCCAAGAGAGACCCTCCGAGCCTGCTCCCTCACCTCCCCAAGTTCGAAGGAAGGTGTGCGTCAAGAAAGCCGCTTCGAAGGCCGCTACTTCTTCAAGTGGCCTTCGACAAGATAAAGGGAAGGGCAAGGGGGTTGCCACAGGGCCTGTTGGGCCCCTGAAGCTGCATACTCCCAGAGAAGGGGTCCGGGACCCCAATGAGGAAAGATTCACTGGCAAGGGCAGCGATGTGGCTGCGAAGTTGAGAAGTGTTGATTGCTATGCAAGGCCCAAGCAAGCAGCTGATGGCAGATTTTGGTCAAATTTCCATGCTGATTTCTACAAGCTGGTCTACTTGCCGATGAAGACCCCGGTGGTGCGCAGTCAATGGATTGACTGGGCCCACCTTGAGAAGAAGAAATGTGCAGCTTTTGATGAAGCGATAGCAGCTGCAGAGAGACATGGTCTGAAGGATCTCTTTGCCTTCAGACACAACTGGAATGATGAAGTGATAGCACAATTCTATGCAACGTGCCACTTCTCGAGTGAAGATGAAGAAAGTGTGACTTGGATGACCCATGGATCCAAGTACTCCATCACTCAGGAGGATTTTGCAAACCTGCTCCACTTAGACTCTGCTGGAAATGACCACCTAATCATCCACAACATAGGGGTC
Organism: Tuctoria greenei; assembly: GCA_036927565.1. Lineage (NCBI taxonomy): Eukaryota > Viridiplantae > Streptophyta > Magnoliopsida > Poales > Poaceae > Tuctoria > Tuctoria greenei. The sequence goes on along the minus strand of JAYESD010000010.1, from coordinate 137,138,763 downwards.
ATTGAGAGGGACGGAATGAAGTTCATGTATGAGCCCAACTCTAAGTATGTTCCTCCCTCCACAAAGAACATGAAGCCCTTCTTTGTGGTTCTGTTCTCCGGAAGACCATTGCCCCCAAGGATGGGGATGCAGGGAGTGTACAGGGTTACCTCCGGACTCTAATGAGGGTCATAAGCAAGAAGAGACAGTTTGATGTTGCAGACTATATTTGGAATGATATGGTCAATATCTCAAGTACCCCCAACCGATCCTGTGGCTATGCCCCTTACTTGATGTTTATGATTGAGAAGGTCACAGGGATCGAGTTTGTGAAGGATGTGGAGCACACTCCACTGAGGCCTCAGAAGCCTCAGCCAGTGAGTGTCCAGGCTGCTCCATCGCCGGCCTCAAGCCCCGAGGCACCGGCAAGGCAAGAAGAAGCTGCTAGGGCTCCTCCTCCCTCCAGGGAAGCCCCTCAGAAAGGATCCGCCAGTGGGATCCTCAAGTACTTGGCTGCAATTTTCTCCTCATGCAAGAAAACTGAAGTGAAGCTTCACAAGCTAAATCAGAAGAGGAAGGAGAACATGAGGTACATAAAAGCCAATGTGAAGCAGCTGAGTGAGAAGCTGGAGATCAACCCAATTGGATCTCCAGTACTTTCTGAAGACTCTGATTCGGACATCACCGAGCTCAGCCCCTTGACTCCCTCCGAGCTTGCCTATTTTGGCATTGGGGGCTCGAGCAGCTCCGCTCCTCCTCCTCCCTCTCAACCTCATCAAGCGGAAAGCGATGAAGACGATGAAGACGACGAGAGGACTGACAGCGAAGAGTGAAGCCCTAGGACCCTCATCTCTTTCTTTTTGGTGTCTTGATGCCAAAGGGGGAGAGATTGAGGGGGAGTCTTAGCTATAGCTGTGTTAGGGTGCGAGGAGAGAGTTTCTCTTTATCTTTTTAATTGTGGTTGTATTTGTTTAACACTATTTTCATATCATGTTTGGTCCTGTGTTAAATTGCTCAATTAATTTGCAAGTGTGTGATGAAATCTGAATTTTTGCTCCTGAAATGCCATATTCACTTGATTTTAGTTGATCAATGCAAATTCTGTCATTCTTAATGCATTCATGCTCTTAGTATGCATCCCACCATAAAGAATGCACACATGAATAATTATCTTGTTGCTTGATGTATTTTTGAGTCATATGTGCATACTTTATGAAAATCTCATTTTATACCTCATTTTGTGAAATCTCAATTGGTTGTCATCAATCACCAAAAAGGGGGAGATTGAAAGTGCATCTAGGACTCCCTTGTGGGTTTTGGATGATTTATGACAAGCAATTGGGATCCTAATCCTTTTGTTGAGATGAATGCAGGCAAATGATGAAAAATGAGCAAAATGCCAAAAAGAAGGGAAATGAGAAGCAAAGTGAATTTGAGCTCAAGAAGAAGAAAATAGTAGATTATCATGTATAGAGTGTGTTAAGGAAACACACCCAAGAGCTCAATCACTTTCAAGCACACACATACAATGCACAAAGTTATACAGGACCGGACTAGTCCGATATCAGCCGGACTAGTCCGATATCACTTTCTGCACTAGATCGGACAAGTCCGGTCTCTACCGGACTAGTCCGATATTCATTCTGATCCACTTCGGACAAGTCCGGTGTCTACACGGACTAGTCCGATATACACACTGATCTAAATTGGACAAGTCCTCCAAGTGCGGACTTGTCATCCCAAACACTTAGGGTTTCATTTGTCCGGACAAGTCCGATGGCAATCGGACTAGTCCGAAGCTTTCCAGTAGCTAAACCGGACAAGTCCGTTTTCAACCGGACTAGTCCGATATTCCTGGATACTTAGGCTTTGCTATACACAGCACACCGGACTAGTCCGGTGACCACCACGGACTAGTCCGATCTTTCTGAACCCTAACGGTCACTTTTAGAAACCCCATATAAATAGAGGTGCACGGCCCACTTTCACCCCCTCTCGAACCCTAGCGCCGTCACACCTCCCAAGAGACTCAAAAACTACCTCTCTCCACGAAACTAAGTGAAAAATTGATCAATCCATTGAAGATCACTTGTAGATCATTGGAGAGGGCACTTGGTACACGATTGAGCTCTTGGTTTGAATCTCTAACACACTCTTGTATCTCAATTTTGTATATTTTGAAGTGTGTTATTGGTGGTCTTGAAACTTGTAATCAAGGGAGCTCTCAACTTGTGAGATCGCCCCTTCAACTTGGTGATTTACCCCTGTGTGATTAGTGGAAGAGGATTGGCCTTCGTGGCGATCCGACGAGGGAAGGGTTGGTGAAGACCCGGTCCTTTTGTGGGCTCCTCAACGTGGACGTAGGTTGCCTTCATGGTAACCGAACCACGGGATAAATCTTGTGTCTTGTTCATTTGTGTTCATCATTCTAGTTGATCAACATTATCTAGGGTTTGATTCATTTTGTTGAATTCAAGTTAAATAGTTGAACAAGAATCATACTTGCAATAGAACTTGACATACAACTATTGAACTGTTATTAAAGTTTATATTTCCGCTGCAAACGTCAACGAAACAATCAAATTGACCTAACTTGATCAACCTAGCCCGTGAAATCCGGACTAGTCCGCACTTTACCGGACTAGTCCGATATATCTGGTTTTGACCTTGTTGTTGAAGTGCTACAGGAACCGAGAAAATTCAAGAAGGCCTATTCACCCCCCTCTAGGCCTACATTCACGTGGTCCGTCCACTTGGTACAGCCATAAGATCTACTCTTGTTGATGAGTATATTTAGGCGGTTGTACATCTCTTGGGGAGATTCACCATCCATAATGGCAAACCTCTCGAGCTCTCCTTCTATGAGCTCAATCTTAGCTTCTTTCATGACTCGGTTGCCTTCATGAGTCGTCTTGAGAGTGTACCAAATGTCCTTGGCCACCTCAAGTCCATCCACTCGGTTGAACTCATCTCGTGAGAGAGATGAGATGCTCACTCCGACCGCTTGAGCATTGCGGTGAAGGAGCACGGCTTGCTCCTGAGTGATATATTCTTCATTCTTAGGGATGTGCACCCCGGTCAACACAATTTGCCATAATGAGGGGTTGAGTGACACAAGGTGGATCTTCATGTTGTGCTTCCACATCCCATAGTCGGTTCCATCGAATTGGGGAGGCTTCCCCAATGGGATGGAAAGATAGTGGTTGTTGGAGACAAGACGTTCATAGTTGTACCTTTTTTGGTTGTAGTTGATTGTGCCACTCGATGTGGAGGTTGAGGTGTCAAACTTGGGAATCTTCAACTTCTCTCTAAGTTTCGCCTTGAGCTGACGAATCTCTTCATCATCTGTTGACATGTCTTGATAGAAGAGAATCTCTTCTGGGGTTGCTTGGACCTCACTGGTTGAGACTTCTTCGTACCCCACTCCGGCCATCTTCTCTCCGAGTTGTTAGACTCTTTTGGGAGAGTCCTGCTCTGATACCAATTGAAAGTTGCCTAGAGGGGGGTGAATAGGCTAAACTACCTGAAATGACTTAATAAAACGAGATTAGAACTCAGGGGGCGGACTAGTCCGGTCCTCCTACAGGGAAAAGCCAAAAAATGGTTTCTAACAAGTTTTAATCAATTTCTTGTGATTCAGGGTTTTTTAGAATGACTTAGTGAGCCTTAACAAGTTATATGACAAGTATGAAGCTAGGGATTACGATGAGACAAGAGTGATGAACAAACCGATAAAGTTAACCCTAGAAGCAATGAGCAATGAGTGAAAGTAAAGAACACAAGGGACACAAGGATTTTATCCCGAGGTTCGATCCCACGAAGGAACCTACGTCCTTGTTGAGGAGTCCACGAAGGATCGGGTTCAACAACCCTTCCCTCACCAAGTTTACCACACGGGCTTAACTTGGTTCTTCCACTATCACAAAGAGTGAATACAAGATTCGTTGGGGCTTCTCACAATCTGAGACTCCCACCACAAATATAATCACGAATCACAAATGTTGACTCAAGCCACAGATCACAAAGATTCACAAAGTGCAAGAGATCAAACCGAGAGCCAAAGAGCAGTGTTCTTCCTCTTCTTCACCTCACTAAACCCTAATCCACACAAGAATTAGTTTTAGAGGGAATGTTGGCAAGAAGGAGGCTTTTGGAGGCTCAAGGTTGTTGTGGCGGCGCTAGGGTTTCAACTTGCTCAAAGGTTTTGGTTCAAATGAACCCAGGGGTCCTTTATTTATAGAGGTCCCAAGCCCATACTGCTGACTTCAGCAGATGGGCGGACTAGTCCGGCCTACAGCCCGGACTAGTCCGGCCTAGGGGACCACTGACGTCTCTGACAACTGTCGTACTACGCGGCAATCGTCACACTACCTGCCAAACTTAAAATTCAAACAGTCACTTCAACAACGCACTAGTTCGGCCCTCACCGGACTAGTCCCATCTCACACAGAACCTTTTGTTCCGTGTGAAAATGGACTAGTCTGAAGACCACGGACTAGTCCGGCCCCCAGGGTGGACTAGTCCGGCCTTCCCAGACTTAGTCTCTGAAGCACCGACTTCTCTCAAACCCGGACTAGTCCGGCCCCCAGGGCGGACTAGTCCGATCTCAGTGAGGACCTCTTGGTCCGGACCAAAACGGACAAGTCCGTGGTTTTGGGACTTAGTCCCCAAAACCCACTCCACGACTACCCAGACTAGTCCGTCCCACTACGGACTAGTCCGAACTCAGACAGACCCTTCTGGTCCAGCTAAAAACGGACTTGGCCGGCTAGGGGTGGACTAGTCCGGCCACCTGCACGGACTAGTTCGGCTCTACTGCCAGACTTCTTCCAACTCTTTTCTCTCAATGGGTTTGATCTCTAAACCGCTTTGAGCTCCCAACTTGATCTCAATGCACTTTACACACACATCCTCACACGTATTTGGCTAGTCCAAACTCGACACACTAGAAACCCTAGTTTCTCCTTTTCGAGTTGACATCGCTGTATTCATCCTTTTCCTTTTTGAGGGATTGTGCTTCCACTTAAGTCCACACATGTGCTTAAGATCATTGAGCTCATTAGTCACTTAATTGTCGTCATCAATCATCCAAAACCCACGGGGATCCTAGATGCACTTTCAACTGCAAAGCTGGTATATTAAAGCGCAGAAATGTTACTTGTAGACCTTGGTTTTTAGTGAGGATTGTTGGGATTTGGCTTGTATGATGCAATCCCATTTGGATTTATTTGGGCCAACTCCCCTAGTGAAAAGCCAAGGTGGTGTGCAGAGGTGGCTGAGATGGTTAGTCCTACATTGCCAACCTAGATGGGTGTTCTCCAATATATAGTGGCTCTTGTACTGGTTCTCAACATGAGAATAATGAGGGATGAATGTTGCTGCTATGGACAAAAACACGCACGCACGCACGCGCGTTTCGTGATTTGACACGTGTTTATCGCGTGACTTGTAACTTGCGATGTTGCAGTTCGCGTCGTGACGAGTTGTGTTCTACTAAGCAGTTATTTTTTTCCACTACTCATATAAAAGGGAATATTTCATCACACCTAGTATGCCACGTTAACGTGTGGAGTAATTTGAGGCATAACTGCAGATGCACGTTTAATGTGCACGAATGGCCATAACTGCTCTCGTTAGTTGCACGTTGAGGGATTTCAGAAGGCGCCTTTTTAGAATTATGGCAGATCGAATCTGAGGTTGTTGGCATATTCTAGTATATAACGAGACGTCCTGTATACTGGAGAGGATACACACAAAAACTCGCATCCCTTACAAACTGCTCTGTGCTGCCGTTTTTGCCTTGCCGACCCTTCATCCGCCGTGCAGCGGATTGAGGGGAGCGGTGTCTCCAAACCGACGCAGGTGATCTGAAGACCTGCACGGGTGCCGGCGATCAGGTTTTTCGAAAAAGCACTTGCACGACCGCTCGTCACACTTCCTGCATCCTCTACATCTTCATCAAGTTTGTCAATTTCACCCTCTACTTCACAGCAGGACGATTTGTAAGTGGATCTCTCGATCTATGACAAATTCGAAGTTTCCGATAAGCGATCTATTCACATATGTTTCAGTTCTTGTTTGTGTAATATTAGCATTGTTTATTTTGATTGCTAGTAGAACTGTCATCTGTTTTTTTTTTCTTCCTTGTTCAGATCTGACCTTCCTCGGAGAAAAAAAATCCTCCTAACAGCTCTGTTGCAAACCCAGCTCTTACAGTACTTTTCCGATGTGTGTCACGTGTCCATACACGCATCTAGAAGCAGTGCCCGCAGTGAGCACGGGCATACTCAAAGGACGAAGCGCTTAGGCTATATCCGCACCAGCATACTCTAAAACATACTTTATACACTATTATTATTCTACTTTTATAGTACGTACTCTAACTTTACACTGCGCTACAGTGTATCTATTATGTTTTACAGCGTACCAATGTGGACGATTTTAACAGCTAGCTCTCGTCCGCTTTCCACGCACGGATTTTTCTGCCCGGGCAGCACTCTTCTACACACCTCAACTCATCGCCCCCTGCCGTGCCGCGTCCCATATGACCACCCTCTGTTGCCCCGTCCAGGCTTTCAAACCTGTCCTGCCACATGAGCGCCCTGCCCGGCCGGGCCGTTGTAGTCTCTGCCCCGACCATGACGACCTTCGATCTCAACGGATCCCGCTCTTAGTACGCAGAAGAGACTCCTCGCCGTGCAGGTCAATAGATCGACGTTCCTGACATTGTATTAACTATGTTGGTTCTAGTAACATTCCAGTAAACTACCTTTACTCTTGTTATATACAAGCACCCGCCAGTATGAATCTAGCGCTAAATATGCATACACAGTATAAAGAACTTATAGTGAGAACTGGTTTCTTCCTGATATCGGACAGAAAGATAAAAAAAACAATTTGAACAGCCTTTCGTTCCTCGGAAACAATGATGCATTTTCATCACATATTTGTGAAGAAAAACAGGGACAATCGATGCATCACAACTCCAAATTAACTGTACACACTACAACCTCTTTGGACTTTGCACACAACTTTTTTCCCGACGGCACTGCCATGTGTATAGAAACCTTCAGCTTCAACGCTAATTGCATTGGTTAACTGCCTACCTAGAAATACACTCTACATTAACAGTGTAGAAAACTGTAGAAAGAGCAGACCCAACAGGCCCAAGCTTATGTGATGACGACTGCCTCGATGTACAAAGTGAGGCTAGTCGGCATCGGCCTATGCAACATGACTTGAGAAAGTGTGGTAAGCCACTAATCTTCACAATCAAACTCCATAGCGTACTGGTAATCACATTTCTTGTTGGCAGTGCTGTTTTTACTTTGCATAGGAAGAAATCTATTCGTGAGTGTTAAATGCATTAACAGCCAGCAAAATTATATATGAATTGTCTTGGAACCTGTAGGATTGGAAATATATTCTTCACCTTGGGATAGAATGAAATAGAAAGGGAGCATCCATACATGCCATTGCGATGAAGCCAATCGCACATTCGCACTCGAGGCCTGATGGACCTGACATGATCTAAAGCATCTTCCAGGGTCATGCTCCTATATTTAACTAAGGTAAGGAATGGGAGTTTATAATGCTGAATTCGAAATTCAATCTTAAATTGTCTTACTCCCTCCTTCCCAAATTACTTGTCGTTAGGACAAGTTTTCTAGTTCAATTTTGAACTAAAAAATTTGTCTTAATGACAAGTAATTTGAGAGGAAGGAGTACCAAATAGCACAAAACAATAGTGGTTCTTCGTCCTCTTCCAGCTAGCTTTACATGTTAGAACTTCATTAAGATTTTACCACAATAATTAGGGGTTGGTTACTTTTGTAACCAAACCGGACTCATCTTCCCTCTCTGTCCTGATCGAAGACAGAATCCCCAACCGATTCTGTTTGAAGTGGGCCCCCTTAAGTGTCCTCTCTCTTTATAAGGAGAGCTCTGTCTCTCACGTAAGATTGCTATCGATTAGACAAAAACACCTAAGAATTAAGGAGCTCCGATCTGCTTTTGAGAGAGAAATCTAAAGAAGGTTTTCCCACCCGCCATGGACGCTGCATCATCACAAGGACGAGGAGAAGCTGCACAGGCTCGGCACAACACTACATCTTCCTTATCTTCACATCAAGGTATGCCATCAGGTGCGATCTCTTCTCTCCATTCTTGATTGCTCCATGGTGTTGTTCTTCGTCATGCCTCTGTCTATACACCCTCAGCCGAGCCTAATATGATTAGGACCTGGTAGGATCTTGGTTCCCGATCTTTCGATGAGAATAGAAGGGTTCAATTTGTGAAGGAGAAGACGTTGGCGATCCGACTACACCGTCTCCAAGAAGATGCACCTTAGCGACTGGTACACCGACTCTGAAGTTGTATTGATCTTGTTGGCACACAATCAACATGACCACGAGGGCCTTTGTTCCTGCAAGCAATCGAAGAACACGCAAGAACAAGAAGAACAATCACTTATCTGTTAAATCAATCTAAAGTGGGGTTCTAGATACAAGTAGACGGACGATCTAGTCGACATGCGCGTGTACAAGGAAGCAGCAGAAGATAACTTACGAATAAACAAAACCCACCATCTAATGAGGGTGGCGGCTACTATTTATTACCTCCCTAGGGTCATTAAAAACCTCAATCACGAGTCCCTAATGGACTCCAAACGATACATGGGCCATGGGCCCAATTTTGGTGAAGCAACACCATGGATAGAAAAGGTCTTGGTATTAAAATAACAATTGTGGTTGACTCCAAATAGATATGGATATAAGGCCAGATCCGTTTGAAACTAGACTTGATAATCTTTCCAGGAAGTACTTGAACGCTCAGATCAGAGTTCGTATGAAGTCGTGGTGGCCGTCACAAGTTGGTATTGTTCCACTGTCCAAATCCCGTCCGCGCGAACTCATTCCCTTTGGCTCCTCTCCATTGTTCCTAAGCAAAATATGAAAGCGCGTAGTTCCACGGTCTAGATAAGATGGACATAAGACCAAGAACGAGTTCACCTGGTAGTTTAGTTGATGTGCACGAGCGCGAGTGATCGGATTAGAAACCGGTAGCTAAGTTGTTGTGGATGTATCGAGGGTGTTGATGTCCTCATCATCCTCCCCTTCTTGCATTTTAGTCGTGAAGTGTCCCGACCCATTAGATCGGAACTAAACATGTAATATTTTTACCAAATACAAGGTTCGATACATAATATTACAACACAATTGGAACCACATCCATACAGAGCTTTATTTCAACGGTATAGACTTATGGATAAAAACTACAACTAGTGACAAGACAAATATGATGAACATCAACACGTAGACTAGTAGCTCATCGTCGCCCATGGTTCTACTACACACAACTTGGGTGCGGACGCGACCCTACTCAAAGTCCTCCGGCACGAAGTCAGAATCCTCTGGAAAACAATGAATCAACAACGTTTGATTACAAAAGTAATCGGCAAGCTCCACCTCGCCCTTCGAGAGGGGAATAAACAGATGTAAATGCAATGCACAAAATAAATAACAATGTAATCTAATGCAGCTAATGCAAGTGAATATGTCCCACATACATATTACTCATCTCAGTCTCACCATAGGTGGTTTTCTAGTTGTTAGGACCACACTATAACACATCCTATACCGAGGACATAACCATCCGAATGGATTTTACACTCTGCAGAGGTTGTACACTGTACCCATATGCACATACCATCAAAGACAGCTCGACATAACCGACATCCAATCGAAACATCACCCAGGCCAGTCGCCCCAAACCCAATCTCATCATCATTAGTGAGCTCAACAATATCTCAACACAACTCTCTCTCCACTGTGAACGACTGTCGGGCTAGCTACCGGGATTAGGTCAAGCCCCGCCCATATAGAGACATGTGGTCGTACTGAAAGGAAGTGAGGTGAGATGTAAAAACAACTCGGTCCTTAAGGCTCACTAGGGCAGCCTCCATACGTACGTCACGAGTTTATCCTCATGATAGGACTCGCCGTAAGTCTACCCCCACGGTAGCACATACACCAACACTAACCCATCTGCCCCGGTCACAACTCATGCATGGTCTCACCAACCATACAACATACAAGAGGCAACATCATCATGTACAAACTCACCGTTCCGATATGCAACAAATGGAACTAACATGGCTCTACTCTATCACTCGATGCTCAATAATTGAAATGACCTAAATCTACTGGCCACAATGGATAAATCTCATATAGGTGTGATATGATCAAAATGGGATAGATGGAACTTGCCTTCGTTACAGTTTGCGGCGTCGTGTTCCTGCTCAGCTGGCTCCTCCGGGTTCTCCTCCAACACTGGATCTGCTTCGTAGCGCCACAAACAAACATACAAGCAAAGCAAGCATATGTTAACACATCATACAAATTTGGTTGTATTAAGTAGGATATGATTTTATATGATTTTTTAGAGGAAGAATCGGGTTAATCAGATTTGGGACAAAGGAGATACGAATTTTAAAAAGTGAGGGCTGGATTAATTCCAAAATGATTATTTAATACTGCTTGTGGATTTGGGTCTGGTCTAAGGTCGATCAGGTTGTCGGTTTGGGTCTGTGCTCACCTATGTGGGTCTATGGCTCCTTAAGTTAAATGATTATCTAATAAAAGGATTAACTTATGTGCTTGTGTCTGTTGAGTACAGCTGCCTGCAAGTGCTTAGGCTTTGAACTTGGGCCACACGGGTTACTGACTTAATTAACTATGACTCCTAGGTACGTACTGGTTTAGCTTCTTATGGCCGAGTATCCCGGCTCATCCTGCGCTCACCTGTACTAGTGAACTTTGGGCCCACAGGCTTAGTGCTTAAGTGCTGGCCCAGCAGAACCGCACGGGTTCAACCGGGAGAGGCAAGTGCTTCGTCTACCTCCTGACGCTCAGTTAGGACCGGCTTCAGAAGTTTCGGCCAGAGAGGAGAAAGGGGAGAGGGCGATTTAAGGTGGAGAATCGAAAGTTCGGACCACGGCGAACTCGATTTAGGCATCAATTTGGGCAGAGACTATGAGGTATAGGGCGGATTTGAAGGTGGCCGACCATGGAAAAAGGGGGAGCTCGATGCTAGCACGGGAGAGGGAAGGAGGAGCTCACCTGTTGGTTGCTCAGCGGTCGGCGCGAGATGCAGGTCGCGCGGACGGCTTTATAGGCGGGGGGGGGGGGGGGGAGTGGTGGTAAGCGATCGGTTTATGGACAACGGAGTAATTTTTGCCGTACCTTCGGTAGTGCGCATGCAAGCTCGACCGGCCGTCGACTAGCGCTGCATGACGCGTCGCATCATCTGGCCGCGGTCGTCGGCTAGCGGCAGCGACAGCGCGGCCGCCGAGGCAGCCGTCCTCACCGGCGTGGTGCAAGTAATAAGAGGTAGGTTACGGTCACTTTCTCTGTACAGTGGTAAACGAGATAAATGCGCCGCACGCCTTCGGGAGCCTTCTCGCCCAGTGGAGAAGGAGAGAGAGAGAGGAGGGATGACGAGTTTTATTTCTGCCATGGATGGATGGCGTGCTTACTGGGTTGGAAACGTGCTTTGCTGCTCTGCAAATTGCTGCTACGAAGAAGAAGAAGGGGCGTTTTGCAAATATGTAAAAGTGGGAGGTGGTGATTGAAAAATGCTCTAAGCTTCCTGTGAGGGTAGCGTGAGCCTTGCTGGGGCGTTGGCAACGTGAGCACCTTTTATTTTTATTACTTTTCCTTTGCTCTCATTTTATTATCATGGTGTATCCTCTGCTCTTGAGTTGATCATTATTTCTTTACTTTTTTGTATATACTGATCAGTGATTATTTTATTTTGTTATTGTTACTTTCACTTTCTGATATATATATATATGTGTGTGTGTGTGTGTGTGTGCGCGCGCGCGCGCGCGTGTATGTGTGTGTGTGTAAGAATAAGTGATTATTTTATTTTATTTTTATATAAATCCGATTTTCTTGGCATTCGAAAAAATTAGGATGTTACAAACCTACCCCACTTAGGTGGAATCTCGTCCTCGAGATTCGGCTGGTCTTCGAAGAGATGGGGAAACTCGGTTCGAAGTGCATCCTCTCTTTCCCACGTAGCTTCGGCCTCTGAGTGTCGACTCCACTGAACCCGACAAAGCTTGACGGAGTTTGTTCTTGTCCTTTGGGTAACAATATCCAAAATCCTTACTGGCACCTCCTGGTAACGCAGATTATCTTGTAGGTCCAGAGTGTCCGGTGCCACTTGTTCTTCAGGCACTCGTAGACACTTTCTCAACTAGGACACGTGAAAGACGTTGTGCATGCCCGACATTTCCTCCGGTAGTTGGATCTCATATGCCACAGATCCTATCCTTTTTAAGACTGGAAAAGGCCCAATATATCGTGGCGCTAACTTTCCACGTACTTGGAATCTACGCGTGCCACGGATTGGAGACACCTTCAGGTACACATGGTCCCCGACTTCAAAGGTAAGCTCACTCCTTCTCTTGTCCGTGTAGCTTTTCTGGTGTGACTGAGCCGCCTTTAAATTTGCCCGGATCTCCGCTACCTTGTCTTCTGCTTCCACGGTGAAATCCGGCCGCTCTATAATACGGTCTCCAATCTCTGACCACATAAGCGGAGTATGACACTTCCTTTCATAGAGAGCCTTGAACGGTGACATCTTGATGCTAGTATGATAACTGTTGTTGTAAGAAATCTCGGCATATGGTAGACTATCTTCCCAATCTTTGCCATATGTGAGAACAGCTGCTATTAACATGTCTTCCAAGATTTGGTTTATTCTTTCTGTCTGACCATCAGTCTGAGGGTGATATGCCGAGCTAAAATCTAACTTAGTACCAATTGACTTCTGTAGACTTCACCAAAATCTCGACGTGAACTGGGTGCCTCTGTATGAGACTATCCTCGAGGGCACACCGTGTAGCTTCACAATATGGTCTATGTATAACTTAGCCAACTTATCTCCATCGTAGGTAGTGCGTATAGGAATGAAGTGTGCAACCTTCGTGAGACAGTCCACCACTACCCACACGGAGTCATTACCATTCTTGGTCCTTGGCAACCCTATGATGAAATCCATCCCTACTTCATCCCATTTCCAAACTGGGATTGGTAATGGCTATAGCAGGCCACTTGGTTTCTGATGCTCAGCCTTGAATCTTTGGCACACATCGCAGCAAGCTAGAAATCTAGCTATGTCACCTTTCATACCAATCCACCAATACTTCTGCTTAAGATCCAAATACATTTTGGTGGCTCCAGGGTGGATAGAGTATGCGGAGTTATGAGCTTCATCCATGATGGTGTTCCAATAGTGACCTTGTGAAGGCACACACAATCATTTCTTTAACCATAATATTCCATCTCTATCAACTCTAAAATCTGAGGCCTTGCCTTCACCAGTTTGTTCCTTGATCTCCATCAACTTCTCATCCTCATGTTGAGCCTTCTTGATTTGTTTGTCTAGAACAGGCTGAACACTAAGGTTGTAGTTGTAGGAGTGAGGTACAAAACTTAGGTTCAACTTCTTCATTTCCTCACATAGCTACAGTATTTGAGTCACCAAGTGATGGCAATATGCTTTCCTACTAAGAGCATCAGCTACCACATTTGCTTTATCTGGGTCGTAGTGAATTTCCAAGTCATAATCCTTTATTAGTTCCAACCATCTTCACTGCCTTAAGTTGAGGTCGGGCTGGGTAAAGATATACTTAAGGCTCTTGTGGTCCGTGTAGATCTCACACTTGTTACCGATTAAGTAATGCCTCCAAATCTTAAGAGCATGAACTACTGCGGCCAATTCCAAGTCATGGGTCGAGTAGTTCTGCTCGTGTGGCCTTAGCTGACGAGAGGCATAGAACACCACTCGTCCTTCTTGCATTAGCACACATCCTAGGCCATGTCTTGAAGCATCACAGTAAATGAGGAAGCTCTTGTGAATATCTGGCAGGACTAACACTGGAGTTGTGGTTAGTCTCTTCTTCAACTCACTAAAATTCTGCTCACAAGCTTCAGTCCACACAAACTTCTTGTCCTTCCTAAGTAGCTCCGTCATCGGTCGGGGTAGCTTGGAAAATCCTTCAATGAACCTTCGATAATAGCCAGTCAGTCCTTGGAAACTATGAATCTCTGGGACCGATGTTGGTTGCTTCCACGATGACACAGCTTCAACCTTCTCCGGATCAACCGCAACTCCTTCAGCTGTTAGCACATGTCCAAGGAAGCTGACTTTCTACAACCAAAACTCACACTTGCTGAACTTGGCATAAAGTTGATGGCTCCTAAGTCGGTCCAAAACAACACGCAAGTGTTGCACGTGCTCTTCTTCACTTCGTGAATAGACTAGGATGTCATCGATGAAGACGACCACAAACGTATCCAACTCTTGCATGAACACTCGATTCATCAGGTTCATGAAGTAAGCAGGGGCATTGGTTAATCCAAAAGACATCACTGTGAACTCGAACTGGCCATGACGAGTCACACACACTGTCTTAGGTATGTCTTCAGGTTTGATCCGCACTTGATGATATCCGGACCTTAAGTCGATCTTTGAAAAGAACTTAGCTCCTTTTAAATGGTCAAATAGGTCATCTATCCGTGGTGGAGGGTATTTGTTCTTGATGGTCACATCATTGAGGGCTCAATAATCTACACAAAGCCTCATGCTTCCATCCTTCTTCTTCACAAAGAGGACTGGAGCGCCCCATGGTGATGCACTAGGTCTGATGTAACCTTTCTGTTGTAACTCATCCAACTGCTTCTTCAACTATACTAGTTCTGGGGCTGCCATCCTATAAGGTCTCTTGGCGATGGGAGCAGTTCCTGGAACTAGATCAATGTAGAACTCCACTTCTCTTTCTGGTGGCATTCCGAGTAATTCCTCTGGGAACACATCAGCATACTCTCTGATTACCGGCACTTCTTGGGGTGTTTCTGCCTTTATGTGGTTCGCCACAGGCTCGGATAGGCTAGACTGGACATGGCATGTGATTGTCTTTCCTTCATGGTTTGTCACTGTCATTGTCCTTTCTGCACATGCTATGCTCCCTTTGCACTTGGCTAACCAATCCATGCCAAGGATTACATCTATCCCATGGGATTCAAGCACCACTAGGTTAACCAAGAATACTACCCCACTTAGGTTTAATGGGATGTTGTTAACTTCTAAGCGGCAGGGTATATAACCTCCCGATGATCGGGTTATTAATTGCCTCTTAAGGGCTGTTGTAGCTATATCATGTGCTTCCACGAAATGTGATGATATAAAAGAATGTGATACACCAGAGTCAAATAGTACTGAAGCCAAGACTGACTGAACCAAGAACTCACTGAGTAGAACTCCTGGTGTTGCATCTGCTTCCTCAGCATAGACGTGGTTCACTGTAGCCTTTCCAAAGGATTGCTGGGTCCTTGCGGGTGCTCCACGGCTACCTGCAGTTGGGTGCCTCGGTCCATTAACAGAGTTGGAGATGACTGAGGGTGCTGGCTTGTTCTTGTAAGGACAAGTGACCGAGATGTGACCAGGCTCACGACAAATGAAGCAAATCCTTGGGTCACTAGTGTGACTCACTCCAGACCGCTGGGGGCGGAAGGAGCCTTGTGGGTTAGCAGACTGCACTGGATTCTTGAATGTCATGGTTGGTGCTCTGTAGGATACTTCACTTTGAGTCCTCTGTCCCGAGTAAGCTAGTTGTTGGGTCCTTTGCACAGAGTAAGCTGGTTGTTGAGTCCTTTGTCCAGAATAGGCACGCTGACTAATCTTCTGAAACTTTTCCTGCTGGAACATCCTCTTGTCTCAAACTTCCTCTTCTTCTCTCGCTGCTCATCCTCCATGTTCTTCTCTATGGTAATAGCCTTGTTGACCATAGTGTTGAAGTCAGGGTAGACAGCTGCACCAATCAAAGTGTTGATCTCAAGGTTAATACCACGAAAGAAAACTTCTTGTTTCTTCTCATCAGTATACACAGAGTGAGGGTCATAGCGGGATAATCCTATGAACTTGTGCAGGTACTCTATCACAGTGAGACCCTTCTGCTTGAGGTTCATGAATTCTTCCTTTTTCAGCTTCACAATGCTACTAGGGATGTGGTGCTCTCTAAACAGCTTCACGAACTCATCCCATATCAAGGTCTTGGCATCTGCATGCATCTCCCTGTAGCTTTGCCACCATGCTAAAGGAGGTCCTCTCAGTTGCTGAACGACAAGTAGAACCTTATCCTGCTCATTAGCATGGACAACCTCGAGCTTCATCTCAATCTCCCTCAACCAATCATTTGCCTCAATGGGGTCCTCGGATCCAGCAAAGTTGGGCGGGTTCATCCGGTTGAAGTCCACAATCTAGTGATTGTTCTAAGGTGCTGCCTAATGGTTGTTGATGCCATTGTTGCCCTGAGCAGCAAACTAGTTCGCCGGTATCTCAAGGAGTCGAGTCTGACGGTCTAGGATGGCTGTCAGGTCAATGGCAGGTGCTTGGGGAGGCGGTCGTTGGAGTACGGGGTTACTCTACGCCATGTCATGCTCATCATGCTCGCTCAGTATGGGGGGAATATCCCAGAGTCCTTGTTCCACCTCCTGTCCATTTCTGGCTCGGCTCGAGCGGCGAGACATCTGTGGCAAGGCAAGAGTGCAGTTTAGAGTTTATTATTAGAATGTATTATTAGGGTGTATTAATATGTGTCTTGTTACTATTATGTTATTATTGCTACTATTATTATTTATGTGTATGTATATGTATACAAAAAGTATATATGTAAATATTATAACTATTATTTTATATCACACAATGCACACAAACATCAACCATTGCAAGCAACACCAAACATTCATTCATTCAAGCAAACGAGTACAAGATACATTGGGCATGTAGTCCCTAGGTCCGTCCCCTTAAGGGTCGGCTGGGACCTCTGCCTGACTACTAGGTCCTACGTCCTGGTCTTCAGGGTCTTCGTGCAAGGCTTCGCGGGGTGAAGTTGGAGGAGTGGGTGGTACAGGCTCACAAATCCTCCTACGGGGGTTGGACAGATGGTACACTGGAGTCCCTTTGAGAGTGAGCGGTTTGGCTGTTGCACAGGCTTGACGGTCTTTCCGCTTGGCTCGACCTACGAGGTAGACACCCCTAAGGAGCTCATTGTGGCGGTCGGCCTGCTCCCTAAGGTTCTCGTCGGCCAAGGCGACACGGCTTTCGGTGCTGGCAACACGGGCCTCAGCCTGTGCTAGCGCTAGCTTAGCCTTTCGCCAACGGGTCTCCAATGCCTCAACGCGCTTGACAAGGGTCTTCACACACTGGTTCAACTGGTCGCATAGGTCGTCCAGGCTCAATAAATAGCCGGACATGGCGACAACGGTGGGGTCATATTCAGTAGTCCCAAGGCCTTCCAAGTTGCGGATCCTTGCTGCCCAGGCAGGACGACTACGATCCAACGGTGGGAAGTACTTCATGGGCGTGGAACCCAAGTGCCAGTTGAACATGTAGCACAAGTACTTCAGAGCATTGTGGGCCACCAGCTGACAAGTGTCTTTCATCCGACATCCAGTGGTGGTGACATTCCATGGCTTCATCTCCAGGAATCTCTCACTGGCGCCGATGTGCACCGTGACCTCACAACTTTCGGTGCCGTGCTCCACGAACTCGTGACCCACGTATTCCGGGCGGTCTGGAATACCAAGTCAGGTTGTGGCAGCATAGAGCACGTTGAGGAATCCGTCTCCATTGATGCAGAAGGTGGTGATACGGTCGTTAGACATCTGACTTACAACAAGACACAAGGGTTAGATGAGGGCAAAACCTATTACCAAGGCTCTACGGTCAAAGGTTCCTTCACGAAAACCATTCTACGGTCTCCTACAGTCGCCTACGCCCTCGGGTCCGCATCCTACAGCCAAGTATGGCTCTGATACCACTCGAAGCGTCCCGACCCATAAGATCAGAACTAAACATGTAATATTTTTACCAAATACAAGGTTCGGGACATAATATTACAATACAAGTGGAACCACAACCATACAGAGCTTTATTTCAACAGCATAGCCTTATGGATAAAAACTACAACTAGTGACAATACAAATATGATGAACATCAACACGTAGACTAGTAGCTCGTCGTCGCCCATGGTTCCACTACACACAACTTGGGTGCAGACGCGACCCTACTCAAAGTCCTCCAGCACGAAGTCAGGATCCTCTAGAAAACAATGAATCAACAACATTTGAGTACAAAAGTACTCGGCAAGCTCCACCTCACCCTTCGGGAGGGGAATAAACAGATGTAAATGCAATGCACAAAATAAATAACAATGTAATCTAATGCAGCTAATGCAAGTGAATATGTCCCACAGACATATTACTCATCTCAGTCTCACTATAGGTGGTTTTCTAGTTGTTAGGACCACACCATAACCCATCCTATACCGAGGACACGGCCATCCAAATGGATTTTACACTCTGTAGAGATTGTACGCTGTACCCACATGCATAGACCATCAAAGACAGCCCGACGTAACCGACACCCAGTCGAAACATCACCCAGGCCAGTCGCCCCAAACCAAATCTCATCATCATCAGTGAGCTCAACAATATCTCAACACAACTCTCTCTCCACTGTGGACGACTGTCGGGCTAGCCATCGGGATTAGGTCAAGCCCCGCCCATACAGGGATATGTGATCGTACAGAAAGGAAGTTAGGTGAGATGTCAAAACAACTTGGTCATTAAGGCTCACCAGGGAAGCCTCCATACGTACATCACGAGTCTATCCTCATGATAGGACTCGCCGTAAGTCTACCCAACAGTAGCACATACACCAACACTAACCCATCTGCCCCGGTCACAACTCATGCATGCTCTCACCAACCATACAACATACAAGAGGCAACATCATCATGTACAAACTCACCGTTCCGATATGCAACAAATGGAACTAACATGGTTCTACTCTATCACTCGATGCTCAACAAATGCAATGACCTAAATCTACTGTCCACAATGGATAAATCTCACATAGGTGTGATATGATCAAAAAGGGATAGATGGAACTTGCCTTCGCTACTGTTTGCGGCGTCGTGTCCCTGCTCAGCTGGCTCCTCTGGGTTCTCCTCCGACACTGGATCTGCTCCGTAGCGCACGCACAAACAAACATACAAGCAAAACAAGCATATGTTAACACATCATACAAATTTGGTTGTATTAAGTAGGATATGATTTTATATGATTTTTTAGAGGAGGAATCGGGTTAATCGGAGTTGAGACAAAGGAGATACGAATTTTAAAATGTGAGGGCTGGATTAATTCCAAAATGATTTTTTAATACTGCTTGTGGATATGGGTCTGGTCTAAGGTCGATCAGGTTGTCGGTTTGGGTCTGTGTTCACCTAAGTGCGTCTATGGCTCCTTAAGTTAAATGATTATCTAATAAAAGGATTAACTTATGTGCTTGTCTCTGTTGAGTACAGCTGTCTGCAAGCGCTTGGGCTTTGAACTTGGGCCACACGGGTTACTGAGTTAATTAACTATGACTCCTACGTACATACTGGTTTAGCTTCTTATGACCAAGCATCCCGGCTCATCCTGCGCTCACCTGTACTAGTGAACTTTGGGCTCACAGGCTTAGTGCCTTAAGTGCTGGCCCAGCAGAACTGCACGGGCTCAACCGGGAGAGGCAAGTGCTTCATCTACCTCCCGACGCTCAGTTAGGACCGGCTCCGGAAGTTTCGGCCAGAGAGGAGAAAGGGAGAGAGGGCGATTTAAGGTGGGAATCGAAAGTTTGGACCACGGCGAACTCGATTTGGGCATCAATTTGGACAGAGACTATGACGTATAGGGCGGATTTGAAGGTGGGCGGCCATGGAAAAAGAGGGAGCTCGATGCTAGCATGGGAGAGGGAAGGAGGAGCTCACCTTTTGAGTGCTCGGCGGTCGGCGTGAGACGCAGGTCGCGCGGACGGCTTTATAGGCGGGGGGAGCGGTGGTAGGCGATCGATTTATGGACAACAGAGTAATTTTTGTCGTACCTTTGGTAGTGCGCACGCGAGCTCGACCGGCCGCCGACTAGCGCTGCACGACGCGTCGCGTCATCTGGCCACGGTCGTCGGCTAGCGGCAGCGACAGCGCGGCCGCTGAGGCAGCCGTCCTCACCGGCGTGGTACAAGTAATAAGAGGTAGGTTACAGTCTTCCTCTGTACAGTGGTAAACAAGATAAATGCGTCGTACTCCTTCGAGAGCCTTTTCGCCCAGTGGAGAAGAAGAGAGAGAGGATGGATGACGAGTTCTGTTTCTGCCATGGATGGATGGCGTGCTCACTGGGTTGGAAACGTGCTTTGCTGCTCTGCAAGTTGCTGCTACGAAGAAGAAGGAGCATTTTGCAAATATGTAAAAGTGGGAAGTGGTGATTGAAAAATGATCTAAGCTTCCTGTGATGGTAGCATGAGCCTTGCTGTGGTGTTGGCAACGTGAGCACCTTTTATTTTTATTACTTTTCCTTTGCTCTCATTTTATTATCATGGTGTATGATCTGCTCTTGAGTTGATCATTCTTTCTTTATTTATTTTTTTTTGTATGTACTGATCAGCGATTATTTTATTTCGTTATTTTTACTTTCACTTTCTGATATATATATATATATATATATATATATATATATATGTGTGTGTGTGTGTGTGTAAGAATAAGTGATTATTTTATTTTATTTTTATATAAATCCGATTTTTTTGCATTCGAAAAAATTAGGATGTTACAAGTCGTCTGCGACTCAAGCTCATCTTCTTCTCCCAAATATGGTTTCAAATCTGCAATGTTAAATGTGGGACTAATCCAAAATCCGCAGGCAACTCGAGTTTATATGCATTATCATTAATCCTTTCTAACACTTTGAATGGACCATCAGCTCGAGGTAACAGTTTAGACTTTCTCAAATCAGGAAACATATCCTTTCGCAAATGTAATCAAACTAAACCATAAGGTTCAAAAGTGATAGGTTTATTTCCCCTACTACCAGCAAGTTTGTACTTGGCATTCATACACTCTATATTCTTCTTAGTGATTTCATGCAATTTTAAGATCAATTCAGCATGATGTTTAGCATCAAAATTCACTCGTTCCATTGAAGGAAGAGGTAATAAATCAATAGGAGCACGGGGTACAAATCCATAAACAATCTCAAAAGGGCATTTCTTAGTAATAGAATGTAGGGAATGATTATAAGCAAACTCAACATGAGGCAAACACTCTTCCCACATTTTTATATTCTTTTTCAAAACAGCCCTAAGCATGATAGATAAACTTCTATTAACAATCTCGGTTTGACCATCAGTTCACGGATGACACGTAGTTAAAAATAAAAGCATAGTCCCCAATTTTTCCCATAATGTTCTCCAAAAATGGCTAAGAAACTTAGCATCACGATCTAAAACTATTGTGTTTGGCACACCATGCAAGCTAACAATCTCTCAGAAAAAACAAATTAGCAACATGTGTAGCATCATCACTTTTACAACAAGGCATGAAGTGTGCCATTTTAGAAAATCTATCCACAACAACAAAGATGCTATCCTTCCCCTTCTTTTTTCTAGGCAGTCCTAAAATAAAGTCCATAGAAATATCCTCCAAGGCATGCTAGGAATAGGAAGAGACATGTACAAACCATGTGGATTAAGTCGTGACTTAGCTTTTTGACATGTCGTGCAGCGAGCAACGAAGCGCTCCACGTCTTGCCTCATCCTTGGCCAAAACAAATGACCAGCAAGTATGTCCTCTGTCTTTTTCACTCCAAAGTGCCCCATCAGCCCGCCTCCATGCGCTTCCTGTAACAACAACAAACGAATGGAGCTAGCTGGAATGCATAACTTGTTAGCTCTAAACACATAGCCATCATTGAGGACAAATTTATTCAATGTTTTTTCCTCTTTACATTTTAGCAATACATCTTTGAAATCAGCATCATGTTCATATTGATCTTTAATTGTTTCTAATCCAGAAAATTTAAAGTCGAGTTGAGATAGAAGAGTATAACGTCTAGATAAAGCATCAGCAATAACATTATCCTTTCCCTTTTTGTGTTTAATGACATAAGGAAAAGACTCAATAAATTCCATCCACTTAGCATGCCTACGGTTCAGTTTCCCTTGACTCCTAATATGCTTTAGTGATTCATGATCAGAATGGATAACAAATTCTTTGGGCCACAAATAATGTTGCCATGTTTCTAAAGTTCGTACAAGAGCATATAATTCCTTATCATAGGTAGAATAATTCAAAACAGGCCCACTCATTTTTTTCACTAAAATATACAACGGGTTTTCTTTCTTGTAACAAAACACCACCCAATGCAATCCCACTAGCATCACATTCAATCTCAAAAGTCTTAGAAAAATCAGGAAGTTGGAGAAGAGGTGCACGCGTCAACTTATCTTTCAGTATGGTAAAGATGTTATCTTGTGTGGTGCCCCAAGAAAAAGGCACTCCCTTCTTCGTAAGGTCATTCAATGGAGCAGCAATGGTGCTGAAATCCTTCACAAAGCGACGATAGAACCCAGCCTGTCCTAGAAAGCTCCGCACCTGTGTGATGGTCTTTGATACAGGCCACCCTTGAATAGCCTCTACATTGGCTTGATCAACTTCAATTCCCTGTGGAGTAACAACATAGCCAAGAAAAGAGACTTGATCCCTGCAAAAGGTGCACTTCTCAAGGTTACCAAATAATCGTGCCTCACGTAAAGCATTAAAAACAGCACGTAAGTGATCAAGATGTTTATTCATGGATTTGCTATAAATCAATATATCATCAAAGTACACAACAACAAATTTTCCAATGAATGCACACAAAACCTCGTTCATTAATCTCATGAAGGTGCTAGGTGCATTAGTTAACCCAAAAGGCATGACTAACCACTCATATAAACTGAACTTAGTTTTGAAAGCAGTTTTCCATTCATCTTCTAGATTCATGCGAATTTGGTGATAACCACAATGCAAATCAACTTTTGAGAACACAACAGCACCACTCAATTCATCAAGCATATCATCTAAGCGTGGAATAGGATGACGATATCGAATGGTGATATTTTTGATTGCTATACAATCCACACACATACGCCAGGATCCATCCTTTTTAGATACTAGAATAACGAGAACACCACAAGGACTAAGCGACTCACGTACATAACCTTTGTCGAGTAGTTCTTGTACTTGACGCTGAATCTCCTTTGTTTCTTCCGAATTTGTCCTGTATGGTGCACGGTTGGGCAATGAAGCACCAGGAATGAGGTCAATCTGGTGCTCAATCCCTCGAAGTGGTGGTAGTCCTGGTGGTATTTCACTTGGAAACATATCAGAATATTCCTACAAAATGTTAGCAATAGCAGGAGGCAAAGAATGTTGCATATCGTAAAGGGAAATCAAAGCATCTTTGCATACCAAAGCATAGGCAATAGAGGTGGAAGCAATCAGTTCATTAATATCAGATTTTGTAGCAAACAAGCCTTTTCCGTTCAGAGATATCTCATTTTTCTTATCAAACATAGATTTGGCATTGTTATTGTTCTCAACGTTAGCATGGTCCTGAGATTTAGTTTTCTTAGCTCTAGCAACATCATCTTGCACAATAGCTTCAGGAGACATAGGATGCAACATAATTTTTTTATCATCGTAAAGATAAGAATACTGATTTGATCTACCATGATGCATATAATTTCTATCAAATTGCCAAGGTCTTCCTAGCAGAATATTACAAGCTTGCATAGGCACAACATCACATTCAACGACATCCTTATATGATCCAATAGCAAAATTGATTCGCACAAGTCTAGTTACATTTGCTTTATCGCTGTTGTTTAACCATTGAATGTAATAGGGATGTGGGTGCGGTTTGGTGCTTAGTGCCAACTTGGTCACCATGTCACTACTAGCCAAGTTGTTGCAGCTACCTCCATATATGATCATGCGGCAAGATCGCTCTTTGACAGCACACTTTGTTTGGAATAATATGTGCCTTTGATTTTGTTCCGCTTTCTCATTTGTCCACTAAGCACACGCTGCACAATGATACTATCATAGCGCGCTGCATCTTCAACACCAATATGCTCTTCTTGATGTTCATCGCCACCTGCATAGTCAGCTGTAAGCAAAACACATGTATCGTCATCGAAACCACTAGCAGATGAGTACTCACCATCATCTTTAACAATTAGAACACGTTTGCTTGGGCAGTCACGCTGCACATGGCCAAAACCCTTGCACCTGTGACATTGAACGTCTCTAGATCGTTCGGTAGATGCTATGGAAGAAGCACTCTCGGTGGGCTTTTGGGTGGTCTTTACTGCTGAGCTAGTGGAAGGAGCATGTGGCTTGTTGCCGGAGGAAGAAGGTGTTGCCTGACTTGGTGAAGAAGATAGCGAGGAAGCATGCCCAGCCGAAGGAGTAGTCGTGCTTGGTTGCCATGAGCTAGTCTTTCTTGCAGAAAAATTAGTTCTAGAGCTAGCTCGTTGTCCCTGCACTTCCCTTTTAGCTTTACAAGCAAGATGAAACAAACAGGTAACATTATTGTAATCTTTATAAGCAAGTATGTCCTGAATTTCACGGTTTAAACCACCCAAAAATCTAGCCATAGATGGTTCCTCATCCTCGTCTAAATTACAATGCAACATACCCATTTGTAATTCCTGAAAATACTCTTCTACACTTTTAGCTCCCTATCTCAATGGTGTAACTTATTTAACAGCTCACGTGCATAGTAAGAAGGAACAAATCTAGCCTGCATGAGCCGTTTCAAAGCATCCCAAGTTTGTGGTATGTTATTAGGATTTTTCTTGCCACTTTCTATCCACCAAACAGAAGCAAAATCAGTAAACTCACTAGTGGATGCCCTAACTCTTGCATTTTCAGGAAACTCATGACATGCAAATTTTTATCAAAAGAAATCTCCCAAGTAATATATGCATCAGGGTCATATTTACCATCAAAAGGAGGTATCTTAAATTTGATCTTGTTAAAAGTATCATCATGATTGCGTACCTCACGCCGACGATGTCCACCCATACCTTGACGGTTGCGTTGTAGCCGGCGCTGTGGCCTAGCTTCCTCATCTTCCCCAATCTCCATATCTGCAGAATAGTCATCTTCATTGTCACGTACAATACTAGGAGCATTGCTCACCTGTCCATCCGCAGTGCATCCACGATCCCTCTCTTCAAGGCGCTGCGGGATGGCTCCAATAGAAGTGTTCAATGTTTGAATGGAAATCTCCAACATGCTGATTTTGGTGTTGGTGTCGATCCGCACATTTTCCAATTGACCAAGGCGGTCACTGGTAACACGAAAATCCTCATCAAGCACTTCTATGCATATCTGCACTTGGCGTTCGAAGTGCTGTATAATTCCTCGTGTGCGAGGTGAATGCACATCTTCATTTGTATTTGCTCCTCCTGCCATGGTTAGTAGACAAAATGAGCAATCAAATATGAAAGGGTAATGTTATCCCTATCTACAAAGGGTGCTGGTGGGGATAACTCGCTCACTCTCAACCTGTTCAATCAAGCTCTTACCTGTTCTTACCAAGCTCAGCAAGGAGGTGATGGCAACCAGCAAGTAATTAACAACTTCAAGAGCAGGTGTCAATCTACGGCTTTAGGAGGCTGAACTAGCACAAGGAGCAAACTTTCACCACGTTAGTCATAACAAGCTGAATAAATATTCTATGACAGTACTATGTTGGTCTTAGTATAGACTGTACTAGAGACGCGAGCCGAGACACCAATGTCGTCACCAAAAACACCCCAAACAACAATCTGCTTTTTTTCCTTTTTTTGTTGGGTTGGTCACCCGAACTCTCTCTAGACGGAATCAGGAGACACTAGAACAAAATTTGCACATGCGCCTTTTCGAAAAGATGAGGGATATATAGGTAATTAAAAGATTATCTCTCTCTCTCTCTCTCTGAAGTTTGGTTTTGCAGTTGATCTAGTGCGGCTTTTGATCTTGCACTTACCTTTTTCTTCTGTATTTGGTTGTGGCTTTCGCGCGGCTTTTGATTTTGCACTTGCCTTTTTCTTGTTGTCAAATTCAAATTACTAATCTGACTCAAACTCGAAGTAGCAATCTGATTCGGACTCGAACTAGTAATCCAACTCAAACTCGAACTAGCAATCCGACTCAAACTCGAAGTAGCAATCTGATTCAAACTCAAACTAGTAATCTGACTCAAACTCGAACTACGAATCTGACTCAAACTAGGTGACCGAATGTGACACAAACTCGAAACTCTAGTGGTGCAAAACTAAAGACCAGCAACTTGACTCGTCGAAGCAACCATGAACTCAACAAGTCTAGACTAAGTAGAGAAAGTAAAAGTCACAATGGTCTAGGAATAATGGAAAAACGGATCTGCTATTTTTTGGGGCTTTTTCTGGACTATAGGATGATAACAGCGGAAAGAAAAGTAATGGTAGCACTCTCAGCGATTGACCTTTCTCTGATACCACTTGATAGGATCTTGGTTCCCGATCTTTCTATGAGAATAGAAGGGTTCGATTTGTGGAGGAGAAGAAGTTGGCGATCCGACTACACCGTCCCCAAGACGATGCGCCATAGTGATCGGTACACCGACTCCGAAGTTGTATTGATCTTGCTGGCGCACAATCAACCTGACCACGAGGGCATTTGTTCTTGCAAGCAATCGAAGAACACGCAATAACAAGAAGAACAAGCACTTATCTATTGAATCAATCTAAAGTGGGGTTCTGGATACAAGTAGACAGGCGATCTAGTCGACACTCGCGTGTACAAGGAAACAACAGAAGCTAACTTACGAATAAACAAAACCCACCAGCTAATGAGGGTGGAGGCTACTATTTATTACCTCCCTAGGGTCATGAGAAACCCTAATCATGAGTCCCTAATGGACTCCAAACGATACATGGGTCATGGGCCCAATTTTGGTGACGCAGCACCATGGACAGAAAAGGTCTTGGTATTAAAATAACGATTGCGGCTGACTCCGAATAGATATGGACATGAGGCCAGATCCGTTTGAAAGTATACTTGATAATCTTTCTATTAAGTACTTTAATGTCTAGTTCCGAGTCAATGAAGTCGTGGTGGGCATCACAAGTTGGTGTTGTTCTGCTGTCCAAATCCCGTCCGCGCGAATTCCCTTCCCTTTGGCTCCTCTCCATTGTCCCTAAGCAAAACAAGAAAGCATGTAGTTCCATGGTCAGATAAGATGGACATAAGACAAAGAACGAGTTCACTTGATAGTTTAGTTGACGTGCACGAGCGCGAGTGATCGGACCAGAAATCGGTAGCTGAGTTGATGTGGATGTATCGAGGGTGGTGATGTCCTCATCAGGACCTAAGCACAATTCTATCAATAGTATAAAGAGGCAACCTAATTGTATTAGGTTTTGGTTGACCTCAGTTTTTCCTAAGATTTGATCTCTCAGATGAACCCTACATCATTTAGAAGAAGGTGAATGAAACTAAGACAATTAGGGTTTGGTTTTGTAGACAAATCGAACCAACTTTTGGGATTAGGGTTTCTAATCCCTAATTAGGACCCAATTTGAGTAATATCAGATATAAATTAGGATCCAATTTGAATTAAAACTCGGATTGAATCAAACCCAGAAGAAAATTTCGAACTCAAACCACTAATTTTACTTCGCATACTCAGATCAGTAAAGGGATTAAGGCGTATCCACTCACCTAAGTTGCTCCTCCCCTTGTCGTCATCACTGGGGTTTTGACCTCATTGATGGAAGGGGAGGAGCACCACAAGGAGCCCTCATCGAAGGTCTTTCGGGTAGGGCAAGCCGCGGGCTCGCCGGATCCGCGCAACATAGAGTGTCGCTCGTGATGCTTCGCATGACGGCAGCACATTCACCCAACGGTGAGTGCGCGCGTCGGAGAGGGGAGTGGCGGCGACGCTGTGGTGATGCTCGCCAGTTACGGCAAGCAAACCCCACCCTAAGTATCTTAGGCGGCGGAGCTAGCTACATGGCACATCGGTTGACGACCACCCAATCGACGGCGAGCTACACCTCTGCAAGCTCGTGCGCCAGCAAGGTGATCGCGGTGGCATCGAGCAGCACGTCGTGTCAACCACTCCTTTTCCTCTTGCTACTCGCTGCCGTGTCGGGAGAAATGAGGGAGGATCGGAGGAACCGGGCAAATGATTAGGGTTTCCAGCGAAACCAAATAAGTACTTCGATCTATCACCTCACCACCGTCCGATGAAAATCTGATGGCTCAGATTAGCCCTGGCGGCTTCGCTTCTCACTGTGGCCGTCAGATCTCGATCGGATGACCAGATTTAGGCAGCGCAAAGCTGGGCCGCGAGCCCGTGCGAAGGGCGCAACAGGTTTGTATGGGCTGCCCTTTGAATTTGTACTGGCATTTTTCTATTTCACTCAGCAGGCTATGAGCCCATTTAGTAAGGAAGTTGGGCCTTGTGGCCGAGTTTTCCTTTTCCTTTTTAGGGAATTTTTACCAGATTTAGTAATAGGCCTTTGGGCCAACAACTCAGTGAGTTGGACTCATTTAGGACTTTTGGGCCAATTTTCAGAAATATGTTAAATTAGCATTTCTATTTTCAGAAATGAAATTAGCATTTTTCTGATTTTCAGAAAATAAAATAGCATTTTAATTAGTTTTTGGAATTTCAGTAACAAACTAAAATAAAATTAATTTAGAATAATGGGCATTTTATTTCTCAGTGATTTTAGTATGGGCTAAAATCAATTTTAGAGCTAAGTTTAATAGATTAATCAAGCAATAAGTTAAGACTTTTATTTATTTTCTACTATATGTATCATTGTATGTATTACAGTAATCCATTATTTTGATGAACTTAGTATATTCTCGATCTGTACATATCATTATGTTTCATATTATGTATGCCCATAATTAAGCTTCCATTGTGTTGCTTAGTTTTGCATAGTGATTTTGTTAAGTAGCCAATGTGAAAAACAAAATTAAACTATGCTCTCAGTTTATTCAGTTTCATTATAATTTTATTAAGTAGCCAACGTGAACGATAAAGTTACTATGTTCTAAGTCATTAAATTGCATGAAAAAATTTACTTGAGTAGCCAACGTGAAAAATAAAATTTTGTCATGCTCTAGATTATGAATGTTCTATTTTGTTCGAGTAGCCAATATGAAAGACAAAGATAACATTTCTACTAAGAACATAGAAAACTTTGTTCGAGTAGCCAACGTGAAAGACAGAGTTTACAATGTTTCATAAGTTAATTAGTGAATGTCGTAATTTGTTGAAAGACAAAATATGAACATTATTCTTGTCTTAGTTCATAGAAACTTTTGCTTGAGTTGCCAACGTGAAAGACAAAGTTTGCTATGTTTAATAAGTTAATCAGTGAATCTTGCATTTTGTTGAAAGACAAAATATGACGATTCTTCTTCTTAAGTTGTTTACATTAGTATAATAGAAAATTTTGTTCGAGTAGCCAACTTGAAAGACAAAATTTCCTATGATTTTAGTTTATTACTAAGTTTTTTATGCATTCACTTATGTTACTCAGTTTTTCATTCAGATAATTCCTCCATCATCAGTTCAGCACTCAGTTACCTCTCTACCATTGAGCCTCTTAACGAAGTTAATTATGACTCATGGAGAGAGAAGTTAAGGATTGTTTTGGCAGTATCCAAGTTAGATGGGGCACTGATTAGTCCTTGCCCTACTAAGGCTCATGTTCCTATGCCTATGACTGGAGAGGCTGATGAGTCTTTTGAGTTGAGGAAGGGATAATTCTTTAGTCTCATGCACATGTATGAAAATGAGCTAGCTAAGTGGGACCACTCAAATAAGTTGCTTTTATTGACAATTAAGGGTTTCATCACTAAGGTTATTCAACGAGCAATTCCCGAATGTGACACTGCTACTCAGTACCTCAATGAGATTGAGAGACAGTTTGCTAGCTCCACTAAGTTTCTTAGTGTTGTTGACCCTGTCATCCGCACTAATGGAAATTATAAGAGCAAGAATAAGATTTCATAGACACATCCTTTCCAACAGAATGTGAAGATGGACAAAAGTAAGTGCTAATTTTTTAAGCAAGAAGGACACTACCAGAAGGATTGCGTAGACTTCTTCAAATGGTGTCATAAGAAGGGTAATACTTAGTTCATAATTCCATGTTTTCAGTATATTTTCAATCTACTTGTTAGATTGACTTAGTTGCAATTGTGCAAAATTTGTGCAGGGATTAAGTATGAGGAGTATTATAGGAGGAGTGATAAGGGTGGTTAAAGTCGCTAATGACCATGAAGCCGAAGTAAAATCCAACTTAGAACTCCCATTAGTATTTATACATGGATTTGTACTTTTGTTTCACTATGATGCTTTATATACCCTCATTTAGAGAAATTTGTATTAGTTTTATGTATGGACTATTCAGACTTTTTAAGTCTTTTGGCTAAATAAGTTTATAATAAGTCATGAGTCTTGTCGTCTGACAAGACAGTTTTCATTTTCCTCGCATGATGATCTAAGATGCATCAAATTTCTACCATCAAATTAAGTGTTTCGTAAAGCGCATAAAAATCGATCACGAAACAATTTCGAAATAAAGGTAATACATCGTTAGATCATATTTCGAGGGGGGGAATTGATTAGTGTGTTGTTTAATCGATTCATCTCCACTTAGATTAACAAAACATTAGCGAATGCATAAAAAAATCAGCATATGTTCTCTAAGACTAAGATCCGATCATGAAGGGAGAACTACGATTGGCATACTCGTATAGAATTAGAAATAAGTGATGTCCTTCAACTTAGTCGATTAGCTCATGGGTCGAGGCTTAAAACCTTAATTCAAATGCTACATCAAAAATTAAATAGTTGGTGCCAAAAAACACCATACTAGATAAGGACAAGACATAAACTCTCATTAATATTTTATATGAGGTTGTTGTTAAGTTGATTAGCCCAAACATTAGAAAGTAGCCATCTCATTGGCAATTCAGTAAGCGGGCATTGTTTTCAACGTCTTGACCAACACTAAACTTTATGGAAGCAATATATGCTAGAATCAGGAAGATTAAGGTAATCTGAGATGACGATTATGATGGGAAGCAGGTGCATGCACTTACTTTCATGATTCAAGAATCGTTCATCACGATAAATGTTGTTGTTAAGACAACATCGTTGTCTCAATACCTTTTGTTAGTTCTTCATTGGAATATTTATTAAGACTTATATCTCACAGAAGCAACTTCAGTTTTCTGATAATTAGTTGCTACTAAACAATTGCCTTGATTAGTGAATAATGTGTTCATAAGTGAACCTTCTTATGAGATTCATATTCAAATGAAGGGTAATCCCGCCTCATTTGAAATAAGCTAATAAAGTTTGTACTTAGTCGATATTCCTAAAAGAGCCAAAATGATAGACCGTAATGGGTCCACATGATTAAGCATGACTTTGGAAGGAAAAGTCGTTTTTGTTAAGGAGACATTGAGTACATTAATTTGTTCTCATAATGTCTCAATTACTGATTCGTTCAGAACCAGTTAGATATTAGTAATACATTATGACTTAGTACTACATCGTACAGATGTAATAATGATATTTCTTAAATAGGATCTATAGAAGAACGTCTATATGACACAACCATAAGGTATTGTCATTAAGAACAAAGAACATAGAGATACAAGTTAAGACAATTCATTTTATTCATGGACTAAATAAGGCCTTATTGGCAATTAGTACCTCAAGTTCAATAAGTTAATTAGTAAATTTGGATTATCAGAAACAAGGAGGATAATTTAGCTTTTCACTAAGTTTCGTACCTTGTAAATGACATATTACTCTCTAGTAATGATGTTAATTTTCTATTCGGTATTCGTACTCCGAGTTTGATGTTAAGTGATATTAAGCACATAAGGTATATGTGAGTTGTACATGAAAAGTATGATGTGTATGCAAATAAATAGTCTGCTAAAAAAAGTCAAGATTAATTATTATTAGAATCAATTAGACAACATTCGAATAGTCACCTGTTATTTTGGTAAAAGTTAGTCCAATCCAAGTTTTTGGAATGGAGATTTGCAGCTATGCAATTAACTAAGGCCTCATGATAAGATTAGTAATACTATAAGACATGGATTACTAATACTAAGTTTTTGCGAGATGTGTAGTAAAATCCTCATTAGCAAAATAACACTCGCAGTAGAAGCTTTGTTGAGTAACTAGCTCCAAACCTAAAGTCACTGCCTCGTGAATGATGTATACTAAATTAGTGATGAGGCCACTGAGCAGACACCATATGAAAATCCGTGCTAAGTGTGGTTGACAGCATACAACCACCTAAGATTATGTACTTCTGAGGCAGTTGTGTGTTGCAAAAGAAGTAAATACAGGAACATACTAAGCATTGATAATTGAGCAACCAGATTCATGTGAATCCTCGTGGTACTGCATACAAAGGGTCTTCCACCCAATGTGTTCTGTGAACACATAACGCGCATGGGTTTAAGGAGGAACCTATGATCTTCTGGATAATTAGGGGACAAACTCAATTTTAGGATATATTTTTAAGTGTGAGATATAATATGGTCGTCGAGTCAAGCAGTACATAACTGATTGTCTTTGATGCGTCGTTCCCTTTATGTCAAGCATGAAGAAATAATATCAAAAGTCTATGTGCTTAGAAATTAGCTTATGTGACCCATGGTCAAGAGGAAGAATGTTAGAACTTAATTAAGATTTTACCACGGTAATTAGGGGTTGGTTACTTTTGTAACCAACCCAGACTCATCTCTCCCTCTCTGTCCTGATCGGGGACAGAATCTCCAACTGATTCTATTTGGGGTGGGTCCTCTCAAGTGTCCTCTCTCTTTATAAGGAGAGCTCTGTCTCTCACGTAAGATTGCCATCTATTAGACAAAAACCACCTAAGAATTAGGGAGCTCCGATCTGCTCTTGAGAGGGAAATCCGGGAAAGGTTTCCCACCCGCCATGGATGTTGCATCATCACAAGGACGAGGAGAAGCTGCACAGGGTCGACACAACACTGCATCTTCCTTATATTCACATCAAGATATGCCATCAGGTGCGATCTCTCCTCTCCGTTCTTCATTGCTCCATGGTGTTGTTCTTCGTCATGCCTCTGTCTATACACCCTCAGCCGAGCCTAATATTGATTAGGACCTAAACACAATTCTATCATTACAATGTTGGTATGTAGTACACCTCCATGTGTGATTTATTACCTGGAAAACATCATGCCACATATTAAGTTTTACCCATTTGAGACCTGGGTTAATCTTTGAGAAAAAATAAGATAAACATACATACATAACAAATCTTGTATATAGACTTTATAATAATTTGTAATTCAGATAAACAGTTGCTTGAAAAGGTTTTGCGGATATCAGCTAGTTATTTTGGTAAGCTGAGCATGGGGTGAGGTGATGAAGCGCTGCGCATGGATCCTGACCCGCCAGGGCGCCAGCCCATCCACAGATCCTTATTGTGCGCCGCTGCTGAAAACGGTGCAATTATCATGAAAAAACATATTTAAATGGTACTTTCTCCATCCAAAATATTTGTCACTCTCTAATTTATTTTTGAACTAAAGAGTGAAAAATATTTATTTAAGAGAAGAGTGATAAGTATTTTTGAGATGAAGAGAGTACCATTTTGAACAAGTTAATATATCCTCTTGTTCGCAAACCATTGTCATACAAAGTCTATGGAGTAAGAGGAACAGAGGTGTGTAATCAAGAATTAGTATAAGACCGTTTTTAAAAAAAATGGTGCAAGTGATAGAAGTAATGATTTTGTAGTCCCTAATTTTATGGCCTTTTACTTATATACAATTGCGGATGAGATTATGTGACCCCAATAGGTTACACATACAATTCTCTCTTTAGTTCAACAAAATATATTTTTTTCAAAAATAGGATCACTTTTGTATGTTAACTCATTTTTTAAGTAAGGATGTGTGGTGTTGGAATTTGGCCCATTTGAGTATGGCCCATTCAGCTGAAATTCCAAAGCAATGTGGCTGTTGGTTATAGTCTCATACTGCTAGTGCAAGGTGG
The DNA here is from genome assembly GCA_036927565.1 of Tuctoria greenei. Taxonomy (NCBI): domain Eukaryota; kingdom Viridiplantae; phylum Streptophyta; class Magnoliopsida; order Poales; family Poaceae; genus Tuctoria; species Tuctoria greenei. Next base: position 137,104,742 of record JAYESD010000010.1, on the reverse strand, counting down.
TGCAAACCAACATATACAGTAGCTCTCATACCTATGGCTGAATAGAGAAAGCAATAATGAGAGTCTGGCTATATGTACTCACACACACGCACGCGCGCGCGCATTTCCGCGATTTTTTGCGTGTTAGTCCGCGTGACTTGTGACTTGCGACGCGCGACCGTGGCATGGCTGCATTGAGTATTTTTGCCACTTGTATCCTTTACGAAATTTGAACCATTCTGCATTAATAGAGAATTAGTGCGCGATTTATTGCCATTAACGCTATTAATTGACCAGCAATTTGTGGACGTCATTAATATGAAAACGGCTCCTAGAGGGCAGCCGTACCTATATCAGGCCCTGAAGACATTCAAGTTTCAAAGACACACAATATTCTCTTCCATCTATTTGTCTTCCTTTTGGAAAGTTGTGTTGTGGTGTTTGAGCTGCCAAAACTTCACCGACCCTCTTCCTTGGCGTGCACCGGGGAGAAGGGTGAGCAGTATCTCCGAACCTTTGTCATCGTGAAGCCTGCGTGAGGGACGGCAATAAGGTTTCTGGGCAGCGCATCTGCGTGACCGCTCCAAGCTGTTTTTGATATCGATCTGTGCTGCTACATCGACGAACCCAAGTGAGTTCATATGTTTTCGCTAGTTTTTATTGTGTTGATCTACCTACTTCTATGTAGAGTACGCATTGTCGTATTGAATATATGTGAAACTTGCCTCAATTTAGAATCTAGATTTAGAATAATACGCAATTTTCTAACATTCCAAAAACCTTATTATTGTGATTATTCTATTATTCTAGCAATGACTGGTGCTTCGGATGCAATGAAACCTGAGAGGTTTAGAGGTGGTGAAAATTTCCGTAGGTGGCAGACTAAAGTCAAATTTTAGCTTATGTCGATGGGGCTGTGGTGGGTGATTCACCCAGTAATGCCATTCACAGTTGACCAGACCGCCACTTATCCAACAGCGCGTGACTCCGCACTTGGTTGCATCTTAACCTTTTTGGTTAATAATCACTATGATGTGTATATGAATTACACAGATCCCACAGAGCTGTGGGATGCACTAGAACACAAATATGTCGTCTCTGAAGTTGGTCGCTTGATGTACACTTGTGAGCAATTCTTTGATTTTAGCATTGATGCTACAAAATCTATTGTTGCCCAAGCTCAGGAGATACAGCTACTGGCTGGAGAGATTGCAAGTTTGGGATGTGCCTTGCCTAACAGATTTGTGGCAGCAGGCATTATTGCCAAACTCCCTGCTTTATGGAGGGATTTTGCCACAAGTCTGAAACACAAGAGGGGAGATATCTCTACTAAGAATCTGATTATAGCCCTCGATGTGGAGGAAAAAGCAAGGGCAAAAGACGATCCTCACACATCTGCTGCTGCTGCAGAGAATGGTGCTAGTACAAACATGATGCAGAAAAAGGCCAATCACAAGAATAACAACAAGAGTAAGATGCAAACTGGTGGTAAAGCCAAGAAAACTACTAACTTCAAAAAGAAGAAAAATGAGAAAGATAATAGGGCATGTTTTGTGTGTGGAAAAGAAGGACATATTGCAAAAGACTGCCACTACCGCAAAATGAAAGATGATGAACTGCAAAAGAAGGTTATGAATGTGACCATTGGCAAAAACAACAGCAGTGAAGACGATCCTTCTGGGTATGGTAATTTACCATTTGATTTTTCAGCTGTACAATCCACAGATTGGTGGGTTGATACAGGTGCCAATGTTCATGTGTGTCCTGATTTGTCTTTATTTTCTTCTTACCAGGGAACGCGGTCTTCCAGCATCTTGATAGGAAACGGATCAGCTGCTTTTGTTCTTGGTGTTCGTACGATCGAACTGAAGCTCACTTCAGGGAAGACTGTCCATTTGAAGAATGTGCAGCATGCTCTAACAATAAACAGGAATCTTATTAGTGTTTCCTTGTTATGACAAGATGCTTATAAGTTAGTATTTGAGTCAAATAAAGTTGTAATATCCAAGTTTGGAAACTTTATAGGCAAAGGTTATGTGAGCGGAGGCTTGTTCCGTCTAAGTACTTTTGATATGAATTATCATTTGAATTTTGCATCGGGAATTAATAAAGCTTGTGAAGTTGATGTATGGCACTCACATTTTTGTCATATTGGTTTTGACACCATTGCTAGAATGTCCAGATTAGATTTTATTCCTATGTTTAATATTGTCAAAGAATCAAAGTGTCAATCTTGTGTGCAAGCAAAACAACCTTGAAAACCATTTAAAAGTTTAGAGGAAAAGAGAGACTTGGCACCATTAAATCTTATTCATTCTGATTTATGTGAGATGAATGAAATATTGACTAGAGGAGGCAAGAGATATTTTATGATTTTTATAGATGATGCTACTCGTTTTTGTTATATTTATCTTATAAAAACTAAAGATGAAGCTCTACATTACTTTAAAATTTATAAGGTCGAGGTTGAGAACAAACTTGAGAGGAAAATTAAACGGTTGCGCGATGACCATGGAGGAGAGTATATCTCAAATGATTTCTCTCAGTTTTGTATTGAACATGGTATTATCCATGAAGTGACACCACCATATTCACCTCAATCTAATGGGGTAGCTGAAAGGAAAAATCGAACTCTAACGGATTTGGTAAACACTATGTTAGAGAGCACCGGTATGTCCTATGAATGGTGAGGGGAAGCTATTTTGATAGAAACTTTTGTCCTGAATAGAGTAGTGACTAAAAATAGAGAAGTCACTCCATATGAGGGATGGAATGGGAGGAAGCCCAATGTCAAATTTTTGAGGACTTGGGGCTGTTTGGCAAAGGTTAATATACCTCAGTCGAAAAAGAGAGAGCTTGAACCCAAAACGGTAGATTGTGTATTCTTGGGATATGCACATTTCAGTACAGCCTATAGATTTTTAGTAGTTAAATCTGATACTCCAGAGTAAAATGTGAATACTATTATGGAGTCAAGAGATGCTTCATTCTTTGAAAATATATTTCCAATGAGAGCAGTAGGTAGCACATCTTATGATGAGTATAATCATACTCATACAAATGCTTCTGAAGATTATACACCACCTCAAACAAACGACGAAATACACACACCATCCAGAGAAGATAACAATTTAGTTGATCCTAAATCTCCTCGTAGGAGTAAGAGACAAAAGATTGCGAAATCTTTTGGAGATGACTTTATTATTTATCTTGTTGATGATGTGCCCAATACTCTTGAAGAGGCATATGCATCTCCAGATACAGAGTATTGGAAAAAGGCAGTCCGTAGTGAGATGGACTCCATCATGTCAAATGGGACTTGGGAGATCACTGATTGTCCAAATGGGTGTAAACCTATTGGCTGTAAGTGGATCTTCAAAAAGAAATTGTAGCCGGATGGTACTATTGAGAAGTACAAGGCTAGGCTTGTGGCCAAGAGATTTACACAAAAAGAAGGAAAGGATTTCTTTGACGCATACTCTCATGTTGCCCGAATTACCACCATCAGAGTGTTGCTGGTGATAGCTTCTTCCTATGGTTTACTTGTACATTAAATGGATGTAAAAACGGCTTTCCTTTATGGAGAGTTAGAGGAAGAAATATATATAGAGCAACCAGATGGTTATAAAATTCCTGGGAAAGAGAATAAATTGTGTAAATTAATAAAATCCCTATATGGTCTTAAGCAAGCACCCAAACAATGGCATGAAAAATTCGACAACACTCTAACATCAGCCGGATTCAGTGTGAATGAGGCGGACAAGTGTGTGTACTATCGTTGTGGTGGGGGTCAAGGATTAATATTGTGCTTGTATGTCGATGACATATTAGTTTTTGGAACAAGCATAAGTGTGATTGATGAGATCAAATCTTTCTTGTCTGGATTTTTTGACATGAAAGACTTGGGACCGACAAATGTAATTCTAAATATAAAGTTGATTAAAAGTGAGGATGGAATCACTCTAAATCAATCTCACTATGCGGAGAAAATTGTTTCTCGCTTTGGCTTTGATAATTGCAAAGTCTCTCCAAATCCCTATGATGCAAGCATCAAGCTTCAAAAATTCATAGGAGAGGGAAAAGATCAACTGAGATATTCACAAATAATCGGTTCCCTTATGTATCTAGCTGGTGCCACGCGACCTGATGTCTCCTATGCTGTGATCAAACTCAGTCGATTTACATCAAACCCGGGAGATGATCATTGGAAGGCACTTGAACGAGTGTTGCGCTATTTGAGAGGCACAACCTCGCTTGGAATTCACTACACGGGATATCCGCCAGCGTTGGAGGGATATAGTGATTCCAATTGGATCTCAGATGCGGATGAGATGAAAGCCACGAGTGGCTATGTGTTTACGCTCACTACAGGAATACCGGTCACTTACGTCGGCCAAAGCCGGCGTAAGTTAGGCTTAAACCGACGTAATTAACTTAATTACGTCGGTTTTTGCTTAATTACGTCGGCTTTCAGCCGACGTAGGGTTTTGGACGTAATTAAGGTAACTTACGTCGGCCACCGACGTAAGTTACCTTAATTACGTCGGTCTGCAGGAGCCGACGTAAGTTCACCCTCGAGATGGGCCTTGGGCTGGGCCGGATGACTTACGTCGGCTTGGGCAGGCCGACGTAAGTTAAGTGCTGTAACTTACGTCGGCCAGGGCAAACCGACGTAAGTTAAGTGGTTTAACTTACGTCGGTCTGGCCATACCGACGTAAGTTAACCTGGGCAAACTTACGTCGGCATGCTCATAGCCGACGTAAGTTAAGTTTTCGAAATTTTTTTAAAAACATAAACTGTCTACCTCGCTCGATGGCGAGTCACAGAACAGTCAAAAAATATATACAGATATATACAGATATATACAGTCACAGAACAGTCAATATAAGTTCGCCCATGGTTCAAAACATCAACAAACACCACAATTTTCCAAATAAATTACACCGGGCTACACGCTAGCCCCTCCATTACCTCCAGGATCTTCCCGGCGCGTTCCGGATCCCTGCAAAACAAACATAATCACTAGTAAGCATCAATGTCAACTAAGTGATAACATAAGAGGCCAAGAACATCAGTGACAAAAGAAGGAAGCATGATGTAGTTTCAAATGAAGTAATGTACTATATCACTAGTTAAATGGAAGCACTAGCCCTTTGTTAACTCAATGAACATCAGTTTCGATATAAGAAGGTAACATCAGTGATAATCACTAGCTCTTTTGTTAAATGGAAGCACTAACAACTTATTCACTATATACTAATCATTTCTATCATGGTCAAAAACTACTAAAGCTTGATTAGATACACTTAAAGAGAGTTTCTCACCTGCTCCAGTGTCTACACGCTACCCCCTCCACTGCCTCCGGGATCTCGACGCGTTCCGGAACCCTGCAAAAGAATCATAATTAGGATTAAATGTGATGCAAATAACTTTTTAACATAATGAAAAGGGAATCAAACTCCTAGGTATAGACAATATTACCTGCTCCGGTGTCTGCTGCGGCGGAAGCGTAGGAATCTGGATGTTCTGACCGCTTTGTCGAGCAAGAGCCTGCCATTGCAAGATATTAGCAGATATATGTTATTAAGTGTTGTGAAATTTAACTACGGTACTTTAAATTACTTACCGCCACCGTTGCTTGCATCTGGGCCATCATTAAGGCCGTCCTCTGCTGCTCCTCCCTTGCCTCCGCTCTCGTCCGCTCCAGCTCTGCCTGAGTTTGCGTCAGCGACTCCCTGATGGCCTGGAGCTCCAGCTGCGTCTGCGAGAGACGACCACTGGTCCCAGCGGTCGAAGCCTGCGACGATGAAGCGCCTCTCAAAGGTCACGTCGACCTCGAGTCGACAACTCCATCGAAAATGGTAAACCTGCAAAAGAATGAAAACACTAAGTAGAAGAAGATTAATTGAAAAAGAAATGAAACACACGAAGAACTCACCGTCCGTTGGCCTTCCCGCCTCCGCTTGCGTACGCAGCTTGGGGGTCGATCGGCGCGCTTTCCCAATTGTAATCCGCACCGTGTATCTTCGCGACCTCCTGCGCGTACTTTGTCTACAAAACAAATAAATCTTGTAAGTATGTCAATAATAGTATTAGTTATAATGAAATTGATGAATTTCGAAAACTTACCAGTCGGTCGGCTGCGACCTGACTACACTGCCCTGACTGAGAAGGGTCACTTCCCTTGTGACCTCTCTTCCAAACCTGGGTCGGGGTCGGCTCATGACCCAGCTCTCGCTCCTGTACATCCGTGTTAGTGAGATAAATAATATATTAAGAACACATAAATAAAATAAAAAGGTACTTACCATGCGTTTAGCCAAATGCAAGTAGCCGTCACCGCCATAGTTGTGCTTGCCCTCGGACCCCATGCGGCACTGTCTAGCCTTCGTGGACTTGTTGATAAAAGCGTCGCTAGCCCAGTACCGACAGAGAGCTAAGTACGCCTCGATGTTACCCTGTAACCAGGAAATACTAACCTGCACATATTTCATTTTCATCAACGCGGTTAACATACGTAGATATTGTAAATATTTAACAATATTAAAAACTTACCTCCGCGTACTGCTCCTCTGTCAAGTAGGAGTCCGAGTCCTTCCTAAAGACACCCCTTTGCTGCTCCTGCTCCTGCTCCCGGGGGTGCCGCTTGTAGTAAGCGTTGACGGCCTGAATCCGGGCGTATGACAACGCCGCCGTCGTGAGCTTCCGAGCGTTGTAATGGAACACGCGTCTCGCGTGGTCCTCCATGCCCGGCTCCTCTACTTGGTACCTCAACTTTAAGCAAACAAATATTTAAGTGATATGCAATTAAGAATTCAAAGGAGTTGAAAAAACGAAACAGTTAAACTTACCATAAAATCATGCCACACGGCTCCCTGAACCGTGCCGTGCACCGGGTGAGAGACCCGAGCGTAGTCATCCCACGACAGGGCAGGAAAACCGTCAATTACACCGGGGTAGTGCAACTTGACGATAGCACCGAGGACACTGTTAACCTGCCTGTGGTGCTTCTCGGCCCCCGTGAACGAGAAGTCGTACCAACATCTACAAAATATATTAAATCATTAAGTAAAGAAAAACAACATCTAATATTTAGTATACTATATACAGTTTTTATACCTGTCTCCAACGGGACGGATCGTGGTCCGCTGAGTAGTAACCGGAAGAGGAGCCGCAAAGTGGGTCCTCCTCGTCTGTCGCCTCTGCTGCGACGCTGCCGCGTCCTGTGACCCTGAAGGCTCTGCGGACCCCCCGGAGCCTCCAGGAAGGCTAGTGGTAGAGGGCTGCCCCGGACGTTGGCATCTTTTTGGCACTGTCCAAGATATGGAATTATTAGAAAACGTAAGCATTCTTAAGTTATAAGAAAACATTGTTAACATTGATTAGTTATCGAGAAAACGTTACATGATCTCGAAACCAGGAGAGAAAATTAGATCCCCCGTTTATTCCTTCCCGTCGAGTATGTTCTATTTGCTTGCTCGTGGGTTGATGTCTATGTCTCCAATTTTGCTTGTCGAACATACTACATGACAAAGAGAACCTTTTAGAATACATGTGTCGGAAAAGATGGTGAAAAGCATAAGTGTAGGAGAAACACTTACTTGAAATATTCATTCATTTCTTCCATATTAGCGTACATGTAGAAGAATGCAGCACGCCTTTCTTTTTCGCTAACATCATACGAAGTGTAACTACCAACAGTAGTGCCTCTTGTTGCAAAAATGGAGAGATCGCTACAAGGAGGTTGCTCATCCATATTGTATCGCATTACCGAAGTATTAACATTGTTTTCCTCTGCAAAGTAAACACTTGAGAAGTATCCTACTTCCTTAAGAGTAAAAGCTTCGGCGATGCAACCTTCAACCCTTGCCCTGTTACCAATCATTGGTTTCAGATATCTAAGTGATCTTTCAGTATGATACATCCACCTATATTGCACGGGACCGCCCACTTTCGCTTCAAATAGAAGATGAATTAAGAGATGTTGCATTGGATTGAAAAATCCCGGAGGAAAAATTTTTTCCATCTTACACAAAAGTACCGGAACCTCCTTTTCCAATTTAGTCATCATCTCTGGCGTGATTTCTTTAGCACAGAGTTGCCTATAGAAGTGGCTAAGCTCGGCTAACACCTTCCACACTGCATCGTCAAAATAGCCTCGAAACATAACAGGCAGAAGTCTTTCCATGATTATGTGATAATCATGACTCTTCAACCCAATGAGCTTTCCCGTTTTCACATTCACGGCTCATCTTAGACTAGCTGTGTAACCATCTGGGAATTTCAACCTTTGCAACCATTCGAGAACTTCTTTTTTCTCTTTAGGTCGAAGACAGAAAGGAGCGCGTGGTTTACCACCATTTTCGGAGATCTCAAGAGTTTGACGGTTACAAAGCTCGGCAAGATCCTTTCGAGCCTTTAAATTGTCTTTTGTTTTGCCCATCATGTCCATGCATGTGCTTATGATACATTCGGCCATGTTACGCTCTTGATGCAGAACATCAATGTTGTGCCTTAGAATCAACGACTTCACATACGGTAACTCCCAAAGTCCACATATGTGAGTCCAATTGTGTTTGTCTCCGTAACCTTCGAAATATCCAGGACGACCTTCATCTGGCACCAATTTGTCCAACATATCAGATATTTCTGACCCGTCAAGACGTTTCGGTGGTCCTTTAGTGACAACGGTGTTCTTTCTGAAGACATTCCTCTGTTGTCTAAACAAGTGATTCGGAGGTAGCCAACGTCTATGACAATCGAAGTAAGATATCTTGCCTCCATGGGTAAGTCGAAAGCAATCGGTGTCCGAGGCACATATCGGACACGTCAACCGACCATGAGTGCTCCATCCAGAAAACATGCCGTATGCCGGAAAATCATGAACGGACCACAAATAAGCAACTCGGAGGTTGAATTTCTGTTTCTTGTAACAGTCGTACGCTTCGACTCCTGTCCACAACATTTTCAACTCTTCGATCAACGGTTTCAACATCACGTTGAGACGTGACCCAGGATGATCTGGCCCAGGTACAATGAGGCTAAGAAACATAAACTCATTCTTCATGCAAAAGGTCGGCGGAAGATTGTACGGAATGACAAAGACGGGCCAACAGGAGTATGGTGCGGCATTTGTGCTGAACGGTGTGAACCCATCTGTCGCCAACCCGATGCGAACATTTCTCGCTTCACGAGCGAATTCTGGGTCGAACCGGTCCAGAGCCTTCCATGCCTCACCATCGGACGGGTGCGTCATGACTCCATTGTTCTCACGCTCACCTTCTTTGTGCCATCTCATGTGTCTGGCCGTTTTTTTTAAGGAACAGCCGCTTCAACCTCGGTGTCACAGGTAAGTAACGAAGCTGCTTACGTGCGACTTCCGTCGTCACTGTATTACCATCGTTATTAACAACTTCGACAAACCTTGGTTGACCACATTTCAAACATTTGTTCTCATTGGCATGCTCTCTCCAGAAAAGCATGCAGTTGTCCGGACACACATCAATCTTTTCGTGCTTCATCCCGAGACCAGAAAGAATTTTCTTCGAGTTGTACATATCCTTAGGCACTTTGTTGGGTTGTGGAAGAGCATCTTTGAACAAATCGATGAGCATGTTGTAACAATTGTTAGAAAAGAAGAACTTAGACTTAATTGCCATAAGTCTAGTCACAAAATTGAGGATTGACATTTTAGTGTGTTCATGCAGATCCTCTTCTGAATCTTTGAGACGTTTGAAGAACTCTTTAACCTCTGCTGTTTGAGTATCTTCTGTAAGCTCTGGTCGTATAGCTTCCAGCATCTCATCCATCATATCAACCTCTTGAGCATCATCATTGTCAGCTTCCACTTCTTGTACAGCTTGAGAAGCTGTCTCGCCGTGGAAGTTCCACAACTCATAATGTGACATGTAACTGTTTCGACACAAGTGCAACGTAAGTTCCACTTTGTCCAAAAACGTTCCGTTTCGGCATTTCGTACATGGGCACCGCGCCTTATCGCTATTTGACAACGAAAAAGCTCGTTCCACAAAAGCTTCTATCTTGGCGTACCACTCATCTGAGTGACCACCAGTTCTGCTCTTCCAACCAGTGTACATCCAACTACGGTCTTCGCCCATGTTTGACTCTGCAGTTTAACGCGAAAGAAATTGTCGTTAATGTATTGTTATGTTATGTGTCACGGCCCTACAACCTAGGCAGATAGATCCTAAACCCACCCAAGAGTGATCGAGCGGAGCGTGCTCATGACGAGACGCGTGATCCAGATTCGAACGAAATTTCGGCAGCATAACCCCGCTGTTCTCCACTGCACGCCCAAAAATGGTGCAGCAGAGAACAACAGGGTTACGCCACCGAAATCTCGTCCAAATCCGGAACCGCGTCTCGTCACAAGCCACGCCCCCTCGGTCACTCCGAGGCTGTCCAAAAAGGGACAATTCCGAACCTGCACGTCTCACATGCCAATGGCATGTGAGACGTGCCGATCCGAAACGGGTAACACATTGCTATAGGTTACGTTGCTCATTTTCATTTTGAGGTCATTTAAGAGAGAGGAAAGAACTAGAGAAAGACTGAGAGGAAAGTTGGTCTTAGAGAAGGAGGCGGAGGACTAAGCCATCGGGGGAGGCGGAGGACTGAGGCGAGTGAGCCGTCAGATAATATCCGACGGTCCACACTTCAGATCGGCCACATAAAAGTCCTCCCCGACCTAACTCTACTCATTTTCCTTTCTCTTCTCCACGATTCCATCGCTCCAGAGTCCAGATACGGCAGCCGCGACGATCCCCTTCTCCTCTCCTCGATACCCCTACTCCAGCGACGGTCCTCCAGGTGCTTGCCATCCTCACCGTCGTCGTTCGCATACTTTACCTTACCACTAAATGGGCTTTGTCGGGCCTTGTCAAGCCTGTCTGAAGCCCATTTATGTATATATAGTACTAGAACACTCAAGCAATCAAAATTAAAATTGTAACCATAATTTAAGCAATTTAAGCATAATTAAACATAATTAAATACACCACCTAAGCGTAATTAAGCAAATTAAGCAAAAATAAGGAAATTAAGCATAATTATGCATAATTAAGCAAATTAATCATAATAAAATAAACCACTTAAGCATATTTAAGCAAATTAAGCAAAAATAAGGAAATTAAGCATAATTATGCATAACTAAGCAAATTAATCATAATAAAATAAACCACTAATGCATATTTAAGCAAATTAAGGAAAAATAAGGAAATTAAGCATAATGAAGCAAATTAATCATAATAAAATAAACCACTCATGCATATTTAAGTAAATTAAGCAAAAATAAGCAAATTAAGCTCCGGGGCCGGCCGGGAATGGCGGGGCGGCGCTCCGGGTCCGGGCCGGCGGTCAGGGAGGGTGAGGGGGAGGGGGTCGGGGAGGGTTGGGGAGGGGAGGGGAAGGGGGGCGGTGCTCGCCGTGGAGGGGAGGGGGAGGGGGAGGCAGCGGTGCGGTGGTGGCGTCGGCCGGGAAGGGCTGCAAGATATCTATGTCATGTCATCTAGTCGTCTACGTTGCTGAGGGAGACGATCGGCGCCGGGCCGGCGGTCAGGAAGGGTGAGGGCCAGGGGAGGGGGTCGGGGAGGGGAGGGGAAGGGGCCGGGGAGGCGCTCGCCGTGGAGGGGAGGGGGAGGGGGAGGGGGAGGCGGCGGTGCCGTCGGCCGGGAAGCCGTGGCGGCGCTCCTCGGGGTCGGGCCGCCGGCGGTGAGGGCCGGGGGAGCTAGGGGGAGGGGGTCGGGGAGGAGGGGAGGCCGGGTCGGGGAGCTAGGGGAGGAGGGGACGGTCGGGGAGTAGGGGAGGGGAAGGGGCCGGGCCGGGGCGGCGCTCGCCGTGGAGGGGAGCCGACGGTGGCGTCGGCCGGGAAGGCGGCGGTGGCGTCGGCCGGGAAGCGGCGGCGGTGGCGCTCGGGGCCGGGCCGCCGGCGGTTAGGGAGGGGAGGAGGGGAGGAGGGGAGGGGAGGAGGGGAAGGGGCCGGGGCGGGGCGGCGCTCGCCGTGGAGGGGAGCCGGCAGTGGCGTCGGCCGGGAAGGCGGCGGTGGCGTCGGCCGGGAATCGGCGGCGGTGGTGCTCAGGGCCGGGCAGCCGGCGGTTAGGGAGGGGAGGAGGGGAGGAGGGGAGGGGAGGAGGGGAAGGGGCCGGGGCGGGGCGGCGCTCGCCGTGGAGGGGAGCCGGCGGTCGCGTCGGCCGGCAAGACGGCCGTGCATATTTAAGCAAATAATCAATCAAACAATTAAGAAATTAAATAATTTCAGCATAATTTAATAAACAATTAAGGAATTTCAGCAAATTTAAATTAAGCAATTAAACAATTTCAGCAAACAATTAAGCAATTAAACAATTAAGCAATCAAACAATTAATCAATCAAACAATTAAGAATTTAAACAATTAATCAATTAAGGGAGGAGGAGGGGGAGAGAAGGGGCTCGGGATGGGATGGGAGGGGAAGGGGGGCGCTCGGCCGTGGAGGGGAGGTCGACGGGGAGGGCGGCGTCGGGATGGGGAGGTGGACGGCGGCGGCGGCCTGTGGGGTGGGGGGTCGGGGAGGAGAGGAGGGAGGGGAGAGGAGGGATTACCTTGCTTGTGGCGGCCGGGCGGCGACGGCGACGGCGGGGCGGCCGGGCGGCGTCGGGCGGCCGGGCGGCGACGGCGGGGCGGCGACGGGGCGGTGGCGGCGGGGCGGCGGCGGCTCGGGTCGGCAGCGTCGGTTGGGAAAAGGAGAGCGCGCGTGAAATGAGAGCGCGCACCGCTCGCGCGGTTAGGTTAAACAACTACTTACGTCGGCCCGACTTACTTACGTCGGCCAACGTCAGGGCCGACGTAAGTTAGGCTTAACTTACGTCGGCCAATTAACTTACGTCGGCTATGGGCCGAGGCCGACGTGGGTAATTTTTATTACTGTCGGTCCATATACTTACGTCGGTCTGCCGACGTAATTTATTTAACTTACGTCGGCTACCAGGGACCGACGTAAGTTACTTACTTACGTCGGCCAGCCGACGTAAGTTGCTCTGGCCGACGTAAGTGATCGATATTCCTGTAGTGGCTTGCTGGTGCTGCAATTTTATGAAGGTCTTGTAAACAGACTGTATTAACAAAGTCTACGACAGAGGCTGAACTTGTAGCACTAGAAACAGCTAGCAATGAGGTTGAATGGCTAAGAGAGCTATTGATGGACTTACCTTTTGTTGAAAAGTCGGTACCGCATATCCTAATGTATTGCGATAACCAATCAATGCTAGCTCAGGTTATGAATACAAAGGATAATTCAAAGTCCAACAAACACATCAAGCGTAGACTAAAATTTGTCAGAAAGATGAAAAACTCTGAAGTTATAGCTGCAAGCTATGTGAAAAGTGCAAATAATCTGGTAGACTCCTTCACAAAAGGATTACCATGGAATGTGATTTCCGTGATGTCTAAGAACATGGGTATGAGGCCCACTTGATGTTACATCACAACGGTAACCTGTCCTTTTGATCGGAGATACCATGATTTCGGTACTAGGAAAAACAAGTTGACTGATGTAACTAAAGAGTACATTATAAATAAATAATATACCCATGTTCAAATGACACCAAGTACTCTTTACTGTATGGAAGGTTGGCATAAATTAAGCCTTAATGTTTTCTGTTGTAAAGATATTAGCCTACAGGATATCTTAAAGGAAAACACCTACTTGACCTTAACTGTAGGTCGCAGTTTGTGAGAATAGGGCGTTCTCATAAAGGCTCATGAGAAGATACGGGAACAGACAATTAACGCTCCATATAGGTGAGGTTGTCTGACAGCCTAGTATCAGTTCTGATTTCAAGTGAAATCTTTTCACACAAGGCTGAGAATTCAAGGCATAGTCCATTCTTCAGCCATGGAAATATGAATCTTGTTATTCTAGGTATAAGTTCAACCCGTACGGGACTCATACCGAAAGACTGATATATATAAAACAATACTGCAACACAGTGATCTTTTATTCTTCATTCCTTGCTTTGAAATTGGTGGAGGATTGTTGGAATTTGGCCCATTTGAGTATGGCCCATTCAGCTGAAATTCTAAAGCAATGTGGTTGTTGGTTATAGTCTCATACTGCTAGTGCAAGGTGGTGCAAACCAACATATATAGTATCCCTCATACCTATGGCTGAATAGAGAAAGCAATAATGAGGGGTCTGGCTATATGTACTCACACACACGCATGCGCGCGCGCGTTTCCGCGATTTTTCGCGTGTTAGTCCACGTGACTTGTGACTTGCGATGCGCGACCGTGGCGTGGTTGTATTGAGTATTTTTGCCACTTGTATCCTTTATGAAATTTGAACCGTTCTGCATTAATAGAGAATTAGTGCGTGATTTATTGCCATTAACGTCATTAATTGACCAGCAATTAGTGGATGTCATTAATATGGAAACGGCTCCTAGAGGGCAGTCGTGCCTATATCAGGCCCTGAAGACATTCAGGTTTCAAAGACACATAATATTCTCTTCTATCTATTTGTCTTCCTTTTGGAAAGTTGTGTTGTGGTGTTTGAGCTGGTAAAACTTCACCGGCCCTCTTCCTTGGTGTGCACCGAGGAGAAGGGTGAGCGGTATCTCTGAACCTTTGTCGTCGTGAAGCCTGCACGAGGGACGGCAATAAGGTTTCTGTGCAGCGCATCTGCGCGACCGCTCGAAGCTGTTTTTGATATCGATCTGCGCTGCTACATCGACGAATCCAAGTGAGTTCATATGTTTTCGCTAGTTTTTATTGTGTTGATCTACCTACTACTTTGTAGAGTACGTGTTGCAGTATTGAATATCCTTGAAACTTGCCTCAATTTAGAATCTGGATTTAAAATAATACGCAATTTTCCAACATGTGGTGGGTACCCTTATACATGAAAAATTATACAAAGGTAGGTAGGCCTTCGCATGCACTTACTAAACAAAATCTACCATGTGAGGTGCTTATTTGATTAGCTTGATGCCATAAGATTAAGCAATCAGCAACCATACTTTTGAAGAGAGTTTCGTCTGTTTCCTTGTTTTTCTTGCTTGTTGAGATCTGCTCTCCCTCATTCTCAGCTTTGACGTCTAAGAATTGTGCTTGAAGATTGTATATAAAGTGCGGTGTTGCCTTGAATGTTATTAGGGATATCAAGCCTGCATTCAAAGAGTACTTGAGCTTAGTTGAGCACCAGCAATGGCACAGGTGGGATGCAGTCCCAGATTGTAGGAGGCCAGCGCTGCTTCTTCTTTCTTCTCCTCTTGTCTACTTTATGTAATTCTCTCTTGTCCTGTAAAAATTTTAGGACGGTCCTGGACGTGCTGAAATGGAGTTACAGCAAGTAGGAGGGGCTCAAGCACAACTAGAAGCCCCGTTGATTCCCCAAGACGATGATGCTGATGCCAAGAAGTTCCTGGCTGACATGCGCGGGTGGCTCATGACGGTGGCTGCTCTTTTCGTCGGCATCGCGTTCCACGCAATGATCAATCCGCCGAGCTGGATGCCCGATCTCAAGGACGGCTTTCACCTTTCCCAGCTCTCGAACAGACCTGACTTCACCAAAAAAGAAGCTCAGAAGGTGTTCAGGTATATTGTGTCGAACAGTTACAGCTTCATGATGTCGCTCTTGGCGGTGGTCGTACTGGTCTACCCAGATATTTTACCGGCACACACCACCTTGCAATACGTGAAGGCGACGGTGGTAACCGTCGCTCTCAGCATTACCTACAACTTCTTCTTATCGATCTCCGAGGGTTCGTATCTCAGTTTCGCTGTTTTCCTCATCACGATGGTGTCTGGCTTCCTCGTGGTACTCTTTTTAATGTTATCAGTTATGGTTTATAAGATTATTCCTGCGGAGCGATTCACTTGGGCACGCCGCCGCCTCATTGGCCACCCTCCTCCGGCGGTCTAGCTATCACCATCACCTACATCTTTTTTTTTCTACATCGTCTTTCTAGTTTGATTTCTACATTTACGGTTTAGATTGTGGAGGTGAACATGTATTTGTTTATTCTGATTGTGGAGAATGTTGTGTATTGGGTCTGCTGTGTGAGCCCTGTGTTGTGTCTAAGGTTTGCCAGACGTTTGGAAATTTCTAGCAAATCGGTCTATAAATTTTTATAAAATTATGTGTAAAATTCATCAAGCGCAGTGTGAAAAATGGATACATACGAATTTTGTACGTGTCTCGTATGAAGGTATTGTTCACGTCGTATGATGCACGTAAGAAATTCGTGCATGTATATTTTTTCTACCGTGGCCAACATTTGTTCTACCGTGGCATGCATCATCTGATGTGGCACATACGAAATGTGCATTTCGTATGAGCCTCATACGAAATTTGAATTTCGTAAGAGGCACGTACGAATCTAGGTCATTTTTTCCAATTTGTCATTCCGTGAGTTATTTATATTAAATCTTTTTTAATAGGTACATTAATAAAAAAAATCTGAAACCACCTAACACCACCTCTATATTGAGATGCTCACACCTGATCAGTGTGACACTGCATTTCAGAATGTTTATACAGAGGCTCGTCGCTCCTGCAATACCTTGCATGAGGTCCATGGCATTCTGCACTTGCGGATTCGGCTTGATGAACAGGACGACGTGGTCTGCATATAGTGAGGTGCACAACGCTTCTGAAGCCTCAGAAAAGGGAGACAGCAGACCAAGCCGTGTAGCTGCTTGAAAGGCTCTCTAAACAATATTGAAGGCAAGTATGAACAACGAGGGCGGCAAAGGGTCGCCCTGACGAAGACCTCTCCTGTGCGTTATCCACGGCCCAAGGTTGCCATTAAGACGGACAGCAGAGCTATATGATGACCATAGCAGAGAGAGCCAGTTTGTCCATTTCTGGGGGAACCCTCTTCGTTGCAACATGTCAAGCATAAACTCCCAAGAGATCGTATCAAAAGACTTAGAGATGTCTAATTTAAGGATCAGCATCGGTTTGTTGTTCTGATGGTAGGTTCTCACAAGGTTGCGAATATAGAGGAAGTTGTCATGAATATTTTGTCCCTTGATGAACGCACTTTGGGTCGAGGAGATCAAGGCTGGTAAGTATTGCTGCAATCTATTTGCAAGCACTTTTGAAAAAATCTTCACGAAGGAATGGATGAGGCTGATCGGTCAGAAGTTGCCTGGACGCTATGCGATCTCTCCTTTAGGAAGCAAAGCTATAAGAGCACCGTTCATCTTGAACAGAGGCCCAGCTCTCTAGTCATATAAGCAGCTGAAACAGGCCACTAGATCGCCTTTGACTATATCCCAACAACTCCAGAAAAAATCACTCGTAAATCCATAGGGTCCGGGGGCCTTCTCCACTGGTAGGTCCCTCACAGCAAGCCAAATCTCTTCTTCAGTAAAAGGAACATCTAGCTGGTGCTTCTGGACGCGCAGCAGCTCAATGGATTCCCAACCAACAATATTTTGCCTCTGCCGCTGAGTACCCAGAAGGTTGCAAAAATGTTGGTGTAACTCAGCTTCCATCTCTTCATGTGACCATGTGTACTGCTCGCTGTCCAGCTTTTTAAGCCGTGGTATATGCAACTTCCTTGCCCTGGCATTTGCTCGTGAGTGGAAAAATCGGGTACAAGCATCACCGGCTTTTATCTATAGGACTCGCGACGCTTGTCTTCTTCTGGAACGATCAATAGCTGCAAGGCCCAAGACTCTGCTTTTCACCTCCTTTCTTAGCGCAAGCTCGTCATCAGCAAGTCGCCTCCTCTCTTGTGCCACGTCCAGGTGGAAGATCAGTACGTTGGCCAGGTGAAGCTGGGACCTTACTGATCCGAATACATGCTTGCTTCATGCTCCGAGTCCCCTTGCAGTAGCTTGCATCCACGCATGAATGGTATTCAGTGGCGGTGCGTGAGGTGCGGGAGCCTCCAACACTGCCTTACTACTTCTTTGAATCCCGGGACTTTCAACCAGAAAGTTTTTGAACTGAAACATATCTCTTCGTCAGGGTTTTGTTTGATGTGTGAGAAGCAGTGGGCAATGGTCGGAAAGAGAGGAAGACAATGGCTGTAAGAAAAACCCGGGGTAAACTAAATCCCATTCATGATTGCAAAAGACTCTATCCAAACGAACCATTGTAGGGGAGGCCCGCTCGTTGCTCCACGTGTACCTTTTATTTTGCAAGGAAAATTCAATCAGCTCACATCTGTCCAATGTATGCCTGAAACTGCCCATCAACCTTCGGTTAAGATTCATGTTGCTCTTATCTCTTGCCTCATATATGAGGTTGAAGTCCCCAAACATAGCCAAGTCATGTCTCCTTGCGGTTTAAAAGCAGCCAGCTCCTCCATGAATCTCGACTTCTCACTATCTTCAGTAGGACCATACACTGATGTGACAAGGAAGAACTCCTCCATACCTCGTGGTCGTAGCATGACAGAAACTGTGAATTCTCCATTTTGTAGTTTGCGCTGACTGGAAGTAGTCCGAATCCCAAGCCACCAGGATGCCACCCCTGGTTCCCAATGCTGGTAGCACCTCCCAGCAATCTAGAGATCGTCCAACAATTTCATCCTCGGCTGCCTGGTTGATTGATGCTAGCTTAGTCTCTTGCAACACACAAACTTTGGTGCCACCGAACGAATCATGGCCTGAAAATGCAACCCTTCTGGCCGGAAAATTGAGTCCACGGACGTTCCATGAAAAGAAACTAGCGAGGTTGTGATCCATTGAAACAGGGAGACCACCACACGATGGGACTACTGCGCTGCATAGAGCCCTGGCAGCGATGAAGACACATACAGAGAGCACATATTGAACTCTCTGCTACTACAAAGGGTAACACACATCCTAGTGCACGAAGCTGGAAGAGCTTTGTACAGCAGCTTCAGAGACGCTGATATATCAGACTGTAACATGGGTGCTGATTGGGGCAACGAAAGTACTTGACGGATCCTCAAGCCTTCGCTGCCATTTCTTTCGGGGCAAGGGCTGCAGCCGCCCTGCTGGAGTGCTCCACGGATAGATTGGATGGCTTCCTTCTTCAGCAGGTTGGCGAAGGTGCCTCTGAGCTTAGCTTCGGATTCAGCACCCGTCAAGTGCTTGACGTCGGCTGCCCCTAGGATGTGGGCGAGGCGTTGTGAGGCCCGCTGGGAGACAGGCACCATGGAAGGATATGCCTCTTGTCGGGCGCTAGCCCGCGCCATCGTGTGAGACCCCTTCGCCAGCGGGGGAGCGGGGTGCCTAGCACCGGTTGTTGAAGTGGCGGGAAGAGCTTTTTAATGGCCCTGTCGCGGTCACTACGTAAGAAACTCAAATAGGAGACAAAGATAGGCGATGTGCTAAAAGGAGAACGTCTCTGATAAGCTTTGAGACGAGCCCGCTTCAGCGAGGATCTGACATGGCCTAGTTGAACGTACAAGGAGATGCGTTACAATAAAGTCTATCTCAGTTAAGTAGGTATTCGAGACGTTCCCTCCTCTCTGACAAACGAGAGACGCGCTGTCATTAAGAGCCACTCATATCTTTTAGGTAACTGAGACGGGCTTTGGTTTCAGCACGTCTCCTTTCATTATGGAATAAGGTGTCTCCCATAACCATCGGTCTGGCCCATCTCCTTTAGTTGTGAAAGTGGACCCGTCTCTCATTCCCTCTATAGAGAGACGTGCTTTATATCGGTCCGTCTCGATTTTTTGTTGCCCTTCTACGACCTCCCTGCTATGGCAGAACAAGTGGATACCAGATTTGCCCTGTTCTTGCCATGTTCTTTCTCTCTTTCATTCTAAAAGTCTTGTGGTGATTATCAGTGGATCTTAAAACAAAATGGTTAGTCCTCTCCTCCTCTTCTCTTCTTTACTATTTCTTTACCTTTAGATCTTGACTATCAGTGGCCTCGAATTTCTTTGATTTAGCTCTTTTTTTCTGTACGTAGATATCGTCGGATCGAAGTTGGATGTATGAGCCGCGCCTTTGTAAAGAATATATCCAAGGAGTAGATGCATTTATAACTTTCGCAAAGAAAGACATGTTAGACAACATTAGAGGGACTATTTTCTGTCCTTGCAAACACTACAAGAATGAGAAGATATATCGCACAGATGAAGTGTTGAGGTCACATTTGATCACACATGGATTCATGGTGGATTATCCATGTTGGAACAAACATGGGGAGGAAGGGCTTAATGAAGCAGAGATGAGATATTCATATCTGGAGAGGGAGGTCCCTACCAGTGTCCAAGAAGATCACGACCAGGATGTGAACGAGCCAGATATATCAGGGTTCACCGATGATGACATTGAGGTTCTGGTGCATAACATAGAGGAGATGGTACGCAATATCGAGAGACATGACGACGATGATCGGTACAGTAATAGTGAACTTGCAAATTACAAGAAGATGATTGAAGACTCGAAGAAGTCATTGTATCATGGTTGTGCAGCTAAGTACACCAGACTGTTTGCGATGGTAAAAATTTTCCAGTTGAAGGCAAGCAAAAGATGGAGTGATTGTAGTTTTAAGGAATTGTTGATGCTCCTTAAGGACATGTTACCCCAAGGCAACACAATCCTTACGACAGTTTATGAGACAAAACGGATAATCTGTCCATTGAGTTTGAAGGTGGAGAAAATCCACGCATGCAAGAATGATTATATTCTGTATTGTGGAGCTGGGTATGAAAACCTCGAGAAATGCCCTTTTTTTGGAGTGGACAGATTCAATCGTAGGAAAGACAACGGTGATTACGAGAACTGCAATAGAAGAAAAAGAGAGCCTAAAAAGGTATTTTGATACTTTCTTATCATTCCTCGTTTGAAGCGTTGGTTTGCAAACAAGAAGGAGTCAGAATTGTTGCGATGGCACAAAGAGAAGCACAAGAAGGATGCTGGAATGATAAGGCATCCTTCTGATGCCACACAGTGGCGAAACATTGATTCACGACATCCTCAATTTGCCATTCATCCGACGAATCTTAGGATCGCAATGAGTACTGATGACATGAATCCTTTTTTGAAGAGTAGCACACATAGCACATGGCCAATTGTGCTTACAATTTTGAACCTTCCTCCTTGGTTGTGCAACAAACGGAAATATATTATGATGTTAGGACTGATACCGAGGCCACAACAACCTGGGAATGACATCGACACTTATTTCAGGCCTCTAGTTGAAGATATGAAGCAGTTGTGGTACAACGACGGAGTGCAGGCTTGGGATGGCCACAAGCGTGAGTACTTTCGCCTCAAAGCCATATTATTTGTGACTGTTAGTGATTCTCCGGCGACACATAACTTGTCCGGACAGAGTAAGAAAGTAGGTTGCGGATGTCCACATTGTTTGAGAGAAACAGACTCACAGTACTTGAGCGAGTCACTAAAAATAGTGTACATGAGACATCGATGCTACATTCTAATGAAGCACCCATTTTGGAGTATGACAGATAATTTCAATGGTGACACTGAGAAGAGGCATCCTCCACCTCACATCACGGGTCATGAAGTCTATGAAATGGTCAAGGATATCCATGTCATCCTTGGTAAGCAGAAAAGGACTGGCAAAAGTACTGGCGAAGATGACATGTGGAAGAAGCAATCGATTTTTTGGGAGCTACCGTATTGGAAAGACTTAGACGTCTGTCATTCGATGGATGTGATGCATGTTGAGAAGAATGTGTGCGAAAGCCTACTCGGAACATTGCTTAACATGGATGGGAAAACTCGGGACCATGGACATGCACGGGCAGATCCAAAGAAAATGAGAAGTAGGCCTGAGTTTTGGATCGATGACTCGATAAAAGAAACGGAACTACCCACATCATGCATCACCCTTTCAAAAAATGAAAAAAAAAGTTTTGTGGATTCTTGAAAAATGTGAATGTACCATCTGGCTACTCGACGAACGTCTCAAGGCTTATTTCATTTCCAGATCTAAAAGTAGCTTCCGGTGTGAAGTCTCATGATTACCATGTATTGCTTACGCAGATGATTACTATTGAAATTAGGAATATCCTACCAGTCAATGTTCGGGAGGCTATAATGAACTTTTGCTTTTTCTTCAATGCGATTGGTCAAAAAGTACTATGTGAAGATCTCGAGTCATTGGAAAAAAGGCACTATGAAACATTATGCTTCCTTGAGATGTATTTTTCACCTGCCTTTTTCGACATCAGCGTCTATTTCACAACTCATCTTATTAAGGAGGTAAAACTACTTGGCCCTGTGTTCCTTCACCAGATGTATGCTTACGAGAGATTCAATGGCATACTGAAGTCCTTCGTTAGAAATCGAGCTTACTCTGGGGGCAGTATGGTACAAGAATACTCTACAGAGGAAGTTGTGGAGTGGCCTCTAAACTACACTAACCCGAGTAACCCGATTGGTGTTTCCAAGTCTCGTCATGAGGAGAGGCTCACAGGAAAAGGAACCATTGGGAAGAAGGTTATAACTTCATATTCACATTTATTTTTCTGCACTTATTTCCACGTGTTGCAACACATGTCCATTGTGTCGAAGTACCACGATGAGCACAAGGAGGTGGTGCTTAGAGACAATTCTGGCTGCAGTGAATCATAGTTAGCAAATGAACACAGGAGAAAATTCATTGCCTGGCTCCGGAATCGGATTTTTCACTCATCGGATACTCAAACAAGTGAATACCTAAAAAAGTTGGCTTGTGGTCCTATATTCACAGTTATTACATATCAAGGGTACGACATAAATGGGTACACGTTCTACATTGTAGAACAAGATAAAAAAAGCAAGTATCAGAATAGCGGTGTTCGTGTTGATACTTATAATGCTGCGGGCCAAGACAAAGACATGTACTATGGTCAAATACAAGAGACCTGGGAGCTTGACTTAAAGGATTCAAGATTCCTCTTTTCCGTCGCAACAGGGTTGATGAAATCAAAGGTGTTGTACAAGATAAGTACGATTTCACTAGCGTTGATCTTAACCGTCAAGGATATAAGTGGGAGCCTTTCGCGTTAGCAGAACACGTTGCTCAAGTGTTCTATGTTCCAGACACAACAAATAAAAGACTTAAGGTGGTTATACATGGAAAACGATGAATCGTCGGAGTTGATAATGTCGTCGATGAGGAAGAGTTTGACCAATTTTATGAGATTTCTCCTTTTGTCACCTCGATGATCAAGCTAAGAATATCACCGGCCAACGAACTTCATTACTTGGAGAACGGTCACTATGAAAAAGTCAAGAATTTCAAAAACCAAGACCACAACCTAAAGTACCAAATTGATTGTGTGTAAATATGCTCAAATATGTGAAAATATAGTCAATTGAGTGAAAAATTGACTTCCATTTAGATATTTGTGTGATATATGCTCAAATGTGTGAAAATATTGTCATTTGAGTGAAAATTTGACTTTCATTGGTCGTATGTACTCTATTTCTTATGGAGAAGTACTGATGTCTGTTCTATTTCTTAAGGAAGCACTATTGAATATAGCACTTGCTCTGTCCTAAAAAATGGGATACGAAAGTGATGCGAGACGCGCCTCACAAAGGTGCGTCTCTCAGGCAAGATAATGTGAGACGCATTTTCAGAAAGCGTCTCTCCGATTTAGACACTTGCTCTGCTTACGAAAGTGATGCAAGACGCGCCTCACAAAGGAGCGTCTATCAGGCAAGATAATGTGAGGCGCGTCAAAAAGTGTGTCTCTGATTTAGACGCTTCGAACACCTGATACTTTTAGCTCTTTGCCCCACCTCAGAACTCTGAGCGTGTTGCAACGAGCATCTAAGGTGTGGCATTGCAACGTTCGCAGCAAGTTCCGCGTGGACCTTCGTGATGTAAAATTAATCATGTAGGTTCACACGGAACTTGACTTTTGTTATTAAGTTTTGGCATGGTCCCACATGTCATAGACAATTAGGTCGGAGTGCTTCGAATTCTATGCCAAAATAACATTATGGCAACGGATGCACATTAATTCAAAAGAAAAGAGACGCGCTTATCGAAAGTGAGACGCGCTTAGCAGTGGCTCTTTTGAGGCGTGTCTGCAATAGTTGCCCTAAGGTACTTTTAGCTCTCTCACACGCTCTCTTCGCAACACTTAGCACAACTTTTCACTTTTCGCGCACGCTGATCACTTCTCGCCCTAGAAACCATTGCCGCGTTGTCCCCTTCCCCGAAGCACCCCGCCGCGTTGGTCCGCTTCCCCAGAGCTCGTCACCGCCTTGACACTGCCCTCAGGTACTTTTAGCTCTTTCGCACGCTCTCTTCATAACACTTAGCACAACTTTCCACTTTTCACGCGCGTTGATCACTTCTCGCCCTAGAAACCGCCACTGTGTCGTCCCCTTCCCCGGAGCACGCTGCCGCATTGGTCCGCTTCCCCAAAGCTTGTCGCCGCCTTGACACTGCCTTCTTGATCATTGCCGTGTTACCACCGTTGACTCTCGACTTCCCGTCGACCAGCTTGGTACTGCCCTAATAAGGTTTGTTCGCGCTTTGGTTCGAGTCGAAATGGTTCGCGCTTTGGTTGTTCACCAGTCAATGTTTAGTATATTTTCGGAGTACTACGCTTAGAGTATTACGCTTTTATTGGAGTCAAAATGGTCCACGCTTTGGTGGTTAACCGGTCGCTGTTTATTATATTTACTGAGTCATACGCTTAGAGTATTACCAGTCAATGTTTAGTGATTTATTTAATGATTGTTTGGTTTGGATTGTACTTACACTTGGCACATAGATCTTTTTCTTATTAAGGTACAAATGCCAAGAGAGAATTTGCTCCCTTATGTGACTGTTTGTGCGAATGTGACTGAAATTTGATAATGTTTTATATGATTTCAATGTTTTTTGTGAATTTGAAGATGTCTCAGTCGAAGCATCAGCAGCATATTGAAGAGGAGGCTCAGCACCAGACTCAGCAGCAGACACATGAAGAGGATGCATCTGCCTCTGGTAAGACAAGAAAGAAAAGGTCACAGACGACGTGGCCTACAGACGTTGTGACTGTTGATGAGTCCAATGATGAAGGCGTACCTCCGGACCATAATGTGAATACACGGCTGTCCAGAATTTGTGGTCTAGCTGCTCGGGAAAGGGTGCCGCTAAAACTGCAGAGATTCAATCACTTGACCAAAAATGAAAAGGATGAACTCTTCGAAAGCTCTATCCAACATATGTTCAATATCTAGAACATAAGAAATAGAAGGGAAAGAAGGTAGCTATGAAGATGATCTCTCATGAATGGAGGACCTACAAAACTAAGCTGGCGAGTTTGCGAAGAATCGTGTAACCCCCTTCCATAAGTATCCACATGTGTCACGAGAGGACTGGACGAGATTTGTTGAAAAGTGCGAATCACAGGAATTTGTCAAGAGCAGTCAACATATGAAGTGGCTCCGATCGCAGAACGAGCTTGAGCACCACCTCGGCAACACCGGTTATGCTGGTAAAAAAAGGATTCGGGAACAACAGGATGAAACATTGGCCGAGCTAGGTGTTGCGAATCCACACGACAGTTTCAGTGGACGGCTGAAACCATTTATGCGTGCTCGTTCACAGCTGACTAAGTCAGGCAGTATCACCTTCTACAGCCCGAGCACTGCAAACGTTGCTCAAAGAGCCTGGAACTTGAGCAGCGAAGAGTCAAATGGTGAGAGGAAAAATGGTGCCCTCAGCAAGGCCCTGCAAAGACCGAAGCAACAAGGCCATGTTCATGGTGTTTCCAGTAAGTTGACTTGGAGGGAGGGTTTTCCGGAACACAAAACTACTTATCGAAAGAGAAAAACAACCACTGGAGGATCTTCAGGCACCAGCATCTGGACCTTCAATTGAGCCTGACACGATAGATAACTTGGCTCAGCCAACAACATGCAGCCTTCTGCTAATGGTCGGAGGAATCGCTCAAATGGAGGTTTGGAGAGGGCTAGTGTATCCCGATCAGACCATGCTTGACAACATTCAGGTGGACATAAAATCCTATGTCGTGGTCAAGGTGGACATGGTGCATGAAAATACAAAAAACCTGGAGCTCGAAGTGCCACCGGACGATACAATGCTGAATATGCGGGATGCAGTTACTAGAAGGGTTCAGTGAAGATGGAGCCTAATTGTTGTTGACCCAGCAGCAGCAGCTTCTGCATCGACTGCTTCAATGTCTCCTGAGGCACATCTGCTTTTGCATCCAAATCCAGAACAGATGGATCTGTCTCTAATTCCAGAGCTATTGTTGCCTCCAGTTATAGAGAAGCGGCATAAGTCTCCAATTGGAGAGCAGTTGCCTCTAGTTACAGAGAAGTCGCATCTGTCTCGAACTGTAGAGTTGCTGCAGAACTCTCCACTTGAAGAGCAGCCTCGTCGATCTCCACATCACACTCGAAGTGCCCTGCACCCTACACCTGATCAGCCACCGGCAAAGCATGCCAAGAAAAAGGGTCTGCCGCAGCGACGAGTATTTTGTAAGGATCGAATGCCCAAGAGGGGGGTGAATTGGGCTTTTCAAAAATTAAAGCAATAAAAGTTAATTACTAAAAGCCCAATTCCCTACGCAAACAACCTATGCATTCAAGTGAATAGTAACTTTGCGGTATATGAAATGCATAAGTGTAAAGTGAGAGTAAGAGAGCGCAAACTCCCGAGGAGACACGAAGATTTATCCCGTGGTTCGGCAAGATCGCCAAGATCTTCCTACGTCCACGTTGTGGCACCCACCAAAGGGTATAGCCACACCCAAGTCACCGAGACTAGGGATCTTCACTATTCTTCTCAAGGTGGAGCTCAAGCCTTGTACAACTTGAATCCTCCGGGCTTCCACAATCGTCTTGGAAAGCTCCGAAAGTCTCTCTCAATTACAATCACCAAGGGACACTCCCTTACAGCTCTCACTACACTAGAGACTCCACTCACCAAGAATGGAAGCACACAAGCACTATCTCTAGCTAGTTCTAGCCTATCTCTTGGTGTGTAAGAGGTGTAAATGATGTAGAAGTGATGGCTCAATGTCTTGAATGCTTGAGAATGTGTAGAGTATGTCTAGTAGTCAAGACTTATCGAATATACTGGTTGAAGGGGTATAAATAGCCAGCCTCCACGAAATAGCCGTTGGAAAAGTAGGTTGACATCACTGTTCTGCGAACACCGGATGATCCGATGTTCCCCCTTCAGTTATCATCGGTCAAATTCAAATTAGCTGATGTCACTATGTCAGATATGACCGTTGTTAGACCGATGTTGCACTTGTCTTCTCATCGGATGATCCGGTGGCACTTCCTCCAGAATTGGTTCAAACTTGATGCTTACTGGAGTGATTGACCGATGTCTTTAAAGTTGTACATCGGATGATCCGGTGTTGCACTTGGTCCAGGGATATTGCTTACTATACTGACGGACCGATGTAACATGCCCTTTATCATCAGATGATCCGGTGAGTACTTAGTTCTGAGGTCTTCTTCTTCTGTTGAACTAACTCGACCGATGTGTTGTTTTCTGGAAACATCGGTTGATCCGGTGAGTTAATTTTGTTTGCTTCGAGTTGTTCTAAGTGATTCTTTTGTATTTTACTCGATTGACCTCTTAGACACTTGATGGAAATACTCTTCTGATGATTATCAAGCATTGAGTGTTGTCAATTATGGTTGAATAACTTTTACATATGAGCTTTTACTTCTAATCTTCATAACATTGATTGATCTCATAAAATGATTGTTTAGGGGTCTCCAATTATGTCTAATGATCAGTAGATGATGTTCATATTCATATAGATTTCATTTGATTGAGTGATATGGGAGACCTTGCATCCATAAATTCATTAGAAAAATCCAATGGTTGTCATTAATCACTGAAACCATACCTCATGGGGGCCTAGATGCTTTCAATCTCCCCCTTTTTGGTGATTGATGACAACACAACAAGTGAAGCATAATAGTAATGAATTTGATAGTACGATACTCAAGAAGATATGCAATGAGTATATGATATGACACATTAAACTTTAAGACTCAAAAGAGATTAATAACGCGAAAGCTTAGCGATCAATAGCATATGAGAATAAGTGGCACACGAATACACAATGAATAGCAAAGCAGTAGCAAATCTTCAAATTACAAAAGAACTCCCAAAAAGATAAACTCCCCTTACAGCTAGGACTCCCCCTGGGACTAAGCTATCCCTCCCCCTAACACCTCTCTAACTCTTCTCCCCCTTTGGCATCAAGACACCAAAAAGGAAGCCGAGTGCCTAAGAATCCTGAGTGCTCGGAGCGATGACGAACTGGTCACCGTCGGGGGTGCTGTCGTCGGTGCTGCTGCCTGCTGCTGCGGCTGAGGCTGGAGTAGAGGTGGAGGGAGCTGAGGGAGCCGCTGTCGGTGCCTGCTGGGACTGGACTGCAGGAAGAGGGGCACTGACAATGGATGTCGGCGTCTGCTGGAAAAGCGTCGTGGCTGGCAGCGGAGAGTGGATGGGGGCACCTGGAGCAAGCAGGGGAGACATGTTGATTGTCGGGATCGGCGTGGTCGGCACTGGTGCTGCAGCTGGAGCCAGAACAGGGGGGCCTGGAGCAAGTCCTGGAAGCTGCGATGGCAGGGCAATCCCGGTCTGTGTGTAGAGGTTGGTGATCAACCACAGGATGCCCATCATCGCTTGTTGCGTCTGCTGCTGGTCGAGGGAGCGCTAGTGCATCTGATCAATTAGCCCAGTCAGCCGGTCAGTGTCTGTAAGGATCGAATGCCCAAGAGGGGGTGAATTGGGCTTCTTTTCAAAAATCAAGGCAATAAAACTTAATTACTAAAAGCCCAATTCCCTACGCAAACAACCTATGCATTCAAGTAAATAGCAACTTCGTGGTATATAAAATGCATAAGTGTAGGGTGAGAGGAAGAGAATGCAAACTTTCGAGGATACACGAAGATTTATCCCGTGGTCCGTCAAGATCTTCCTACATCCACGTTGTGGCACCCACCAAAGGGTATAGCCACACCCAAGTCACCGAGATTAGAGATCTTCACTATTCTTCTCCGTTCGCCAACCTCGGCAAGGTGGAGCTCAAGCCTTGTACAACTTGGATCCTCCGTGCTTCCACAATCGTCTTGGCAAGCTCCGGAAGTCTCTCTCAATTAAAAACACCAAGGGACACTCCCTTACAGCTCTCACTACAGTAGAGATTCCACTCACCAAGAATGGAAGCACACAAGCACTATCTCTAGCTAGTTCTAGCCTATCTCTTGGTGTGTAGGTGGTGTAGATGATCTAGAAGTGGTAGGTCAACGGCTTGAATGCTTGAGAATGTGTAGAGTATGTCTGGTGATCAAGACTTGTCGAATAGACAGGTTGAAGGGGTACAAATAGCCAGCCTCCACGAAATAGCCGTTGGAAAAGTAGGCTGACATCACTGCTCTGCGAACACCGGATGATCCGATGCTCTCCCTTCAGTTATCATCGGTCAAGTTCACTTTAGCTGATGTCACTGTGTCAGATATGACCGTTGTTAGACCGATGTTGCACTTGTCTTCTCATCGGATGATCCGGTGGCACTTCCTCCAGAATTGGTTCAAACTTGATGCTTACTGGAGTGATCATCCGATGTGTTCAAAGTTTGTACATCGGATGATCTGGTGCTACACTTGGTCCAAGGATATTACTTATTGTACTGATGGACCGATGTAACATTGCCCTTAATATCGGATGATCCGGTGAGTACTTTGTTTTGAGGTCTTCTTCTTCTGCTGAATCAACTCGACCGATGTGTTGTTCTCCAGAAACATCGGTTGATCTGGTGAGTTGATTTTGTTTGCTTCGAGTTGTTCTAAGTGATTCTTTTGTATTTTGCTCGATTGACCTCTTAGACATTTGTTGGAAATATTCTTCTGATGATTGTCAAGCATTGAGTGTTTTCAATTATGGTTGAATGACTTTGACATATGAGATTTTACTTCTAATCTTCATAACATTGATTGATCTCATCAAGTGATTGTTTAGGGGTCTCCAATGATCAGTAGTTGATGTTCATATTCATATAGATTTCATTTGATTGAGTGATATGGGAGACCTTGCATCCACAAATTCATTAGTAAAATCCAAAGGTTGTCATTAATCACCGAAACCGTACCTCATGGGGGCCTAGATGCTTTCAATCTCCCCCTTTTTGGTGATTGATGACAACACAACAAGTGAAGCATAATAGTAATGAATTTGATAGTACGATACTTAAGAAGATATGCAATGAGTACAAGATATGGCATATTAAACTTGAGGACTCAAAAGAGATTAATAATGCGAAAGTTCAATCAATGAATACCGAATAAGTGGTCATAAGATATAGATAGACACCAATAAGCTCAATCAATCAATAACTTAAGAGTATTCAATGAATAACAAAGGAGTAGCAAAAACACCAAATTACAAAAGATATAGATAAACTCCCCCTACGGTTAGGACACTCCCCCTGAGGCTAAGCTATCCTCCCCCTGACTCTTCTCTAACTCTTCTCCCCCTTTGGCATCAAGACACCAAAAAGGAATCCGAGTACCTAAGAACCCTGAGTGCTCGGAGCGATGACGAACTGGTCACCGTCGGGGGTGCTGTCGTCGGAGCTGCTGCCTGCTGCTGCGACTGAGGCTGGAGTAGAAGTGGAGGGAGCTGTAGGAGCCGTAGGAGCCGCTGTCGGTGCCTGCTGAGTCGGAGCTGCTGGCAACGGGGCACTAACGACGGATGCTGGCGTCGCTGGAACAACGTCATAGCCGGCAGCGGAGAGTGGATCGGTGCGCCTGGAGCAAGCAGTGGAGACATGCTGATCGTCGGGATCGGCGTGGTCAGCACTGGAGCTGCAGTTGGAGCAAGGACAGACGGGGGTGGAGCAAAGCCTGGCAGCTGCGACGGCAGGGCAATCCCGGTATGGGTGTAGAGGTTGGTGATCAACCCCAGGATGCCCATCATCGCCTGTTGCGTCTGCTGCTGCATCTGATCGATCAGCCCAGTCAGCCTGTCTGTGTCCTCTCGCCTCTCACGGGCGATCTGGCGCTGCATCTCCTGCTGCTGCTGCTGGAGCTCCAAAAGACGTGTTGCGTGCTCAGCTCGGGCCTGCTCAGCTGCAAGTCGGTCCAGGCGCTGCTGCTCAACCATCTGCTGGAGGAGGGAGGTGAGCTCGGACGGCTGAGAGACCTCTGACTCTGAGACGGGAGGTGGAGTAGGAGGTGGCACCGTCGAGCCTCCAGCTTCCGCGTCGTGCTGCCTGGGTGAGGGAGGAGGTGGGAAGTACTCCTCAACACTGTCATCTGTGTCACTCTCGGACCAAATGTGCTGAAGGTCCTCACCCTGAGCCTCTGCCTGTGCAAGCCTTTCGTCTTCCTTCTCCAGGTCATACCAATCCTCCTCGGATAGCCGAGCACGGACCTGACGCTCGACTGGACGGCCAAGGCGGCGGTCTCCAGGAGCTGGAGCACGGTAGTGGCTGAACCGTGTAACATTCTCGTCAGTGAGACTGTCACGCACGGCGGACTCCTCAAGAACAACCATGGAGAGCAAGTAGCTGATCCAGTGTCCAAACACAAGCTGCCTCATCATGCCAACTCCATCAGTGATCACGTCCTCCATCTCACATATGAGGATGTCCACAATATCGAACTCCATCCCATTCATGATGTAGAACAGGAGGGTCTGTTGCAGGCTGGTGAACCCCTCTAGGTATCCGGACCTTGGCAAAAGTGTGCGGCGCAAGGCAAGGTGCACTGTGCGCACAGCTGGAGTCAGCAGTGCCGGTACCCTCGGCTGGTCTGGAGAGAAAGACGGTGCAAACAGAGAGCGAATCTCCTCCAGTGGTGGTGCCACTCCTCCAGTGAGCGGCCTCCTCGGTGGGTCTGCCTGTCCATACACTCTCTCGTGCAGGCAAGTGTCGTGGAGATCCACTCCTAGCAGTTGTTCCAAAGTATGTCTCGTCAGGTGATGGTGCTGGCCCATGAACATGAAGTCTATAGATCTGCGGCCCTCAGAGACGTAGAGGGTAGCATAGAATACGCGGACCCAGTCCTCCACGTAGGCACTCCTCTCGTAGGACATCAGCTCCACCAGCCCTCTATATCTCTCAAAGTAGGGGCGTATCTCTGTCTCAGCTGCGAGTGCAAGCTGATCCCAATCCAAGAAGTTGTGCTGGAAGAGCTTATGGCCTCGGCGTCTATAGGTCTCGTACAGCGACGCCTGTGTCAAGGTTCAAAAGCGGCTGTCCACAAGTGCCTCTCTGGGCTGAGGGAACCACTCCTCAAGCAAAACGCTCCATCTGAGTCTTCTGAGCTGCTTGGCCTTCATCTTCCTGTAATCTGTCAACCGGACACCTTCACCAACACGGACGTTGGTGTCCATCTCGTAGACGGCTCTCTGGGCCGCCCTGTCCTCTCGAAGATCGGCAGCAGATGGTCTCGAACGTGGTACTGCCGGCGGATGACCCCCACGGGTCCTGGCGGAGCGCCGGCGAACAAGCGGCACTTCCGGCTCTTCTTCTTCCTCGGACTCATCCGGCACGGGAGGCTGCTTCTGACGAGCCTCACGGATCCTCAGTGATCCTCCTCGGCCACGCTCTCGCTCCTCGGCGGCGCGAGCGGCCATCAAAGCCTTCTTTTTCTCCTTCGACAGCTTTTGCTTCTTTGCGGCCGACTCCGCAATGGCCTTGCCCTTTCCCTTCTTGTCATGAGCCATTGCGATGAGGCAAGTGACAATGCGCGTGAATGGAGTCGACGATGTCAAGCGTACGGAACGGTGACACGAGGATCGTCGCGGCCAGAAACCCTAGCGACGTAGTGGCAGCCGTAGAGGGAGGCACCACGGCGACGCAGGGGCCGTGGTGCGCCTGTGCCCGGGGCGGCGACGGTGGTGCACGGAGGCGGCGGTTGGCGGTGCTTGGGTGGAGCGGCTGCGGCGATGGAGGGGAGCGGCGGCGGCGGCGCTGGAGGAAGCGGCGACGGCGGCGGCGCTGCTGCGGTGGTGCGGCGGCGGCCGGAGGGTGGCAGCGGCCGGAGGGCGGCGACGACCGGAGGGCGGCGGCGGTCGGTGGCGGTGCGGCGACGGCGGAAGGGCGAGCGAGCGTCGGGGTCGGGGAGAGAGAGAGGAGGGGAGGCGAAGCGGTGTTTAAAAAGTGGGTCCCAAACCCTAGCTTGAAATTTAACACTGGATGGACCGACGTTAAAAGATAGGAGCATCGGTCGAATGGCGCAGTAAGGGTATTCAAAAAGGTACCGTTGACACTGGATGGTCCGACGTGGAAGGGATTAGCATCGGTGGAATTAAGCAAAGTTCCAGAAATGTGAACATCGGATGGACTGATGTTTTGCAGAATAAACTCGTCGGTAGATTTGTGTCACTGATTGAGCTCACTCTTGGCTTTTGAACAACAACTGATCTGATGATGGTCTGGCCTAAGCATCGGATAATCCGATGACTACAAAACAGCAACATCCCATATATGTCCTTTGACCAAACAAACAAACAATGAGAAACACATGTCTCAGGACTTTTTGGGCAACCCCTTACCCCTCAAAAATACTAAATGCCAATAACTTGGCTAAGCCTTAAAGCAAATAGAACACCGAAGAAAATAGGGAGGAAATTATCCAAATAAAATGTAAGGCCCATGCTTTGTGAGCTAGAGGATGAAGCCTTCTATCTCTTAAAAGCATGTTTCTTTAGGCATTAACGCACCTAACATTTTGTTCTTTCCACCTCATATAAGTTGAGATATTGCATTTCAAACAAGTCTCTTTCTCATGAGGTGGGTTCCCCTTTGTGACAATCTACCGTATGCAATGCCAAACAATTTACAATGCAAGAAGTTTAAATATGAGTGCAAGTCTATATGGCAGGCATCATGCAAGACATAAAGTAAATCTATCTTGCCAAGTTTGAACCTTTCAAAGGCTTCTTCAGGGAGAGCCACTCTCCAAGCCTTGGGGAAACCCAAAAGAACCTCCATCCCAAGCTAACCCTTGCTCACCCCTATCCTTTGAAAGTTAGACAAGACCTATATGAGATGCATTCTTACATGATTATGTCAACTTACATGACATTCGATGCATCTAGCACATTTAACTCACTTCTTAGCCTAGAAAAAGTTTTCTCATCAAGTGGTTTAGTGAAGATATCCGCCAATTGTTCTTCGGACCTAACACCTCGCAATGAGATGTCTCCCTTAGCTTCATGGTCCCTCAAGAAATGATGGCGAATATCAATGTGCTTAGT
Source organism: Tuctoria greenei (assembly GCA_036927565.1). NCBI lineage: Eukaryota > Viridiplantae > Streptophyta > Magnoliopsida > Poales > Poaceae > Tuctoria > Tuctoria greenei. The sequence goes on along the minus strand of JAYESD010000010.1, from coordinate 137,070,606 downwards.
GCGGGAGTGTTGAACGGGGTTTTTAGCTATCTTAACCGCACTTTCATTGTCACAAAGGAGAGGCACGCAACCAAGTTTAATACCAAAGTCCAAAAGAGTTTGCTTCATATAAAGAATTTGGGCACAACATGCACCGGCCGCGATATATTCCGCTTCCGCCGTGGACAAGGCGACGGAATTTTGCTTCTTGCTAGACCAAGATACTAGGGAACACCCAAGCAAGTGGCACCCACCGGAGGAACTCTTGTGATCCACATGGCATCCGGCAAAGTCCGAATCCGAGTATCCCAAGAGATGGAATTTTGCACCTTTAGGGTACCACAAGCCCACACTAGGGGTATGCTTAAGATACCTAAGTATCCTAAAGACCGCCTTTCGATGCGATTCTTTAGGTGCCGCTTGAAAGCGAGCACACAAGCATACACTAAACATGATATCGGGCCTAGATGCGGTAAGATAAAGCAATGAACCAATCATAGAATGGTAGTTAGATTGATCAATAGGTTTACCATCCTTATCCGCGTTGAGATGACAATTTGTTGCCATTGGGGTGCTTCTTGAGCTACAATCTCCCATCTAAAATTTCTTCAAGAGGTCCTTGGTATACTTCTCTTGATAAACGAAGGACCCCTCTTGAAGTTGCTTGATTTGAAAACCAAGGAAGAAGTTGAGCTCTCCAATCATCGACATCTCGAATTCCCTAGACATCATTTTGCCAAACTCATGGCTAAGAGCTTCGTTAGTTGAACCAAAAATAATATCATCAACATAAATTTGACAAATAAATAATTCTCCGTTGATGTCTTTGGTGAAGAGTGTAGTGTCCACCCTCCCGATCTTGAATCCTTGCATGATCAAGAAATCCCTTAGTCGTTCATACCATGCCCTAGGTGCTTGCTTGAGCCCGTAGAGCGCCTTGTGCAACCTATACACATGATTAGGATTCCTCGGATCTTCAAACCTGGGAGGTTGTTCAACATAGACTAGCTCGTTAATATAACCATTAAGAAAGGCACTTTTCACATCCATTTGATAAAGTCTAATATTATGATGTGATGCAAAGGTAAGAAGTATACGAATGGCTTCTAACCGGGCGACCGGAGCAAATGTCTCCCCAAAGTCTAGTCCTTCAACTTGCGAGAACCCTTTGGCCATAAGTCTTGCCTTGTTGCGGACCACAACGCCGTTCTCGTCTTGTTTGTTGCGGTACACCCACTTTGTTCCGATGACGTTCTTGTCCTTGGGTCGCTCCTCCAACACCCAAACTTCATTGCGGATGAAGTTGTTAAGTTCTTCTTGCATGGCCATCACCCAATTTGGATCTTGGAGTGCTTCCTCAATGTGAGTGGGTTCTACAAACGAGTAGTGCTCACAAAACGAAGCGAAATGGCGAGAACGTGTACTTACTCCCCTTGACGGACTTCCGATAATTTGGTCCATCGGATGCGCATTGGAGATGCGTCCATGCCTCATAAGTGGTTGTGAAGCACTTGGCGATGGTGATGCGTGTTGCTCTTCTTGTGGTTGGACTTGATCATGGACTTCTTCTTCTTCTTGATGTTGTGTGGCTTGTGAGTCTTGAGTTGGCAATGGATCATCTTTCTCTTCTTCGTCAACATGAGGTGCCATGGAAGTGTTGATGTCGGAACTTGAAGCTCCCCCTTGATCATGGCTCTCCTCAACTTTAGTCTTGATGTCTCCAATGGTCATGTTCTTCATAGCTTCTCGTAGAGGATCATCATCTATTTCATCATGACCAAAACTCTCCTCTTGGGAGCCATTAGTTTCATCAAACTCAACATCACAACTTTCCTCAACTAAACCGGAGGTTTGGTTGAATACTCGATATGCTTTTGAGTTTGATGCATAACCAAGAAATATACCAACATCACATCTTCTTTCAAACTTACCGAGCCTTTTCTTGCGGTAGATGTAGCACTTGCACCCAAAGACTTGAAAGTAGGAGATGTTGGGCTTTCTCCCAATGAGAAGTTCGTACGGGGTCTTTTGAAGTAGTCGATGTAGGTAGACCCTATTTGCGGCATGGCACGTCGTGTTGATTGCTTCGGCCCAAAACTTCTCCGACGTGCCATAGTCATCAAGCATTGCTCGCGCAAGAGTGATGAGAGTCTTGTTCTTTCTTTCAACAACACCATTTTGTTGAGGAGTGTATGTGGCCGAAAACTCATGCTTCACGCCTTCATGGTCACACCACTTCCCAATGTTGTAGTTCTTGAATTTGGTGTCGTTGTCGCTCCGGACCTTAATGATGGGAAAGTTGAAATTCCCTTTGAGCGCGGTTAGCGAAGGTCTTGAACACTTCCGGAGTTTCACTCTTGTCACCTAGAAACAAAGTCCAAGCATAGCGAGAGTAGTCATCAACTATAACAAGACAATAGAGGTTACCAACAAGACTTTGATATGTGGATGGTCCGAAGAGGTCCATGTGGAGTAGCTCAAGTGGCTTGGAGGTTGACACCATTGTCTTCATTGGGTGGTGTGGAGCAACTTGCTTCCCGGCTTGACAAGCGCTACAAAGCTTGTTCTTCTCAAATGTGACATCCTTCACGCCGGTCACCATCCCAAGCTTGAATGACTTCTTGAGCTTGCTCATCCCTATGTGCGCTATGCATCGATTCCATAGCCAACCCAAACTTGTCTTAGTGAAAAGACAAGTGGTCAAGCTAGCATCCTTGTTGGAGAAGTCTACTAGGTAGAGATGTCCATGCCAAAATCCTTTGAAGACTCGTTCTTAGCTTGTTTAACTACTCACAACAACATCATCTTTGCTAAAGGTGCATGTTAGTCCAAGATCACATAATTATGCAATAGAAAGTAAATTAAAACTAAGTGACTGAACGTACAATACATTGGAAATAGATAAATCATTTGAAATAACGATTTTACCTAACCCAATTACCTTGCCCTTAGAGTTATCACCAAAGGTGACTTGTTCATGATTGTCAGGGTTTTCTATGGTGGTGAACATACCCTCATTGCCGATCATATGTTGAGTGCACCCGCTATCGAGTACCCAATGCTTTCCTCCGGCTTTGTAGTTCACCTACACACATGAATTCAATTTTTTAACTTTAGGCACCCAAGCTAACTTAGGTCCTTGTATGTGTGATACAAGTGTCTTTGGGACCCAAAGTTGCTTGGGGAGCTTCCCCTTCATGCCCTTCATGTCTTTGCCGATGAACCTTGCCTTCACCTTGCCATCTACTTTACTCAAGAGATAATAACGATCATTGAAAGTAGATTTGTAATTAATGGGCAATTTTGGAGAAGGCCGGTTAGGAAGAGGACACTACCTTGTGTGGTGACCGGTGACCTCACAATGTTGGCAATAAGAACCAACTTCCTTGATGAAGCTTGTTCTAAGCTTCGGTGAGGGCACCTTTCCTTTGTTAGGCACCGGGAAGGATCCAAGTCATCTCTTGTTGAAGGCCTTTGCTTGTTGGAAGAGGATTTCCTTGTGCTTGACTTCTCCTTTTTATAGTCTAGCCACACTAGTGCGGAGACTCTCAATTTCTTCCAACAAGTCCTTCTCCCTAGCATTTTCTTTCAAAGGCAAAGACTTCTGCAAGACATTAGTGGCATGAGAAGTAATTGATACCTTATCATTAAGAGTTTGTTTATTCATATTTTTTAACTCTTGATCAAGCACTTCATAAGCAAGGTTAAGTGTTTGATGTTCTTATATTAACTTGTTGTGCTCTCCCAAGAGTGTTTGGTGTGCTAAGTTAAGCACATGATGATCTAGCTTGATTTTAGCCTTATCCTCCTCAATTTGCTTGACATGGGATTTGAGCGTGTCATGCTCTTTAAGTATACTTTCATACTTGTCAAGCAAATCGAGGTTAGCACTCTCAAGCTTGGCACGAGTTTCTTCAAGAGCTTTAACCTTACTCTTTTCCCTCTTAATGATAGTATGATATTCATTTATTAATGAAGTTAAATCATCGGGGGAAAGCTCATCATCGCTAGAGTCATCACATACCTTGGTGTTACCTTTTGCCATGAGGCACATGGGTGGTGGATGAAGAGGTGAGTCATCATTGTTGGCAATGGCAAGGCCGACCAAACTTTCTTCTTCCGCTTCACTCTCTTCATCACTTGATTCTTTGTTGGTGACCCACTCATTTGCCTCACACAAGAACACCTTTTGTGGACCATTTCTCTTCTTTGGGAAGAGTTTTGCCTTCTTGTCCTTGTCATGTTTCCTCTTCCCAAAGGGTCTTGGTTTGGGTTTGACCTCTTCTTCATCATCTTCACTATCTTCAAGCCTGCGATGCTTGCTCTTGTGGTTCTCTCTTCTTTTGTCCGGTTTTGGACAATCATAGGAGATGTGGCCTTGATCACCACAATTATAGCAATTATTGTGATCATCTCTCCTTGGTAGAAACACTTTCTTCTTGGGATCAAAGGTGTATCCCTTCTTAGTAATCTTGGAGTTCAAGCGTGAGAACTTTCTAATCATCAATGCAAGCTCATCATCGTCATCTTCACTTGATGCTTGCTCTTCTTCACTTGAGCTAGGCTCAACCACCTTCTTTTTCTTGAGACTTGTATTCTTGGTGGAGGCCTTTAGAGCAATTGCCTTTGAAGATGATTGCTCCATCATCCCAAGTACGCTCATCTCATGAGCGTGAATCTCTCCAATAAGTTCCGAGACTTCAATATGGTCAAGAGATTATTTTTGGAGCATGGAGTTGATGATGTTGTACTTTGGCTTGGGAAGGAGCATAAGAATCTTGCGGTTGATGAGTCCTTTGCCAAGAGAAGCAATGTCAAGAGCATTAATTTCTTCAATAAGAGCATTTAAGCGAGAAAACATTTCATTAACATTTTCATGAGGTAACATTTTGAACTCATCATATTTTGCTTTAAGCATATGATATTTTAGTTCTTTGACACGAGAAGAACCCTCATGAATTTCTATCAAGCAAGCCCAAATTTCACAAGCTTTCTTTTTGCTAGCAATCCTAGCAAACACATCTTGACTAATGCATTCATAAATTGCATTCCTAGCTTTAGCATCCCACTTAATTTGATCACCAACATAATTGTGCTCACCAAACCCCGCGTGGGTCGCTTCCCATACTTCGGGAGCAATAGCCTCTAGATAAGCGCGCATGCGTGCTTTCCAATAGGCAAAGTTCTTGCCCTCGAAGATAGGAACCGAACCCCCAACCTTGGTCATTTTAGCTCTCTAGCGGTGAAGCTATAATGATCCTATGAGCAACCTTGCTCTAATACTAATTATAAGGATCGAATGCCCAAGAGGGGGGGTGAATTGGGCTTCTTTTCAAAAATCAAGGCAATAAAACTTAATTACTAAAAGCCCGATTCCCTATGCAAACAACATATGCATTCAAGTAAATAGCAACTTCGCGGTATATAAAATGCATAAGTGTAGGGTGAGAGGAAGAGAATGCAAACTCCCGAGGAGACACGAAGATTTATCCCGTGGTTCGGCAAGATCGTCAAGATCTTCCTACATCCACGTTGTGGCACCCACCAAAGGGTATACCCACACCCAAGTCACCGAGACTAGGGATCGTCACTATTCTTCTTCGTTCGCCAACCTCGGCAAGGTGGAGCTCAAGCCTTGTACAACTTGGATCCCCCGGGCTTCCACAATCGTCTTGGCAAGCTCCGGAAGTCTCTCTCAATTACAAACACCAAGGGACACTCCCTTACAGCTCACACTACACTAGAGATTCCACTCACCAAGAATGGAAGCACACAAGCACTATCTCTAGCTAGTTCTAGCCTATCTCTTGGTGTGTAGGTGGTGTAGATGATCTAGAAGTGGTAGCTCAACGTCTTGAATGCTTGAGAATGTGTAGAGTATGTCTGGTGATCAAGACTTGTCGAATATACAGGTTGAAGGGGTATAAATAGCCAGCCTCCACGAAATAGCCGTTGGAAAAGTAGGCTGACATCACTGCTCTGCAAACACCAGATGATCCGATGCTCTCCCTTCAGTTATCATCGGTCAATTTCACTTTAGCTGATGTCACTGTGTCAGATATGACTGTTGTTAGACCGATGTTGCACTTGTCTTCTCATCGTATGATCCGGTGGCACTTCCTCCAGAATTGGTTCAAACTTGATGCTTACTGGAGTGATCATCTGATGTGTTCAAAGTTTGTACATCGGATGATCCCGTGCTACACTTGGTACAAGGATATTACTTATTGTACAGATGGACCGATGTAACATTGCCCTTAACATCGGATGATCCGGTGAGTACTTTGTTCTGAGATCTTCTTCTTCTGCTGAATCAACTCGATCGATGTGTTGTTCTCCGGAAACATCGGTTGATCCGGTGAGTTGATTTTGTTTGCTTCGAGTTGTTCTAAGTGATTCTTTTGTATTTTGCTCGATTGACCTCTTAGACATTTGTTGGAAATATTCTTCTGATGATTTTCAAGCATTGAGTGTTGTCAATTATGGTTGAATGACTTTGACATATGAGCTTTTACTTCTAATCTTCATAACATTGATTGATCTCATAAAGTGATTTTTTAGGGGTATCCAATGATCAGTAGTTGATGTTCATATTCATATAGATTTCATTTGATTGAGTGATATGGGAGACCTTGCATCCACAAATTCATTAGTAAAATCCAAAGGTTGTCATTAATCACCGAAACCGTACCTCATGGGGGCCTAGATGCTTTCAGTGTCCTCTCGCCTCTCGCGGGTGATCTGTCGCTGCATCTCCTGCTGCTGCTGCTAAAGCTCCAAGAGACGCGCAGCCTGCTCGGCTCGGGCCTGCTCAGCTGCAAGTCGGTCCAGGCGCTGCTGCTCAACCATCTGCTGTAGAAGAGAGGTAAGCTCGGACGGCTGAGATACATGTGCCTCGGACACCGGAGGTGGGGTAGGTGGTGGAGCAGTCGAGCCTCCAGCCTCCGCGTCGTGCTGCCTGGGTGAGGAGGAGGTGGGAAGTACTCCTCAACGCTGTCATCCGTGTCACTCTCCGACCAAATGTGTTGAAGGTCCTCACCCCGAGCCTTTGCCTGAGCCAGTCTCTCGTCTTCCTTCTCCAGGTCTGACCAGTCTTCCTCGGAACGACGAGCACGAACCTGACGCTCAACTGGACGGCCAAGGCGGCGGTCTCCAGGAGATGGAGCACGGTAGTGGCTAAACCGTGTGACATTCTCGTCGGTGAGACTGTCATGCATGGAGGACCCCTCAGGAGCTACCATGTAGAGCAAGTAATTGATCCAGTGACCAAACACAAGCTGCCTCATCATCCCAACTCCATCAGTGATCACGTCCTCCATCTCACATATGAGGATGTCCACAATGTCAAACTCCATCCCGTTCATGATATAGAACAGGAGAGTCTGTTGCAAGCTAGTGAACCCCTCAAGGTATCCGGACCTCGGCAGTAGTGTGTGGCGCAAGGCAAGGTGCATAGTGAGTGCAGCTGGAGTGAGCAGTGTTGGTACCCTCGGCTGGTCTGGAGAGAATGGCTGAGCAAACAGTGAGCGTATCTCCTCCAGTGGTGGTGCCACTCCTCCAGTGAGCGGTCTCCTCGGTGGGTCGGCCTGTCCATACACCCTCTCGTGCAGGCAAGTGTCATGGAGATCCACTCCTAGCAGCTGCCCCAAATTCTGCCTGGTCAAGTGATGATGCTGGCCCATGAACATAAAGTCAATGGATCTGCGGCCCTCAGAAACGTAGAGTGTAGCACAGAATACGCGGACCCAGTGCTCCACGTAGGCACTCCTCTCGTAGGACATCAGCTCCACTAGCCCTCTATACCTCTCAAAGTAGGGGCGTATCTCCGTCTCGGCTGCTAGAGCAAGCTGATCCCAATCCAGGAAGTTGTGTTGGAAGAGCTTATGATCCCGACGTCTGTACGTCTCGTACAACGACGCCTGTGTCAAGGTCCAAAAACGGCTATCCACAAGTCTCTCTCTGGGCTGCGGGAACCATTCCTCAAGCAAGATGCTCCATCTGAGTCGTCTGAGCTGCTTGGCCTTCAATTTCCTATAGTCTGTCAGCCAGACACCCTCACCAACACGGACGTTGGTGTCCATGTCATAGATGGCTCTCTGGGCCGCCCTGTCCTCTCGAAGATCAGCAGCTGGCGGTCTCAGTCGTGGTACTGCCGCTGGATGACCCCCACGGGTCCTGGCTGAGCGCCGGCAAACAAGCGGCACTTCGGGCTCTTCTTCTTCCTCAGACTCATCTGGCACGGGAGGCTGCCTCTGACGAGCCTCGCGGATCCTCAACGATCCTCCTTGGCCACGCTCTCGCTCCTCGGCGGCGTGAGCGGCCATCAAAGCCTTCTTCTCTTCCTTCGACAGCTTTTGCTTTTTGGCGGCCGGCTCTGCAATGGCCTTGCCCTTTCCCTTCTTGTCACGGCCCATGACGACGACGGAGGTGAGCTCGTGCGATGGCGACGCAAAGGTCATCGCGGCCGGATCCCTAGTGGTGAAGCGACGGCGACCGAAAGGGGAAGAACCACGGTGGCACAGAAGACGGTGGTGGCTGTGCTTCGGGCGGCGGCGGTGGTGCGTGGGAGGCGGCGGCGGCGCTATCTAGATGTGGCGGTGGCGCTATGTGGAGCAGCGGCGGCGGCGCTGCGGCGGCCGGAGGTGAGGCGGAGACGCGGCGTGGAGCTGTGGCGGCGACGCTATGTGGAGCGGTGGTGGCAGTGGCGCTGCGGCGGCCAGATGCGGCTGTGGCCGGAGGCGCGGAGTGGCGGCGGGAGGCGCGGAGTGGCGGCGGCAGAGGCGAGGGCTTCGGGGGCGGAGCTAGGTCGGGGAAGGGAAGAGGCGCGCTTAAAAGGTGGGGCCCGAACCCTAGCTCAAAATTTAACACCGGATGAACCGACGTTAGAAGATTGAAGCATCGGTCAAATGGTACAGTAAGGGTATTCCAAAAGGTACCGTTGACACCGGATGGACCGACGTGGAAAGGATTTGCATCGGTGGAATTTAGCACAATTCCAGAAATGTGAACATCGGATGCACCGATGTTTCTCAGATTGAACTCGTCGGTTAATTTGTCTTATTGGCTGAACTGACCCTTGTCATTAGAACACAAACTGATCCGATGAGCTTCTGGCCTATGCATCGGATAATCCGATGGCTACAAAACAGCAACATCCCATATATGTCCTTTGACTCAAACAAACAATCACGAAGAAATACATGTCTTAGGACTTTTTGGGCAACCCCTTACCCCTCAAAAATACTAATCGCCAATAATTTGGCTAAGTGTAAGGATCGAATGCCCAAGAGGGGGTGAATTGGGCTTCTTTTCAAAAATTAAGGCAATACAACTTAATTACTAAAAGCCCAATTCCCTACACAAATAACCTATGCATTCAAGTAAATAGCAACTTCGCGGTATATAAAATGCATAAGTGTAGGGTGAGAGGAAGAGAATGCAAACTCCCGAGGAGACACGAAGATTTATCCCGTGGTTCGGCAAGATCGTCAAGATCTTCCTACATCCACGTTGTGGCACCCACCAAAGGGTATAGCCACACCCAAGTCACCGAGACTAGGGATCTTCACTATTCTTCTTCTTTCGCCAACCTCGGCAAGGTGGAGCTCAAGTCTTGTACAACTTGGATCCTCCGGGCTTCCACAATTGTCTTGGCAAGCTCCGAAAGTCACTCTCAGTTACAAACACCAAGGGACACTCCCTTACAGCTCTCACTACACTAGATATTCCAATCACCAAGAATGGAGGCACACAAGCACTATCTCTAGCTAGTTCTAGCCTATCTCTTGGTGTACAAGTGGTGAAAATGATATGGAAGTGGTAGCTCTATGTCTTGAATGCTTGAGAATGTGTACAGTATGTCTGGTGATCAAGACTTATCAAATAGACAGGTTGAAGGGGTATAAATAGCCAGCCTCCACGAAATAGCCATTGGAAAAGTAGGCTGACATCATTGCTCTGCGAACACCGGATGATCCGATGCTCTCCCTTCAGTTATCATCTGTCAAGTTCGCTTTAGCTGATGTCACTGTGTCAGATATGACCGTTGTTAGACCGATTTTACTCTTGTCTTCTCATCGGATGATCCGGTGGCACTTTCGCCAGAATTGGTTCAGACTTGATGCTTACTGGAGTGATTGACCGATGTGTATATTGCTGTACATCGGATGATCCAGTGCTACACTTGGTCCATGGATATTGCATACTGTACTAATGGACCGATGTAACATTGCCCTTAACATCGGATGATCCGGTGAATACTTTGTTCTGAGGTCTTCTTCTTCTGCTGAATCAACTCGACCGATGTGTTGTTCTCTCGAAACATCGGTTGATCCGGTGAGTTGATTTTGTTTGCTTCGAGTTGTTCTAAGTGATTCTTTTGGAATTTTCTCGATTGACCTCTTAGACACTTGTTGTAAATATTCTTATGATGATTGTCAAGCATTGAGTGTTGTCAATTATGGTTGAATAACTTTGATATTTGAGCTTTTACTTCTAATCTTCATAACATTGATTGATCTCATGAAGTGATTGTTTAGGGGTCTCCAATGATCAGTAGTTGATGTTCATATTCATATAGATTTCATTTGATTGATTGATATGGGAGACCTTGCATCCACAAATTCATTAGTAAAATCCAATGGTTGTCATTAATCACCGAAACCATACCTAATGGGGGCCTAGATGCTTTCAATCTCCCCCTTTTTGGTGATTGATGACAACACAACAAGTGAAGCATAATAGTAATGAATTTGATAGTACAATACTCAAGAAGATATGCAATGAGTACAAGATATGGCATTTTAAACTTGAAGACTAAAAAGAGATTAATAACACGAAAGCTCAATCGATCAATAACTCAAGAGAATAAGTGCACATGAATACTCAATGAATAGCAAATGAGTAGCAAAAACACCAAATTACAAAAGATATAGATAAACTCCCCCTACAGCTAGGACACTCCCCCTGAGGCTAGGCTATCCTCCCCCTGGCTCTACTCTAACTCTTCTCCCCCTTTGGCATCAAGACACCAAAAAGGGATCCGAGTGCCTAAGAATCCTGAGTGCTCGGAGCGATGACGAACTGGTCGCCGTCGGGGGTGCTGTCGTCGGAGCTGCTGCCTGCTGCTGCGACTGAAGCTGGAGTGGAAGTGGAGGGAGCTGTAGGAGCCGTAGGAGCCGCTGTCGGTGCCTGTTGAGTCAGAGCTGCTGGCAACGGGGCACTAACAACGGATGTCGGCGTCTGCTGGAACAACGTCGTAGCCGACAGCGGAGAGTGGATCGGTGCGCCTGGAGCAAGCAGTGGAGACATGCTGATCATTGGGATCGGCGTGGTCGGCACTCGAGCTGCAGCTGGAGCAAGGACAGGCGGGGGTGGAGCAAAGCGTGGCAGCTGCAACGGCAGGGCAATCCCGGTCTGGGTGTAGAGGTTGGTGATCAACCCCAGGATGCCCATCATCGCCTGTTGCGTCTGCTGCTGCTGGTCGAGGGAGCGCTGGTGCATATGGTCTATCAGCCCCGTCAGCCGGTCAGTGTCCTCTCGCCTCTCACGGGCGATCTGGCGCTGCATCTCCTGCTACTGCTGCTGGAGCTCCAAAAGACGTGCTGCCTGCTCAGCTCGGGCCTGCTCAGCTGCAAGCCGGTCCAGACCCTGCTGCTCAACCATCTGCTGGAGGAGGGATGTGAGCTCGGACGGCTGAGAGACATGTGCCTCTGAGACGGGAGGTGGAGTAGGGGGTGGCACCGTCGAGCCTCCAGCCTCCACGTCGTGCTGCCTGGGTGAGGGAGGAGGTGGGAAGTACTCCTCAACACTGTCATCCGTGTCGCTCTCGGACCATATATGCTGAGGGTCCTCACCGTGAGCCTCTGCCTGTGCAAGCCTCTCGTCTTGCTTCTCCAGGTCAGACCAATCCTCCTCGGATAGCCGAGCACGGACCTGACGCTCGACTAGACGGCCAAGGCGGCGGTCTCCAGGAGCTGGAGCACGGTAGTGGCTGAACCGTGTGACACTCTCGTCAGTGAGACTGCCATGCACGGCGGACTCCTCAGGAACAACCATGGAGAGCAAGTAGCTGATCCAGTGTCCAAACACAAGCTGCCTCATCATGCCAACTCCATCAGTGATCACATCCTCCATCTCACATATGAGGACGTCCACAATATCGAACTCCATCCCATTCATGATGTAGAACAGGAGGGTCTACTGCAGGCTGGTGAACCCCTTTAGGTATCCGGACCTCGGCAAAAGTGTGCGGCGCAAGGCAAGGTGCACTGTGCGCGCAGCTGGAGTCAGCAGTGTCGGTACCCTCAGCTGGTATGGAGAGAAGGACGGTGCAAACAGAGATCGTATCTCCTCCAGTGGTGGTACCACTCCTCCAGTGAGCGGCCTCCTCGGCGGGTCTGCCTGTCCGTACACTCTCTCGTGCAGGCAAGTGTCGTGAAGATCCACTCCTAGCAATTGTGCCAACGTCTGTCTCGTCAAGTGATGGTGCTGGCCCATGAACATGAAGTCTATAGATCTGCGGCCCTCAGAGACGTAGAGGGTGGCATAGAAAACACGGACCCAATCCTCCACGTAGGCACTCCTCTCATAAGACATCAGCTCCACCAGCCCTCTGTACCTCTCAAAGTAGGGGCGTATCTCCGTCTCGACTGCTAGTGCAAGCTGATCCCAGTCCAAGAAGTTTTGCTGGAAGATCTTATGACCTCGACGTTTATAGGTCTCGTACAGCAACGCCTGAGTCACGGTCCAAAAACGGCTGTCCACAAGTGCCTCTCTGGGCTGCGGGAACCACTCCTCAAGCAAAACGCTCCATCTGAGTCTTCTGAGCTGCTTGGCCTTCATCTTCCTGTAATATGTCAACTGGACACCTTCACCAACACGGACGGTGGTGTCCATCTAATAGATGGCTCTCTGGGCCGCCCTGTCCTCTCGAAGATCGGCAGCTGAGGGTCTCGAACGTGGTACTGCTGGCGGATGACCCCCACGGGTCCTGGCCGAGCGCCGGCGCACAAGCGGCACTTCCGGGTCTTCTTCTTCCTCGGACTCATCCGGCACGGGAGGCTGCCTCTGACGAGCCTCGCGGATCCTCAGTGATCCTCCTCGACCACGCTCTCGCTCCTCGGCGACGCGAGCGGCCATCAAAGCCTTCTTCTCCTCCTTCGACAGCTTTTGCTTCTTTGCCGCCGGCTCCGCAATGGCCTTGCCTTTTCCCTTCTTGTCACGAGCCATTGAGACGATGCGCGAGAATGAAGTTGATGATGTCACGCGCACGGAACGGCGACACGAGGATCGTCGCGGCCGGAAACCCTAGTGGCATAGTGGCGGCCGTAGAGGGAGGCACCACAACGGCGAGGGTGGCGGTGGTGCGGCTTGCTTGGGGCGGCAGTGGAGGAAGCGGCGGTGGCGGCGCTGGAGGAAGCGGCGGCGCTTGAGAAGCGGTGGCGGCGGCGCTGCTGCGGTGGTGCGGCAGCGACCGGAGGGCGGCGGCGGCGGCGGCTGGAGGCGGCGGTGGTCGGAGGGCGGCGACTTGAGCGAGGGAGCGGCGGCGGCGGAAGGTGAGGCACGAGAGGCTTCGGGGTCGGGGATAGAGAGAGGAGGGAGGCGAGTGGGCGTTTAAAAAGTGGGTCCCAAACCCTAGCTGAAAATTTAACACCGGATGGACAGACGTTGAAAGTTAGGATCATCGGTCGAATGGCACAGTAAGGGTATTCAAAAAGGTACGGTTGACACCGGATGGACCGACGTTGAACTGATTTGCATCGGTGGAATTCAGCGTAGTTCCAAAAATGTGAACATCGGATGCACCGATGTTTTTCAGAATGAACTCGTCGGTTGATTTGTGTTACTGACTGAACTGGCTCTTGGTCTTTGAACACCAACTGATCCGATGATGGTCTGGCCTAAGCATCGGATAATCCAATGACTACAAAACAGCAACATCTCATATATGTCCTTTGACCAAGCAAACAAACAATGAGAAACACATGTCTCAGGACATTTTGGGCAACCCCTTACCCCTCAAAAATGCTAATTTGCCAATAACTTGGCTAAGCCTTAAAGCGAATAGAACACTGAAGAAAATAGGGAGGAAATTATCCAAATAAAATGTAAGGCCCATGCTTTGTGAGGTAGAGGATGAAGACTTCTATCTCTTTAAAGCATGTTCCTTTAGGCATTAACGCACCTAACATTTTGTTCTTCCCACATCATATGAGTTGAGATATTGCATTTCAAACAAGTCTCTTTCTCATGAGGTGGGTTCCCCTTTGTGACAATCTACCGTATGCAATGCCAAACAATTTATAATGCAGGAGATTTAAGTATGAGTGCAAGTCTATATGGCAAGTATCATGCAAGACAAAGTAAATCTATCTTGCCAAGTTTGAACCTTTCAAAGGCTTCTTCAGGGAGAGCCACTCTCCAAGCCTTGGGGAAACCCAAAAGAACCTCCATCCCAAGCTAACCCTTGCTCACCCCTATCCTTTGACAGTTAGACAAGACCTATATGAGATGCATTCTTACATGATCATGGCAACTTACATGACGTTCGATGCATCTAGCACATTTAACTCACTTCTTAGCCTAGAAAAAGTTTTCTCATCAAGTGGTTTAGTGAAGATATCCACCAATTGTTCTTCGGACCTAACACCTCGTAGTGAGATGTCTCTCTTAGCTTCATGGTCCCTTAAGAAATGACGGCGAATATCAATGTGCTTAGTGCGGGAGTGTTGAACGGGGTTTTTAGCTATCTTAACCGCACTTTCATTGTCACAAAGGAGAGGCACACAACCAAGTTTAATACCAAAGTCCAAAAGGGTTTGCTTCATATAAAGAACTTGGGCACAACATGCACCGGCCGCAATATATTCCGCTTCCGCTGTGGACAAGGCAACGGAATTTTGCTTCTTGCTAGACCAAGATACTAGGGAACGCCCAAGCAAGTGGCACCCACCGGAGGTACTCTTGCGGTCCACACGGCATCCGGCAAAGTCCGAATCCGAGTAACCGAAGAGATGGAATTTTGAACCTTTAGGGTACCACAAGCCCACACTAGGGGTATGCTTAAGATACCTAAGTATCCTAAAGACCGCCTTCTGATGCGATTCTTTAGGTGCCGCTTGAAAGCGAGCACACAAGCATACACTAAACATGATATCGGGCCTAGATGCGGTAAGGTAAAGCAATGAACCAATCATAGAACGGTAGTTAGATTGATCAATAGGTTTACCGTCCTTATCCGCGTCGAGATGACAATTTGTTGCCATTGGAGTGCTTCTTGAGCTACAATCTCCCATCTCAAATTTCTTCAAGAGGTCCTTGGTATACTTCTCTTGATAGACGAAGGTCCCCTCTTGAAGTTGCTTGATTTGGAATCCAAGGAAGAAGTTGAGCTCTCCAATCATCAACATCTCGAATTCCCTAGACATCATTTTGCCAAACTCATGGCTAAGAGCTTCGTTAGTTGAACCAAAAATAATGTCATCAACATAAATTTGACAAATAAATAATTCTCCATTGATGTCTTTGGTGAAGAGTGTAGTGTCCACCCTCCCGATCTTGAATCCTTGCATGATCAAGAAATCACGTAGTCGTTCATACCATGCCCTAGGCGCTTGCTTGAGCCCGTAGAGCGCCTTGTGCAACCTATACACATGATTAGGATTCCTCGAATCTTCAAACCCGGGAGGTTGTTCAACATAAACAAGCTCGTTAATGTAACCATTAAGAAAGGCACTTTTCACATCCATTTGATAAAGTCTAATATTATGATGTGATGCAAAGGCAAGAAGTATACGGATGGCTTCTAGCCGGGCGACCGGAGCAAATGTCTCCCCAAAGTCTAGTCCTTCAACTTGTGAGAACCCCTTGGCCACAAGTCTTGCCTTGTTGCGGACCACAACGTCGTTCTCGTCTTGTTTGTTGCGCTACACCCACTTTGTTCTGATGACGTTCTTGTCCTTGGGTCGCTCCTCCAACACCCAAACTTCATTGCGGATGAAGTTGTTAAGTTCTTCTTGCATGGCCATCACCCAATTTGGGTCTTGGAGTGCTTCCTCAATGTGAGTGGGTTCTACACATGAAACAAATGAGTAGTGCTCACAAAACGAAGCGAAATGGCGAGAACGTGTACTTACTCCCCTTGACGGACTTCCGATAATTTGGTCCATCGGATGCGCCTTGGAGATGCGTCCATGCCTCATAAGTGGTTGTGAAGCACTTGGCGGTGGTGATGCGTGTTGCTCTTCTTGTGGTTGGACTTGATCATGGACTTCTTCTTCTTCTTGATGTTGTATGGCTTGTGAGTCTTGAGTCAGCAATGGATCATCCTTCTCTTCTTCATCAACTTGAGGCGCCATGGAAGTGTTGATGTCGGAACTTGAATCTCCCCCTTGCTCATGGCTCTCCTCAACTTTAGGCTTGATGTCTCCAATGGTCATGTTCTTCATAGCTTCTCGTAGAGGATCATCATCTATTTCATCATGACCAAAACTCTCCTCTTGGGAGCCATTAGTTTCATCAAACTCAACATCACATCTTTCCTCAACTAAACCGGAGGTTTGGTTGAATACTAGATATGCTTTTGAGTTTGATGCATAACCAAGAAATATACCAACATCACATCTTCTTTCAAACTTACCGAGCCTTTTCTTGCGGTAGATGTAGCACTTGCACCCAAAGACTCGAAAGTAGGAGATGTTGGGCTTTCTCCCAATGAGAAGTTCGTACGGGGTCTTTTGAAGTAGTCGATGTAGGTAGACCCTATTTGCGGCATGGCACGCCGTGTTGATTGCTTCGGCCCAAAACTTCTCCGACGTGCCATAGTCATCAAGCATTGCTCGCGCAAGGGTGATGAGTGTCTTGTTCTTTCTTTCAACAACACCATTTTGTTGAGGAGTGTATATGGCCGAAAACTCATGCTTCACGCCTTCACGGTCACACCACTCCCCAATGTTGTAGTTCTTGAATTCGGTGTCGTTGTCACTCCGGACCTTGATGATGGGAAGTTGAAATTCCCTTTGCGCGCGGTTAGCGAAGGTCTTGAACACTTCCAGAGTTTCACTCTTGTCACCTAGAAACAAAGTCCAAGCATAGCGAGAGTAGTCATCAACTATAACAAGACAATAGAGGTTACCGCCAAGACTTTGATATGTGGACGGTCCGAAGAGGTCCATGTGAAGTAGCTCAAGTGGCTTGGAGGTTGACACCATTGTCTTCATTGGGTGGTGTGAAGCAACTTGCTTCCCGGCTTGACAAGCGCTACAAAGCTTGTTCTTCTCAAATGTGACATCCTTCACGCCGGTCACCATCCCAAGCTTGGATGACTTCTTGAGCTTGCTCATCCCTATGTGCGCTATGCGTCGGTGCCATAGCCAACCCAAACTTGTCTTGGTGAAAAGACAAGTGGTCAAGCTAGCATTCTTGTTGGAGAAGTCTACTAGGTAGAGATGTCCATGCCGAAATCTTTTGAAGATCAGTTCTTGGCTTGTCTCACTACTCACAACAACATCATTTTTGCTAAAGGTGCACGTTAGTCCAAGATCACATAATTGTGCAATAGAAAGTAAATTAAAACTAAGTGACTTAACGTACAATACATTAGAAATAGATAAGTCATTTGAAATAGCAATCTTACCTAACCCAATTACCTTACCCTTAGAGTTATCACCAAAGGTGACTTGTTCATGATTGCTGGGGTTTTCTATGGTGGTGAACATACCATCATTGCCGGTCATATGTTGAGTACACCCGCTATCGAGTACCCAATGCTTTCCTCCGGCTTTGTAGTTCACCTACACACATGAATTTAATTTTTTAACTTTAGGACCCAAAGTTGCTTAGGGAGCTTCCCCTTCATGCCCTTCATGTCCTTACCAATGAATCTTGCCTTCACCTTGCCATCTAATTTACTCAAGAGATAAAAACGATCATTGAAAGTAGATTTGTAGTTAATGGGCAATTTTGGAGAAGGCCGATTAGGAAGAGAACACTCCCTTGTGTGGTGACCGGTGACCTCACAATGTTGGCAATAAGAGCCAACTTCCTTGATGAAGCTAGTTCTAAGCTCCGGTGAGGGCACCTTTCCTTTGTTAGGCACCGGGAAGGATCCAAGTCCCCTCTTGTTGAAGGCATTTGCTTGTTGGAAGAGGATTTCCTTGTGCTTGACTTCTCCTTTTGATAGTCTAGCCACACTAGTGCTGAGAGTCTCAATTTTTTCCAACAAGTCCTTCTCCCTAGCATTTTCTTTCAAAGGCAAAGACTTGTGCAAGACATTAGTGGCATGAGAAGTAATGGATACCTTATCATTAAGAGTTTGTTTCTTTATATTTTTCAACTCTTGATCAAGCGCTTCATGAGCAAGGTTAAGTATTTGATGCTCTTGGATCAACTCATTGTGCTTTCCCAAGAGTGCTTGGTGGGCTAAGTCAAGCTCATGAAGATCTAGCTTGATTTAAGCCTTATCCTCCTCAACTTGCTTGACATGGGATTTGAGCGTGTCATGCTCTTTGAGTATGCTTTCATACTTGTCAAGCAAATCAAGGTTAGCACTCTCAAGCTTAGCACGAGTTTCTTCAAGAGCCTTAACCTTACTCTTTTCCCTCTTAATGATAATGTGATATTCATTTATTAATGAGGTTAAGTCATCGGGGGAAAGCTCATCATCGCTAGACTCATCACATACCTTGGTGTTACCTTTAGCCATGAGGCACATGGGTGGTGGATGAAGAGGTGAGTCATCATTGTTGGCAATGGCAAGGCCGGCCAAACTCTCTTCTTTTGCTTCACTCTCTTCATCACTTGATTCTTCGTCGGTGACCCATTCATTTGCCTCACACATGAACACCTTTTGTGGGTCATTTCTTTTCTTTGGGAAGAGCTTTGCCTTCTTTCCCTTGTCAAGTTTCTTCTTCCCAAAGGATCTTGGTTTGGGTTTGACCTCTTCTTCATCATCTTCGCTATCTTCAAGCTTGTGATGCTTGCTCTTGTGGTTCTCTCTTCTTTTGTCCGGTTTTGGACAATCATAGGAGATGTGGCCTTGATCACCACAATTGTAGCAACTCTTGTGGCCGTCTCTCCTTGGTAGAAATGCTTTCTTCTTGGGATCAAAGGTGTATCCCTTCTTAGTAATTTTGGAGTTCAAGCGTGAGAACTTTCTCATCATCAATGCAAGCTCATCATCGTCATCTTCACTTGATGCTTGCTCTTCTTCACTTGAGCTAGGCTCAACCACCTTCTTCTTCTTGAGACTTGTTTTCTTGGTGGAGGCTTTTAGAGCAATAGTTTTTGAAGATGATTGCTCCATCATCCCAAGTACACTCATCTCATGAGCGTGAATCTCTCCAATGAGTTCCGAAACTTCAATGTGGTCAAGAGACTCTTTTTGGAGCATGGAGTTGATGATGTTGTACTTTGGCTTGGGAAGGAGCATAAGAATCTTGCGGTTGATGAGTCCTTTGCCAAGAGAAGCAATGTCAAGAGCATTAATTTCTTCAATAAGCACATTCAAGCGAGAGAACATTTCATTAATATTTTCATGAGGTAGCATTTTAAATTCATCATATTTGGCTTTAAGCATGTGATATTTTAGTTCTTTGAAACGAAAAGAACCCTCATGAATTTCTATCAAGCAAGCCCAAATTTCACATGCCTTTTCTTTGCTAGCAATCCTAGCAAACACATCTTGACTAATGCATTCATAAATTGCATTCCTAGCTTTGGCATTCCACTTAATTTGATCACCAACATAATTGTGCTCACCAAACCCCGCGTGGGTCGCTTCCCATACTTCGGGAGCAATAGCCTCTAGATAATCGCGCATGCGTGCTTTCCAATAGGAAAAGTTCTTGCCCTCACAGATAGGAACCGAACCCCCAACCTTGGCCATTTTAGCTCTCTAGCGGTGAAGCTAGAATGATCCTATGGGCAATCTTGCTCTGATACCAATTGTAAGGATCGAATGCCCAAGAGGGGGGTGAATTGGGCTTCTTTTCAAAA
Source organism: Tuctoria greenei (assembly GCA_036927565.1). Classification (NCBI taxonomy): domain Eukaryota; kingdom Viridiplantae; phylum Streptophyta; class Magnoliopsida; order Poales; family Poaceae; genus Tuctoria; species Tuctoria greenei. Next base: position 137,050,632 of record JAYESD010000010.1, on the reverse strand, counting down.
ATTAAGGCAATACAACTTAATTACTAAAAGCCCAATTCCCTACGCAAACAACCTATGCATTCAAGTAAATAGCAACTTCGCGGTATATAAAATGCATAAGTGTAGGGTGAGAGGAAGAGAATGCAAACTCCCGAGCAGACACGAAGATTTATCCCCTGGTTCAGCAAGATCGTCAAGATCTTCCTACATCAACGTTGTGGCACCCACCAAAGGGTATAACCACACCCAAGTCACCGAGACTAGGGATCTTCACTATTCTTCTCCGTTCGCCAACCTCGGCAAGGTGGAGCTCAAGCCTTGTACAACTTGGATCCTCCAGGCTTCCACAATTGTCTTGGCAAGCTCCACAAGTCACTCTCAGTTGCAAACACCAAGGGACACTCCCTTACAGCTCTCACTACACTAGAGATTCCAATCACCAAGAATGGAGGCACACAAGCACTATCTCTAGCTAGTTCTAGCCTATCTCTTGGTGTACAAGTGGTGAAAATGATATGGAAGTGGTAGCTCTATGTCTTGAATGCTTGAGAATGTGTAGAGTATATCTGGTGATCAAGACTTATCGAATAGACAGGTTGAAGGGGTATAAATAGCCAGCCTCCACAAAATAGCCGTTGGAAAAGTAGGCTGACATCACTGCTCTGCGAACACCGGATGATCCGATGCTCTCCCTTCAGTTATCATCGGTCAAGTTCGCTTTAGCTGATGTCACTGTGTCAGATATGACTGTTGTTAGACCGATGTTACTCTTGTCTTCTCATCGGATGATCCGGTGGCACTTTCTCCAGAATTGGTTCAGACTTGATGCTTACTGGAGTGATTGACCGATGTGTATATTGTTGTACATCGAATGATCTGGTGCTACACTTGGTCCAAGGATATTGCATACTGTACTGATGGACCGATGTAACATTGCCCTTAACATCGGATGATCTGGTGAGTACTTTATTCTGAGGTCTTCTTCTTCTGCTGAATCAACTCGACCGATGTGTTGTTCTCTGGAAACATCGGTTGATCCGGTGAGTTGATTTTGTTTGCTTCGAGTTGTTCTAAGTGATTCTTTTGGAATTTTCTCGATTGACCTCTTAGACACTTGTTGTAAATATTCTTATGATGATTGTCAAGCATTGAGTGTTGTCAGTTATGGTTGAATAACTTTGATATTTGAGCTTTTACTTCTAATCTTCATAACATTGATTGATCTCATGAAGTGATTGTTTAGGGGTCTCCAATGATCAGTAGTTGATGTTCATATTCATATAGATTTCATTTGATTGAGTGATATGGGAGATCTTGCATCCACAAATTCATTAGTAAAATCCAATGGTTGTCATTAATCACCAAAACCATACCTCATGGGGGCCTAGATGCTTTCACTAAGCCCTAAAGCAAATAGAACATCGAAGAAAAAAGGGAGGAAATTATCCAAAAAAATGTAAGGCCCATGCTTTGTGAGCTAGAGGATGAAGACTTCTATCTCTTTAAAACATGTTCCTTTAGGCATTAACGCACCCAACATTTTGTTCTTTCCACATCATATGAGTTGAGATATTGCATTTCAAACAAGTCTCTTTCTCATGAGGTGGGTTCCCCTTTGTGACAATCTACCGTATGCAATGCCAAACAATTTATAATGCAAGAAATTTAAATGTGAGTGCAAGTCTATATGGCAGGCATCATGCAAGGCATAAAATAAATCTATCTTGCCAAATTTGAACCTTTCAAAGGCTTCTTTAGGGAGAGCCACTTTCCAAGCCTTGGGGAAACCCAAAAGAACCTCCATCCCAAGCTAATCCCTTGCTCACTCCTATCCTTTGAAAGTTAGACAAGACCTATATGAGATGCATTCTTACATGATTATGGCAAGTTACATGACGTTCGATGTATCTAGAACATTTAACTCACTCCTTAGCCTAGAAAAAGTTTTCTCATCAAGTGGTTTAGTGAAGATATCCGCCAATTGTTATTCGGACCTAACACCTCGCAATGAGATGTCTCCCTTAGCTTCATGGTCCCTCAGGAAATGATGACGAATATCAATGTGCTTAGTGCGGGAGTGTTGAACGTGGTTTTTAGCTATCTTAACCGCACTTTCATTGTCACAAAGGAGAGGCACACAAACAAGTTTAATACCACAGTCCAAAAGGGTTTGCTTCATATAAAGAATTTGGGCACAACATGCACCGGCCGCAATATATTCCGCTTCCGCCGTGGACAAAGCGACGAAATTTTGCTTCTTGCTAGACCAAGATACTAGGGAACGCTCAAGCAAGTGGCACCCACCGGAGGTACTCTTGCGATCCACCCAGCATCCGGCAAAGTCCGAATCCGAGTATCCCAAGAGATGGAATTTTGCACCTTTAGGGTACCACAAGCCCACACTAGGGGTATGCTTAAGATACCTAAGTATCCTAAAGATCGCCTTCCGATGCGATTCTTTAGGTGCTGCTTGAAAGCGAGCACACAAGCATACACTAAACATGATATCGAGCCTAGATGCGGTAAGATAAAGCAATGAACCAATCATAGAACGGTAGTTGGATTGATCAATAGGTTTGCCGTCCTTATCCGCGTCGAGATGACAATTAGTTGCCATTGGAGTGCTTCTTGAGCTACAATCTCCTATCTCAAATTTCTTCAAGAGGTCCTTGGTATACTTCTCTTGATAGACGAAGGTCCCCTCTTGAAGTTGCTTGATTTGAAATCCAAAGAAGAAGTTGAGTTCTCCAATCATCGACATCTCGAATTCCCTAGACATCATTTTGCCAAACTCATGGCTAAGAGCTTCGTTAGTTGAACCAAAAGTAATATCATCGACATAAATTTGACAAATAAATAATTCTCCGTCGATGTGTAGATGTTGGAACTTGAAGCTCCCCCTTGATCATGGCTCTCCTCAATTTTAGGTTTGTCACAACAACATCATTCTTGCCAAAGATGCACGTTAGCCCAAGATCACAAAATTTGTGCAATAGAAAGCAAATTGAAACTAAGTGACTTACATGCAACATATTTGAAATAAATAAACCATGTGAAAAATACAATCTTACCCAACCGAATTACCTTCCCCTTAGAATTATCACCAAAAGTGACTTGATTATGATTGTCGGGGTCCTCTATGGAGGTGAACATACCATTGTTGTCGGTCATGTGTTGAGTGCACCCGCTGTCGAGTACCCAATGCTTTCCACCGGCTTTGTAGTTCACCTACACACATGAATTCAATTTTTGATTTTTGGCACCCAAGCCAACTTAGGTCCTTGTATGTGTGATACAAGTGTTTTTGGGACCCAAAGTTGCTTGGGGAGCTTCACCTTCATGCCCTTTATGTCCTTGCCGATGAAACTTGCCTTCACCTTGCCATCTACTTTACTTAAGAGATAATGATGATCATCGAAAGTAGACTTGAAGTTAGTAGGTAATTTTGGATAAGGCCGGTTAGGAAGAGGACACTCCCTTGTATGGTGACCGGTGACCTCACAATGTTGGCAATAGGAACCAACTTCCTTGATGAAGCTTGTTCTAAGCTCCGGTGAGGGCACCTTTCCTTTGTTAGGCACCGGGAAGGATCCAAGTCCTCTCTTGTTGAAGGTCTTTGCTTGTTGGAAGAGGATTTCCTTGTGCTTGACTTCTCCCTATGATAGTCTTGCCACACTAGTGCGGAGACTCTCAATTTCTTCCAACAAGTCCTTCTCCCTAGTGTTCTCTTTCAAAGGCAAAGACTTGTGCAAGACATTAGTGGCATGAGAAGTAATGGATATCTTATCATTAAGAGTTTGTTTCTTTACATTTTTCACTTCTTGATCAAGCGCTTCATAAGCAAGGTTAAGGATTTGATGCTCTTGGATTAACTCATTGTGTTTTCCCAAGAGTGCTTGGTGGGCTAAGTCAAGCTCATGATGATCTTGCTTAATTTGATCCTTTTCCTCCTCAACTTGCTTGACATGGGATTTGAGTGTGTCATGCTCTTTAAGTATGCTTTCATACTTGTCAAGCAAATCGAGGTTAGTGCTCTTAAGCTTAGCACGAGTTTCTTCAAGAGCCTTAACCTTACTCTCTTCCCTCTTAATAATAGTGTGATATTCATTTATTAATGAATTTAAATCATCGGGGGAAAGCTCATCATCGCTAGAATCATCACATACCTTGGTGTTACCTTTAGCCATGAGGCACATGGGTGGTGGATGGAGAGGTGAGTCATCATTGTTGGCAATGGTAAGGCCGGCCAAACTTTCTTCTTCTTCTTCACTCTCTTCATCACTTGATTCTTCGTCGGTGACCCATTCATTTGCCTCACACACGAACACCTTTTGTGGACTATTTCTCTTCTTTGGGAAGAGTTTTGCCTTCTTGCCCTTGTCATGTTTCTTCTTCCCAAAGGATCTTGGTTTGGGTTTGACCTCTTCTTCATCATCTTCACTATCTTCAAGCTTGCGGTGCTTGCTCTTGTGGTTTTCTCTCCTTTTGTCCGGTTTTGGACAATCATAGGAGATGTGGTCTTGATCACCGCAATTGTAGCAAGTCTTGTGGTCATCTCTCCTTGTTAGAAACGCTTTCTTCTTAGGATCAAAGGTGTATCCCTTCTTGGCAATCTTGGAGTTCAAGCGAGAGAACTTTCTCATCATCAATGCAAGCTCATCATCGTCATCTTCACTTGATGCTTGCTCTTCTTCACTTGAGCTAGGCTCAACCACCTCCTTTTTATTGAGACTTGTTTTCTTGGTGGAGGCCTTTAGGGCAATTGTCTTTGAAGATGATTGCTCCATCATCCCAAGTACACTCATCTCATGAGCGTGAATCTCTCCAATGAGTTCCGAAACTTCAATGTGGTCAAGAGATTCTTTTTGAAGCATGGAGTCGATGATGTTGTACTTTGGCTTGGGAAGGATCTAAGAATCTTGCGGTTGATGAGTCCTTTGCCAAGAGAAGCAATGTCAAGAGCATTAATTTCTTCGATAAGCACATTCAAGCGAGAGAACATTTCATTGACATTTTCATGAGATAGCATTTTAAACTCATCATATTTAGCTTTAAGCATGTGATATTTTAGTTCTTTGACACGAGAAGAACCCTCATGAATTTCTATCAAGCAAGCCCAAATTTCACAAGCCTTTTCTTTGCTTAGCAATCCTAGCAAACACATCTTGACTAATGCATTCATAAATTGCATTCCTAACTTTAGCATCCCACTTGATTTGATCACCAACATAATTGAGCTCACCAAACCCCGCGTGGGTCGCTTCTCATACTTCGGGAGCAATAGCCTCTAGATAGGCACGCATGCGTGCTTTCCAATAGGTAAAATTCTTGCCCTCGAAGATAGGAATCGAACCCCCAATCTTGGTCATTTGAGCTCTCTAGCGGTGAAGCTAGAATGATCCAATGAGCAACCTCGCTCTGATACCAATTGTAAGGATCGAATGCCCAAGAGAGGGGGTGAATTGGGCTTCTTTTCAAAAAATAAAGCAATAAAACTTAATTACTAAAAGCCCAATTCCCTATGCAAACAACCTATGCATTCAAGTGAATAGTAACTTTGCGGTATATGAAATGCATAAGTGTAAAGTGAGAGTAAGAGAGCGCAAACTCCCGAGGAGACACGAAGATTTATCCCGTGGTTCGGCAAGATCGCCAAGATCTTGCTACGTCCACGTTGTGGCACCCACCAAAGGCTATAGCCACACCCAAGTCACCGAGACTAGGGATCTTCACTATTCTTCTCCGTTTGCCAACCTCGGCAAGGTGGAGCTCAAGCCTTGTACAACTTGAATCCTCCGGGCTTCCACAACCGTCTTGGCAAGCTCCGGAAGTCTCTCTCAATTACAATCACCAAGGGACACTCCCTTACAGCTCTCACTACACTAGAGACTTCACTCACCAAGAATGGAAGCACACAAGCACTATCTCTAGCTAGTTCTAGCCAATCTCTTGGTGTGTAAGTGGTGTAAATGATGTAGAAGTGATGGCTCAATGTCTTGAATGCTTGAGAATGTGTAGAGTATGTCTGGTAGTCAAGACTTATCGAATAGACTGGTTGAAGGGGTATAAATAGCCAGCCTCCACGAAATAGCCGTTGGAAAAGTAGGCTGACATCACTGTTCTGCGAACACCGGATGATCCGATGTTCCCCCTTCAGTTATCATCGGTCAAATTCAAATTAGCTGATGTCACTGTGTCAGATATGACCGTTGTTAGACTGATGTTGCACTTGTCTTCTCATCGGATGATCCGGTGGCACTTCATCCAGAATTGGTTCAGACTTCATGCTTACTGGAGTGATTGACCGATGTCTTTAAAGTTGTACATTGGATGATCCGGTGTTGCACTTGGTCCAGGGATATTGCTTACTGTACTGATGGACCGATGTAACATGCCCTTTATCATCGGATGATCCGGTGAGTACTTGGTTCTGAGGTCTTCTTCTTCTGCTGAACTAACTCGACCGATGTGTTGTTTTCTGGAAACATCGGTTGATCTGGTGAGTTAATTTTGTTTGCTTCGAGTTGTTCTAAGTGATTCTTTTGTATTTTACTCGATTGACCTCTTAGACACTTGATGAAAATACTCTTCTAATGATTATCAAGCATTGAGTGTTGTCAATTATGGTTGAATAACTTTGACATATGAGCTTTTACTTCTAATCTTCATAACATTGATTGATCTCATAAAATGATTGTTTAGGGGTCTCAAATTATGTCCAATGATCAGTAGATGATGTTCATATTCATATAGATTTCATTTGATTGAGTGATAAGGGAGACCTTGCATCCACAAATTCATTAGTAAAATCCAATGGCTGTCATTAATCACCGAAACCATACCTCATGGGGGCCTAGATGCTTTCATATTCACGAAGGAAGGTTGGAAGAAACCAATGAAAGAGTCAGAACCTAACCCGAGGGCCCCAAAAGCTATGACACATGCAAACCCAAAGTATGAAAATGGAAAGTCGATGTTAACTGTGGCCGCACTCAAAAAAGTTCCTAAACCTTGTGTTCAACTTCATCAATACTACATGGAAAATTACAAAAAGTGTGATACCATATTAGTGTCATTGAAGGATAAACACTTTCTCTTGGGTGATGGCGCTTTTGTCATCTCAGAGTCCGATCTCTATGACCTTTTCAACCTCGACGCGTTGGATGTCTTCCTAATACGTTACTTCGCATTATAAGTCTTCTCAAAAGCTAGGTTCTTCAATACATACTCAATGCAGGTGTTATATGTGACAAATTTGGCATTTTACGTGTAGGCACCAGCAACAACATGCTCGTCATAACACACGAAACGTGTCTGCTGCATATCTTGACCCACAAGTATCAGCAAAACCTCTTCTGCAAATGTCGAGAGGCAGAAAAGATGCTATTAAATATTTTGTGAGGGCAATGAAACAGTACAGTGATAAGGACCTCCTAATCATACCGTTCAACCCGAGTAACCATTAGGTAACCATAGCAATATCTACACGGTACGACCAGGTCTGGTACTGTGACTCCTCAAGGCTGACCAATGAAAAAATTAGCAAGCAAAAGACCCGATCATGGAATGATATATTTTTCGTTATTGACGAGTAAGTTCCTTCTTCACTTTATTTTCCTTGCACGATAATTTTACATTAACTGTGAATGTTTTTGTTTATGGCTTTTGGACAAGTAAAAGAAAAATGCCAACAGATTACACATCATACTGCATTCGACGTCCCACAACAAGCTCGGGCAACACGTGCGGCTTCCACGTCTGCATACACATGGCTTTATTGGGAGAGCAACCTAATTGCGATGTATGTGTAAGTGCATTTATTTTACTTTATTACTAATCTTTTTGCTAAATCTCATTTTATCGTGTGGCAGGACTACGGACCCGCCTTCAGGAATGCTGAAGGTCGTAGCCTTGAGCAGGTTAGAGACATCCTATGTAGGTTTATCATTTCTGAAATCATTAATTCAAACGGAGAATTTCATTACCCAGTAGAGGATTAGGTGACAATTATTCTTTGTGTAAATTAGTTACATGTTAAGATGGATGAACAGGGGAATTATGTGTAAATAGTTACTTAGTAACCATGAATTATACTTGTTAATATTTGATTGGTCAATGTGTGTACAATTTATTAATATTTGATTAGTTACACGTTAAGCTGGATGAACAGGAGAACATATGTTTCTATATGTGTATGTTGCTGACAGAGGCAATGCGGCTGCCAAATCCTGGCTAGCTCCAGGATGCAGCCGAGAACGAGGATAATCAGAAGTGTGGGCACCTAATAGGAGACGTGTAGCAGGGAGCGTCTCCTGTTAGCGCCTCACTGAACTTGCCTGTAAATAATCCGCGATGCGCTGTAACAGATGATGTCTTGGATTACCTAAATAAAGGAGACACTTTTTCTTATAACACGTTTCAAGTCAGTCAAGAAATGTGCGAAGGGCTATCATAAAGAATGTCTCGAATCATTCAAAATATATGGGACGCGTTGCATTAGAACGTGTCTCTCATTCACAATGTTGGGCGACGCGCGCCATGATCGTCTCCAATGACCTCGTAAAGCACGTCTATTATGACTCAGCGAAAGTATAAGCACTACCTTTGAGCATGTCTCGCACCTAGTCTGATCGGTGACGCGCCTTGCCGCCCGTCTCTAATGACAACGTAATGCGAGACGCGACGACAGAGACACACAGTTTGTTCATCCCCTTCTTCATTCGGGCACGTCTCGTATGAGCCTTTCTTACGTAGTGGGTCCTGAGCTGGACCCTGGGCTGATGGTTGAACATGGGCCTCCACCAGCTGGGACTGGACTCCCCTCAACTCTTCGTTGATAGGTTGATCTCCCACCAGAAAAGTTTCTGGTGTCGGATCTTGGCTTGGAGACTGACGAACGGGCGCACCAGAGAGGCTTCCTCGAGCTAGTCTCGGGCGCGCTTGTCCCCACTCTGCCACCTCGTCAAGCATTGGGTCATGGTCGTTGCGAAGAGGGAAAACAACATTTTCCCTTTTTGCGATGCACAGGGGTGACAGGGCTTCAGACCCCTTTTGTAGCACGGGGGGACCAACTCTTGCAGTTATTGGCTGCTCGGACACATCATGACGAGACTCGGCACGCTCGACCGCGAGCCAGCGTCGAGCACCCGAAGAACTGCGCTCGATCCTGAAGCAGCGATGCTCGCGACGACGTATGGACCCCTATGTTGCAGGAGCAGTCACCCGCCCACCGGCACGTGACACTCCACCGACGTGTTGAGGGAGATGGTTGTAGCGGGGTCGCCCATTGGAGCCAGGTGGTGGACGATGGTCGTCGCCGGAGTCCTGATGCCTAGCCGGGGGCGGTGGGCAACAACCACCAGCGTGGTGCGACGGGCCAGCGGTCACCCTGGTCCAGTCCGGCACACCCGATGTCCAGAGACATTGATGGAAGCAAGGCCCCCTTCATCGGAGGAGTTGGATGACACTGAGGAGAGATGGTCGCCGTCTTCTAAGGATGAAGAGTCTGGAGGAACAGGATTATAGTCGTAATAATTATCCAAATGAATAAGAACATCAACTTTATTACCCTCCGGCAGGAAAGTCGTCTCGATCCGGTCAATCGAAGATGCAAACATCTCCCAGGATTTGCCTGATACCCTCTGCAGATCTTGCGAACAGGGGGAGATGTTCCACCACAATCTTGACTCGGTAGAGCCAAGCTGTGCCACGCGATGTTGCGTCCAGGATCCATGGCGAGACCCTGAAGAATGCTCCTTCGACATGCACCGCGCCGGCATGGTGGACTCGGTCACACAAGGCTTTGTGATACAGGTGAGCGATGAAGGTGGTCGGGCTGTGCGTGACCACGAAGATGCTGCGAAGGGGATGTCCACCTGGCACCTGCGAGTGGATGGCACGCTTCATATCCCCCGCTCTGGCTCCGTGGCGACCACCCACAGCCGAGAGAAGCACAGCTTGTCGTCGAAGCCTAGTCATATCAGAGACAATGGAGCCTCCGATGAGCACCGCTGCCTAGCTTTGGGTCAGGCGTCGTAGGGCTCGCCCCCCACCAAGACCCTCTTGCGCCGCCATTGTGGCTGACTTAGTCTTCGTCGGCTCCTGCAGAAGGGCATCACGGAAGGAAAACCCTGGGCGGACTGAGCTGATGCTTCTGGACTTGTTGGGGAGTGGGGGGAAGACAAGCCTGCTCTTGATGTTGTAGGAGGCCGAGAGCAAGCGTGGGTGAACAACCCGAGAGCCATCGAGTCTCAGAGGTTGAGGGTAGCGACGAGCCAGGTCCCACTGTAGAGCCAGGACACACAACGGGAAGGTTCACGGCGGTGTGCGACCTTGTGCTCCTTAGAAAGGCTCCGGAAGTATCGCCCTAGGAGGGCCTTTTGAAGCTCTTCGACTGGAACCACAGTTCGGGTGGGAACCGTGGAGCAAGGTTTGTTGCGATCATGGTTCACCCCTAACTCCGGTGGTGAGGCATATCGCATCCGACGCCTTGAACAGACATGTTGCCATTCCTGTGAAAGGTCAGGGAGGGAGTCCGCTGCAGCAGCAGGATGCGTGTCTTCAGCGGCATCTGGGAATTGATGGCGACTCGGAATGACAACCATCGATTTGAGCTTGGACCGAAAGCCAGGATTCTCGGGTGGGGAGCTGCCGTCCACCGGGGCTTTGCATGTGGACTGGGCGATTTCTTCTAGGGCGGACAGGTCGACGATCTTCGAAGATCCTTCAGGATCGGCTCTTCCGTAGGGGTCTTCTCCAGACATAAAGGTGCAGCAGCAAGGCATGGGCTTCGCCCCGAATCCCGAGCAGAAGGGTCATTCCATTGTCTTCCCGTCTGGTCACCGGCGTGAAGCTGCATTGCGACAACAACCGGACTCAAGAGGGATGGGGAGCCTTTCTCACCTACCGAAGACACCAAAACCTTCAGCATCTTCACACTTTGGTCGGAGGAGCTGGATCCCCGACGCGCAGACCAGGATTCGCCCGAGGAAGTATAGGCTACGTCATCCTCTGAGTTGTAGGTCACCCCCTGCAGGATGGAGAGGAGGGAGAAGGCAGCTTCGTCAGTCGCCGGGCTCTTCGCCGGTTGCCTCGCCGAGCTCTTCAGGGCGGAGAAGGGGGTGCATTACAAGCTACAAGAAAGGCGGAAGACAACCAGATCTATCTGCGTGGGGGTGGCCAGGGGTGGCGGGCTAAGGTGGAGCGGATGGGATGTGGGTAAGGGAGTGGGCGGAGAGGGTGAGGGACTGGGTCGTGGGGAGGCTGGCGGTGACGAGGCCGCCGCCGGCGGAAGAGGGCGGACATGGTTGCTCTCTCTCACTCGGTCTCTCATTCTCGCTCGCTGGTGCATCGTGTGAGGCGCCGTGTCTTCTTCATTCTTCATCTCTACATGTCCTCCTCTGCACACCTCCTCGCGTTCCTGCTTTGCTCCCACTATATAGAATGCACTTGATGAAATATTAGTACTGCTAATGCACCGTACCTGCGTATATCATCGATGGATGACACATCCCGTGCATTAATCAGAAAACGTGCATGCAGTTCAGGCATTAACAAATGAAATACAGTCTATATAAATACTGTAATTCATTAGCAGAATACATAAACAAGTATCCGTGCGCTGCTTGTGTGACTGACAGCAGCGCGCGTGCTTGAGGAGGAATGAACTAGTACTAGCGTGCTGGGCATTTCGACGATTTAAAGAGCTAGTTGTAGCTGGTGGTACTCCCTCTCCCTCCACTTGCTGATGCGCACTCCGTTTGTGGGCCGACCTCTGCAGGTAGATTCAATCCTCATAAATGGAGCTTGTCTGGGATTTCCTACCCTAACTGTTAATGGAGGTTAGCTTCTCTCTATCACTGCATTTTCGTTTGCGAAGAGGCAGAGATATTATTCATTTCTATAAAGAAAAAACATGCTACTTCATCGTTGTTAGCAAATTATAATACAATGCACAACACATTCGTTGTTAACAAATAATTAACTACACAGGTTAGCTCCATCATAAGACCATTCGCACCAACGTACTGAAACCATACTGGAAAATTTTTGTGAGAAGGCATACTGGAAGTATAGAGTATATAGAGTATGGTTTAGAGGATAGAGTATGGTTTAGAATATATTGGTGCGGATGGTCTAATACACTCGCATCCATCTATTAGTTTCAAAATTCCTCGACATGGCGTGAGAGTACCTCCTTACTACTCCCTCTCATTTGAAACATTTATCACTGGTTAGTTCATTTTTAAACTAACCGGTTATAAATATTTTGAACCAGAAGGGAGTATTAACTAAAATTTGTTCACAGATGCATTCACGATGATATCGTCCTTGCAAGTTGCAAACAGTAGCTGGTCCTAAACTTCCAGAACAAGGAACCCGCCATTTGTGTCTTACGGCGAACATAGCCGCAGATAAGCTGGATGTTCTCAAAAGCAAAATGATGTGAAACATCGAAACTTAACTGCATAATAAGCAGAACCTGAGAAGAATCAGCTCAGCTGCAAAATAGAAAGAAAAACAAATTGAGAATCGAATTACGTACACAAGAACGACTTACCTTGTCACCGATTTAGAGGCCTCAATTCTGTTGCGCAACCACCATATCTGTATGATTTCTCGGAGCACCTGGCCGCCTCTTGCAAGCAGCACCATTTCATCTGCTCGCTGAGGTGTAGGTGCGGCGGAGGCTAGTGGAAAATTCCAAAGGGATTGCATCGATCCTGTCCTCGCGCACGCACGCATGCATGGATCGGAGAAGCATGTCTCAGCCCGCTCTTGTTTGCACTGTCTAATGAAGAAGACATGCATACATGGGGTGAGATCAATGCGATCCCTTTGGAGTCCTCCACTAGCTTTCCTGTTTATCATGCAGCTGCTACTAGCTTTTCCCTGAATGGAATGAAATGGCTGCAGTTAGCAGCAGCAGCTGCTTTCTGAAATCTAAGCATGGCTAGGAGGCGATGGATCCATGGGACGATGGAAGGAGAAGAAGAGCGCGCGGGTGCAGGAGAGGAGAGGAGAAGCAGCAGCAGCCACGCTTTGGACGTGAGATGGGGGTGGGGGGCACACGGCGATGCGGCCCTCATGCTTTATTCACCCATTTCATTTCATTTCATTTCCGTCGGTAGCTGGTGGACATGCATACATACTGCGAAGCGAAACCATCGACGAAGGAAGCGGCCGGCCGGAATCATGGCGGATAGCTGGCCGCGTGTGGTCCCCACGTGGCAGACAACCGTCATGTGAACTGGGAGAGGCCAGCCCCACCGCGTGTAAAAAGGCCCAGCATGAAACAGAAACGGGCCCGCCTGTCGCCCTCCTTGCGTCTCACGCGGGCCCATTTGTTCGCTCAAGTCCTTCCCCACCCCGCCATTATCATCATCATGTCCTCCTCCTCCTCAAAAATCACAAATAACGGCTCTTGCAACCGTAAATGATGCGTGAATTCATTCTTTCGCTTTCTCTCTCTCTTTATCATGCCAACTGCAATGATTCAAAAGGAGATGAGTGTCCCTCCCCTCCTACCCCGCTCAAAAAGCTTATTCGGTTTTCTTTCCACTCCACTGCTCTCTAAAGGCTTGTTTGGCAGTCCAGGATCCCAGAGGGATCCCGGCCCATTCCTCGGTTCAAAAAAGCCCCGTGCTAAAACTTCCCCAGACGCACTTGGCAGCCAATTTTCCCGATCCGATCCGCCGGGAAGCACGGGCCTTTCTGCCCCGGCCTCGCAAGGTCGGGCGAGAAAGCCCTTTCTCGCTCGCGTGCCCCCCGCACCGCTCGCCTGCCCCCGACTTCGCGCCGCCTCACCCCACGTCGGCCGCCTCCCACCTTTGATCCGTGTCGCCGCTCGCCTCCCACCTCCGATCTGCGTTGCTGCTCGGCTCGCAATCCATATCCACGCTGCCACGCTCGCCTCCATCCTGGATCCGCACTACCACTGCGCTCACCTGCACCCACCACCTCCCCGACAACTTCGTGCCGCTCGCCCGTAGCCCCTCGCCGCACCGCTCATCTGTGGGTCTGTTGCCAGCGACAAGCAGATACAGGTACCACCGCCCCTCCACTCTGACTCCCTACTGGATCTAATTAAAGTTTATTTAATGATGGCCAGGAGATCTGGCGTTGTATTATAGTAGATGAAATAGTTCATCGTCTTACTTCGTGCTGCTGAATCCCTGACACGAGATCTCATTTTGGCTGACAACAAAAAGGGGGATTTCACGAAATCAAATTCAGAACATATTATCCAAGTGTTGATGCTCCAAGAGACATGTCACGAGTGTGTTGATTGGTCATTAATCCTCAGCGATAGTCTGTTGGTTAATCGTTTGTATACAGCTTTATATGTATAGGTTATCTGTGTCGTAGTCTAAACTTGGCTTCTTGTTGTTGTTGTATTAAGGAAGGGAAGAATAGGTACCGGGGGCTTAACCCTGCTTGAAAAATGGAAATTTGAAAAACTTAACTGCCTCTTTTATCGTGCATTCCTACTGCACATTTTCATTACATAGTGTTACTAGAAGTATAGTGTTAAGTATAGAAATATAAACATCACATCGTCATACTGGAAAAAATCAAGTAGAGAAAAAACAATTTTCTCATATCTGTAATAGAAGTTTCTTGGTGCTTACCACATTCAATTTCTGAAAGTCTAACTGCACCAATATGAGTATAGACTTTTCCTTTGCACCACATTTTGATAATTGAGCTATACTAGGAAGTAAGAACATTGCATCTGCTATTTGATGATCACCCTGTAAACCCAAATGAATGATTTTCAGTTCAGTAGAGTTCTAATTGGGCCAAAGGCTGAATTAAATTCTATTTCATCTAGTTTAGTTTACTGGTAACTAGGAAACATGTGATCGTTTACTGTACGTGTTTTTATGTGGTGTTTTTTTTTTTGAAAAAACAATGATATCTTTGCTTATGTGAATTAAGACACCTGCTCTGTTTTGATATGTTTGCTTAGCTAACTTGATTTCAGTTATAATAGTGCCCTGTTGTGCTTGTGTTCTTTTAATGCTAAGCTATGAATCAAATATGGCCTAGTTGAGCTGGCAAGCTTTTGTTTTTTTCCATTAAGCTATGGATTGAGCCTGAGTCAAAAAACTTGAAAACATTGTTTATGCCATTATCAGTTAGTTCCATTTTTTATCTTATGTTTTGTACATGCAGTAATTACCGCTCATACTCTCAACGACATTGGGATCTCTAAAGTTTTGTCTGTCTGATGTTTCTTTCTACACGTGCCTTTAATCAGGTTGAAGGTGAAGAACAACCTGAGACATCAGAGGCATACGGGTTTACAGTTACAACATTGTCTTATGTTCATTTACTTGTCAAAATGGGTCATGTAATAATGGATCTAGAATATTTTTATGAGAATGTAATACTTATTATGATTTCTGTAACAAATATGTATGTTAAGGAAGTGATGTATTAAAGCAAGCGTTGACAAATTGTAGGCTTATTTGGTGTTTGTTCCCACCTTGTCATGTGTAACGATGCTCTCATCACTTTTGTGAATGTATGGGTCCTATAATTTTTTGTATATTATTATTTTTTCTGAGTTTTACTTAATTTTTTCTGATTTTTTAGACCATTTTTTGTATTCTGGGATATCCAACCCCTTGTTACCAAATGGACGCAGGGAACATAAACCTCTAGGGAGAATTTTACCCTGGGATTGGGAAAATCACATTGGGGATTTGCTTCCCTAGGTTTTTTAGCCCGAGCACCCAAACGAGCCCTAAAGAATGACTCAGTTCGCGTTATTAGGACCGGGCCGTATATAAAGAGAATGTATGTGTACCAAGGTAGAGAATTACCAACAGAATAAACTTTTACTCCCTTTGTTTTGAAATAAATATGTTTATAACAATTGTTCTAAACATCATTGTCTCATTTGGTATTAAGAAGGCGACCATATGCTTTCCACATGTATGTCAGGAGTAGTTGAACTTATACATGTGTAAACAAAAGTGAAATACTATTAAATTGAACCATGTTCGAGTAAAAAAATTATTACATAAATGACCATCTAAGTCTAAAAGAAAATTACAAAGCAGCGGAAAATAGTAGATAATACAGGGCTCCAAAGCACAGGCGTTGCACGGAGGATACACCAGCCTAGAACATCTCGTTTGGATCTTTGTAGAAGTATTGGTTCTCCACCTCTCCATCTTCACAGATTGGGAAAAATTAAACAACCAGCAAGTTTGAGTACCAACGGTACTC
Source organism: Tuctoria greenei (assembly GCA_036927565.1). Taxonomy (NCBI): domain Eukaryota; kingdom Viridiplantae; phylum Streptophyta; class Magnoliopsida; order Poales; family Poaceae; genus Tuctoria; species Tuctoria greenei. The sequence continues at coordinate 137,034,414 of JAYESD010000010.1, read as the reverse complement.
AGCAAGTGGGAAAGTTTATGTCATGTGGTTCATAACAAGGAAGGCAAATAATGGTAAAGCTTTGTATCAGTTACAAGCTATCATTAATGTTGTTAAGCACCTACATCTAGGTGAATTTCACCCATAAATCCCAAAGTGACCAGATAATGCCCAAACCCAAATCATTCACCATTTAATCATGTGTGCTAATTATGAACTTAGTCTCAAGCCGCTCGTGTCCGTGAGCACGGCTATCTAGACAGTTTGACAGAACTCTACAGAGTGTATATATTTTACCCACAGTTCGTGATTTCATCCTCTGTTGCTAGGTGGACTATATAAACCTCCCTGTCGTCTGTGGTAGCTAACCACATTACACACTTCCATAGGTGTGTAGCCAGGAGATCGCTACGAGGTATTTCCGATGGTTCTCCCGACTTGCATTGATACTTTGAGATTTCATCGCTCCAACACCTGGAGTCTATTTTCCCTCTGTCAGGAGAAGCTCCCTCTTGAACCATGCAGATCCTAAGGCAGTAATTTGAAACAATTCCCTGCTCGTTCGATTACCAAAACTACACCAGAAGAGATCAAATTACTAAACCAAGTTGTCCCATACACAACCCCGTGGCGATATTGTATGGCTTAGCAACTTCCTCCATAACCCGGTCCTTAGATTCCGACAGGTGTCAAACCCCAAATCAATGTCTTGTGCACGCATGCACCATACCAGTCAACACCTCCTATCAGATTCCTATCAACTACTTCCATTATTGCAACATCTCATATTTCATAGTAGATATATAACATGTAGACAAATTGATTCATATTCAATTAAGCATGGCTAAGCGTGAACTAGTTAATATTAATCCACTCAAACTATGGCGACAAAGAATATCGTGGAAAATCTAGGAAAATATAACATAGGATTCATCTTTTAATTTAGCATGCATCTAACTAAAACTTAAGAAAAATGGTGCAAGATGGTCAAGGAACTTGCCTCCAATGTAAGCTTGATGGTCGACGGAAAACTGGTGCTCTTGAAGATTGAAAGTCGGTTCTAGCCTCGACTCTAGATGCAAAGTTGCACATAAAATGATAACATATAATAAGAACAATCACAAAATGCATACATTGCAATCAAATAAACATAAAATCCTACGCATTTATGATTTATAACTAATTTAGTTTATAGACATAAATTATGTATTATTGAGAATTTGGAGTTAAATGAGATAATTTGAATAAAACATATTTTTAGCAATTTTATACAAATTTTTATATTTATTTGAAACCTATTATTATTTTCTAGAAAGTTTTCTGCTTCAAAAATATGCTTAAAATAGATTCCCAACATAAAATATGCATTTTACAATTTTTACACCATTTTTAATATTTATATTTTATGTGCAAATTAGTTCTATGATTTAAATACACTTACAAAGCATGTTATGCATAAATCAGCAATTTAATTAAGTTATTAAAATTAATAAAGGGCTAATTATTAATTAAAAATATTTATTGAACTATTTTTGTAGTATTTTATGGAAACTATGTAATTTTATTTAATTTCTGATATTTTAGGGGTCTTTCTGCAAAAACAGAATTAATCCAGAGGCTAAAAATCATTTTTATAAAGTACAGGGGTTATTTATAATTTTCTAGTACTTAATTTGCTATTTTCCAAAATTTCAGGGGCTTCCTAATAATTTTTACCATAATACTCAGTTGTTTCCTAATTTCCAGAAAGGTTAGGGTTAGTTTTATAAAAATTTGAGTCAAACTGTATATAGTCTAAATTCACCAGGGGGTTATGTGCAAGATTGCAACCGGTTTTGCGGGATTTAATTTGGGCCGTTGGATCTAAAGTCGATGGTACAGATTTTAAACAACGAAGGGGTATCTCATATTCTAATCATGGCCGTCCGAAAGAAATGGAGGGCCAGGAAGTGGCCACGTCGCCCGGCCGGCATAGGCGGCAGCGCACGGCGGCCCGCGGTAGCACCCGGCGGCGATCTCGCCGGCAAGGGTGAAGTCCGCCCTAGAATGACTAAAACACGACGATTTTGATCATATTCGAGGAAGGAGAGGATGAAGAGCTCACCGAGAGGATTCGTGGGGGTCGAAATGGGGTGGACGGGCGTCAGCAACGACGATGGGTGGCGAAGCTGGACGGCGCCCGGTAATCCGGCGACACAGCGGCCAAACCTTCGAATAAAGTTGCCTGGTGACCTCCTAGGAACACGACGAACATGAGAGGAGCAATGGAACGGAGAAAAGACGGTCGAAACGACAGGAACGAAGGTGACATACCCGGTGGCAGCGGCAACTAGGGTTTGGAGTGTCAGGGCGACCAATTTTGAGGGGAATCGGCCCGAGTTTTATAGGGGTTCGGAGGAGTAACACATGGCGACATCATTGGGAACTTTCTTCTGCTTGATTGAGGCGAAATGAACGACATTGAAGATGGAGAAGTGGGCGGCGCGACGTGCGTGCATTACAGGGGCGCGACAGCTCGGTGGGGAAGGAGGAGCTGACAGTGGGGCCCGGCGGCAGAGAGAGAGGGAGAGAGGAGGCGCGGGGGCGGGCCGGCGCTGAGAGAAGGGGAAGTTGGGCCGGGGATGGAATTTGGGCCCAGGTAAGCTTTTTTTCTTTTCTCTTATGCTTTACTTCTATTTTTCTGATTTGAATTTTAAACTGAAATTTGTAGCGAAATAAATTTTCAAAAATTTCACCCATGCAATACATATGATGCACCTGCCTTATATGAATTTTATACCAAAAGAAATTATTTCATAGCTCTTTTAATATTCATTTTAATTTTTTTCTCTCAAAAAGTGGGTGTTACCATCATTTATTTCAGAACAGAGTGAGTCTATATTTGTTGGCATGACCTCTACAGTGCATACCCCAAAATAATTTATAAGATCCCAGTGCTTTACAAGTTATTTTATACTCCCTCCGTTCCCAATATTTATCACTTAATTCATTTTTTAACTAACCAGTCACAAATATTTGGGAACTGAAGGAGTATATGCTTCAAGGAAAACGAAAATCTGAAGAGCTATTTGGAGTATGCGAAATTTCAAATGGATGCAATAACGTTAGCTTCTCTAGAACAACAATAACATCTGCATAGCATCTTGTTTCAACAAAAAAACAACTGCGTAGCAGTAAACAGGTTTAAACATGAAGCTAAAGGGTGTACTGCACCCAGCTCCATTGATTCACTAACCTTAGGATAAACGGGAGGAGCTAGTAGGCAATTCCAAAATTCCTGCAACACTATTTGAGAATACTTCTCCTCCCGCATTGCTACAAAAAGATGAGGCAACCTTTCAGATGCCCCTCCTTTTCCTATTCTTTCAAACGAGTGTAAGCAAGAGAGAATACACTTACCGTGCGATGAGAAAGCTGTCACACAAGAATAGAGGCCAAGTGGCCAACACAATAATGGCACGATTATGCCTCTTGAAAGGACTAGTTCACTCCATAGCCAATTACATCACCGTGTGTGTATGTGTGACTAGGGGAAATGCAAAGTTCTTGGAAGTCACTACCACCACTTTGTGCAGCCACTTATAAGCGCACTTGTTGCCAAACAGATCCCCATGGCACGGATGTCCGCAGAAACAGCAGTTAGTCACTCCAGGCAGATAGATATTGCTGCGGTGCCTGCACATAAAAAGGAGAGAAAGCAACTTTCAATACTTCCTCCAAGTGATGGCACAGCTGAGAAGCTGAGGGAGGATCTAAAGGACAAGAGTAAGATATTTTACTTGCACAGTGTTGTAAAACAGCGCCCGGACGCCTAGGCGCCTACGGGGCGACTGGACGCCTAGGCGACCGCCTAGGAGCCTAGGCGTCCGGCCAGGAGGCAACAGCCAGGAGAGGATAGCAGGGGAGGAGGCGGCCCGAGGCAAAGCATCCGACGGCGACAGGGATTCGGGGCAGAGGAGCTGGTGGCGTCGTCGGCCGGAGCAGGGGAGCCATGGCGGCGACGGCTTGGAGCAGAGTGGCGGCCGCGTCGGGGATGAGGCGGAACAGGCGGAGGCGGATACGAAGGGGTACGTTTTAAGGCCCATTAGGCCCAATAACGGTTAGAAACCCTAAGGCTCCCTAAAAACTAGCGTTCCAGGTCCCCAACCCGATCGGCCGCCACTTTCTTCTTCTCCCAGACGCCGATACGGCCGCCGCATCGCGTCCAGCCTACGCCGCAGACGGCTGGGCTCCCTTCTCCTCACCCCTTCTCCTCCCCCTCCCCCCTCCCCTCGGCGGCGCGTCTCTGCCGACCTATCCCGGCGGCGGCGAGCGGTGGACGGCAGCGGCGCCCAGCGGCCAGGCGAGGCGACCGGCCATGGCGTCCGGCCTGGACCGACTGGACGCCTAGGCGACGCCTGGACAACACTGTACTTGCAGCTTAATAAAGTAAGAAAAAAAAAAGAACAGTTAGGGCAGACATCATTCCGTGAATATTGAAAGGAACTGAAACTTGTCTTTCTGAGAGAACAATACATCACCGTGTCCGTGTGGAAAAAACTATCCTGCAAAGACAGCTGGGGAAAACATTGAGAGTTACTACCTGCAAGGACTTTGGAGATGCAAGGTTGCTGTTGGACAGCGCAGTATCGTTTTCTCAGCTTCAGGAATGTACAAAGAAATGGAGACAGGCATGCGTGGTTGGATTTGGACATGAAAAAGGACTTCCAGTACGATTGAATTGTCGGGCATTCGATGAAGGGCGACACAAGTCCAACCAGGAACATTTATCTTCCTGTTTTTCATTTACGAAGCCAGCACCAGCAGTCTGAATTTCTAGGATGGGGATCGTGAACATCTGATGTCAAACTCACTACTATAGAGCTAGCTGGTACGTACCTCTCAGGCATGCAAGAAATAAAGCACTTAGATTACGAAACTATTAATTGTGAGTGGCTTCGTGAGCACAAAAGTAAGGACACAAGAAAGCTGATGTACGTGCACATGGTTTACAGTAGTACTAGTCAGCATTCTGTCATGTGCAGGGAATATAAATAGGCTAAGCAAGCAAAGCAGTGCGTCAGAGCATCCAATGCGGAGCATTCAAGAATGCAAGTGTAAGACGTATGATGCTACACAAGCAGCACTAAGGGGGCCTCAGAAGACTTTACCTTAGTCTCATGAGAAGAAGCCTTGGAACCGTAAAGCACTGAGGTTCTGGTAACAGAGTGAGCTGAATTTGATGCCAAAGAAAAGGTGATTCCAGTCCAGATCATCGAGCTCCCCGGATGCCATGCAATTCATACTCTGGAAAAGGATGCTGTTTGCCACTTGAAGGCAGACGATTGGATTTATTCGGCATCTCATCCATGCTGACGAAGAGGCGCCAATGTGGCAGAGCTTGGGCGATGGCCGGCTGATGCCCACCGGCCAAGGCACAGACACGGTGCTGGCGTAGTGGAGGACATCAAGCCCGGCATACCCACCAGAAAGAAACAGTGTTGTCAGATAAACACGAAATTAATCGGCCCTGAAGCATTGAGATGCTCCAGTCGGAGTGGCCAGCCACTGTGGAATAACAGGTACATGGACAAGGTGAAAGGAGGTTACTTAACGTCGTCGATCGATGATGGGGTAAAATGTCAATGAACAGCAGTGAGAAGACTGTAGAATGGGATGGAATTCACCACAACTGGACCGGCAGAGTGCCAGGGTGCATAGTGCTACTACTATCCAAGACAGGGTAGCTGATTGGCATCGCCATCGGCCGGCATTTCATCGAACACTTGGCGTGCGTGGCTGCAGCGCGGTGTTGGCGTCCACACAGTGTGTCTTGTACCCGCGCCGGGGTTCATTTGCAACAGCAGGAGCAGCGTGGCCAACCGCCCAAGCAAAGCAAGAGGAAGCATTGATGCGGTGGTAGACCCAAGCAAAAGCCATCGCGCATCGCGACCAGGATAGGACTAGGAGAAGAGAATTTGGCACGAGATCAGCACGCCGCGAGTCCGCCGGATGCATGCTGCTCTCAAGCGCCAAGTGCTGACGACCGAAGTGGGCCGTGGGTTTCGCAGTAAGTACAGTATGACGGTATTGTGGGCTTTTATCGCGCGGTTCCTACAAGTGGGCCTTGCTTGCAACGTGATGCTACACGATATCCAGTGGAGTGTACTTCCCTTAGCCCGTGGGCTAAATTCGAAAATGATTTCTATATTTTTTTCAAACTTTTGTTCCTTACGACGATTTTTCTCTCTTTTCGTGGGATAAGAATGAATTATGTACAAACTTTGTATCGATTTGACGAGCACTAATCAACGAATAGAAAGTGTAGCAAACCATACATCAATTGGAAAACGCTCCCCACAAATCATCTGGACCAAACGCAACTCCAGCTGGCTTCATCGCCTGTATTACTGGTTTGAGCCGGGTGATATGATGATCGAGCTAATCGTCTGATCAACACAGGCTCCCCCTGGATTTTGTTTAGCAGGGCATTCGTGCGGTGCACCCACCACCAACAAAAAAAAATCCAAGAGAAGGGAATGAAGCAGCTCGCATATAGTACAGTATCACGTGAGAGATTAGCTACAGCTCTGCTCGTACCCCAATAGCAGATACGGAGTAGTATATAGTAATCTGATAGTACCTGCCGTGTCAATGACGATGCCAACAAATCAAAAAATCAGTACGTACTCAAGCGCCAAATAAAAAGTGCAATACCAGTGGTGCCGCCAGCCCGTTGCTCGATAGCAGGAGCAGGAGCAGGACAGGACAGGACAGGAGCTGCTGATGCTGTCTGACGAGCTTGACGGGATCAGTTCTGTAACACCCCAAAATTTAAATACAAGAAAAATTTGAATTTAAAATAATTTAAACCTTGAAAATTGGTAATGGAAGAAAAGTAAATTAAGAAAATGTGTGTTTCCTTCTCGTGACTGAATGCATGCGTGTGTGCTTTGAATTCAAAATTTAAATGGCATTTTGATTTGAATTTGTGAGCAAAAGTTAAAATTTGCTTGGAAACCTAAATCTAAAATTAAAAAAAAAAAAAAAACTCTCTCTCTTAAACGTCTTCATGGGCCGATACCCAACCTTTCCCCGAGGCCCAACCCGCCCCCTCCCAGCCGCAGCCTGCCCCCCCCCCCCCCCTCCCTTCTTTGTCTTTTTCCCTCTGTCGCTGACACTTGGGCTCCGCTGGTCAGCTTCCTACCTTCCTCGATTGACCCAGTCAGCGCAAATTGGATTCCCTTTTCTCCCTCTGTCCAGTGGACCCCACGCGAGCAGCCTTTCTCCTTCCCCGCTCCTTTCTTGTGTGGGTCACGCGATCCGTGTGGGCGGTGCCGTGGGCGCGGACGCCGAAATCTGTACGCGGACTCCAAAATATCTGGCCTAGCTTCTTGCGCCGCACGCAGCCTCCCCCATAAAGCCACTTCAAACCCTAGCCGCTTCTTTCGGTTCCGGTTTCCTTCCCAGATCGGGTACCGAGCGCTGCCTTTGCCCAACTCATGGTAAGATCGCCGCCCTCTCGATGTCCCGCCGTTCTCCCTCGGTTTCGCTCCGCGCTAACCCCACCATCGCATTTTCCTCCCTCTAGAACACGCCTCGGACATGAAGATGCGGAGAGATCATCGCCCGTCGCCTTCCTCGTCGAGATCCGGTGAGCCCCGACACCCTCATCGTCATTCTACCATTTCCAATCCACTCCTCTCCGTGCTAAACTACCCTGCGTGTTTGCCGCCCTCCAGAACACCCTTCGGGCAAGGTGGTGTCAAGAGTTCGCGACTGGGACGCCAACCTCGATGAAGACCGACGCCATCTTCTTCCCTTTCCCGGCGCGAGCACATCTCCGAGCCATATCGAGCCCTGAATCCACCCTAGGTAAGTTCCACTTGCCCTCCTCCGTCGATCAATGCTTTTAGGTGCGCGTTTTATCCTTTGTTGCCGTGGATGCGCGTGCGCCGGCGTGTTTCGAGCGTCGCCCATGGCGGGCCGCCGTTCCGCAGCCGTCGCCGGCGACCGGCTCTGGCCGGGGATTGACCTGGGCCGTTGATCGTGGATCCGGCGGCCCTGTTTTAATCCAGCGTACCCTTTCGCTATTTTGCGTTTGGATCCCTGCGTTTTACCAAGCCAGTCTAAGGAGCCCTTCCACCTTGCTGTTTTAGCGTTTTGACCCCTGGACTGTTTAAAAATCATGAGATTTGCTGCTAACAGCACCTAACCCCCTGTACTCCTCTGCTTTTGCCCTAATTAGTTTCTGCAGCAGACTTAATTGCAAACTACCCCCGGAATGTCCTAGAAATTGCAGAAACACCACTGTGCATGTTGTAAATTAGGTTTTAACTGGAATATTGCATATTAACCCCTATAACTCACTGGATTAATGATTTAAACACCTGACCTCGCTGGGATTTACACAAAACACCCTGGAACCTGCTGAATTAATATTTTAGCCCCTGTACCATGTTGTACTTTTGCAGAAAAGACCCTGTATGTTGCAGATTTTACAGAATTGCCCTTGTAGCATGTTGATCTTATGTGCAGAACCCTAGTGAATGTTATTTGTGCATACAACTCACTGCCAAATATTCATTAATGCATATTAACACTAAAAATATGTAGTTAAATGTGTTATTGCATGTGATAGTGAATTGTGACCTAGAAATATACATGTGAATATATTCTTGTATTATAAATGCTTCATAATCTGGACTTAATCTATTATTGCATGCCTGATAAAAATGTTCTTGCATTTGTAAATGAGTTACAACCTAGGTTTAACCTATCATTGCATGCATGATGACGTAAAGGTGTAATATCTTGTTAAAACCAATGGATGCCATAGAAACATGTTTTATTAACATCATCATTATTTAATTATGCGAGTTAAGCTATAAAACATTGCTACAACCTGATAAAACCCCATAACACCATGTTAACCCGTAACCGTGCGTAGGCTCTCGTTACACCGTAGGATATTCGCGTTGTACTCTTCATTTACTTGTTTTGCTTGTATGGTGTACTGTTATTAAATGTATTTCTGTATCTCTCTTTCGGTAGTATGTGCGTGTTCGCGTGATGATCAAGATGTGACGTGAAGACTTGGAAGGTTGAGCATTCTACCTGGAGGACTGAGCAGCTTCATGTTATAAAGAAAAGGCAAGTGTCCTTGACCACTTTGCACCGGTTAGGAATTATTAAGGACATAGATAGAATTAGCTGCATGCAAGTCTTAAATTGAATCCTATATTAGGAATGTTTCCCTAGATTTCCATAATATTCCTTGTTGCTCTGTCGGGTAGATGTTAGGGTATTCTGTGGGTGGATTACAACTGCTTAGCCATGCTGTCATAGTCGGGGGGAGTAACTTTAATTACAATTGCTAATCTGTCTACTCTTCTATTATCTGCATTACTGTGGTTTTGATGGTGGGATGTAGTTGATAGGAATCTAGACAGGCAGGATTGAGTGGTGGGTGCAGTACGCACGAGACTCGGGCTCATAGTGTTGGCGCCTGTTCTAGATTCTAAGGACCGGTTCTTGGTGACATTGCGACCAGGTATTACCGTGCCACCACATGACGTTATGGAACGGCTTAGCCAAGTAATTAGGAGATCTTTCAATAAGTATGGGCAATGGATTGGTGCGGGGAACGAGTTCAGCGTTACCTGCTCTGGGATCCGCATGGCTCAAGAGGGGGCTGCCACGTCGGAGGGTGTACTCCAGTATGTCGTGGTAGGCGAAACCTTAGAGTGCTCGTACTTGTCGGGAGACCCTTTGTAAAGGCTCTGTTGTGACCTTCTGGCCACACACCTTAGGTAGTGTGTAGTGTGATTGGCTATCACCGGCAAAAAGGAGGTTCTTAGTCCACCTGGAGACAGGGGATGAAATCACAACATGTGGGTAAAGTGGTACAAACTCTGCAGAGTGTAAATCTATCTAGATAGCCGTGCTCACGGTCACGAGCGCGCCTGGTAGTACTGCCTTGATTAGTTGGGACTGGTTGGTTTGGTTGGTAGCCAGGTGGTGTAACCTGGTGAGTTGGCAGTCGGGTGGGTAACCCGATGAGTTTGGTCCCGGGTGGGGTAACCCGGTGAGTTGGTTTCCAGGTGGGTAACCTGGACGGTGGTGAGTCGGGTGGGTGTAACCCGACGGTCTATACTATCATTATATTTATGTTATTCACCTAGTAAATAGGATGCTAAGGTCAACATAGGAAATTAAGGATGCATAGAGGCATAACCCGTGTCAGCCTTCCCTCATTGAAAATAACCCGCACGTCATAATTTCCACACTTGCGGAGTACATTAGGTACTCATCCTTGCTTCTTTCCTTTTCTTTTTGTACATGTTATGCTGCTCAGGTGAAAGATGTTTCAAGCGAAGATGGAGTCTAGAAGGTCGCGTTGCTGCCAGTCGATTTGCCTGTGGCGTGCCCTGCTTGTTTATCTCTTCCGCTGTTGTTCGTAATTGTTTCAAGGTAAAAATTGTTGTTTTATCCGATATAGAACTGTTTACCATATTTTGTCGTGCATGTATGATCAAACTGATCCTGGCATACATGCAGGTTTGCTCTGTTTTACATTGTGTAAAATGGGGTGTGACAAAGGTGGTATCAGAGCTATATATCGACTCTAGGCATGTGACCTTAGTTAGAATGGACTCGTAGGACTTTCCTTTGACTTCGCTTGTGAATACAAAGATTCGGTTCGACCAGCGCTGTTTCAAGATCTACGCGAGAAGATATCCGGAAGCAAGAAGAAGACTGCTAGAAGATTCGTTATATTCACTCGTTTAGATCCTCTTTTTGTTTAGCGAGTGAAGTCTATACCTTTCCACAACGAAAATTAGACGTTGATTGATGTATTATAAATTAATAATAAAACAAACACATAAAACATGGCTTTTTCTCGTTTAAGGGGGGTAGCCCATCATTAATCAACTTTGATTTCTGTAACACTAATATATTTAAATTCAAGTAAAAATAAAATTTTGTATTCCATGTCATAGAATTCATTTAAGTAACACAATCTATTTTGAAGATCATACTAAAATTTCGACCACACTCAAAATCTTAAAAAAAATATAAATATAGATTAATGTTCTAATTAATGATTCTAAAATGTGTGATGCTATACATAAATTAAAAACAAATAACATTTCATTTGTAGTGATTTAATAGGAACTATGTAATTTCTGTATAACTAAAACTCAAGTAGCGATGAACTATCTTATAAAAAGTTAATTTTAACATTTGTCATACTGTAATGCTGCACTTTGTTGTACAACTAGTATTTTTTCCAAAAGATAATAAAATAAAATATGTATTCAACACTTTAGCATGTATTTGATTAACATGATTTATTTTAGAAACCACACTTAAATTGTTTGGCAAACTGAAAAAAAATTTAATATTGAGAAAGGAAGAATGATATTCTAACTTAATGTTATTTAACGTGCGGTAATTATAATTTGAAAGTGATTATAATTTAATTCGTAGAGTCTTCATATTAAAAATGAAATCTCTAAATTGGTTAAAATGAAAATTTATGCTTTAATAAAATGTTTCCTAAAATTACTTTAAACCAACTTGCCTTGTTGTATTGCTATGATTGTGTGATCCTTGATGTTGTTCCGAGTGTTTAAATTTTTGTTTGAAAATTTAATTTGAAGTATAACAAGAACTAAAATTATTTAGGAAATGACATAAAACCTAGTCCACTTTCTTACCCAGCGCCTTGAATCTCGGGGCGAGATTCCGTTTAAGGGGGGTAGATTTGTAACACCCCAAAATTTAAATACAAGAAAAATTTGAATTTAAAATAATTTAAACCTTGAAAATTGGTAATGGAAGAAAAGTAAATTAAGAAAATGTGTGTTTCCTTCTCGTGACTGAATGCATGCGTGTGTGCTTTGAATTCAAAATTTAAATGGCATTTTGATTTGAATTTGTGAGCAAAAGTTAAAATTTGCTTGGAAACCTAAATCTAAAATTAAAAAAAAAAAACTCTCTCTCGGGCCGATACCCAACCTTTCCCCGAGGCCCAACCCGCCCCCTCCCAGCCGCAGCCTGCCCCCCCCTCCCTTCTTTGTCTTTTTCCCTCTGTCGCTGACACTTGGGCTCCGCTGGTCAGCTTCCTACCTTCCTCGATTGACCCAGTCAGCGCAAATTGGATTCCCTTTTCTCCCTCTGTCCAGTGGACCCCACGCGAGCAGCCTTTCTCCTTCCCCGCTCCTTTCTTGTGTGGGTCACGCGATCCGTGTGGGCGGTGCCGTGGGCGCGGACGCCGAAATCTGTACGCGGACTCCAAAATATCTGGCCTAGCTTCTTGCGCCGCACGCAGCCTCCCCCATAAAGCCACTTCAAACCCTAGCCGCTTCTTTCGGTTCCGGTTTCCTTCCCAGATCGGGTACCGAGCGCTGCCTTTGCCCAACTCATGGTAAGATCGCCGCCCTCTCGATGTCCCGCTGTTCTCCCTCGGTTTCGCTCCGCGCTAACCCCACCATCGCATTTTCCTCCCTCTAGAACACGCCTCGGACATGAAGATGCGGAGAGATCATCGCCCGTCGCCTTCCTCGTCGAGATCCGGTGAGCCCCGACACCCTCATCGTCATTCTACCATTTCCAATCCACACCTCTCCGTGCTAAACTACCCTGCGTGTTTGCCGCCCTCCAGAACACCCTTCGGGCAAGGTGGTGTCAAGAGTTCGCGACTGGGACGCCAACCTCGATGAAGACCGACGCCATCTTCTTCCCTTTCCCGGCGCGAGCACATCTCCGAGCCATATCGAGCCCTGAATCCACCCTAGGTAAGTTCCACTTGCCCTCCTCCGTCGATCAATGCTTTTAGGTGCGCGTTTTATCCTTTGTTGCCGTGGATGCGCGTGCGCCGGCGTGTTTCGAGCGTCGCCCATGGCGGGCCGCCGTTCCGCAGCCGTCGCCGGCGACCGGCTCTGGCCGGGGATTGACCTGGGCCGTTGATCGTGGATCCGGCGGCCCTGTTTTAATCCAGCGTACCCTTTCGCTATTTTGCGTTTGGATCCCTGCGTTTTACCAAGCCAGTCTAAGGAGCCCTTCCACCTTGCTGTTTTAGCGTTTTGACCCCTGGACTGTTTAAAAATCATGAGATTTGCTGCTAACAGCACCTAACCCCCTGTACTCCTCTGCTTTTGCCCTAATTAGTTTCTGCAGCAGACTTAATTGCAAACTACCCCCGGAATGTCCTAGAAATTGCAGAAACACCACTGTGCATGTTGTAAATTAGGTTTTAACTGGAATATTGCATATTAACCCCTATAACTCACTGGATTAATGATTTAAACACCTGACCTCGCTGGGATTTACACAAAACACCCTGGAACCTGCTGAATTAATATTTTAGCCCCTGTACCATGTTGTACTTTTGCAGAAAAGACCCTGTATGTTGCAGATTTTACAGAATTGCCCTTGTAGCATGTTGATCTTATGTGCAGAACCCTAGTGAATGTTATTTGTGCATACAACTCACTGCCAAATATTCATTAATGCATATTAACACTAAAAATATGTAGTTAAATGTGTTATTGCATGTGATAGTGAATTGTGACCTAGAAATATACATGTGAATATATTCTTGTATTATAAATGCTTCATAATCTGGACTTAATCTATTATTGCATGCCTGATAAAAATGTTCTTGCATTTGTAAATGAGTTACAACCTAGGTTTAACCTATCATTGCATGCATGATGACGTAAAGGTGTAATATCTTGTTAAAACCAATGGATGCCATAGAAACATGTTTTATTAACATCATCATTATTTAATTATGCGAGTTAAGCTATAAAACATTGCTACAACCTGATAAAACCCCATAACACCATGTTAACCCGTAACCGTGCGTAGGCTCTCGTTACACCGTAGGATATTCGCGTTGTACTCTTCATTTACTTGTTTTGCTTGTATGGTGTACTGTTATTAAATGTATTTCTGTATCTCTCTTTCGGTAGTATGTGCGTGTTCGCGTGATGATCAAGATGTGACGTGAAGACTTGGAAGGTTGAGCATTCTACCTGGAGGACTGAGCAGCTTCATGTTATAAAGAAAAGGCAAGTGTCCTTGACCACTTTGCACCGGTTAGGAATTATTAAGGACATAGATAGAATTAGCTGCATGCAAGTCTTAAATTGAATCCTATATTAGGAATGTTTCCCTAGATTTCCATAATATTCCTTGTTGCTCTGTCGGGTAGATGTTAGGGTATTCTGTGGGTGGATTACAACTGCTTAGCCATGCTGTCATAGTCGGGGGGAGTAACTTTAATTACAATTGCTAATCTGTCTACTCTTCTATTATCTGCATTACTGTGGTTTTGATGGTGGGATGTAGTTGATAGGAATCTAGACAGGCAGGATTGAGTGGTGGGTGCAGTACGCACGAGACTCGGGCTCATAGTGTTGGCGCCTGTTCTAGATTCTAAGGACCGGTTCTTGGTGACATTGCGACCAGGTATTACCGTGCCACCACATGACGTTATGGAACGGCTTAGCCAAGTAATTAGGAGATCTTTCAATAAGTATGGGCAATGGATTGGTGCGGGGAACGAGTTCAGCGTTACCTGCTCTGGGATCCGCATGGCTCAAGAGGGGGCTGCCACGTCGGAGGGTGTACTCCAGTATGTCGTGGTAGGCGAAACCTTAGAGTGCTCGTACTTGTCGGGAGACCCTTTGTAAAGGCTCTGTTGTGACCTTCTGGCCACACACCTTAGGTAGTGTGTAGTGTGATTGGCTATCACCGGCAAAAAGGAGGTTCTTAGTCCACCTGGAGACAGGGGATGAAATCACAACATGTGGGTAAAGTGGTACAAACTCTGCAGAGTGTAAATCTATCTAGATAGCCGTGCTCACGGTCACGAGCGCGCCTGGTAGTACTGCCTTGATTAGTTGGGACTGGTTGGTTTGGTTGGTAGCCAGGTGGTGTAACCTGGTGAGTTGGCAGTCGAGTGGGTAACCCGATGAGTTTGGTCCCGGGTGGGGTAACCCGGTGAGTTGGTTTCCAGGTGGGTAACCTGGACGGTGGTGAGTCGGGTGGGTGTAACCCGACGGTCTATACTATCATTATATTTATGTTATTCACCTAGTAAATAGGATGCTAAGGTCAACATAGGAAATTAAGGATGCATAGAGGCATAACCCGTGTCAGCCTTCCCTCATTGAAAATAACCCGCACGTCATAATTTCCACACTTGCGGAGTACATTAGGTACTCATCCTTGCTTCTTTCCTTTTCTTTTTGTACATGTTATGCTGCTCAGGTGAAAGATGTTTCAAGCGAAGATGGAGTCTAGAAGGTCGCGTTGCTGCCAGTCGATTTGCCTGTGGCGTGCCCTGCTTGTTTATCTCTTCCGCTGTTGTTCGTAATTGTTTCAAGGTAAAAATTGTTGTTTTATCCGATATAGAACTGTTTACCATATTTTGTCGTGCATGTATGATCAAACTGATCCTGGCATACATGCAGGTTTGCTCTGTTTTACATTGTGTAAAATAGGGTGTGACAAGTTCAGATTGCACAAAGTGAATGGTAGTGTAGGTGTTAGTAGTATCTGCTGCGCGCGTGTTGCTGCGTCGTGCAGTCCTCAATCATCATCATCATCATCAATAGCACACTAGTAGTATCTTTTCCTTCTTCTCAACTGTTTACCAGACACCATCACTAGCTACTGGAGTACTCATTCTGTTCACAAATACTTATCGTCTTTTTACTTATTTCTGTACAAGAAAACGGTAAGTATTTAAAGACGAGAGGATAGTAACAAAGAAAAGGAAGCTGTGAACTGCAGATAAAGGTGAAAAGGTTCAGATGATCTTGGTTGGCAGGACAAAGGTTCAGAGTTCAGAATTGCCCGTCAAACATGACATGGGTTTGGCGGCGTACGTAGTGGTCACCTCGGGTTCCCGCAATCATGCATGAAACCCGCGGGCGGAATGGAAAACGCACCCCGCGGATCCGGTCCCCGAGCCCGAAACGCCGCGCTTGCCAACTTGTTGCCGCGCCCGTCTCCTCTCGCCGCCGCCGTTCTCTTCTCCTGTACATACTGTACCTGTACTGTATACGCCCATCTCAATCTCAGTTTTACTACTTTAAATGCTGTGGCAATCCTCAAGATTCTGTAGTTAAATAAAAGACAACGTTCTACTCCACTAGTATTACTGTTCTATATACCATTTGACTCCAAGCAAGTAAAATTAATTACCGCTTTTTTTAGAGAGAATATACTTCATTGATTAAGTAATTACCGCTTGATGGCACTGGCTGACCCCAGTACGGTACCGGCATGTCGGTGTAAAATACTCTACTCCTAATAATAAAAAAATAAATATCCCCTTCAATTAAGAAATACTGCTCCTGCAGTCCCTAGTATTATTAGCAGTAGCGCCACCGTATTATTTCCTGCCAAGAAATGATCAGCATAAAAGGCCAGCGCCCCGACCCCAGCAAACCACCCCAACTCCGCTCTTCTTTCTATACTGCTCTGCAACTGCAACTGCAACTCCACTTCACGGAGCGAGCGAGCGAGCGAGCGAGCGAGTAAACCAGAGAGGACGAGAGGAGAGATTCAATCAACCCAGTTCCTTCCTCCCTCCTCGCTTCGCTTCCGTTTGCTCGTCTCAGGCGAGTGGCCTCGTCGCTTCGCTTCGATACGATTCGATTCGCACCCGTGTGCTCCCTGTCAGATCCGAGGCGCTTTGAATCAATTCCGCTTTCACCGCCTCTCACCGCTTTTGCTTTCCTGCAGATTTCTCCTTCTCTCTCTCCGCTTGGATCGAAATGGGCGCGTGCGTCTCCAAGGCCTTCTGCTGCCGCCGTCTCCCGGCCGACAACGGCGAAACCAACGACAACAACACTGTGACTGGTGGCGGTGTGCATTTTTGCACTAATAATGCTTTTCGCTCGTCTCGCTGTTTTGCTTTTGCTATTTCCCCACCCCTAGTTTTTCACCATTTCCTCTCTCTCTTTTGCCGCTCGCGGTTTGCTTATTTTTTTCCTCTCTATTTGGTGTCGTGTTTACCCCCGAGATTGTCGGTCGCAAGTACAAGTAGGATTAATTTGGGGATCGAACCGCATTGGATGTTTGCTACATTGCTTATTACTCCATTCATTTCGATCCATGGGTGATAGTTATGCGTGGACTCGAGATTTCTCTACGGGTTTTTCCATGGAATTCGGAGTAATTTGAGCCCCTGACTTTTCAGTGACCGCGGCGGAGCAGGAGGAGGCCTACGACCTGCCCGTCTTCCAGGAGTTCTCCTTCGAGCAGCTGCGGCTCGCTACCTCGGGGTTCGCCGTCGGCAACATCGTGTCCGAGCACGGCGAGAAGGCGCCCAACGTCGTGTACAAGGGGAAGCTCGATGCCCAGCGCCGCATCGCTGTCAAGCGATTCAACCGCTCCGCCTGGCCTGACTCGCGCCAGTTCCTGGTATCCTCTCTATTTTTTTTACCCTTTTCAGATCATTTTGGTGGATTGATTGCTAGTTCTCTTACCTGGTTCGGTATTGGTAAATGCTTTGCAACTTTTGGTTCATACATCAAATGTCTCTTATCATATCATGGAGGTTGTAGATTGTACCTGTTCCCCTGTCATGATATGATGTATGCCTGTTAGTATTATCTGCTTAATTATCTTGCTGTTGGATGGATTATGATGACTCATTCATGGAATGGTGGTACCTACCAACTGTTTGCCTAACATTCTTTTGGTTTTTAGATTCCGTTGCTGAACAAGTGTGGCCGTGTGTGTGAGACAGCAAATATACCAGCTCCTATCAGTCCCGTAATTTTTTTCAGTTACCGTTTTGGTTCGTTAACAATCTTTCAGTTATTTAGATTCCATTACTGAACAAGTGTGGCCGTGTGAGACAACAATTATACCAGCTCCTATCAGTCCCGTATTTTTTTCGGTTACTGTTTTTGTTCGTTAACATTCTTTCAGTTATTTAGATTCCATTGCTGAACAAGTGTGGCCGCGTGAGACAGCAATCATACCAGCTCCTATCAGTCCAATAATTTTTTCGGTTACCATTTTTGTTCGTTAACATTCTTTCAGTTACTTCATCACTGGAACCGTTAGTGCACGCTGCGCATTTAGCAACGCACGGCTTCCCCCTTTTTTGCTGCTGATTCTTCAGATTCAACTGCTTAATTGTGAGCTTAAGCATTATATGATGTCGGATAAGAGGAAACAATTGTACGGTGTTGGATAAAAGGAACTTGTTGATGTATTTCCATAGCTATTCAGCATCTTGTTACTGCTGTTTTAAAACGACAATTATGTTTTTTTTGACTTTGTTAGATTTACTCCTTGTTCCGTCATTAGATTCCCTGCTAAACAAGTGTAACTGTCTTTGTCGGCTACCGATTTTGTGTGCCATGTTACTTTATGATTTTTTTAGTTTAAACTGTGCATAGAAACACATGGCTTTCCGATTTTTCTATAAATGGAATCTATGTGTTTCCACAGGCCACAGCTCTTCACACCGCTGCTTTAATAACGACTGTCACCTGATAACGACATTTTTGTGTTTTGACTCTATTAGGTCTGCTTGTTGTATAGTATTTTATGTGCCTTTTGATTTATTATATTTATCTCTTATCATGTCACTTATAGTTAGTTGCATGACAAATAATACATAGAGGACTTTTTTCAAACAGTACCATTGCATTCTCCATATAAATGACTTTTTCTCGTCTGTGGACATTCCTCATTGTTGATATGAATCTGTGGATTTCATATGCTTTGCACATAGTTTCATATTTTCAAAGGTATGCGTGCCCTGACTTTGAGGTAAATTTTATCTTTCAGGAAGAAGCTAGGTCAGTCGGTCAGCTCCGAAACCGGAGATTGGCAAATTTGCTTGGTTGTTGCTGTGAAGGAGAGGAGAGGTTGCTTGTTGCAGAGTTCATGCCCAACGACACGCTAGCGAAACATCTCTTCCATTGTAAGTCCTTTGAAAGCAGTTCATGTCGTTATTATGCTTAGCAGTAGCAGGTAGTAAACATGCTATTTTTTTCATTTATGCACACGCTCTATCGAAGACACTATGAAGTTTAAGGTCTATGACATCACTTCTCTTAATTATTTATTTTTATCTGTGCACCTTTGTAAATGCCATCATGGCCATTTCACAGGGGAGTCGCAAGCAATGAAATGGTCTATGAGACTAAGGGTTGCTCTTTACCTTGCCGAGTCTTTAGAATACTGCACCAGTAAGGGGCGTGCTATCTACCATGATCTCAATGCCTACAGAGTTCTGTTTGATGATGTGAGTATAATGTGAATTATGTTTGAAATGTGGTCATCAATATGTCTTAACATTTTTGCGCTGCTGCAGGACTGTAATCCTAGACTTTCCTGTTTTGGTCTTATGAAGAACAGTCGGGATGGGAAAAGTTACAGCACCAATTTGGCATTTACACCTCCTGAATACATGAGAACTGGTAAGTCCCTTCTTGCTTTTCTAGCTCTTTAAAGTTCTTTTTATCAGTTGTTTGATGATGAGGGGAGTGATTTTCTGTCTGGACAACTTTCCTACAAAGTTTACTAGGCTACATTGCTCAAAGTTTTGTTTAGAAGATTGCATCTGCACCACCAATTTATGTGCTTTTTTATCTATACCATTAACCTTTGTCAGTGACATGACATTAGTTTTTCCTTTTTCATGTGGAACCCCACTAACTTCTTTATTGACCTTGGGTTTCATTTTAACTTCATAATTCTGGATGCAACTTGAGCCTCTAGCTGTTACTACCTCAATTTTTTTTAACGTGCAGGAAGGATCACTCCTGAAAGTGTCATTTACAGCTTTGGGACCTTGCTGTTGGATGTTCTTAGTGGGAAGCATATTCCTCCTAGCCATGTAAGCACATTGAACTCTAATTCTTCTATGACATGTTCATTTTATTTGACTTGTTTTTATTTTTTAACATATTGTATGGCAACATATGTTCAAATTACAGTAAACATGACTCATTGTTCATCAACTTATTAGTAATATCTAGGTAGCTAAGCTATGATGCACTCTGCCTCTTTCCGTGATATTCTTAAGGTCTTCACTTATGCGGATACTTTCAAACTTTGTTCCCAACCTGGATATTTTATTTCTACAGAGTAATGTAATATAATCTTGATTTATATGATGGATTCAGTTGCATCAGTCTCATGCCGTCATTTGATGTTATCTTTCTAGAATTAGAAAGTCAATAGAGTGGTATGGATATCATGTTGAGTTGTTGACCATTTTCACATCATGATGAATAGTGCTCTAACAATATACCTCTTTGGGAACAAAGCTTGTAAGAATTAACATTTCAGTGATCAGACAAACGAGATAGTTAGATGCAGATATAACTATGACTTCTGCTAGTATTTTCTTGTTTCTTCAGTTTTACCAGACTGATGATTCTGAAGCAAATATGTGCAGGCTCTTGATCTGATTCGAGATCGGAACTTCAATATGCTTACAGACTCCTGTTTGGAGGGTCAATTTTCAAATGAGGAAGGAACAGAGCTCGTGCGATTAGCTTCAAGGTGCCTTCACTATGAACCCCGTGAACGACCTAATGTGAGGTCTCTTGTGCAAGCATTGACCCCCCTTCAAAAGGATGTTGAGGTGAGTACTTTGCCATTCTCTTGTTAGTAGCCAGCAAAGCTGAAATTAAATCTGTCTTAAGTGGTTGCTGTTTGGGCGTGTCATGATGTCACCTTCATCAAACTAAGATGTTATAACTACAGTAATGTTGAGGTTGTTGAGCTAGGATACAATGTTACAACTAAAGTAATGTTGAAACTTTTTACAGACCCCATCGTATGAACTGATGGATATTCCACGCGGCGGTGCATCATCTGTCCAACCATTGCCCCTTTCTCCTCTTGCTGAAGCCTGTTCTAGAAAGGATTTGATAACAATACATGAAATTCTAGAAAATAAAGGATACAAGGATGACGAAGGAACAGCAAATGAGGTTCGCATTTTCCTTTTTGGAGAACATTGTTTGTTGGGGTCATGCGGACTTCTGCGCGTGTGCATACCTTTATACAGTATCCTCAGAATCATTCAAGCAAACAAAATATTCTTATTACTTTGCTGTTGTGTGATTCTTATTGTTACCTTCTGTGCTGCAGCTCTCATTTCAGGTTTGGACCACTCAAATGCAAGAACTGTTGAATTCAAAAAAGAACGGTGACAACGCTTTTCGACATAAGGATTTTACTACTGCCATTAATTGTTATTCCCAGGTTGTTTTCTCTATACTTTTATGATCCCTTCTGAGTATGTGACTGAGATACTGAAAGTTGCATGATTGAATGTGATTAAACGTGACTAGCACCATGTTTTTATATTTTATGTCCTTTTATATTCTGAAAATACGAGGAAAAATTATGGACTACGGGCTCTAAGAACATTACAATTGATCTTCTAACATGGACACTATAATGCTCATGGAACAACCTCAAGGTTTCTGTTGACTTTCCTTTTTACTTGCAGTTCATTGAAGTTGGTACGATGGTTTCACCAACCATTTATGCTCGACGCTGCCTGTCTTACTTGATGAATGGCATGCCAGATGAAGCACTGAGAGACGCAATGAAAGCTTTGGTAATATATCCAACATGGTCAACTGCATTCTACCTTCAGGCCACAGCGCTGTCATCATTAGGCATGGAGGATGAAGCTCAAGAATCACTCAATGATGGTCGTGACCATGAGCAAAGTAGCAGCAGCAGTCATTGAGTGTGAAATGCTTTGTAGTTGATAAGATGCACATAATTCAGGTAAACGTTCTTTACTAATTTATTGTTACCTGGTTGGTGCTAGGTTCTCGGCCCTTAAGCTGGTCAGCTTTTGCACCCCTAAACTGCTCCCAATTTTTTGTTCCTCCTTTTTTTAGTTTTAATGAATGAAATCTAACTAATAAGGCATAGTGTAGTTATAAAAATACTAGCAAGATGAACTGGTGGCAAATATGTGGCGGCTTTAGATGGGTTATGCATGGAATCTCTGAACTTATTTTCTGTTTTGGATCATGCTAATCGATTAGAAAATGGAACTGAACCTTTTTTTTTGTCAGGACTAGCTATTCAATCTTATGAAGTTCAATGATATGATGTTATCTGTAAGCGATGCTATATGTTGAGTAAATATAAAATATTATCACTGTTGAATGCGTCGAGTAAATATTAAACACTATTACTGTCTTCTCATTATTTTGCTTGTGGTGCAGGCGCTTGTTTGAACAGAGTATTCTTGGGCATGGAAGTAGGTGTTGGTGGTTTGTCAATTTGGCTAGGGGTTCCTTAACTTTGTTCTGATTTGTGCGTGTTAGGCGTCGTCCCTCATCCATATCTTCATGTAGGATGTATATATGGAGAAAAGCGACAACAGAGTCCCTGAAAGAGATGGCAAAGACATCGAATTGTACTGCAGACAGGAAATTAAGGGGGGAGAAAAGGGATTTTTCTTCTTGGTTCCTCCTAACTTGTACATCGAGCATTGTTTCTCCCCAGTTTTTTTTTCTTTTCATAGAACATGTGATAGCTCTCATTGGAATATTTCTCGGAGAAATGGTGGAATTCTTTTTCTTAGGTGAAAAAGTGGTAGTGGTATTATTGCGTCAGCTCTGCCGACTGTGAAATTGTTAAAGCTTACTACCTATTCTCGTCTAAAGGTCGTCTTTCGCAATGCTAAATTTTCATTGGCGAATGCGCACTGCAAACTTGCGATCGGCAAATCTAAGACATGTTTAGTCTAGCACATATGTTTAGTCCTGGAGGATGGAGAGGCATAGCAGCGGCTGGGCGAAGCAAAGCAGGCGGCCAGGGGGAGGTTACCAAAATGAGTACTCCCTCGTCCCTCCATCCCCAACTAGTTAAAAAACGTCATTTATTTGATGATGGAGTGAGTATGAAGCTACCAACTCAGAACTCATTGGACGCTAGCTGCATGCACTAGTGTTTAAGGTTACCGACTCATCTCTCGTCTTCTGATTGCATAGCTGTTGGCAACCACTCCTGCCGAACCACATTCTCTCACAACCTCTTCACAACAGAAAGCTTGATCAGATTCGCAATGCACAACAGACGCGTACGGGGGACCTGAACAGCTCCTCCGCTTCCTCACTCTATAAATCCCCTCTTCATCCATGCAAACATAACGCACGCAACAAAACGGCATCTGCATCGTCGTCTCCCATTAATTTTCCCACTTAGACAGCAACCATGAGCACCAGCGAGTCCGGCGCCGCTGCGCACGTCATCCCCATGGACGACGTCGCCCGCGACCACGGCACGTACGACGCCACCGGCAACAAGGCGCCGGTTCCTCCCGCCGCGGCTGCCGCCCGCGACGCTCCAGTTGCCACGGCGCCACGCAAGTCCGCCGGCGGCATCCCGTTCTTCCGGCGGGCAGACCGCGGCAGCCGGTGCGTGGCGCTCATCGACTTCCTGCTGAGGATTACGGCCTTCGGGCCCGCCCTCGCCGCCACCATCGCCACGGCCACGGCCGACGAGACGCTCTCTGTCTTCACCGAGTACTTCCAGTTCCGCGCCCGCTTCGACGAGTTCCCGGCATTAGTGTCAGTGTCGCCCGCCACTACTCACAGTTCACGCCGCGCGCCCGCAGCTTACATTATACTCCCTTCTCCGTTCTCAAAACTGATTGGGAATGCCCGCGCGCGCGTGCAGGTTCTTCATGGTGGCCAACGCGGTCGCGGCGGGGTACCTGGTGCTGTCCCTCCCCTTCTCCGCCACCCTCGTCCTGCGCCCACAGGCCATAGGCTTACGCCTTCTCCTGCTCGTCTGCGATATGGTGATACTACTAACTGCCCCTACGTACCGGGACACTAGCTCCTCTATGAGATAGAGTAGTTTGTGGATGTCCGCCACTGCTGTGCTAATACTGATGAGTTGTCGTCGTTGCATGCAGATACTGGTGGCGCTGCTGGCGGCGGCTGCAGCGGCCGCCGCGGCCATCGTGGACCTGGCGCACTCGGGGAACCTGCGGGCCAACTGGGTGCCCATCTGCATGCAGTTCCACGGCTTCTGCCAGAGAACCAGCGGCGCCGTCGTGGCCTCCTTCCTCGCCGTCTTCATCCTCATGCTCCTCGTCATCTTGGGCGCCTTCGGCGTCAGGAAGCGCTAGCTGAACACTTACTACTCTTGTCGCCGCGCGCGTCCCACAGACCCGTTCATCCGTTTGTACTGCGTACGTGTTTCTGCAATGTGATATGTGCACTTAGGTGTGAGCATCGTCCAGCGGATTATATAGGAGTTTCATGTCATATCGGTCTTTAAAAAAAGAAAAGGAGTTTCATATCTCCAAATGGGCCTATGTCTATGTATTTTTCTGGCCGAGGTAAGGAAGGATGCGCACAAAATATTTGGAAAAACCAAGGATGAAATCAGAAATGTTAATGGGAATCTCGCTCGCGAACGGCGCGCGTTATCCTCCCTGATCCATTGTCTTCTTCTTCCCGGGCATTCATTCGGAACTCCGCGGCCACCATGCTGATACAGTTCCTCTCGCTCCCCGCCGCCTCGTCGCCCACTCCCCACCTCCCTCCTTCCAAGCCTTTCAAGCCCGCCTCCTCCTTCCGTCGCCCCTCCCTGCCTCCGCCGGCGTCCCCAATACCCCCACCTGCGCCCCCTCCTCCTCCCACGAATCCGCTCTCCTCCAAGCTATGGCTATCGAGCAAGCTCTCCCCACCTCCTCCTCCGCCTGCGCCTCCTCCTCCTCCGCCACCCCCCGTTCCAGTCGAGCTGCCTCCACCGGATCCGGCGCCAGCGCCAGCGCGGCAGGAGGAATTCCGTCAGAAGGGCAAGGTCTTCGTGGGGAACCTGCCGCTCTGGGCGAAGAAGCCGGAGATCGTCGATTTCTTCCGCCAATTCGGACCCCTGGAGAAGGTCGAGCTCGTGCGCGGTCACGACGACCCCGAGCGCAACGTCGGATTCTGCTTCCTCTACTACGGCGGCGACGACCCCGAGTCTGCGGCGGAGCGGGCGGTGGAGGTCGACGGCGCGGAGTTCCGAGGGAAGTCGCTCACGGTCAGGCTTGATGACGGGAGGAAAGGGAGGGCCAGAGCAGAGGAGCGGGCGGGCTGGGTGGAACACGGTGGGAGGCAGGAGCCTCGCTCGCCGTGGCACAAGGGTAGGGAGGAGTCATGCCGCGAGTTCCGGAGGGTGCTTGAGTCGCAGCCCGAGAATTGGCAGGCTGTCGTCTCCGCATTTGAGCGGATCCCCAAGGTCCTTCTCCGATCACCTCAGCATTATGTATTACCAGTACCACTGAATAGGTCCATCTGCCCATGGTTCTTGTCGAGTTACTTACATTACATGGTACCAAATCAGTCATTGGGGGGATATTTGTCTATGCCCTTTTCAACAGTTTACATACAAGTGAACTGATTTTATCTAACAGCCTCTGTCTGCTATTAACTCATGTAAGAATCAATGACCATCTCACTTTTTCCAACATGAGTTCAAGTGCAAATACTTTCCCAAGTTGCTGTTGCAAACGACACTAAAAAAAAAGTGTAGCGACTGATAGATCTGATATAAGTTGGGTACCCACCATGTTAGAGATTTGGAGTTACTGATCATTTGTTTTTTATATATAGGTAACCATGTCTTAATTTAGCTGTTAAAAATAATTGTGTTTGGTACTTTAGATTCACAACTTCTAGATAACTTCGCCAGCTCCTTTGCTCTACATGCAAGGCTCCAAAGGGATCAAATGCAAAAATATATCACTCA
The DNA here is from genome assembly GCA_036927565.1 of Tuctoria greenei. Lineage (NCBI taxonomy): Eukaryota > Viridiplantae > Streptophyta > Magnoliopsida > Poales > Poaceae > Tuctoria > Tuctoria greenei. The sequence continues at coordinate 137,008,680 of JAYESD010000010.1, read as the reverse complement.
CCTCGTAGAGATTTTTTTATGCTACAATATAAAATTGTCTTATAGCGTTAAGATATCACTGTTGATGGCATTTTAATCTAGTCTTTATTTTGATCCTGATCATTCAGCCATCAAGGAGGGAATTCAGTCTGATGGTTGTGTATTATGCCAAACGAGGTGATAAACATCATGCACGTGCAACGTTCGAAAACATGAGAGCAAGAGGAATAGAACCCAATGCGTTTGTCTTCACAAGGTATGTGCATCTTTGCTGCTGTTTGATAGTATCTTCCTGCCTCTTATTCCCTATTCCTTATTATTTAAAATATGTAGATCAAATTAACTAAACGTGTATGATTTGCACAATTGCACCATGGTTTCCTAAACCTGCATAGTGCATAGGTGGGTCAACTGGCCTCTGGCAATCATATCTGCACAATTGCACTATTATTCTAACTTCATTCTTAGTGCACATACTATTTTTTTTGTTGTGCCGTGGGGCTCTGTTGGCCCACCTAAAGAAGTTTACATGTGTAGAAGGGCCTGCAAATTTTTTACAGTTAAATGGAATGACTTTTCTAATTACCATCTGAATGGATGGTGAAATAGGTGATCTGTAAATTTGGTAGGTAAAGATTGCTCATGGGGAAAGATCTTGCACGATTATCATTATGAGAAGTTAACTATGAAAAAAAAACTTAGGAAGTAGGAAGAACCTACCAAGAAACGTATTACACGGTCACTAATATGCTGATTTAACTTCATAGGAGTTGAGAGATGAAAGTTGACTAATGAATGTATTGAGATAGAAGAACATGTTTTAAAAGAATTACTCATTTATGTAGTGACTGTGTGGTAACTGGCGAACTAGCTCTAGCAATGTCTCTATGTTGGCTTGTCTCCTGCATTAAATTTAACTTATTTCATGCAGCCTTATTCACGCTTATGCAGTTGCTAGAGATATGCGTGGGGCAGTTTCATGCACTGAGGAAATGAAATCTGAAGGCCTTGAGCTGACAGTTGTCACTTATAGTATCCTTATTGCAGGATATGCCAAAATTAATGATGCTCAGTGAGTATTTTCTGTGTTTCTCATCACATTAATTCTTCTGTATGTGAACCCCTTTTCACTTATTACACTTTCAGTTGTAGACATTATTTTAGGCACCGGATGAAGTGGCCTTTTAATTTATAGCTTTTTCATATCAATACCACTGGCACCTTGCTAATCACGTTGTCTTGTTGTTGAAGATCTGCAGACAACATGTTCAAAGAAGCTAAGTCCAAGCTCGAAAGTTTAAATGGAATCATATACAGCAACATTATACATGCTCACTGGTTAGTACTTACCAGTTAATGGATTGATAGACATCTCTTTTTTGACCCAATCGATAGACATCTTGAATGTAATAAAAGAAAATGTTGATATCTTGAAAATGATTATTGTGTCATATGTTTACTAATGTAATCATTTTAGAACACTCAAGTATGTGCTTATTGCAGCCAATCTGGAAATATGGATCGAGCTGAAAAGCTGGTCCGTGAAATGGAAGAGGACGGAATTGATGCTCCTATTGATATTTATCACAGTATGATGCATGGATATACTATCACACAAGATGAAAAGAAATGTCTAATTGTGTTTGAAAGATTAAAGGTATAGTGAGAAATGATTTCTTGTAACTGAGTTTGCGTTCCTTGGAGATTTCTTTTTACGTTTTAAATTTGTTTATGCTTATGTTCTTACCATATAGTGCACATGAGTCTTTTGATTTAGGGTTGGAATGGGGTTTATTGGCGTATTTGCCACTCTAATTCGAATATTTTTCTCACTTTGCAGGAGTGTGGCTTCAAACCATCAATAATATCTTATGGGTGTATTATTAATTTGCATGTCAAGGTAGAGTCCTTCCTCTTGCATGTTCTTCTCGATTCAAAGGCTCTGCTTTTCTAGTTTTCTTCCCTCTTTTTACTCTTTGAGTTGGTCTGTTTTCATGCTCCTATTGTTTTTCTTTAGTAATGATTGGTAAGTTTAATGGAAGAATGATTGACAGCTGAGATACTTGAAGTGCGGCTCTGATTCAAACTCTGTGGAATCAATATGCTAGGGCTAATAGTTTGAACTTGAAATCACGTTAGTATTTGTATATCTTTTTTGCTATCTGTTTACTTGTCTGAGTAAAGACAATCGCTGATAATGGTTTGGAATTTCTTTCTCCAGATCGGAAAGGTTCCCAAAGCCTTAGCTGTTAGCAAAGAAATGGAATCACATGGCATCAAACATAATAACAAGACTTACTCTATGTTAATCAATGGATTCATACATTTGCATGACTTTGCAAGTGCTTTCAGTATATTTGAGGAAATGATAAAATCAGACCTACAGCCTGACCGTGCCATATACAATTTGCTAATAGAAGCATTCTGCAAGATGGGAAATATGGATAGAGCAATTCGTGTATTTGAAAAAATGCAAAAGGAACGAATGCAACCATCAAATAGAACATTCAGGCCTGTCATTGAAGGATTTGCAGTTGCTGGGGATATGAAAAGGGCTCTTGATACCCTTGACCTGATGCGACGAAGTGGCTGTGCTCCCACTGTAATGACTTACAATGCTCTTATACATGGTCTAATTAAAAAGCACCAGGTACTTTTTCTAACTTATGTTACATTTTTTATTTTTAGGCGTGTTCGTGTGCTTGACGAAATGTATGAAAAAAATATCATTATGTTCTCTAATGCATTACCTTTTTTTTTTCTGTGCGTGTTCATGTGCTTGCAGGTTGAACGAGCCGTTTCTGTGCTTGACAAGATGTCCATTGCTGGCATTACACCAAATGAGCATACGTACACAATAATTATGAGAGGTTATGCTGCTAGTGGAGATATTGGAAAGGCTTTTGAGTATTTCACCAAAATCAAAGATAGTGGTCTGAAGCTTGACGTGTACATTTATGAAACTTTGCTCAGCGCCTGTTGCAAATCAGGAAGGATGCAAAGTGCATTAGCAGTCACGCGTGAGATGAGCTTTCAAAAGATACCAAGGAATACCTTCATATATAATATTTTGATTGACGGGTAGGTACTGTATAGCCACATTAGCTAATTCTGGTTGACTATTTCTTTCCAGTACCATGGGGTCTGATCATTTTTTGGGTTACTCATTAACTCTGATGCTGCATTCGATTCATTTTTCATATATGGAATAGAATACCTAGACCCACTTTTAATTCAGTTTTTCTTTCTATGCAAGGAACTACTAATCCGAGGATATAAATAAAACTTTACAATATTTTTTGGATTATCAACCATATTTTTTAACAGTATCTGGTTTATCGTTTATTTGAGCCACATTATAATTTGAAATAGTTTCTATAACCCTGTTAGAATGTTGTATCTACTTGAATAATCACTTATCTTTTATGCAGTTGGGCTAGGAGAGGAGATGTTTGGGAGGCAGCCGACTTGATGAAACAGATGAAAGAAGATGGAGTCCCTCCTAACATCCATACATATACCTCCTACATAAATGCATGCTGCAAGGCTGGAGATATGCAGGTAGGCGCATTTTGCATTGAAATATCTCAAGAGTAGTTTTTGGTCACACACATAGCTGATGGTGTTTGTTTGATTCATCTCATTCCTTTTAAAGAAACGTTTGTCTTGACCTTTGTCATATGCTACTAATTAATTTGTTGAAACATTAATTGTAGAGGGCAGAAAATGTCGTTCAAGAAATGGCAGAACTTGGATTGGAACCTAATATCAAGACTTATACCACCTTGATTAAAGGTTGGGCAAGGGTCTCACTTCCAGACAGAGCACTGAAATGCTTTGAAGAGATGAAACTTGCTGGGCTGAAGCCTGATGAGGCGGCTTATCATTGCTTAGTGACCTCACTTCTCTCTAGGGCAACTGTCATGGAGGGAAGCACCTACACAGGAATATTGAGTGTTTGTAAGGAAATGTTTGAGAATGATTTGACTGTTGATCTGCGTACTGCTGTTCACTGGTCAAAATGGCTTCACAAGATTGAGAGGACGGGAGGGGCACTTACTGAAGCACTTCAGAAGATATTTCCACCAGATTGGAATTCATTAGAAGATTTGGAGGCATCCAGATTTTTAAAAAATGGGTATTCTGAGTCTTGCAGTGATTCAGACTTCAGCGAAGAGGATAACAATGTTGATGACAACTGACATAATATTCTAGACCATGGTTTAACTTCCTGGTTACTTTCAATGCAAAAGTTAACCCATCAAGGTATATGTGATTACTATAGCCACTGCACTGCCTTTTCTAATGTTCGTAGAAGAATATGCACATTATATTTGTATGTCTATCATGAATAATTTGACTTTATAAATCTCATAACAGTTATTTAAGTAAAAGGGGGAAGCAAGAGTAGTATGCCAAAAATAACTGCTCATTTCTAGTTTGTGGAGTTCGGAAGGCCAGTGTTTCTGACCAATCCATGTGTCCTCATATTGCACAGGCCTTTGTGGACGCTTCGTGGATGCTCCAAGAATGGGGTTTGGAATCTTTAGTGTTTTGAGCCTGACCTATTTGGAGTCCGTGGCATTTCTTCAAGAGCAATAGATAGTAACAGTTCTATTGGGGCTAGAGGCACAGGCTGTCAGTGAACAGACATAAGATCACTCAGTCATGTGTGTTCCTGTACAGGTCAATGACTCGTAGAGTCATAGTACAGGTAAATAGTCTTGAGATACTGGAAAAATCTTTCTTGTTATTTCTCTATTTAGAGTCATTTTTATGGTCATTCTATATCTGGTGTAAGTCTAATTTTATAAATTCGGATAAAAATATAGATGGAGTTTTTACTTATTGACCATTTATTTTGTGTAGGGATTTTGTAAAATGATCCAATACAAGTATTTTGAAAAGCACATCTTAGCTCGCCATTTGTGTCATTCTATGTTTACATGTACCGGCCATGATAAGAAAAGGCAACTACTCATTTCATTGCATAATATTAGTTGGGCCTAAGGAGGTACGTTGTTTTAGAGGGTTATGGCTGAATACCATCTCTTTTTAACTGTCATGAGCATTTTGTGAGCATTTCCCCGCATCGGACTTGTAACTGCACTAGACCAGCACAATATTCGTCATTATAAGGTTGGTAACCTCTCCTCTTCCTTTGACAAGACTTAGCTGGCTAGCTGAATGGAATGGAATACCATAAAAATCTACTGCAGTGAAGCAGTATTAGTGATTTCCCAAAAGGTGTGATATTTTTCTTGTTAAGGACTGTAAGGTGGGATAATTCGGAGTTACTCCCTCCATCTGCAAATAAATGACTTCTTTTTGAACAGAATTAGTAAGACTACATTAGAGTCTGCATCCCGCTTCTGCATAACTAAGATGCACACAACCACTAGATAATGTGTTTGGATCCTTCTCTTTGTTCCAATTACTTGTAAACAGGGTAACATCCTCCTAGAAGTTTAGGTTGGTGCTCGTCTGCTTTATTAGTTTGGGCTGATTCCATGGAGGAATTGATGCCCTCTTGAAGCTGACGTACAAGTCCAATCAAGTGATATATGATGACTGGTTTCACATTTAAGGTTTGGCGTCTTTCCGTACAGCAGCTTCAATCAAATGAGCCTTAATGTAGCACAGCCCGATTCAGTCTTAGCTTGGAATTACTCGCCTCTGTCCAAGATGAGAGCTTTTACTAGCCGGGACACTTTAATGGCTGCACAAGACAGCATGAATGCGATGCTTATGATGCCAATTTCTTGAGATTGGTGTGTTTTGCGTGTGGTGCGAGCTGCGAATCTTAGCTGGATGGCTCTCACTGAATCAAAAGTGGCCTCCCACATTAAAGTCTTGCGACTAGTTAAAACAGTGTTTCATTTATGCGCGTTATTTATGTTTGCTTAGCTGCATCGCCCTTCTGAATTCATATGCACCATAAATTCTTGCAAGGAAATCTTGATTGCAGTGGCAGAGTAACAGTATGTGACCAGGATGTCCTGTTTTGGAGTACAAATGTGATTTGATGAATAACATCTAAAAGTTTGTTTGGATAGGAGTGGATCTACTTCAATCTAAGTGGATTGAAGTGGATTTATGAGAAAGTTCATTTTTTACTCCAATCCACTTAGATTGAATGCACCCAAACAAGCCATAAATGTGTTTTTACGCATTTTTTAAAAGAAAAATTCGGCACTACCACCATCAGTGTTGTGACAAATAGAAAACTCCGCATAACAAAGTATTTTTGCCGTTTTGGTGGAGTTGGATACTGAAGTACAAAGGTGGAAAAGTTAGGTCTGATGCAATGAAGTCGTTAGATGATTTTGCATCCAACTAAAGATTATGACCAGAAGGTGGAAAGGGACTTGGAACTTTGTTTTCCTACAGGAGAAACTGTACGTAAATGACAAGGCAGGAACGCAACGATCCCAAACTTTTGGTTCTTTGATATGATGTTGGCTTTTGGAGCTCTTTGGGGATGGAATTTTAACCGCTATGCCATGCCGGTTGCTGTTGGTGATGTTTTTGGTTCTGTGCAACATGTAAAACCTTTTTCACATAAACCTTTCTGAAGGGTGTTTGGTGTAGACGTACGTCGCCTGGCTAGGTAAGAGCAGCTCTGGATATATAGTTCAATAGCATGGACTACTGCCGCAATTTGTGCAGTGCTGCATACAGCAGTTGGACGGTAATTTGAAATAGATGCTGGAGTACCATCTTGTTTGAAACGACTAAACAGTTTTGCACCATAAGTTCAAATCCAATCATTTGCATAGCATAAGGAAAAGAGAGAGATCCTGAACATTTAACACGGATGGATCTAGGTAGCATTCTTTTTCAGCAACAGAAGGCTGGCCTTTATCTAATTTCTTTGGCAGTAAATTTTAGAATAAAGATGGAATGAAAGCACTAGTCATTGCAGCTGCTGCGCAATGACAGGCAGTCTATGTTTCAGGTTTCAGAAGCTCGAATTGAAGCCGTTGGCTTTTGATGCATCGTCGAAGTGGCGCCATGCATATGCGTCCTCCTCGAGCCACGTCATACAACCACAGGACAGCACGCGGTATCTATATATATAACGCAGTCGTGCTGCACCATTCTCCCCACCGAGCAATCACATCATCCAGGCTCATAGCAGCATAATCAGGTGAGAAAAAAAGCTAGGTAGGCAGAGGCGCATGAGCCAGGACGAGAGCTCGATGGTGGAGTCCCCGGCGAGCTCGTGCGTGTCGTCGGACGCGGAGGAGGAGGAGGTGCCGGCGAAGCCTATGGTGGTGTTGGGGTGCCCGCAGTGCCTGATGTACGTGATGCTGTCCGGGGAGGAGCAGCAGCCCAGGTGCCCGCGGTGCAAGAGCCCCGTGCTGCTGCACTTCCTCCACGCCGACGATGACAGCAAGAAGCCGGCCAGCGGCAGCAGGCGCTAGCTTCTTCTTGACTTCGCTCATCATCGTGGTCGTCGTAGGAGCAGCAGACCGTGTGTTAATTTGATCTTGTCCTGATATCTTCCGTGTATTGCGCAAGTAGCTGCATGATTTCTCTCGTTCTTGTGCTGTACTAGATGCAACTATTCCCTCCAACTGATTTTTTTTTATTGACACAAGATAATTACTATAAAATTGGTCTAACGTTATAAAACCTGTCCTAACGACAAGAAATAATATCTGGAGGGGGTAACATTCAATATGGATGGAGGATCGGAGCGAAATGAAAAGAAGAGAGCTTTAATTAATTCTGAGTGTTGTAACCTGTGACCAATCAACCTCCAGCTAGCTGGATATTCCCTTCTTCCCATAATAAAGATTTTAATTTTTTGGTTGGCTCAAATCTGTTTTTGGTCCTGATCAACTTTAATAATATAGGACTTATATTTTTAGATTCACCATGAGAATATCTTGTTAGAATTTGACCCCGGACCGGTATGGGGCACGACCCCATACCGAGTCCAACTTTTCCACGACGCTGTGATCGGGGGCAGTTATCCAACCTATGGTGGGCCCCCTCTTGCACCCTCACATTATATATAAGAGTCTCCAGATCTAAAAGGTTTTAAGTGGGCTAATCAACTGGATCTTAAAGAAAACTACCGATCAAAAGGTGAGGGGAGTAAGGGGAAGGATCCCACTGCGGCTAACGTCGCCATGGCTGCCACCACTACCCTAGGCCAAGGTGTGTCATCTACTTCTCTGTCTACGCTAAATTAGATGATTAGATGTCTGTGATATACTTTGATTAATTGTTGATTAAGTTTTAGATGAATTTAATTAGTCTAAGTGTCCCGATTAGGTTCGTGTCTAGATTAATTAGTGACCCCTAAGTCTATCAATGGTATCAAGAGCCGGTCTAGAGCACTCCTAATTCGGGTTTATTTTCGGATTAAGCCTAAGTCCGCAGTATTTAGAAGGAGAGGAAAATTAGCATCGGTTTTGTATCTTGATTAAGAAAGAATTGAGATTTCAGGAGATCAAAATCGAATCGATTAAGAATTATAAAGAGGATTAGAAAATACGATGGATCCACTCACCTTAGGGCTCGCCGACTCGTCCATCGGGACCCACCACCGGCGCCTCCGCCGGGCGTGGGAGTCGGCGTCGCCATTCCCGAGCACCTCCAACGAGGTCTTCTTAGAGGCAAGCTGTTGGCTCGCCGGATCCACCACCATCAGGCGTCGGGGGTCGTCATCGTCGACGGCGGCTCACTCGATCCGAGGGTGAGCGTGCGCACCGGCAATGAAGATGGCGGCGGCGCCAAACTAACCTCGTCTGGGTTTCCTCATCGATGGCGGCTGTGGTCGTCCGGCGAACCACCCACGGCGACATCGTCAGTTTTCTCAGCGCCAGCATTAGGCGATGCTATCTCGCCTCTCGGGCTTTTCTCTATTGCGCCGTCAAGATGGGAGGAGAGAGAAGATACGAAAGAAATGAATCAGGGTTTCCCAGACAAACCGCATCGGCCCTTTTGCTCCTCCGAAACGTGTGCTTCACCGTTGGATTTAATCCAACGTTCCCGTGTGATTGCCCCGTCGGTGGCGAGTGGAGGCATCGTAGGCCTTTTCCCGTCCAGAGCGGTGCGGGCCACGTGAGGTGCCGCAAGGCGCAACACGCGCCGTGCTTGGCACCACGCGCCACGGGCACTGGAGCACACGTGCCTTAGCCCATGCAGCAGCCAGCGTGATGGTCACGATCAGGGCAGCCGTCAGTTTGTGTCAGCAAATGCTCTTTTGTGCGTTTAGTAAATAGGCCTTGGAGCCGTTTTTTAATGCGTGTGTGCTGGGTGCAGTAAGCACACACGACGAGGGAGCAGGTCATGGCCATTTTCTCCATTAGGCTGTGCACAAATTATTTAAGAATTATTGAATACTATTAGATTTTGACATGTGTGGGCCATTAGGGCTGAAAGCCCAGTGTGCAAACACGTCCCGTTTTGGCCGTGGGCCACCTTTATATTGGGCTGCTTTTTATGGATTTTCAGGATTTTAGTTTTGTGCTAAAATCTTTTTGGGATTTTCTCAATTTAGGATTTGAGTTTTTCAGATATTTCAGTTTTCTGACATTTTAGTATGGGATAAAATGTCATTAAAGCTCATAAAATTAACTAAGTGGGCAAAGAATTTGTTAAGTACTTTTGTGATACTTTAATAATTATATTAATTATTATTTTCTTGCAATTTTTCAATTATTTAATGTTAAGTGTTGAATTAAGTATTTCTTTGTCCACTTATTTAATTTAATTCTCTTTTGCCGTGGAATCATGAGTCATTAAGCATGATAACTAAGAAAATTAAGTATTAAGCTTCCGCTGTTAATTGAGTCATGGTGCTTTCATTTAGTAACCAACGTGAAAAATGAATTTACCATTGTCATGATAATTTTATTGAGTAACCAACGTGAAAGTTAAAATTATCATGATTAAGTTATTTTGAGTTGCCACAATTAAGTTAATTTAAGTGGTTATGTTGAAGTTGTTATGTCTAAGTTGCTTTAAGTTTTAAGTCATGAAGTTTTAAATTATTATTAGTGATGGTAATTTCGTTGAGTAACCAACGTGAAATATGAATTACCAAATTTTGAGTTTAAGTCTTCATTTCTCTTAAGTCATAGTGTTTTGTTGAGTAACCAACGTGAAAGACAAAACACGCTGTTAATGATCCATTAAGTTTATTAAGTTTTTTTTTTATTTTTCGTTGAGTAACCATTGTGAAAGACGAAATTATTATGTCTTTAGTATTGTGTTTTTGCTAAGTAACCAAAGTGAAAGGCAAAACACGTTTAGAAGTTAATTTTTTTTTTATTAAGTTACTTTATGTGTTGTGTTTTCATTAAGTAACCAACATGAAAGACGAAACACATAGTTAATGATTATTTAAGTTTAGTTAATTTTCGTTCAGTAACCAACGTGAAAGACGAAATCATTAAGTTTTTAGTTTTTGTAAGTTGTCAAGTAACCAACGTGAAAGACAAAATAAGATGTTTTTGTTCATAATCATGTTCATGTATTTACTTATGTTCTATTATGTTTTCATTATGAAAGGATCTTCCATTCCAGATTTGATATTAAGATTTATCTCGCCAGAGAACTATCTAAGAAAAGACAATTACAATACTTGGCGATGTAAGTTGGAGGCTGGTTTAGCAATCTCTGAAATAGATTTGGCACTGATGAGAGCACGTCCTACTGAGCCTAAGCTTCCCATTATTCGTGACGGGGAAACTAAGGAGTCTTTCTCCAAAAGGATAGAGGATTATGAAGAGGACTATTTTCGCTTCGATTTAGATCGTGCTAAGTGGTCAATCTCAAATAAGAAATGTTTACAAGTGATTAAGAGTTCAATTACTGAGAGTGTTCGGGAAGAAATTCCTGAATGCAACACTGCTTATGAGTACCTCCTTATGATAGAAAAGTATGCAACTGGCTGCAACAAGGCTACGATGCATGCTCTTATTAAGAAACTCGTCACTCAAAAGCATAATGGAGGAAGTGTGCGTGAGCACATTCTTAGTATGTGGGACACTGCTGCTAAACTTAAGCTATTAGATCCGAGTTTGAAAGATGAGTTTCTTTTCAACCTCATTCTTGCTCTACTTCCAAATGATTTTGAGCATATTATCATTAGTTACAACTCTCAGTCTGAGCAGTGGGATCTTAAGAAATTAATTGATTTATGCGTTCAAGAAGAAGATCGCATTAAGTCTCATCGTGCTATTAAGTCTATCAATCATGAGAATAAGAAAGGTAAGTTGAGTTTTAATTGTTAAGTCAATGTTTAAGATTATTTTCAACCCATTAGATTGATTAACTAAGATGCAATCCTGCATATTCTTGAGACAGGAATTAGATAAGTGGAAGATCATAAGAAGAGTGAAATGATCATTAAAGTCGCTATGGTCATGAAGCTAAAGTTGAAATCTTAGACTTATTTTTCTTCTAAGTTATAGTTTTGTACTAAGGATTCATCATATACCCTCATTAATGGAATTTTAGTTTAAGTATTCATATTTTTGTAATTTTGATTTAAGTACTTCATTGAGTTCTTAGTATTATGATTAAGCACATTCAGTTATAACATTTATCCTTAAATGATGTTTTAAATATTATTCTAGTTTTCAATTACAAACTAAGTATTAAGACAAGCGCATTATAATCGATCTCGAAACAATTTCGAAATTATGGCATTGTCATTAAGGCCATATTTCGAGGGGGAGAATTGAATTAGTTTACTCTATCGATTAGTTTTTCCCTCATTAAGACGTTTCAGATTCAAAATAAGGCATTGAACATGTGTTAGTATTAACTTAGTTTCATTCAAGTAAGAATTCAATACCCCTAAAATAACTAAGTGAAATGGTGTATATTAATTAAGTATGTTAAGTTATTAGTTTATCGATTTACATGTTAAGTCGAACATTATATTAAGTGAGTCTCTAAGACACCATTGTATATTGTGGACAGGGCGTAAACCTCACTTAAGCATTTTCATATGAGGTAGTCCTATTAAGTCAAAAGTAAAAAAGTAACCCAAAACATTATTAAGTTTGGTTGTATAATAAGTTACTGATTATCATCAGTTTAGTTAAATAAGACATATCATCATTAGTAGGATGACATGATCAGGGGGAGTATGGTATGATGAGAGGTCGAATAATCTCTCTACCTGTTGTAGCTAAATTTTTAACATTTTTTGTTAATGATTTACTACGTGTTGTTAGTCTTTCATCGGTAACAGAAAAATAGTAAGAATAACTCAGTTTAAGTCTGTCATCATCAATGATGTGAGGCGACAATAACCCCAAAATGTTAGCATAATGCACGAGTTATGTGAGTTGCATAAGGTCAAGTGTTGGGTTGATCCTCACTTGATATCAATTTTGATTCATATCGGGTCATAAGATCATTCATAAACAAAAATTTGTAAAGATGACTAAATCAAGGGGAGTTTTGACTTCATAAAGACACTGATCTTGAAAGGAATGGTACATGTTGCCACGCTTTTTCAAGAATCACTCTTTATGATGTCTTACTTACGTTGTGTTAACAATGCAAGACATTGTTGTCACAATATCTGCTATTTATTCTTCATCACTAATGGCCAATAATGATGAAGAGTGGTAACAGCCCGATCACAATAAGACAAATAACAAAGGTGGTCATACCACATAAGAAAATACTATAAGACGATCTTAATCATCTAAATGGTGTAAAACTATGTCAGATGAGATGAGATCTAAGTACGCTATCAGTGTTTGAGTATTAGTTATAATTCCTAAAGGAATCAAAAACAGTAGACTGTAATGAGCCTACAAGAGAAGCATGATTCTGAAGGGAAATTTTCTTTTGTGATCAGACTAATGACAATTCACTCAGTTGAGAATTCCTAGAGAATCATTATTTTATTAGTAGTGCATTATGAATGATTTTACATCAGATGGATGTAAAACAAATTTCTCTACCTAAGATTTGTATAAGAATATCAGTGTGACCTGATGGAAAGGTCTTGTCATTAAGTGAATGTTGAGACATTCTTTAGTAATATCTATTCACGGATGTAAGTGAGTATTAAGAGCTATTAAACTATAAGCCATTTTGGGTTTTCAAGTAATGTGAGATGGACACTCACATGTATTCTAAGTTGAATGTACATAATACATTACATCTAAGATAAATTAGTCATAAGAAATTAAAAAGTTTTGTCCATAAGAGGATCTAGGTGAAGAATCCTACAAGATAGGAATTAGAATTCACCATGATCATGATAAGGGGGTGTTAAAACTTTGCCTGTTTAGACGGTCAAGGATGATGAGTTTAAGAATTAGTTAGGTTTAGGGAACCAATGATGGTCGACCTTATGTTTTCGGTTCCATAAGCTTCTGCTGTCGGAAGATTAATTGATATATGCTCGAATAAGAGTTTACCTTGACTTAAGATCATGACCGGAATACTTGACAGACATTAGGCCATGCTAGTGGTTCGCCACTGAAAGGCATTTAAGAAATTAATTAAGAAGGTGCAATGCACATAAGGCCTCATGATTAAGAATCATAAGTCGAAACTCACTTGACGAAGTGAGCTTCTAAGTTTTAGCTTCGCGAATTGTGTGAATTCTAAGATTTCCACATTAAGTTATATATCCACCTTTCGCGAAATGGAGTTATTTTGTGGAATACTCCAAATGAATAGTCACTACATCGTCCACAATGTGTGACAAATCATGTTATTTAAGATGAGGCCAACGAGCAGGCGATACAAAACTTTATCCGGTCTAAGAGTGGTCGACAGCACAAACCACTTAAGTAATACTACAATAAGTTTGTAGTATCATTCTTCACAGCAACATGTCGAGTGAAACTGTCAAGCACATCGACGTTAAGTTTAGTATTGTGAAATATAAAATCCAGGAGCACAATAGACAACGAGCATAAAAGAAACAAGCGAAAAGCTTGCGGTACCGTTTGCAAAGGGTTTTCCCGCCCATATGTTCAAAGAACATGAAGCATGCATGGGTCTTAAGAGGAAACCTGTGACTATCCTGGATACTAAGGGGCCAAATTAAGTATAAGGTTATTTCTAAACGTGAGACATATCATGGTCCTCGAGTCAAGCAGTGCGTAAATGACTGTTTTGATGCGTTGTGCCTCTTATGTCGAAGCGTGAGGGAATATACACTAAGTTAAGTAAATAAGTAAGTAAGTTAATAAGTTAGTAAGCTTTTAGTTCCGTGGTCAAGGGGGAGAATGTTAGAATTTGACCCCGGACCGGTATGGGGCACGACCCCATACCGAGTCCAACTTTTCCACGACGCTGTGATCGGGGGCAGTTATCCAACCTATGGTGGGCCCCCTCTTGCACCCTCACATTATATATAAGAGTCTCCAGATCTAAAAGGTTTTAAGTGGGCTAATCAACTGGATCTTAAAGAAAACTACCGATCAAAAGGTGAGGGGAGTAAGGGGAAGGATCCCACTGCGGCTAACGTCGCCATGGCTGCCACCACTACCCTAGGCCAAGGTGTGTCATCTACTTCTCTGTCTACGCTAAATTAGATGATTAGATGTCTGTGATATACTTTGATTAATTGTTGATTAAGTTTTAGATGAATTTAATTAGTCTAAGTGTCCCGATTAGGTTCGTGTCTAGATTAATTAGTGACCCCTAAGTCTATCATATCTTTCATAATATTGAATATGCATATTGTTAGATTAATTGAATTTATATAAAATTATTTGTTACAAATAGATTTTATCAAACTTAGAAATAAAAATTTTATGTTAATGGAGAGGGAAATGGGGATCGCTCGCTCCTCATGACTAATACGCACTCCCTCCATCCCAATATTTGTCGCTCTCTAATTCTTTTTTGAACTGATAAATTTTGGGATAGAGGGAGTAACTAGTGTCTACATTCTCAATTGCTCGGTATAGAATAAGTGAAAGGACGGCGATAGTGGAGAATATGGTTAACGCATTGACTACTCGTGCAACTGGGACTTCTATACTCTTATTTGTGCTTTCATGTGTGATTTTGTTAATGTGTAATAATATTATTTGTTGTGAAGATATGATAATTAAATTGAGCATTAATGATAAGACAAATAAAATTATGACAGCATGTGGGCTGACAGAAGAAATAGAGAAATGAGGCCCGTTTGCATGGTGGCTTTTTCATTCGGTTGAAGATGAGATACGGCCCACGTTTATTCTGGCCGGTAGCAGCAGCAACTGGCCGGCCAATCATCTCCGTGCCGTGCCAGTTGCTGCGGGACACGACGTAGCAGTGGTAGTCAAAATAATACCACTCCCGTTCCTCACCAACCACGAAGCTAGGGAAGGGAAGGGAAGGGAGGGATCGAGCTACCAGACCTGCAGACAGACGGTGAGCAGTGTGCGTGCGGCTAACCGGTCGTCATCATCCCTGAGTGGATTGTTCTTTATTTTTTTTGAAACGGATTTTTCTTTAATTCAACCACGGTTGCCCCCTGCGATACTGATAACGAATCTTCGTCTTACTGATTGATTGGTTGGTTGATTTTTGGGTTACTGGACTTGTTCGACTGACGGACGCTGAAACACGGTTACCGGAGGCGATGAAGAAAGCTGCCCAGCCGACGACGCGGAGGAAGCTGCACGGGTCGAAGCTAAGAGCGGAGTCACGCTACCAGCACACGTCGCAACTTGACCAACAAACTGATGACGGCAGCCGGCCGACCGAGTCGCGGCGGCCGACGAGTGTGTGACTTGCTCCTGCGTTCGGCGCCGCGTGCTCTGCTCACCCCAAATTGCTCGTCAGTCGGAGCTTGACCAAGCAGAGGCGAGCAACACTTGCTCCGCTGTACTACTACTCCACTGAACATTTTTAGTGAACCAGCGACCGGTTTCCTAAAAGACCAGCAAACAAACGTGCACTATGATTGCCCGGGGAGATTCATCCAAAATAGTGGTAGTGAAGCAAACATATTTGTTTAGTGCAGACCAAGTCCGACTCCTTTGAACCCCCTTTCAGTCCAGGTGCGTCTTCTTTATCCTTTTCTAAAGATAAGAAAAGCACTTGCTTCCGTTGGGGTTTGATGTTGATGGTCTGGTCAGTCAACCTAATCATGCCCCAATGAATCTTCCCTCACCCATGACCCATCCCGCGGCGCACGCCATAAACGCGTCCATCCGATGGTCTTCATCTTCCCACCCGGCCACCGTCGATTCCCCGTCCCTGCTGTGACGCACGAATCTCTGCGCGGTCGTCGGCTTCCTCCCACCATCCCTCGCACCCTCCTGCCTCGTTCCCATCACGAGTTCAAAAAGAAAATTCTCTCCCCATCCTATAAAACCCAGCCGCGACCCTGACCAGCAGCAGCATTCCTCCTCACCTCACCAAGCCTTCAGCTTCAGCCTCAGCCCAGGGAGATCCACAGTGAAGAAGAAAGATCCAGACTTTTCGATCAATCTCGGAAAGAAAAGAAAAGGAAATGCCTTGTTCGGAGGTCCACAACACGGCCGCCGCAGGGAGAGGGATGGGGAACGGGAGGTGGAGGAAGAAGAATCCTAATAAGGGAGCGCGGCCTGCACCGGGGCTGCAGATTCGGCAGGTGTGGGCCGACAACGTGGAGCGCGAGTTCCAGCTCATCCGCGCCGCCGTGGAGCACTTCCCCTACGTGTCCATGGACACCGAGTTCCCCGGCGTCATCCACCGCCCCACCAAGCACCACGCCGCGCTCACCGCCGCCGAGCGCTACGCCCTCGTCAAGGCCAACGTCGACGCGCTGCACCTCATCCAGGTCGGCCTCACCTTCGCCGCCTCGCCGGCCTCGCCGCCCGCGCTCGCCTTCGAGATCAACCTCTGCGACTTCGACCCGCGCGTGCACCGCCACGCGCCCGACTCGCTCCGCCTGCTCGCCGCCAACGGCATGGACTTCGCCGCGAACCGCGCCCGCGGCGTGCCCGCCACCGCCTTCTCGGCGCTCATGATGTCGTCGGGGCTGGTGTGCAACCACGGCGCCGTCACCTGGGTCACCTTCCACTCCGCCTACGACTTCGCCTACCTCATCAAGCTCCTCATAGGACGGAAGCTGCCCAGGTCTATGCCTGACTTCCTGCGCTACGTAAACGTCTTCTTCGGGGACCACGTCTACGACGTCAAGCACATGATGAGGTACTGCGGTGACCTCTACGGCGGCCTCGATAGCGTGGCGGCCACACTCAAAGTCCACCGCGCCGCTGGCCGCTCGCACCAGGCCGGCTCCGACAGCGTGCTCACCTGGGACACGTTCCGCCAGATCAACCACCTCTACTTCGCCAAGGAAGGCGTTCTACAGAGCTTTGCCGGAGTACTCTTTGGCCTCGAGCTACCTCAATTAGAGACCAACACCATCAAAATGTCTGCTGCTGCTGATAACAACAATCGATCGCATACAGTTGCTGCTCCTCCTCGCATCACAACCGTTGTATAGCTAGCCTGGCTCCTCAAACCGAATGATTTTCGTTCGGGACAATATCATGAAAGAAAGAAAGAAACGGTTATTTGATTGGTTAATTTCTTTGCTTCTCCGGTTCACGGTTCTGAAAAATTCAAATTTGAAATCCTCTGTTTCAACTTTCAAGGCCGGCCAGGCCAATTTCAAAGGAAATGAGATCACCATGTCACAAGCAAACACAACCTTTGTCGGATTAGCAGCAGAAGAGAACGCGGCCACAGTGCTCCTCTGACAAGGACCGGAAGGCGCGGAACACGAAGAGCAGAAGTGGCGTTGCCCGAGTCCCCCTTGTTTGGCGGAGTCAACGGCCCGTGCCTGTCTCGGAATCCAGAAATGCCCGGAAGAGCAGGAGCACCACATGAGAGAGAGGCCGCTCTTGCAGTGATGCCTACTTGGTGGTAAACATGATCTTCCTGACCTGACGAAAGAGGCCAGGGACACTGCATTCGGATGACTCGCAACAACCGTACTACTAATCTCGTGGCAAATTGTTTGCAGTCGACATACTGTGTTGATTTGGTCAGTTGGACAAGCAAAATCCGGTCAGCGGTCAGTTATCCTGCAAGTCCAACCAACTGCTTGTACTCCGTATTTTATTCCGTCGATGATTACAGTTGCACCGCCGCCGCTAGTCACCGAGGACCAACCCAATTGCAGATCGCCGTGCTTGACGCAAAAACACCAAAGGCTTCTCGCAGCCCGTTGGAATCAAAGACGATGATCCGGCAAGAACTAACGCCAATTTTATTTGCTGTTCGTTCGTTGCACCTCGCACAAGCATTTTTTTTATGGTTAGGCACCTGTTAGGTTTCCCGTTGTTGAGTGCCAAATGATAAGATTTCTCCTTCTTACACGGGCAACGGATGGGCCACTTTTCTTGTAAATAAATTGAAGAGCTTGCAGCATGTGTGTTGTTTACGCTACATGCAAGGGACATACAGACAGATGATGCCCAACTCCATCGTCACGACCACGAGCTAAAAATATATAATGGGATTGCTAGTTTTTTATCAGTTCGAAGATGATGGGAAGCAGGGGCAGCACTCTGCCGCCACGCCATGCGCATGGAAATCATATGAAAATCATGGCTCTGTTACGCATTCAGTTCAGCCCGATCGGCTGTGCTGCCTGTGGCTGCTGCTACGACCAGCAACTTGCAGCAGCCACAGCGGGAGTCGCAGTGGCAGCTGACTGTCTCCCAATAGACTCAGCGGCAGTACTGTTGGGCTAGTATCCCATCCTGCCTACCAAATATCTTATGATACCGCAAGAAGTGTAAAAGATTTCTATCTGTCAGAGTTGAAGGTTCCCCCAAGCTCCATATGTCACACGGCACTGGATCCGCCTCCCTCATATGGGTAGCTCCAGGATTGCCATGTATAATATAAGACCGGAGCTAAACTACTAACAGAGGGAAGCTCCAGAGTTGACGCGTGGATAATAACCCTGGACCTAACTCCCAGTAGAGGGAAGCTCTGGCGCCGCCACGTGTATAGCAGCTCCGGACCCATCTCACCGCGAAGGGAAGCTCAGGAGCTGTCACGTGTGGATCCTCCGGACCTTACACCAACGGAAATATTAGCGGATCTCCAACATCACAGACATTCAAGGGATAGTTAAAGCTGCAGTTACAAGATCTGATTACGTGTCATTAATGCTATATTAATGACACACGATCAACATGCTGTTAATAGGGGTAACACTGTCATTAAAAGCACGTTATCGTACTGTTAATCACTCTTAATACCAGTGTTATCCTAAACGGTAAACGGTAAACAGTCGGTTGAGGTCTTTTTACCGTTTAGCCTGTTTAAACGTTGTTTAAACGGATTAAACGGTATGTACTGTAGCTACACTATTGCAGTAAGTAAAATATCTTCTTATCTTCTTCCGTGGCATTAGGACATGATGCGACTTGTCCTTTAATACCGGCAATATGCAACTTCAATCTGTAAATTCCTACCTTCACAACTAAAGGGCATAATTTGCATTGAATGATATTGAGATTACTTGGATCAACTAGAACTCCATACTCCCACCCTATATAATTAGAATTTCTCTTAAGGAGGGAGGGTTTGCTCGCAACAGAAGAGGTCGGATTGGATGCAGTCGATGACATTCTACGAAAATAGTAAAATAGATTCAATCACATGACAATTGACACAATTAATTATCAAAAGTTATTGAACCAATGCTTAGAAATACCTTGCTGCAACAAATAATGGATTCAGCTAGCCTCTTATTGATGATTCAAGTCGTCCTAAATGGCTACAATAACCAGCAAATAGCAAATGAATGGATAAACAACTTATGGAATAAATAGGAACAATAGCTAACAGAGAAGGTGCTCTAAGGCACTAAGGCAACGACGTAGGGCACTAAGGCAATAGAGAGACCGTCGGACGGGGTGGCAGGGCAGGCAACAGAGCTCCGGCAGCACCGCGCGCGCAGGGGCGCAGGGGAGGGGGAGGCTCAGGCGCGCACCGCTCACAGGCGCTCGAGGCGCGGACTCCGGGGCGAGAGGGGGGGTGCGGGGGAGGGAGAGGTCGAGGGCGGCGGCGTCCCGTACCTGGATGGCGGCGGCCGGCGAGTCCTCCGGTGGCGGCGGCCGGCGAGTGCCTGGCGGCGGCATTTCCCCGCGCAGAGAGCAGCGCCCGTGAAAAGTTTCGTGAATGACCGGGTGGAGAATTGGACGCGGGTTGTATTGCCTAAACGGATCTAAACGCTGTTTAAACCCGTCTAATACCGAACCGTTCAGGCTGTTTCACCCGTTTAAATGGGCGTTGACCCGTTTAAACGGGTCAACCGTTTAATGTACCGTTTAGGGGGTAAACTGCACAGTTACCCCTTGTTTGGCGTTTAAACGCGTTTAAACGGGCAGTTTAGCCCGTTTAGGATAACACTGCTTAATACTCATATACCATGTATTAGGCTCTTAATACGCCAGGGCCACATGTCGGGCCAGACAAACGTTGTAGCGGCCAATCCTTAGACTATAAAAGGACTGTGTCACATGTACATGGACATCTGACATCCTCAGTACAAACACACACACACACACATCCCGTGGAGTAGGGTGTTATGTGACGCCCGGTTCCGAAAATGAACCAAGCTAAGACATATGTGTGCCCAGGATATTCAACACACATACACGAGTGATTCACAAATGATAAACAGATAATTACCACAGCTCAAATTATTAAATAAGTACTCTTATTACATAATTCATTATATCCTCGAATACAAGCTCTAATGAATATTAATGACAAGTTCAACTAATACAGCGGAAATAAACTAATAAGCAACTAAGCAAAAGGGATAACGCAACTCCATACAACACCACAGGCAAAGTTGACGGTAGACACGACCTAGAACTCCGCATTATCGCCATTAAACTCACAATCCTGACCTGCAACTGTTGGGGGGGATTGCAAGAGTGAGTACATGTGGTACTCAGCAAGTGTGGAAAGTATGACATGTGGCTGATTCAAATGACGACAATAATAATGGCTAAGTGCTGAAAAGTACAGTAAAACCATTTTGAAAAGCAATGTATCATATTTATGTGAAGTAAACCCATCATAAACCATGTAACCATCATAATACCAGTCCATAATTTATCATTGCCAATAACCATAATCAATGTCATAAACCATGATTCCATTCCATAACCATAACCATAACCATAATATCAACCATAACCATTACCAAACCATAACCATCCCAAATCCCAATTTCCCTCTAATCATGTAGGTCATCCAGGCGCTCATAAGCGGGAGCACAGCTATCATGATAGTTTTAATACTCTGCAGAGTTTGTACCACTTTACCCACGTGTTTGTGATTTCATCACCCGTCGGCGACTAAAGAACCTCTCTTATGCTAATTACACTTCCTTTGGTGTATGGTCAAGAGATCACAAAATAGCCTTTACAAAGGGATTACTAGCCTATTTAGACCCCACTGAGGTTTCACCGGTGGCGATGCCTCCAACTGAGCACATCTTCAACCAAGGGCCCCCTCTTGAGCCATTCGGATCCCAGGGTAGTCCCACCAATCCTCAACAAACCCAATCCGACTACCCCTTCCCCGAGCATCCACAATGGTCCAAACAGCACTAGCAAAGCCCTAATTAATCAGCTACGCTGCACCCATACTTGGTCTCGTGGTGGCACTGTAGTCCTGACCTATTCTCGCATGAACCGGTCCTTAGATCTAAAGTAAGCAAACCACCATAACATCCAACCCATCCACATACCAGGCTTGCTTAGATCACCCATCGTATTGACCAGTTCACATTAACCAGAATATTATTGATGCATAATTAAATGTGTAGTGTTGTTTTCCATCCCAATTAATTAAGCGAAGCAAAAAGGTAAAAATCCCATCCCGACTCTCTACCATATATTCCAGGTGACAAGGGTGGTTAAACAAAGCTAGTAAACTTCCTATCATAGGATTCCCATCAAATTGACACAAGCATGCAATTTTGCAAACAAAATATTTATTTTAAAATAGGATCAATATGCTTCAAGGACACTTGCCTTGCTCCGGCGGATAGGGTTGCTCAAGCGCTTCGAAGTCTTGGTTCTGAAAATCCTCGTACACGATCTCTTGAGCACTTCCCTCTACTCGTGATCACACATACAAGAAAATTCATACAAATCAACATGATGCACACACATTAATCAACATGCGATGATATGCAGGCATGCAAAGATCAATCATTAATTAACTATGATTGTTTATTAATTAGATGCAACTAGTTCATACGTGTTCATATGAGTTTACGAGGGTTTTAGAGTGGATTAATACTGCTGAAAATAAAAAGACAATGCAACTAAAATCAATTTACGTCTATTAGATCTAATACATCGCTAAAATTCGCATCCGAAAAATGAATCCTACCGTAGATGTGACGGCTTGACGATCGCGGAATGAATGCGACGCGTAGACGAAGTGGATGGCGCAACAGTCCCTCGGCGGTACGACGACGGCGACGATCTCCGGTGGACGACGGCACCCTCCTCTTTTTCTTCCTCTTCTTACCCTCTTTTTCTCTCCTATTCTTCCTCTGGCGGCGGCTCTGTTCTCTGGTTTCTTTTTTTCCCGGCGGCGCTAGCTTCTCTGGTACCGAGAAAACACGAAGCCTCAACTTTTTATATCCGACGGCTAGGGCACCGGTGCGGGCGAGCGCGCATCGCGGGCGCATCGCGCGCGGGCGAGCGGCATGTGGGAGCGGGGTTAGGGCGAGCGGGGCGCGAGCGGGGCACGTGGGCGCGGGGCTGCACGCGGCATCGGGGCGCGAGCGCATCGTCACGCGGGCGGGGCGTGGGAGGCGCGTGGGGGTGGGGTCCAGCGGGCGTTGCGCGGCGGGGCGCACGAGGCGCGTCGGGGCTGGTGCGTGGGAGTGCGGCACTGGGGTGCGGGGCCCAACAGTGGGAGGGTGCGGGATCGGATCAACGTGGCGGGGCCGGGGCACGCGCGGGAGGCGGCGGGGCGTGGGAGGCGCGGCGGGGTGGGTCCCAGCGCGGGCGGTGCGGGCGGGATCGCGCGGGGCGCGAGCAGGGGCGGGGTGGGGCCCAGCGCGTGGGAGTCGGGGCTGCAGGGGCCAACGAGAGTTCGGTCGGGGCAGGCGCGCTCAGGCCGGGGCGCGGTACGTGAGTGCGTCGGTCGGGTGGGGCCTGGCGGGGCGCGTGGCGCGCACTGCGGGAGGCTCGGGCGGAGCATCGGGGCGCGCGGCGCGGGAGGCCAAGGGGGCGCGCGCTGCGGTGCGGGGTGGGCCAACACTGGCTTGGCCAGCTTGGCCTAGCCAGCGGCGGGGTTTTCTTTTTTTCTTTCTTTTCTTCTCTTTTTTCTTTTCTTTTTATAAATAAATATTAATATATATTATATATATTTTTATATACATACTCTTATTTATTTATTTATTATCATCATATATTTTTTATTTACATGTATATATTATTATATATTATTTATTTATATATATTATTGTTATTTTTATACTTATTCCCTATTACAAGTTTTATGCTATTATTTTATTTTTCTTCTTTTGCTACATACATTTGTATATATGCGTATTTTATGTTTTATCATTTTTCTTTTATTTTACTAATGTTTAATGCATGAATATGTATGCGATGCATGATGCGAAATTTGAGGGTGTTACAAACCTACCCCCTTAAAGTGAATCTCGCCCTCGAGATTCAACAACATGGAGAAAAGATGCAGGAATTCTGCCTTCAGGTCTTCTTCACATTCCCACGTAGCTTCGGCTTCCGTATGGTGGTTCCATTGCACTTTGCACCAACGGACTTTCTTATTCCTCGTGACCCTTTCCTTCACGTCCAAGATCTTGATAGGTTGCTCGACATAAGACAAATCCTCGTGAAGTTCTAACTCGTGCAACGGCACTTGTTCTTCCGGCACCCTGAGACACTTCTTGAGTTGAGAGACGTGAAACACGTCGTGTACATCGGAGAGGTACGTCGGCAGCTCAAGTCGATATGCCACTTCTCCTCGTTTGTCCAAAATCTTGAACGGTTCGATGTAACGTGGTGCCAGTTTTCCTTTGACGTTAAACCGTCGCTGACCTCTGATAGGTGACACTTTGAGGTATACAAAATCTCCAACTTCAAAAGTCAAACTCCTTCGCCTATTATCAGCATAACCTTTCTGTCGAGACTGGGCAACCTTTAAGTTTTCCCGTATTATTTGGACTTGCCTTTCAGCATCTTGCAACACGTCGGGACCAAACACTTGATTCTCTCCGGTTTCATTCCTTGATTTCCTTGATCTCCTCATCTGTGGTTTGTGCTTCTCGAATTTCTTGCTCCAAGGTTGGGTTTAATTCCATCATCTCCATCTCATTTACAAACCCGAGGTTCAACCGTTCAAACTCCTTACATAATTCGAATGGTAACCCTCGAACTGTGAGTTGGTGACTTACTCCCTTTCTACTCAAAGCATCGGCCACTACATTGGCTTTTCCCGGATGATAGTTGATCCCCAAATCATAATCTTTGATGAGCTCCAACCATCTTCGTTGCCTCAAGTTCATATCCGTTTGTGTGAAAATATACTTCAAACTCTTATGATCCGTGTAAATTTCACACCTATGTCCAAGAATATAGTGTCTCGAAATCTTCATTGCATGTACCACGGCTGCAAGTTCTAAATCACGTGTTAGATAATTCTGCTCATGTTTCTTCAATTGTCTTGACGCATAGGCGACCACTTGACCTTCTTGCATAAGCACGCATCCGAGTCCTTGTCTTGATGCATCACAATATATATCAAAACTCTTGCTCACATCCGGCAGTACCAAAACTGGAGCTGTTGTTAACCTCTTCTTCACCTCCTCAAAACTGTTTTGACAAGCTTCAGTCCATTGGAACGCCTTTCCCTTCATTAGCAACTCCGTCATAGGCTTGGCTATCTTGGAAAAGTCCTTGATGAATCGACGGTAATATCCAGCCATCCCAAGAAAACTCCTTATTTCCTTGACATTTTGCAGTGGTTCCCACTTAAGCACATCTCTCACCTTCCCTGGGTCAACCGATACTCCTCCTCCTGAGATGATATGACCCAAAAATGGCACCTCTTTCAACCAAAACTGACACTTGTTGAACTTGGCATACAATTGATGCTCTCTCAACTTCTGCAACGTAAGCCTCAAGTGTTCCTCATGTTCCTTCTCATCCTTCGAGTAGATCATAATATCATCAGTAAACACCACAACGAACTTATCTAAGTACTCTATGAAGACTTTATTTATGAGGTACATAAAGTAGGCAGGCGCATTTGTCAATCCAAAAGACATCACGGTGTACTCATAAGATCCATACCGTGTTCTAAAAGCTGTCTTGGGTATATTCGATGGTCTAATCTTCATTTGAAAGTATCCCGATCTCAAATCAATCTTAGAGAAGACACAAGCACCCTTCATCTGATCAAACAAGTCTTCTATGCGTGGCAAGGTATACTTGTTCTTGATTGTTACCTCGTTGAGAGCTCGGTAATCCACGGACATCCTTTGGGATCCATCCTTCTTGTCCACAACCAGCACAGGCGCTCCCCAAGGTGAAGAGCCAGGGCGAATAAAACCCTTCTCTAATTGCTCTTGAATTTGCTTCTTGAGCTCCGCTAATTCCATAGGAGGCATCCTATACGGCCTCTTAGCTATAGGTGCAGTTTCAGGTATTAAATCAATAACAAACTCAATGTCTCGATCAGGTGACATACCTGGCAACTCATCTGGAAACACATCCAAAAATTCACACACTACCGGAATCTCCTCAATTGCAGCACCGTCCATATGATTCAGCTCCAATTGCTTCGGTGCGGTTTGAGATGCTTCGAATTCTACGGTGATCCCTTCCTCATTAGTCAACTTCACCGTCTTTGTGGCACACTCAATAACTCTATTGCGCTTCCTCAACCAGTCCATACCAAGTATAATATCCAACCCTTGAGAATCCAAAACAATGAGGTTGGCGGAGAAGTCTACCCCCCTTATTCTAAGGCTTACTTTTGGACATACTATATTTGTCCTCATCTCTCCTCCAGGAGATTTAACCAACAGAGTAAACTTCATATGAGAGATAAGCAAACTATACTTGGCAACATACTTCGATGCAATGAATGAATGTGATGCTCCAGAATCAAATAACATAATCGCGGGGTTGGAGTTGGCGAGAAACATACCAATGACCACGTCATCCGCTTGTTGAGCATCCTCCGTAGAGACACGGTTTACGTTGCCACGAGCAAAGTTCTGCTGTCCACAGTTCTCTTGTGGCTGTCCTCCATTGGGTCTTGGGTTTTGCCTCGACGCATTGCTTCCTTGACCAAGGCCTGACTTAGGACATTGATGCGCAAAGTGTCCAGCTTCTCCACAAGTATAGCACTTCTTAACTCCACAAGAATTATTGGAACGAGCTTGGTTTTGAACATTGGCTCCAGGAAAATCAGCACGAGGTGCATAAGGCATTGGAGGCCTAGGTGCTTGCATAACAGGGCGTTGCTGCACGAACTGAGTTGGGCGTGGTGCATAACTAGGGCGTTGAGCAGGCTCAGAAGAGCCGAAGTAAGGCGCATTGGGTGGTGCAAAGCAAGGGCGCACATTACTTCCTTGTTGTTGTCCTTGATGTGGCGCCTTCCTCTTGTTGTCTTTTTCCATCTCGCGGACCTTGTTCTCTACCACAATTGCTTTGTCCACAAGCTTCTGGAAGTTGGCATAATCGCAGTTGAGTAGTTGCACTTGGATTTCATTGTTCAAGCCTCTCATGAACAAATATTGCTTCCGGCTGTCCCGGCTCACATCTTCGGGTGCGTATCTTGAGAGTTGAGTGAACTTATTGAGATATTCACTCACACTTGATTTTACTTGCCTCAAGTTCTCAAATTCTTGTCTCTTCAAGATCATAACACCTTCCGGCATATAATGAGAACGGAAACTCTCCTCGAATTCCGCCCAGGTGATCCTCTCTTGATCCTCATGATCATTGCAATAAGCATCCCACCAATCCGCAACTGCTCCAACTAGTTGATGAGAAGCAAATAGCACCTTCTCCCGGTCACTACATTGGACAATAGCTAACTTCTTCTCCACGGACTTGAGCCAATCATCCGCATCCATAGGGTCGGCGGCTTGAGCAAAGGTTGGCGGCCTAGTCCTCATAAACTCTCCCAATCGGTTATGAGGAGGCGGGGGTGGCAGTGGAGGCATGTGGGGCTGATTGTTGATGTTACTGCCAACCTGCAGCTATCCCATAGTTTGTATCATGGTCTGCATGAGCTGGTTCTACATAGCTAGTAGTTGCTCGATATTGATGGCTCCATGAGCAGGTCCTTGTCCAGTATTGTTCTGAGGTACTCCATGGTTCTCCTCCTCATCATTGACATCCCTCTGATTGCGAGTCCTCACCATCTGAAGGAGAGCAATAGGTAAGAATTTAGAAACGTCCCCAACTATATGCATCAAGGGATATGAAGCTAACCAACTAGCTATACTAGCCTAGGTGGACATGGCAATGCTAAAGCATCCCAAAATCCTCTATTAATCACACAAGCAACCAATATATATAGCAAACAACACTTCAAGCAAAAACACATCAATTCCTGAGTGCTCCTATGTGCTCTAAAGTGTCCATTCTATCTAGGTTGCGTCCTACGGTCAACCTGTGGCTCTGATACCAATCTGTGACTGTGACGCCCGGTTCCGAAAATTGAACCAAGCTAATGCATATGTGTGCCCAGGATGTTCAACACACATACACGAGTGCAATCACAAAAGAGTATACAGAAAATTACCACAGAACAAGATTAATTATCAAATTTTATTACACAAACCATATTATCCTCGAATACAAGCTCTAATAGATATTAATGACAAGTATGAACTAATGCAGCGGAAATAAACTAATAAGCAACTAAGCAATTAAGCATAAGGGATAGGGTATATATGCGTAGCTCCAATCAACACCACAGGCAAAGCTGATGGTAGACACGGCCTAGAACTCCGCATTATCGCCATTAAACTCACAATCCTGACCTGCAACTGTTGGGGGGGATTGCAAGAGTGAGTACATGTCGTACTTAGCAAGTGTGGAAAGTATGACATGTGGCTGATTCAAATGACGACAATAATAATGGCAAAGTGCTGAAAAGTACAATAAAACATTCAAAAAGCAATATATTATATGTATGTGAAGTAAACCATCATAATCATAAATAATATCATAATACCAGTCCATAATTCACCATCCTCATCAATAATTCCAGATTTCACCACTGCCAATAACCATATTCAATACCAGAAATAAATCCATAACCATCCATAACCATCACCATAACCATTACCATAACCATTACCAATACCAAATACCCTCTAATCATGGAAGTTGTCCAGGTGCTCATAACCGGGAGCACGGCTATCATGATAGTTTTAATTAACTCTGCAGAGTTTGTACGTCTTTACCCACGTGTTCGTGATTTCATCACATTTCGGCGACTAAGAACCTCCCTTATGCCCATGACCCGTCGGTCACATTACACACTTCCGTTGGTGTGTGGCCAAGAGATCACAAAATAGCCTTTACAAAGGGATTACTAGTCTATTCAGACCCCACTGAGGTTTCACCGGTGGCGATGCCTCCAACTGAGCACATCTTCAACCAAGGGCCCCCTCTTGAGCCATTCGGATCCCAGGGTAGTCCCACCTATCATCAACAAACCCAATCCGACTACCCCTTCCCCCAGCATCCACAATGGTCCAAACAGCACTAGCAAAGCCCTAATTAATCAGGTACACCGCACCCATACTTGGCCTCGTGGTGGCACTGTAGTCCTGGCTTATTCTCGCATGAACCGGTCCTTAGATCTAAAGCAATCAAACCACCATAACATCCAACCCATCCACATACCAGGCTTGCTTAGATCACCCATCGTATTGTCCAGCTCACATTAACCAGAATATCATTGATGCATAATTAAATGTGTAGTGTTGTTTGCCATCCCAATTAATTAAGCGAAGTAAAAAGGTAAAAACCCTTCCCGACTCTTTACCATATATTCCAGGTGACAAGGGTGGTTAAACAAATCTAGTAAACTTCCTACCATAGGATTCCCATCAAATTGACACAAGCATGCAGTTTGCAAACAAAACATTTATTTTAAAAACAGGATCAATATGCTTCAAGGACACTTGCCTTGCTCCGGCGGATAGGGTTGCTCAAGCGCTTCGAAGTCTTGGTTCTGAAAATCCTTGTACACGATCTCTTGAGCACTTCCCTCTACTCGTGATCACACATACAAGAAAATACATACAGATCAACATGATGCACACACATTAATCAACATGCGATGATATACATGCATGCAAAGTACAATAATTGATTAATTACGGTTGTTTATTAATTAGATGCAACTAGTTCATACGTGTTCATACAAGTTTACGGGGTTTTAGCGAGGATTAATGCTGCTGAAAATAAAAAGACGATGCAACTACGGTCAATTCACGTCTATTAGATTCAATATGGTCGCTAGAATTCACATCGGAAACGTGGCCTACCTTAGATGCGATGGCTTCGATGATCGAGGGATGGGGACAATGTGTAGACGAAGTAGATGCGTAGGGTCCTCCGGCGGCACGACGACGGTGACGCGATGGCGATGACGATCTCCGACGGATGGTGGCGCTCTCCTCTTTTTCCTCCTCTTCTTCCCCTCCTTTTTCTTCCTTTTCTTCCCTGCGGCGCAGCCTTCTGGTGCTTTTTTTTTCCTCTGTACCGGCGGCATTTCTGGCGGCTGTGTTTTTCTGCGATCGTGGAACCCTACAAAGGCTACGGGAGTTTTTATAGGTGGCGGGATCGCGGTATTGGCCAGAGGCCGAGTCGGTTACGATGCGAGCGCTGCGGGACTTCGGGGCGCGCGCGGGAGCGGGATCGAGCGGGGCCAGGCGGTCGCGGGGCAGGTGGGGGGGGGGGGGGGTGGCGTGCGGTACAGGCGAGCGGGGCCCAGCGCGCGTGGGCGGTCGGCCGCGAGGCGCGGGAGCGGTCGGCGGGACCCAGCGGGCGGCACGCGCAGGAGGCGGGGTCGCGCGGGATGGGGTCGGCCGGGAGGCGCGTGCGGGATGGGGCCCAAGGCTCGGGCGCGCGTGGGTGGGGCCAAGCAGCGGGATTGCGCTGGGTGGCCGGGCGGCGGGAGTCGCGGTGCTGGGGTCGGGCGACGCGGGCGGGCGTGCGGCGCGGGGCAGGCGGGGCCCAGGCGCGTGGGGCCGGGGCAAGCGCGGGACGGCTCGCGAGCTGGCATCGGTCGGGCGCTCGCTGGCTGGGCCGCTCGGCCTGGCCAGCGGCGGGTTGACCCTTTTTTTTTCTTTTTTGTTTTTCTTTCTTTTTTTATATACTGCTATTATATATATTTTTTATTTTATTTATCTTATTCATTTTATTTATTTATTTATATATATTTATTATTATATATTATTATTATTATTTTTATATTTATTCCCTAATACATGTTTTACGCTATTATTTTATTTTTCTTCTTTTGCTACACATATTTGTATATGTATATTTTATGTTTTATCATTTTTCTTTTATTTTACTAATGTTTAATGCATGATCATATATGTAATGCATGATGCGAAAATTGAGGGTGTTACAAACCTACCCCCTTAAAGTGAATCTCGCCCTCAAGATTCGATAGCGTGGAGAAAAGATGAGGGAATTCTGCCTTCAGGTCTTCTTCACGTTCCCACGTAGCTTCATCTTCTGTATGGTGTTTCCATTGCACTTTGCACCAACGGATCCTCTTATTTCTCGTGACCCTTTCCTTCACGTCCAGGATCTTGATAGGTTGCTCGACATAAGACAAATCCTCTTGAAGTTCTAACTCGTCTATCGACACTTGTTCTTCCGGCACCCTGAGACACTTCTTGAGTTGGGAAACTTGAAACACATCATGTACGTCTGAAAGATGAGCTGACATCTCCATCTTATATGCTACTTCTCCTCTTTTGTCCAAAATCTTGAATGGTCCAATATAACGAGGTGCGAGCTTGCCTCTTATGTTAAACCTCTTATGACCTCTCATAGGTGACACCTTGAGGTAAACAAAATCTCCTATTTCAAAGGCTAATTTCCTTCTCCTATTGTCTGCATAGCCTTTTTGTCTTGATTGGGCAGCCCTCAAGTTTTCACGAATTATCTGGACTTGCTTTTCGGCTTCTTGCAACACATCCGGACCAAATACTTGAGCTTCTCCTACCTCATTCCAGAATAAAGGCGTCTT